>OX439047.1:20852964-21562609 GCA_949317995.1 Acholoe squamosa | reverse complement strand
CAGCACCAGCACCAGCAGCAACAGCAGTAACACCACCACCCATTACACCACTTGGGTTGTAAGCAGGTGCAACTGCAGAAGCATCATCTTCAGCAGCAGGAGAAGACAATTTCACCTGCCCTCCATAGGTAAACCAAACCGTAGGAGGATCCAGATGAAAGTTCTTCTCATCTTCCTCAAGAGCTGTAGCTTAGTCAGTCTTCTACTCATGGTGAGGGTTGCAAAGAGAGTGTGAGTGAATGAAATTTTCTCCCTCCCTTATATACTCCTTTGAAGATAAGTCGCTTAGTGCAGTTTGAATAGATGAAAGGTGGCTTTGACATCTCTCAGAAAAGAGGTTTAATCCTGTAGTCACAGAAGAGACCCTCGCTCGGTAGGACTCCTATAAATCCAATTTCCCCTGTCCTCCACAGGGGAAATAGGAGAATCCGGATAAAAACTTCACTCCATTCTTAGATCATCAAAAGTTCCAGCAGGATCAAAGGCAGCTTTTGATATCTTTTAGAAAAGAGCTCTAATCCTATGATCACAGAGATCCTGACTCGGTAGGGTATCTATAAATCTAATTTCACCTGCCCTCCATAGGTAAACCAAACCGTAGGAGGATCCAGATGAAAGTTTGTCTAAATTGGATTAGAAAATTTCAAAGAGTAGTTGGTCGCAATTACACACCCCCTGTTAACAAGGGGAGAAGTAAAAATTAAGGAATCTCATAATACCTTAACGAGCGAGGCTGCCTCACACCTGTAAAGCGGATTTAGCTAATTATCACAGTTTTAACTCCCTGAAATCCCATGAAAATACAGTTATCACAATACCTTTCAACCTGTTTTATGTCAACAGATCTAAAAGATAAGTCGCCACACAGAATGAAAGCAATCACCCCTAATCCCAACAAATACACTTGTCACAGTGTCTTTCCTCCTGTTTGATGTTAACAAATTCAAAAGGCTCATTCTGATAAGCCGCTACACAGAAAGGTAAAGGCGGTGGGAAGTATCCAGCTGGAAATAGGCTTAGATCACCCTATATAAAGCACCCCAATTTCTCTTGGAAGGATATATCACTGCTGACCACTACGACTACCGCGCCTACCGCCACTTTCTTTACCATCACCAGCACCACCACCCACCGGCTGCCTGCCTACCTGCCGCCTACTGACCTTCATCAAGTGATTTCTCAAGTTTTTGCAGAGATGAGTCTTGAAAATACTTCCTCCCTATCTGGCTCTGACGTATGTGAAGTGAGTGTACAGGATGACGGTATCATGTGTGAAATGAATTTTACATATAGCGATCGTTTGCTTCATGAAATAGGAAGGCTGTTAGTTGGATCTTGGAAGAAATTGGGAATCTACTTGGTCATCGCCTATGATCGTCTGCAGGAGATGGTCGTTACCAAGACATTGCAGGATATGTTTATGGAGATGTTCCAAACTTGGTGGTCTAAAACTACGCCTCTTGCCAGATGGGGAGAACTCCACCATGCCTACATGAGTGTTCATCGACAAGAACTTTTTCAAGACGTACAAATTGGATTACAACAACCTTGACCAGTTTTTAATGGAGAGGTACTTTGTCACCATGTCTGAATCTCTATCCAGGGAGTGAAAAGATATGGGGACGTATTTAGACTTGATGTCTGAAAAGCTAAATAGTATTGCTCAACAACCGGAACAAGATATGTCTCTCCACGCCTTCAGAGTGTTGAAAATGTGGCAAGCTAAACCCAGCAGTACACATCATCAGCTCATTCGAGTGCTGATGGATGACATGAGGTTTGACGTGGCCAGATATATATTGCTTCACTTTGAAAACAAAGAAAAAGAGATGAGACGTGGAAGGTAATTGTGGAAGGGCGTGGTGTATTATGTAAAGGAGGCGGAGGTGTGCACCACGGGAATCAGATCTTAAGTCACTACACAGGAACGTGGTGGAGACAGAGAGTATGCAGCTGGAAGGGGGATTAAACACATCTATATGAACCACTTACGTCATGTCTCTGGTGTCTCATTTACCACCTCGCCTACAACTGGTACGTCCACACTCGACACAGCTACTACCACCGTCGTCACTGCTCCCACCATGTTACCTACCTACCTACCTACCTAAGAGAATGGTCAAGTATGTATGTTTCATTGATTTATCAAGGAGACTCAACACTTTCGACGCAATTATGTGGAATAAACCCCGTCCTTTCACAGAGAAACTCGCCGCCCACAGATTCTTTTACATCGGAGGTAAGGATGTTGTTCAATGCTACCGATGTTGTCCCTGGTCTAGGTCACGTGACCCCCCATTTTCCCGCCAAAAGGGAGGCCTCTGGTTGGCTGCAGCCCCAGTGAGTAATATCCTTAGATTAGCTATAGTCCCGTTCCGGTACATTATATACTACTACTTCCGAATCTATTACTTCTTCGCTAGGCTTCTACTTTTGGACATTGACCTCTTACCAGGCGCCATCTCAGATGAATTATATAGTTGGGGCCTATTTATGGATAAAAAATTAACCTGTGGAAAATCAGTCAACAAAAATATAGGGGGTTACAGTAATATAGCCCCCCCCCCAAATGATCATGTACATGAGACCAAATACTATTCCATTGCTATTACCCCAGGTCATATGTTTGTGCTAAAAACACACTTTGTGCTACGAGCTCAGTGGCCTCTGTTTAAGTGTAGTCCCCCTTTCCACTACCCTGGGTTAGAGAAGGGGGTGCTCATTTGTTTGAGATGGGGTGGGATGAAGAAAGTTTGGAGATTTCTAGAAAGACATTTCCGTGAACGTTACCCAGGGGTACCAAAATAATCCCACTTGATTCTAGAGTAAATCTTTGTCCAATGATGTAGACAGTATGAAAAGTCTGGGGAAATTTCAAAACAGGTAAGGACAATGGGCAGATCTGAACTTCTTTTTTTGTGGAAGGAGGAGGGAGATAAAGTTGGTGGCCTGCTTTGGAATTCCAACACGCCCCTCCCCCTGCAGATTAAACATGCCCTGTCCTAAGGATGCTGGTATATAAGGTAAGGGGGCGTGGGCCTGTGCGCACACTGCGTCTCACCCATCCATTACTCAAGTAGAACCTCAACTCAGCATTCTCCAGGGTATCACCATGGCAGGTAGGTCCCATTTCTTCATAACATCTTTGGTTTATAACACTTTACCTTTCTCCCATCATTTTTTGTGTGTTTTCATCCTATTTGTATGTTTCCTTTACTTTGTCTCATTATAATATTTTTACTCTGTTATGAACTTACGATATAAAGTGTCCATGATCAAATTCCAATACAATAGTTTGACGTGTTGGTCAGTCAACAAAGTTCTATTAGTATTAAAAGTAGAGATGACTTTATTTGGTGTGCTCTAGTTCCACAAAAATACTGAGAAAGTAATGCGTTAAAAGTAATTACAGTGATTGTAGTAACAGATTTGAATATGAGGAGCCCTGGGTGTAGAGGATTGTGGATCTGAAATGGGGATAATCACATTCACGAATGGTAGAGAGCGCCTCTGTTATGACTCGGTTCTGAAAATATAAAAACATGGGGTCACGGATGGTCCCCTAAATGTCGTACATGTGTACATATGTACGGTGCAAAAACATTATTAGTACCAGCTGTTAGAACTCTGATTCTGAAGGATCTAGTCAGCTAATGAAAAGTGTCAAAAGGCAAATTAGAACTTGTCACACTGACTTGTCAGTTTGACAAGTTCTAACTTGTCTCCTGGTACGTTTTCACTTGTACACCTAACGCTTTAGAGTTCTAACTTGTATAAACACCCCTTACAAAGGATGCGTAAATGCCAGTATGTTAATGATACACCTGAACAAATTGCTGACTCTTCATCTAAATTTGTGATTATGAAAGCTATATTGCAGGCAAGCTTTAGCTTGCCCATCTGATCTGGTACATAATATGTACCTCATTATACACTCAGGAATAAAAGAATAATATTACTCTTGCCTACCTGTAAATACAGCAGCTCTTAAGACTTACAACTAACCTATCTACTTTGGATCCTTACCCATTCATGATAATCATGTAACAAATTAGTTACCCCTCTAATTGGGAGCAATTAGAAGTGATTATATCCATACCTCAATTATTCTAATATCCACATATATGAACTATATCATGGACATGGAGGTGAACTGGATCTTGAACTCTTAGGACCTAATCAAAGAGGACAGGAGACATTGGACTGATAAT
This sequence comes from Acholoe squamosa, assembly GCA_949317995.1. Taxonomy (NCBI): domain Eukaryota; kingdom Metazoa; phylum Annelida; class Polychaeta; order Phyllodocida; family Polynoidae; genus Acholoe; species Acholoe squamosa. Next base: position 21,558,398 of record OX439047.1, on the reverse strand, counting down.
TCCAAGAAATTAGATTATTGAGTTCACAAACAACTGATAAGATCCCATTGTGGAGACCATCAGGTGACGAGGTGAAGTCACATTGAAAACATGGAAGATCTGAAACTAGTCAGCGGTGACCACCTTAGGTCCTCAAGTTGACAATACCTAAAACCACAACTTTAGGTAGTCAAAATGACGACTTAGGGTCGTCATCCTGACGACCTGAGTCATCAGGATGACAATACTGACAGTACAGAGTCGTCATGTTGACGACTCAGGTTGTCAGGATGACGACTTAAAGTTGTCATTTTGACTACCTAAAGTTGTAGTTTTAGGTATCGTCAACTTGAGGACCTAAAGTGGTCACCGCTGACTAGTTTCGGATCTTCCATGTTTTCAGTGCAGGTGATGAGGTGATCAGGTAATGACAGGACAGGGCCGGTTCAGGACAAGGGTAAACGAGGTTATCTGGAGATTATCTGGTATTTAAGGGCTGGCAGGCAGGAGGCACAGACAGACCTGCACCGAGACTTGCTCAGACCACCAGAGACTGCACCACACCAGCCGAGGCGCGACTGCCTGAGGGATGAGAGCCCTGCTGCCAGACTCTGCTGCCTGACCCTGCCATGCTGACTCCAGTCCTGTAGCCTGTACTGTGGTAGTCCTGGCCCTCACCTGACAAGATCCTGGTAACCATTTCTAATCAATCACACACACAACGAGAAGTCTGTATTTATGATCACACATTAAAAGTTCATTTCAACAAAAGAGCATCACTGTGTTATAATCATAACGAAGGCACAAAGTCTATTCACAAGCACAGCATTGCAGACTAATTGGGAGTGCTACAACCCCCAGGGGTTGTCACGCGAGGGGTTGTCACGAGACATGAATTAGCCTTGCAGGAATCAGTGGCGGATCCAGGATTGTCTAGAAGGGGGGGGCAAGACTTGGTGAAAGCTGATGAGGTACTACATGTGCCCTGAGCACCACAAGCCCCCTGTTTGGGGCCCCCTCTACACTTTTCTTATCCCTCTTTTTTTCTCCTCTTTCTCCTCTTTCCCTCTCCTTTTTTTTCTGGGGGGAGGTCCCCTGGGCCACTGCAAGGAAGGCATTTTAAATCCCTCTATTCTGTACACAGAGGCAGAGCTTGATAAGTGCATCCAGGACATGAAGAAGGCCTGGGCTGCTGGTGACATCGACAAGATGATGTCTATGTATGCCGACGACTGCTGCTTCGCCAGCAATCAGAGCGACATCAAGAAGGGCAAAGCCCGTGAGTATAGTTTTTTTTTCCAATCTTACATCTAAAATCTTCTCAATGGTATATTGACATAAAACAAGGTCACATCATCTTGCATTGGGAGAGATATTGGGTTCCCATCAGTACCTTTTAACAGTGATACAATGCAGAATAGCAAGGAATTTGTCACCAACATATCATCATCGGTACTATATATACACTTAGCCCGAATTGTAAATATGCAGCAGATACCGCCGTAGCAGCCACAGTAGAAACCCAAACAAGTCAATGGGTTTGTACTTACATCAACTCCCCCTGGAGGGTCTTGCCAAAAGAAAACGAGGAAGAATGTCTGTAAATATTTTCAGAGAGTGCTGAGGAAGATGTGTGTGGCCTAAATCATTTTCATAGTATTGACAAAAGAAGTAGAGTAGAATGTATGGAAAACTCTTTTTGGGTTGTCAACAAACGTGCATGTTTTATCTAAACGATTATCAAGACAAACTTTTAGCAACACAAAAACGTGCACGTTTTCCTTTTTGGTTAACATTTCTTTTTTGGCAAGACCCTCCTGTAGTGCACAATTACAGGCCTTTCCAATGTAAAACAGGGTTGCTGGTCTCACAGTGTATGAATGGCGACGCCTTCCCGATCCTGTGTGGGGTTCGTCATAATATATCAATTTTCAACTTGCAAGGTTGTTTTTTCTTTCTCAAAAGCGAATAACATATTCCATACATTAATCCCCCAAGTTTCTTTTAATGCAGGATAACTTATACCTCTCTTTCTTTGTGTGATGCAGAGGCCAAGCAAGAGTTGAATGAATTTGTAGCCAAATATTCCAACATTGACTTTGGCCCTGTTGACCGTACCATCTGTGGGAACTGCTGTATGGAGATGGGCAACTTCACCTGTAAGCAGAAGGGCAGTGGCGCAGTGGACAAGGGCAAGTAAGTACTCAAATCACTATCCTTAACTCTCATATTGGGCTAGGTATGCACAAGTTTAAACATCATCAACTTGACGAATCATTATATGCATTTTCAAGTGAATGGAAGAAGTATGCGCCTTTTGAAAAGATCTTCCTGTATTTAAAGGCCAACATTCACGAAGATGCATGACCATGAATGTAGCAGAAAAGGTCATAGACATTATTGATGCATTTTTCTTATAGCTGCAGGCTCATGCTCCCTAGCAGATGTGGCACTTTTAGGACACTACACATTTATTAAGAGGTATTAAGGGGATACAGCTGGTCACTTGGGGTGAAGATACTTAGTTCTTGTCGAGTTTCTTCTATTAATGTTCACTTACCAATATAACTAGGTTTCTTTTCTCATTTGGAAAGGTACCTTGCTGGCTATGTGAAGAAAGATGGGAAGTGGCTGATGAGGTTTGACTGTTCCATCTTCGACTAGACACTCTTCAGTTGCACTCACCCTAAAGCAGTTGGATTGGTTCCATCTATGGACTCAAGAGAGATAAACTCGCAGCCTTTTCGAAATAAGAAATACATACAAAAGAATTACGGTACATTTCAACATATATTTTGATCGATTTTAACTGGTGGTTTTAACTAGTCACGTTATGAAAAATCCCTAAACATTCCTGGAATTATCTTTTAAGATATGGAGTGAAAGTTGTAAAATCGAAGTGTTGAATAAAGCGTGATGTAGGGCCGTGTGCACTGCAGAATTTAACTTAATTCTACTATTTGCTTTATTTTCGGGTCTAATCTATCAAAAATGACCCCTCCCCCCGATATAAATCAGTGCAAAAAAAACACTTATTTGTGCGACCATGTTGCTGTAATACCGTAGTATCTCGCATATAAGATATTTTGGTCCAGCCGAAATCAGGTCCATCATAATAAAGGGTAGCTAGAGGGAAACTTTTGAAGCTTTAGTTTTGTTCTATACAGATATATCCCTCCATATAAGGCGCACCTCCAACTTCTGCTGATCCTATAAGGCCCAATAGGTCTGCATCCTCACGTATAAGCCGCGCCTTATGTGCAGTGAATACAGAGAATTACAGTATCTCTAAATCTGCACCCACTGGATATGAAACCATCTACAAAGAAAAGAAAGATACTTTATGTCAAGGTGAATATCGATGCCCCATTGACAATGCACTAAGCTCCTGTATTGCACTCCTGCATTGAATAACCAGCGCCAAATCCACACGATGACGTCATAGGTCCATAGCGCATGCGTGAGTGCTTCAAATCGTAAACAAACAAGATGGCGGCGTACAGCATTTTCAGATAGATGACAGGTGAATAAGGGTTAATTTCAATCTTATTGATGAAATATAGATTGATTTTCCACTCAAACACCTTGACATAAATGTAAAGATGAACTCTGATCAGTTTGAGCATCCTGTTTCTTCACTCGCGCTTCCTGCCCGAAACGGGCAGGAAGCGCTCGTGAAGAAACGGTCAGCTCAAACTGATCATCATTCACCTTTACCATTTTATTCATTGTCTGAAATGGCTACCAATATATAAAAATCCCTCCCTGATAATTTTCCTCTCTGACTTTTTAGCAGTTTGATATTCGCCCCTGCTGATATGGTACAGCCCAAGTTTAGGAACAATTGATGTTTTGGTGATTCTTCACAACAGCTACATACAATGGTTCACAATAGAGGCCCTTCTCAGTGTAGTACAGAACCTCGCTCCCTATCTAAAAAGCCATAAAATCTCTTCCTATGAGGCTCTTGGAGAGGAGCCACACAGTGAATTTCTCATAATACATACTCAACTAGGGGGAGAAAAAGACGTGCTATGATGAAACAACCCATGGTTTAGAGTCCTACAATGCACATACCAGCCTAACCACAAGGTCACAGCAATTGCTCAGTGTGAGGAGGTCCTCCCGAGAGTTCCTCACCACAGGGTTTGCATGAAAAAAGAGGTACGTATTCATCATGATCACCAAAGAGTGTTGTATCAAAGCGCGGCGTGGCCTTTGCAGCATAGATAAAAAGAAAGGTGTCAGACTGGGCACGTGTAGTGAGTAGCATGGTAAATTGCTTCATCAGTGTTTCTGCCATCCTTGAACCGTCTAAAAAGCTGCTGCTGATCCATGCAGGTAATGATATGGTAGATGTCGGGGGTAGAGGACCCAACAATGTTGATATACCAGTGATATGCCTATTTAGGCCTGGAAGTTATTTCACAAGATGGTATATAACCGTATACAACTGCCCCCTCCTGATCGTGCTGAAAGAGGATTGCCACTATGATGGGTGTACTGCTCACTACTCAGTTGTTTACCATACCATCGTTGGTTTTTTTTCGCCCTGTTGCTTGTCGACTTTAATACCACTATAACCACATATATTTAGGGATTTGTCATTATTTATCAACAAGGGGGTGGTTTGTTGTTTTTTTTTGTGTGGAGAACTTTTGAGCCCCTCTTTGATCTATAGTAGCGCGCTGTTTTTTAAGTTTTGCTAAAAAGAGGGTAAAATTCTTTAGCCCCCCCCCCCTCAAGAGGGGTCTGAAATTTTAACGCCCCACCAACCCCCTCCCTGTTAATAAATAATGACCACTCCCTTACGACCATAGTGCTTATCGGCCAATGCGTCATTTTCAACACTATAAATGCCTTGCCATGGTTCGAATCAAAAACATCTACAACAATTGCTCATAAAGTAGTGACCAGTGATGAATTTGGGGGAGCATCCGGGCCGTGTGACCCTCCATCTTGGTCGGGGTTAAGAGTTGTTTGCTGAAAGTTGGCTTCAAGTTATCCCAAGTGATACATTCCTCTTTTAGGCTGACCTCCCTGCCCCCGTCCAAAAAACAAAAAACAAACAACAACAACAACAACAACAACAAAACAAACCTGAATCCGCCTTTGGCGACTGTAAGATGTCATAAGATCATGTGGTATAAACCTGTGGAGGTTTTACAAGATGCAATAACTGAACCCCTTCAAATGGTAGGCAGGGGCACTGTCATTATAACTGATTTTAGTGGGTACCAATCTCTTCATTGCTGTAGTACCACTCTACCAGATCCTATGTAAATATTGACTCAAGGAGTAATTGTCTTGGAGCAGTCATTACCTATGACATGCTGATATTTGGAGCGTCCCTAACCGCTATGGCTGTGGGCTGTACATAGGATTTTGAGCAATAACCTCCTGGGGCTTATAAATTCAGTAAAGGTGACGATACCATATCTATCAATGAGTGAGTAATAGATGTTTAACGCCATTTTGACAGCTAAGGTCATATTCATGGCGAGAACGACATTACACAATTTCACAGGGGAATGTGTCAGTGCCCGCGCATATGTGCACCACACACATCCCGAGGGGATAGGAAAAAGGAGAAATAGACCCTTTTAAGTGGGCTAGGGAAGCCCACCATATCTATCAAATCGTCATGAAATACACTATGTGCAATTACATCCAGGGGTTTATTTCAAAATCCCTGACGACAAAATAGAGCTAAAAATCAGCAGTATAACCACTATATATATATGTGCTGCTCATCATGACCTCTATCATTGTTTGATGTGCTATGACTGCTCTAGCAAAGCCTATTGATTTCCCCACTCTTAGGGAGGAATCACTGAAGAGAGCAAGCACCCACAGTAAGATCATCTACTCGTCAGTCATGTTTCAGATCGTCAATTTTTGAAAAATGGCCCTGGTCTACATCAATACTTAAACTACTACGACTGGTCTACAACATCCCATATGCAATTATAGGGTGGAAACTCTATAGTACGCATGCCTTTCCAGTAACACACCAGATTGTCAGTGAATATTCAAATCGTCTCCTGTATTGAAATTAGCCCCTGAGAGGGCACCGTTACTAGTGTTCAACCATCACACATCACTGTGGGGCCTAATCAAGAAAATGAGCTCCTGCCCACTGCTGTGAGAATTGATGTCAATTTGTCCTCATCTGTGTACACGTACATGAGGGGTGTGGCCTGCAGCTAAATTACTTTGATGTATCAACACTATTATATACATGTAGCAGGCGACCATTTGCCACACCGTCATGAAGCACACACCAGGTTATCATAGACCTGGAAGTTATTTCTTAACATACTACGACTGCAACCTCCTAGTTGTAGCAAAATTCCCATAGGAAGAACCTTGATGTCTGCAGTCGTAGGGCTGTATGTGATCGTGGTGCATTAAAAGATGACCTCTAGGAGGACTATAGGATAATCTGATAAATATCATTGTTAAATGCCCTCCTTTTGACATTGAAGTAACATTGAATAGTCTTTAATTAAGCCGTGGCTAGGTTACAGGGTATGACAGTACACCAATCATTGTGGCCATCCTCTTAATATTGATAGCATATTGTCGCCATTGTGCAAGAAGGTTGTAACTGCCTTTTTCAAAGTTTTGCAGGAGAGGCAAAAGAAGTATTCCAATTACTATATAGCATCAAGTTCATACAGCAATATTGCACTTGGGTCTGTAGGCGCACACATCATACACAGAAATTCAGTACTTTCATAGTAGGTAGATAAGGGTCAATAGATAGTAAAACAGAAGATTTTACCAAAATCTCTGTTACAACCTTCTTGCACTACTTGAAGGATAATATTATGTTAATATGGTACATGCAGAGCATTGTGATTTGAAGGACTGTTGCTGTTGCAGATTGAGAAACAACTTCCAGAGTTAATTTCTCGTGGCCTTAATTGTTAGAGACATAGAGGGAACTGCTCTATGATAGGCTCTTATTACTTTGATCCTTAAAATGATTATATAGAGTATCCTTTGCTAGAATAAGGCTGTAAGAGCTAACTCTGACAAAGCAATTCTGTTTGATAAACCCTGCATTGAAGCTCTTGACTAGTTTCTATTGGCCTCACAAAGCAGATGAGAATTGCCTGCATATGACAAAATGCAATACTTTGAAAATAGCATATGAAATTATCTTTGATGACAAAGTTAATCATTGATGTTATTTATGGAAATTTAGTTCACCAAGACAGATTAACAGAGTATTAGTAGAGCCTATCTTGTAATTATCTGGTCATTTGTGCAGAGTGTTTTACGTAGACATATATGATTATGGCCACTTATTGACTTCCTTTGTAGTTCTGATTCAATTTTGATTGTAGAATACAATTTCTGTGCAGATATATGATATGATTAGTCAGATTATTACATCTAGGTGACAGAGTGCATTATTTGGTTTATGCATTATTTGCCTGGGTTTTTCACAAAGAACATGCACCATCCTTTGTGCTATAGCTATTTCCTGAGTCCCATCAAAATGTTAATATTCACTGTAAACCTTCCATTCAAATCGGGGATTGCTGTGTTGTATTGCCTGATTGCAAGTTTCCGCTGTAAATTCTCAGGACCCTGGCAAATCAGCCCAGTGATTTGTCCATTAGATCCGAAAATTTCCAAAGTTATTCTTGGATTCTGTACAGAGAAATTACTTACATGTATATAGGATGTGCAGATTAGACAGCTTCAAAAGGTTAGCTGATTGAACAGCTCAAAGAATGTTCCCTAATAGGCCTATATCTTTGTTCTGGGAGAAATATAATTTTATTCTCTCGAAATTAAGTTTTCTATTCTAACAGAAAGAGGAGCTGTGACTCATGGTATGTATTGCCTAGAAAGGATAAGATCTAATTATAATGCATCTATTTTCTGTAGTTATCTAATAAGATGTAAATCAATTGAAAATGACATAGTGAGGTACAGAGTTCATGCTTATTGAAATCCTCTAGTATTGTTATTAACAAGTATACCTATAATCTGCCAACAGAATCTAAAAAGAAGCCCCGCCCCTCTTCTCTCTAGTAAGGGAACATCTTAGTTGATGTTTATCCCAATAAGAAAAATTATTCGATATGCCTATCTATATTAACTTCTGTCTGGGTTGAGGAGGGAATAAGATCGAGGAAGCAGGCTGGTCAATGTCCCTATATCTACCGATAATGCTGGGTCTGACAGGGAGAGGAAGGGGGGCGGGGAGCAGTATAACCCTCTATGGTCACTAACATCGATTATATTTTGTTGACCTTATACTTTCTCCCTTCCGCTGGCCTGGGTGCTATAATTATGTGTGGGATGTGTTAAATGTATGTATACATAAACTGTATTTTGGGGTTCTCACCTTGTTCTGGATATGGGTGGTCTATAAATGGCGGGGTGCAGGGTGTGAATACAGATCTAGCTTTATCAACTCAACACAGCCACAGAAAGCCAGAAAGTCAGCATCATCATGGCAGGTTTATCATAACTAACAAGAAGCCAATAAGAAGATATGCCATGATAATTATTTTAAATAGTTATATGTGAGGACCTAGGTCCGTCACTCTATATTCCTTTTGCAAATTAGGTTAAATTAATAAAGAGATAATCATGATGAATATAGTGAGAACTAGTGATAAGCACCCAAAGCCTTTAGAATGGAAGACCCCTCAAGGGCCCACTTCATGACCCCCCTCCCCCTGTGGTGTTGTTGATCAAAAAGCAACTAAGATAACCAAAATCTTCAATCGTTTTCTTGATAAGTGGACCCAGTCCGTCGGCTAAGTTTCTAATGATTGTGGCACCTTGAAAGAGATCTTACCATGACCACTGTTTCCTTTTTAATATCACAGAGATCCGGCATTACATGGTTGACTTTGTAGCCAAGTATGCCACATGTGACTTTGGTCCTGTTGACCGTACCATCTGTGGGAACTGCTGCATGAAGATGGGCAACTTCAACTGTACGCAGAAGGGCAGTGGCGGAGTGGACAAGGGCAAGTAAGTAACAGCTAATACCGTTGTACCCTGGTGGCTGGTGAGATTTGACTGTTCCATCTGTAGCTAGACAGCCTCCAGTTGCACACAACCTACAGCAATTGGATTGGAGCTTTCCATGGACTCGAAAGAGAAGCTTAACAGACTCCAATACAAGAAATACCTTCTTTGCAGTTTACATACATTTTCGATCATCTCCAACCATTGTCAAATAAGTCATGTCATTTCCAAATATGGCTGGGATCATCATTAATTCACAAAGATAATGTTTGAATGATGGAGTGTTTAAAAAGTGTTATGTTGGGCCATGTGCACTGCAAAACTTAATTGAGTTATGTTGATTAGTCATTTATGCAGTGAAATATACCCATTAGTGATAACCTAAGGGGCCGACAAGGTTTCCCTATTCATATCATAGAAACTAGCAAATAGCAAATTGAAAATGAACTACAATTAATAATCAAAACGTTGATCTGTACATCTTTTCTCTTTAGCAAATTGGCTGATATTGCACAAAGAATTAGGAAATTAAAAAATGCTTTACCTCATAGTTATAAAAGGGGATAAGATGTCAGATAAACCCTCATAAATGTGACAGGCATGAGATAGAAGCAGGATGGGCTGACAGATCTAATTCTACTGTAGATCCAATACGTGAGGCCAGTTCTTTATTTACTGCTGACTGTAACTTTTTTGTATTCTTTAATCATCATTTGAAGAATTCTTAGACTCCTGAGAGACTGTCAGTAAAAGTCAATGTGTTATTCCATACATCAACCAATAATACTGGCAATCTGTTACACCTTGTATTAGCCTTGACACAGGATGACATTGTTTACATGATGCTTACATATATACTCCACCCACCTCTCTGTGGACATGGGTGGCTGCAGTTGTCAATGTGGTCAATTATAGGAAGAGGCTAATTCTTTTCCTCTTTGAGTTGATGTGTTCACCGCCCTGATAGAGTCCTCTCTGAATTCCAGTCAAGTAGTCTCATCAATGGAGTATATTTATCCTCAATGCATTGGGAAGGGAAGAAAAATAGGTGTAGTGACCACGTTAATGTGAGATAGGTGTCAGAAGTTGGATGAGGATAACTAACAAGTCAGGGATGGGTAAGTTATCTAGGAGCATGGAGGGTACATCAGGAAGAGGAGGGGGGACACCTCCCCCTACCTCTCTACTGGCTTGGGTGGCCATAGGAGGAGGCAGAAACCTTGGGGGTCTGGATATTTTCATTACATTATATCTGTCTGTAACCACGCCCCAAGCCTCGCTTCAGCAAAGTCACAATCACACCCACATTATTGTGGTGTTCTTGTTACTGAGCAGCTCAACTTATCCTTTATTTTTACATCGATCCATAAAGCAAATCAGCCATAATGATATGGTACTAGAGTCATGCCCCACAGTGTCTGTATGGGCTTAGGCATGTTTTGAAAGTGTTCTCTGGTGGCTTACCTTGTAGAAATATCATCCAGATTACTTCATTGGATGTGAGTGGGATCTAGTTAATAATGTACATATAGTATAGTATATGTACATATATGTATAGATACTATTCGGCAGCATAACCCAAATTGTGAATCATACACTAAATTGGTTTATACAATTTACACTTTACAGATACATGGCTGGATTTGTGAAGAGAGATGGGCAGTGGTACCTGAGGTATGACTTTGCCTGCTTCTCCTAGACACCCCACACTCCCTACTGCACTGACCCTAAAGAAGTTTGAGGAAGGTCATCAACAGATTTAATTCATGTAAAATATGTTAGATGTAGTTCTGATTTATCTTTCTGGTAGAATAAAGAAAGCTGTGGGCCATGTACAATGCAGATTTTGAACCTTATCCTGTGTGTTGACCTTCTATTCCCAGTAGCAAGTTGATCATACTAACTACAGCATGCTCCATACACCATTATCGACTATCTAAGATTACATGTATTTAACCAATTTTCTCTTTTTGCTATGACATCAGGAACATGTATTTATCTCTATGAAAACAACTTTGGGTGGCACATCACCTATGGCCTCAGTTCTAAATGATACCCCAATGAACCGGCCCTGGCCTAGACAGTGGTGCTATATAAGGAGAGGTGCTCTGGGTGCCAGGCACAGACTGTTTCACATCCATCCTCCCCTACCAGCAGAAACCTTATTCAGCATTCACCAAGGTATCACCATGGCAGGTAGGTCTTGTTTTATTGTTTATCTACATATATATTGCCTATGGCATTTTATCGTGATTTATACCAAATTTCAATGTGACTATTACAAGTAATTGAAGGATTCCATACAAAATGATTATACAGGACAACTATGGACAGATGACATAGAAATTATAAATCTGTGTGTACAGATTATGTATTATATATTTATTCATTTAATGATCTATTGACTTAAAAGCTGGGCTTTAAAATACAAGATCCTAGGGAATCTAGATCTTCCTCTCTAAATCTCTTTTGTCAAAGGTGTTGGCTTTTTTATGATGAAAGCTTCTTGGATCTTCATTTCTGTTTTCTGGGAGAAAAATAAAAAATATAAGGGACACTCTTTTCTACTATATTCCATGTGGTCTGCCCTCTGTAAACATTCCAGATAAGAACTGCCTTAAATTTCTATTTATTTTCTGCTTCCTATAATTATACTGTATCTGTTAGTGCATCTAAAAGGCTCTCTCAAACCTGAATCCTTTTCCGTCTTAAGAGGCAGAACTGAAGGCACGCTCTGAAGAGATGAAGGCAGCCTGGCGTGCAGGTGACATTGACAAGCTCATGTCCATGTATTGTGATGATTGCTCATTCACCAGCAATAAAGGAGGGGATATCCAGAAGGGCAAAGCTCGTGAGTACGATTTAAATCTGTACATGATTTTTTTTTTAATTTCTCAGGATGTATAGCAGCTGTGCTTATCAGTATGGGATTTCATTTGCGATATGCAGAGGCCAGGAAGGAGGGTGAATGTGAGGTGTATCCCAGGCCTTACATGAATTTATGATCATGGAACTATAGAGAATAGGTATTAACTGAAATAAAAACTCACATATAAGGCATGGACTATACATGACGATGGACCCCCGCTGTACCTTATTTGCTTATTGGTAACAGAAGCAGAAGCAGCCAAAGCTAAGGGTTCACTAGATACACCAGTATTTGAAATCTGTAGAACAGTATTAAGGTTATATATTGATATATAGTGTGTTCAAGAACAAGAGTAGAAAATGTTTACCAATCTGTTCAGACTCTAAACGCTTTTTTAAAGTGTACCCACTTCTCCTGCAATTTGACATCCAAGCTACATAATTACGTATAGTGCCATGATGAGCCCTTTCAAAAAGCAATTGTGTTGATTAATCAAATTTTATCCTTGCTTTACCTCAACATCTTCCTTTCTACTTCTTTTCTCTTTGGCGCAGAGATCCGCAAAACTGTGGCTGAGTACCTTGACAAGTATTCCAGCTGTGAGGTGGACTCCATTGACCGTACCATCTGTGGGAAGTGCTGCACTGATATTGGTTACTTCACATGCACAAAGAAGGCCGGTGGCACCGTCGACAAGGGAAAGTAAGCAGTCAGTTAAACTACTAGAATAACACCCTGTATGAGGCACAGCTTGTATGGGTTGGGTGATAATGACTTATAAGTCAGGGGCTTATAAGTTGTTCAGCATCTTGCAGTATGGAAGGTGGGAGGCAGGACTGAGAGTTAAGATCTCTACCAGCCTCTTTACTGGTATGAGTGCCTATAGGAGTTGATGGACTCTTAGGGGGTGCAGGGACATCTCCATCTATTACATCTCTCTGCAACCATGCCTCAAGCCTCGCTTCAGCAAAGTCACAAACACATCCACAGAGTAGACACTATAGATTACATGCGTGTGTAGATCTAAAGGTATATTTGCATACTTGTCAGTGAGCAGTTCAACTTATCTTTTCTTTCAACATTGGTCCATAGAGCAATTCAGCCATAACAGCAGGTTCCTAAATATTGGATGTGAGAGGGAACTAGTTAACAATATATGTAGATAGCCACTATAAAGCAGAATAGCTTAAATTGTGAATCACACACTTAATTGGTTTCTATAATTTACACTTTACAAGGTACATGGCTGGATTTGTGAAGAGAGATGGGCAGTGGTACCTGAGGTATGACTTTGTCTGCTTCTAGACACCTAGCCCCGCTCACCCCCCTGCTTCACTGACCCTAAAGAGGTTGGAGGGAAGTCATCCACAGATTGAGAGGAATATTGATGGAGAAGGAAGAGAAAATTGAGCATTTGATCCATGTATGATAAATAAGTAATTGTTCTGGCTGATTTTTTTTAAGTTATCATACCTGTGGAATAGAATAAAGAATGCTGTGAGCCATGTACAATGAAGACTTTGATTAAACTGTATCCTGTGTGTTTGACCTTCTATTTTCACATTCTTTAAACTTCGATCTGACATGCATTTGTACTAGGATTAGTAATAATGTAAACTTAGATTGTTTACTTGGTTGAATACAATCCATTTGTTCAAGTCCTGACAAATGTAGAAAGTCCTTTTTTGAAAGTGTGCGGCAAAGTCCATCAACCAGTTGTCTTATCAATCACAGCAGTTCTAAACATCCATGGGAGCATCATTTAGTTTACGAGAAGTAGGTTGAAATACTAGGGTGTTGATTCAAGTGGAAAGCACGACTAGGTTCACTGGTGAACTTAAATTCAATTCACTGAGATGTCGCTAAAGTAACGCAAGAAATGTTCACTCATATCTAAGCGAATTGGCTGTCATTGCACAACAGATGAAAACATGCTTAAAACCCTCATACATCTCATAGGCACAAGATGAAAGTTGGGTGGGCTGACAGAAATGGTATTACATACAATCAACTAGGCCTACAACTAGCAATCCGTCACACCCGTTTTAGTCAGATGTCACAAAGTGGCCACAGCACAAAATAAAGACACTTTCTTTATAATCCTCTCTCGCAATATGTGCTATAAAATGCCCCAAAGCATACCTAATATGCAATAACCATAGCAAATATTATTGTCCATGCTTTTCTAGTGTGTGGCTAAAATTGGCATCACATACAATCCTTAGTAATGGAGTCTGTTTACTCACTTCTAAGTAAGTGCCATGTCATGATAACCTGTATTTAGCCCTGGACGACAAAGGCACCTCTACTCATATGCAATCACCACTTGGAGAAGTAGGAGATTAACTCTGCCATAGTTTTTTATCACGACCTGTCTTCCTGAGTGTAACCCATTATGTCTGGCCTTTTTCCAAAGTTGACAGCGATATAGTGTACTCTGTTACATGTAATTGTGGGTTACGTACCCAAACATAATTTTGCTATCAAACCAGAGAGAATTATTACTCATGAGGGACAACCTAATTTACAGAGAAAGAAGTAAAAAATATCATAGTCGTGCTAAAAGGGTTTCAGTTGTAGTTCTGATAAATCTAGAGGGCAAAGGGGGAACACATATAATTATGAGTTTGGTAACATCGTTAAGTCAAGTAATGGCACATAATTTCTGGATGGGGACCAAGGGTACAATTATTGATGAAGCTTTCCATTTGCAATTACACCCCCCCCCGCTCCCCATTTCCAGTGAATCATTCTCTCACACAAAATACATTTGTTTAGTAAGATACATAAATCAAATTATATTATTTGAAACATTCTAGTCACAGGACATAGTGGAATACTCTATATGATATGATATGTTAATACTGTGTTATTTTATATCTTCCATTGTTATTTTATATCACCTAAATTGTGGAATTAAACTGATAGAGACATTAGACATGAGAGTACAGATTATCCTTAATAGGGAACATTACATACTAGCCTTTTCCATACTTGTGTGATATCAATTGGGCGATAATATCAGCTAGAGGCCTTCCCATATTACTATAGCATGGTCAAATGGTACATGTAGGCCTACATTGTTTGAAGTAACCTCCATGCAGGCCGCTGACATACACTTTCCAGACAACATCTTATTTTGGAAGTACAGAACTGTGTATCCATTTTCAACATTCTCTACTTCTATCCGAGAAAAAAAAGATAAGCTATGACTGTGTGAACCTGGTTGTGTACAGCATTGGCCCCAAAATATAGAATTGCACATAATAAGGTAGTGGTGGTAAGACTACAGTGAACCACAGAACCAACCCAATCAGAGGTTATATCAGACTACTTATCTATAATATACCCATAATGGAGGTTAATTCAATATTAAGCTAATAGATGATGGCTGTCGGGGCCCTAGGGCTGTATATGCTGTATATACCTGAGCCGCGAAGCGGCGAGGGTATATATGGATAATGACCTGCATCTTACTTTTGTAAAAGCAAGCGATACGGCCCGGGTCCGCTCTGCGCGAAGCCATTGTTTTTGTTCCTTGCCGGGAGAGGTACCGCTGTGTATACAGTCACTTTTCGTATGGAATCCAACCATGACACGTCTTCAAATTAATACATACACATCCTTAGATAGTGTAGATGATTCCTCCATACGTATTATGTCCAATATATTCAAAATAAAGGTGAATCCATTGATTTTCCCAACATACGCGAGTCGCGGTCCAGCCATTCCCACCCGCCTCCTTGTCCGGCGAAAGTGTGTCAGTGGCCCGGATGTAGATATAGGTCAACTGCTCGTCGTACAAGAAAGACGCCGAAAATTTCGGACCGGTTTGGAAAATCAATGGATTCTCCTTTATTTTGAATATATTGGACATAATACGTATGGAGGGATCATCTAGACTATCTAAGGATATGTATGTTTTATTTTGAAGACTTGTCATGGTTGGATTCCATACGAAAAGTGAGTGAACACAGCGGTACCTCTCCCGGCAAGGAACAAAAACAATGGCTTCGCGCAGAGCGGCCACGGGCCGCGACTCGCGTACGATGGAAAAATCAATGGATTCTTATTTATATCGAAGAAAATGGAGACAATTAGCACGCATTCCTCTTCTATGGATCAAAAACTTCTTAGGATTTCGATATTATAACATGAAAAGGTTGGATTCAAGACGAAAACTGAATGGAAACGTACCACTAGGACCTCAGGTTGGAATTTATTTACTTTCGCATTGGATTTCATCACCGTTCAGTGTGGCGCTATGGCTAAGGCCTTCGCCTACCACCACTGCGGCCGGGGTTCAATTCTCATACGAGTTGGCACGATTTTTCAATATGGAAAATGGCTAGATTAACTTTGTATAGCTGCCATAATTTCCAAAAATATTCTAAGTCCAACTTGACCCCGAAAAAGTATATACCAAAAATTCTAAAAACGCACAAGGGTGGTATATGCAGAATATACCACGTATATATCGCATATAAAACCAACGGAAGTGCCAGAATAGTGGTATAAGACCTAATAACAAACCCTCTGCAATGCTACGTCAGGAGGGCATTTCAAAACTATAGCTATAGACATAATTTTGAATGCCCCGCTGACCAACTTTAGGCATTATATATATGGGACGATGGCTGTATCCTATGTATGAATATATTGTTTGTGTGGTGGCCGTAGCTAATAACTGCAGACAAAGTCTTTGTTACAACTTTAACTTGATGTTGTTTATTGCTGAAATGCCACAGGAGGTCTAATTCCTATGGTTGTCACAGTAGCACACAACAGTACACTTATGTCCTCAGCTAGCCATTTCTTAAACACTATGATCTTAGCCTCCCCACTACGTATTGCACACCCCCTACGATCGAGTCCAATCGTAGTGAAGGGCAGTGGGTGAGCCCTAATTGCCTACACTTGGCTATTTAGATGCATGGCTTTTCCCTCTGTATATGTACTAGTCGTAGTGATTGGTCTTGTATACTCAAGAATTCTCTTCCGATCCAGGCCAGGTTGGTACGATTTGGGACTGCCCTAAACTTAGTGTTTGAGAAATGACTTCCAGGTAGTAGAATCCATTAGCATAGAGTCCATTGAACATGTAGTGTAATATCAAGTAGTTAATGCAGTCAAGTGTGACATCAAGGGTAACATGTAACCTCAAGTGTAACCTTTATAAAGACTATTGCCTCCTATAATCATCAGGTACAAAGTCCAATGTCAGCAAGGTAATCCAATATGTCCATGTGTAGTGTACAGCTCAATTAATACTGACTGGGGTCTGAGGAGGAGGGGCTTTTATATGTATGTGATAGAATACCCAGAGATAATGAGAAGCTTCTAAAACAATGTAGAGCAAATAGGTAGCAGAACCTGCAGCCAAATAGAAGCTTTCTGTACAATTATAGTATTTGTAGGTATATTTGACCACCTTTAACAATATGATCCATTTTCATAATAATTGACCATGTGTGCGCCCTTGTAACCAGGTGGGATCACCTATATATATATATGTATATATATATATATATATATATATATATATATATATATATATATACTGTAGCCCTATGCTCATTTGAACAGCAGAGTACAAACCATACTATGGGGGAGGTACAACTGGGCACTATTTAGCCATTTAGTATGGGTGCCTGGCCTGTACGACTGGGTGCTATGACATCATAGTGGTCTGTATGAAGCCAGCAGTTGAATACATAGCAGGGCCTATTTTGAGGTCTGTACTGTAGCTCACTATGTAGTCATTGCTATGGAGCCATTTCATACACCTCCCACTACGATCTGTGGGTGTCCTGTCGTGGACACTATTGAAACAAGGTCCAGAGAGTGGTGGTTCCCTAAACTTCCAGAATGTTCCATACTGTACTACAGATATCACCCATATAATATGCTATTCTAGATGATTCTAACATAGTCTACACATCTCTATGACAATCTCAATCTTACAGATGGGGATCAGAAAGTGCTATATTTATTTTACCATAATTCATACAATTCTATGATATTCTCAAACCTTACACTACAGTTGGGATGATCTCCAACTCCAGACACAGTGTTAAGCGATATAAAAAGTGTGATGGGCATGGTCCAGTGTATACCATATCAGTGTGTTTAACTTAAGCACCCTGGCATTTATGAATTCAGAGAGGCTTATTTGAGACAGGCGCTTACATGATGATAATTGATTAGCTGAAAATAAATGGCAATATTCCAGTCGCTGTATTCTATAGGGCATTGTTACGTTCGTGTTACTAAAGTGTCAGAAAGAGATTAAATATCGATTCAGCAAATTTTCTCTCATTGCCGTGACCTTGGATACATAGGTCTATTTATCTGTGCTGCAATACTACTTTGGGTGTCGCATCCCCTATGGCCCCACATCCAAATAAGGGAGTGATCATTTTTTAACAACGGGGGGGGGGGGCTGGTGGGTTTGAGGGGGTTGAGAATTTTTTCAACCTCTGACCACGTGGGTCAGAATTTTTTCAACCCCTCTGATTGGGGGGGGGGGTAAAATACCCATCTGTTTTCAGTGGAAAACCCTGCGTGTTACTATAGGTTAAAAGGGCATTGTTCGCATGCAATTTTCGTCCCTTAAGGGGGGGTCAAAAAAAATTTACCCCCTCAAGAGGGGGGTCGGACTTTTTTTCGCACACCCGCGTGCAAACCCACTAGCCCCCCCCCCTGTTGTTAAAAAATGATCACTCCCTAATACCTGAATGAACAACCCCTGGCCTGGATAAGGGTGCTATATAAGGAAGGCTGCTGTTGGAACCAGACACAGGCCTTCTCTCATCCATCCCTACAAGTAGAAACACTACTCAGCATTCTCCAAGGCATGGCCATGGCTGGTAGGTCTCATTTTGCTCTATAAAACTTTTTGCTATCTTATTTAATTTGATGTTGAAATCCAGTAGGCATACTGTGAATCTTTGGAAGTTTGAACTCAAGGAGCAGGACGTAAATATCAAGGGGTCCCCCAGCAATTCAGGGATCGAGCATCAGTATGTGAGAGAGGGGCTCTGACTCCCCGCTCAGACTAGCTGAATTATTGTTCCAGTGTATGCGAAACATGTCCCCCCTTATAGGTCGCGGGGAACTAAATCCATTTCCTCTATGTTTCTATATAGCGTAACACACAAAAACAACCGCCTAAAATGTTTGTTGGTAAAAATTTCAACCATAGCAGGGTTAACTCATCCCTCATACACAATGTGACAGAATGTTGGATAGGCTTAACCCTGAAAATCTTGAATAAGGGAATGATATGTGCAGTGAGTGCCATTCTACTCTATTTTCAACCCAAAAATCTCCATTGGCCAGATTAACTTTTGAATGCCTCATAAAATCCCCAAGGCCTTGCATAATATAAAAACACACCTACTATTCCATTTATTAACTATTTGGGAACACCTGTGATTTTTTTTCATAATTTTACCAATATTGTTTCTGTCTAATTCTAAACCAATCAGCAGTCAGAACACCCTTCAGTACAGGCCTGAATACCATATGACTCACGAGAGGACAGCATTTACGTCCACGTAACCTGTAGCACATTTGGTCATGGAGCTTTTTATTGTGCAGGTCTAGGCATGTCTTGGTAGGACCAAACGCCTCAAGATTATTATTGTCAAGAAAGAGAACAAGAATTAACCCACTATTTTGATCATTTGACTGTTTAAAACTTGACAGATAGTTATGTCTTTGTTTGAGACTGACAAACCTTAATGGTTGTCTGATTCGCAAGCTGTAAAATCTAAAATCTAGTCCAACATCCTAAGATTACAGCCAGACATTCTGTCTGACAGACTGGCAAAATTTACTTTACTAAACAGTATATTGAACTCTGCAGATGCCTTATTCTATACAAAGTATGCAGGCTAACTACAGATTACAAACAGGAAACACCCTTATACAAAAATACATAATAAATTGAATCTTACATCCACACAATTATCTTTTGAGTCAAATGTTGGAGTAGGGCAAGACTTCTTGGATCTTCTTTGTCTATTTTCTGAGGGAAATAAAACCGTAAATTCTCAGGCATAAGCCACGGCTAGTTACGAGAACCAGACCAGGATGGTGGAGGGAGGATGAGGGGTAGGAATTAGATCTGACACATACCCAATATTTTCCCAATTGTTTCAGCAAAAAAAAAAGAAATTTCCAACATAAGAAGGGGTTCCGGGGGCCATTCACTTTTTTTAATCTTGAAGATCCATTCAGAAGAGCCATTCACCTCTGCATACTCTCTAGATAAAAACTTCCTTGATTTTCTGTTTATGGTTTTCCTAAGAACAACTACATAATTATATCATCAGTTGGTGGTCAGTCGGGAGTAGTTTTGAGAAGATCGGAGATAAGAGATAAGCTAAGAATCCAATTGAGGCCTTCTACAGCTGGCCCCTGGTTTACAGAATCTCTCTTTTTTTCTTAAAGAGGTAATTTCTATTACTGAAAAGGCTGTTTTTTCTATATTTCATCAAGCCATTTCCTGATTTGTTTTAGATTTTCTGTAATTTTTTCTTATAATTTATCAATGAGTTTGTGACTTTGGGTAATAGAAAATGGGGGAGAATTTTCTCAGAGGTTTAGAGCCGCACTGCCTCTGCCCACAACACCCTCCCGGCTGGGGAGGTTTCAGATTCGACTGACCTAGGCCTGATCATGGCTTTATCTAATGTTAATCAAATATCATCCCTTGACCATATAAAGATGCAGAGGCGCTTAAGGCACGAGGTGAGGAGATGAAAGTAGCCTGGCGTGCAGGTGATCTTGACACGCTCATGGGCATGTATGCTGAAGACGCCTCCTACGCCGGAAATTCAGGGGAGATCAAGAAGGGCAAAGCTGGTGAGTATAGAGTTCAAGTTTCCTAATGTTCCATACAATGCATGTAATAATTTAGTGAGGAATATTCTACTTGTGGTATGCAGGCGAGAAACTTAATTGTATTCCAAGCATTCCTACTATTGTCGTGGAACCATAAAGAATACACCTCAGTGGTCACACCACTTATTAAGTGACCAGTAAGCACATCACTGCAGTGACTTCTAACCTGCTTGAACAGTGCTAAACTGACATCCTAACCTAAATGTCATTTGCAGCACTTATTGGTCACTTCACCAACAGCTGTTATTATGCAATTGTTTTGCATTTCCAGTGAAGCCTTCAGCCTCGCAGTTAGTACGGGCTTTGTGCCAGGTCTGACAAGTTACTTTAAATTTTGACAAGATTTAAATTTTGTAGTTTTCATCCTTTATAGTTAGATAGCTATTGTTACTAGGGGAGACACTCAGAAAGCAGGCTTGCGGAATTTGAATAATGGGGCAACCATGACTGTCATGTTTCCCTTCTCTTGTGTGTGTGTGTGTGTGTGTGTGTGTGTGTGTGTGTGTGCGTGTGTGTGTGCGTGTGTGTGTGGGTGTGTGCGTGTGGGTGTGTGTATGTATACAGTGCAATAAAGAATGCCTTCATAATGCAATTACGTTGATAAATCAAATCTCATCCTCGTCTAACTTCAGCATCCTCCATTTCTTCTTTTCTCTATGATACAGAGATCCGGAAAATTGCAGCTCAGTACCTGGATAAGTATGCCAGGGCTGACTGGGACTCCATTGACACTGCCATCTGTGGGGACGTCTGTACTGATATGGGCTACTTCAGAATGACAAGAAAGGGCTGTGGCACCGTGGACAAGGGAAAGTAAGCAGTCAATTACAGTAGGGTGGATTCTTCTTGAATCTGAGATACCAGTATCTAGATTAGTCAACTATCTCTTCTTGTCTCTTTGCCAGCTCTCTCATGTGGTCATTTGAGAAGTATTGATAGATTCGGGACTTTGAAAAGTAAAAGGGTGTGTGGGGCCTTTACGCAACAAAACTGCCTTTGTGCAGCAAAATAATATCATTTTGCTGCATAAAGACTCATGCAGGGCCTTTACGGAACAAAAGTGGCATTATGCAGCAAAAAGCCTTTACGCAACAAAACCTATAGGGCAGACTTATGTCCTTGCCTTTATGCAATAAATCTTATACAATGGTCTTATTGTTGCAGGAACATCTTGCCTTTATTCAACAAAACCTATATAGTGGCCCTTAGTACTAAACAAGGCTACATGAATACCTTGCCTTTATGCAACAAAACCTATATAGTGGTCTTATTGATACAGGAACATCTTGCCTTTACTCAACAAAACTTATGCATTGGTCTTATTGCTACAGGAACATCTTGCCTTTACACAACAAAACCTAAAATTTGGTCTTATTGATAAGGCCTAAAAAAAAAGTTGTGTTCAGGTATCCCGACCTCCCCTAATTGTTTGGCCCGACTCTAATTTCTTTTTTAGATTTTTTTTTTAGAATTTTTTGTAAATATGACCCAAAATTCAAGAAAAATGTGAAAAAAAGTTAATATATACCGTAATCTCCTGCGTATAAGGCGCGTCTTATACGAGGGGTTTTAGTTATCCCAAAATCCACAAGGGGGATACCAATACCTTTCTTTTGATATGTTACACTTCCCCTAAGTCCTAATAGGACATGATGTGGGCCAGAGGGGTCTGGGGGACCCTAGGTACACGTAGCTTTTTCAATTTTTAAAATCCATTCAGTAGAACAAAAGATATGAATTTTTGATTTTTTTGGTAATATTTACAAACTCTGGGTGCGCCTTATACGCGGGCTGCGCCTTATACGCAGGAGATTACGGTAGGCACGTTTGGTATCAAATTAAAGCCCACGGTCTCACAAATGCTACGAGCTTGAAATAACCAACATTTTTTCTAGTTTTTTAAGTTGGTTAATCTTTTGATTAGGCAAGATGTTCCTGTAGCAATAAGACCACTATATAGGTTTTGTTGTGTAAAGGCAAGGACATAAGTCCACCCTTTAGGTTTTGTTGCGTAAAGGCAAGGTATCCCTGTAGCAATAAGACCATTATATAGGTTTAGTTGTGTAAAGGCAAGGTATTCCTGTAGCCTTATTTGGTACTCGCAGCCATTATAATTATATAGGTTTTGTTGCATAAATTCAAGGACATAAGTCCACCTTTTAGGTTTTGTTGCGTAAAGGCAAGATGTTCCTGTATCGATAAGATCCCTGTACCAATAAGACCAATATATAGGTTTTGTTGTGTAAAGGCAAGATGTTCCTGTATCAATAAGACCACTGTATAGGTTTTGTTGTGTAAAGGCAAGGTGTTTACTTACCGTAAATCCCAGGTCATAAGGCAGATTTTTTTCCTATTTTGGGCCCAAAGTCCCCCCAGCTTATCACCGGGGTTTTTAAAAAGATTTAGTTATTTTTAACCAAATTTCAATAGAAATCAATAGAAAATAACAGCTTAAAAACCAGAGATCCTCCATTACTTTAATATGTACAATTTTTACCATACAAGTTCATTTCAATGTGTTTTCTATAATAGATCAATAAAATATTGATAGAAATATGGCTAATTTTCCTCAAAAATTGGTGAGAGTTTTTAGTTTTAGGGGGGATAAGGGGGGGGGGGGTCAAGGGGCTAAACTCACCCCCCGGCTTATGACTGGGGTTTTTGCAAAAGTCTAAAATGCACCAAAACCGGCTTATAGATTTTGCCTGAACTCACCCCCCGGCTTATGACCGGGGCCGGCTCATGACCGGGGATTTATGGTAGCTTTATTTGGTGTATCAGACCAATATATATATAGGTTTTGTTGCATAAAGGCAAGATGTTCCTGTATTAATAAGACCACTATATAGGTTTTGTTGCGTAAAGGCAAGGTATTCCTGTAACCTTGTTTTGTACTCAGGGCCACTATATAGGCTTTGATGCATGAAGACAATATGTTCCTGTAACAATAAGACCACTGTGTGGGTTTTGTTGTGTAAAGGCAAGATATTCCTGTAGCCTTATTTGTTACTCGCAGCCATTATATGAAGGTGTTTTTGCATAAATTCTAGGACATAAGTCCACCTTATAGGTTTTGTTGCGTAAAGGCAAGTTGATTTTGTGGCATAAAGGATTTTGTTGCATAAAGGCTTTTGTTGCGTAAAGGCTTTTTGCTGTATAACACCGCTTTTGTTGCATAAAGGCCCCACATGACCCTTTATGCAGCAAAATAATACTATTTTGCTGTGTAACGGCAATTTTGTTGCGTAAAGGCCCCACATCGTGGTCAAAAGGGGTCTAGAATAAGCAAATAAACTCTTAATGAAAGACAAAAAAGGGGGCACACTTCACCAGAGTGGTCACTTTTTGATAGAAGCAAACTAGTTTCCTCTTTGTCCTGATGTAAAGAATCCTCTCCATACTCACCTTTGCTTGTGGTAACTAATATCCACTCAAAGAGTCACTTCAACTTGAAGACGACATTGCAATGTGCCTCTGTTGCCATATGAATCGCTGCAGAAGCTTTAGGGAGGATGCTATGTTATGTGATGCGCAAATTGGGGAGGCTCCTACAGCCACCTTTCTGCTGTCATGGGTGGATGTGGGAGGTGCTGGATATTTTGGGAAGAGGAGAAACCTGTTTCCAAGGACATTAGAATAGAGAAAGTCGACTGCATAGAATACATTATTGTATTTGGGGTATATTTGCATTCTCGTTACTGGGAAGATCGACCTAAAGGTTATCGTTTCCTTCCACATTGGTCTATCGAGCAACCAAGCCGAACTAGGCTATCATATGTCTCATAGCTCCTGTATGGGTACATGTGGCACGATTTGAAAGGGCTCTCTAATATGTTCCCCAGAACCCCCCCCCCCCATGTTACTAATGGTTACATAGGAGAGGGATAGTTGATAGTTTATATGGACAATCACAAAAGGCCTGAATTGTGAATCACACACTAAATTAGTGTATATAATTTACACTTTACAAGGTACATAGCTGGACTTGTGAAGAAAGATGGGAAGTGGTATATGAGGTTCGACACCGTCTTTTTCTCCTAGACACCACCTGCTGCACTGACCCTACTACGGCTTTGAGCGAAGTCATCCATGAAGTGAATGAAATCTTTCAAAGAAGAAGGAAGGGTTTATATTTTCACACCTTGAAAACCTTTTTATGAAAGGGCTTGGAAAAGAAAGATTGTTCAAGAAAAGAAGAAAACTCTATTGGACGTAAACCCATTTTTCACGCATTAGATGCAGTTCTGGCTGACTTATAAGTTACCATACTGGAAGGATGGAATAAAGAATGGTGTAGGACCATATATGCAAACTGTACTTGTCTTTTATTAAACATAATCTAATTTTGATCTGGTATGCATGTACATAACTGAACTTGCGGAAACCGAGATTTTTTTTTTTCAAATGGGATATAATACTCTTGAACAGATGTTGCCAAGTGTAGGATGCCCTTTCTTTGATAGGCAATGTATAGGTCAAATTACACGATGAGATATTTTTTTTCAAAAGGTTCTGTAATTTGTAAACTCTTGCAGATTGCAGATTGGGAGTCATGTTGATACTGCAAATTGCAAGGGGTTCAACATACCATTACCTTTTCCAAATACTGTTGTGGTGAAAATAACCAGCTCACAGTCTTGTAATATAGACCCTACACTGCAAAAATGCTGTTTAGATTTTAAACATGTTTAGGTCTAAACATGTTTAAAACCTAAACATATACGTCAGTTAGGTGTATCGTCGACTACACATTTAGGAAAAGAACACTTTTATTCTAAATACATAAACATTTTTTCTAAAGATGTTCAGATGTTTAGAGTTTGAAACGTTGAATATTAGGTGTTTAGATTTAAACATCAATATGTTTAGATACTTGGATGTCAAATCCACACCAGGTAGCAGCACTACCTCTGAATGGACTATCTGCACACAGTTATAATTAATTGTTGTGACAAATATCCCCAAACTCCTTGTTTATCATAATGTCATTTTATTAAATGTTATGAAAATAGACACAACAATTGAAAATTAGCTAAATTCAACTTACGCCACCATCTTTACCATAAAATAATCAGTGAGCTCCATGACTTACACCTATGTCATGTTATTCTGTAAAGTATAAAGCAATGTCCTTCCTGCCAACCTGTCAAGTCGGGAGGCGTGGCGCAGTCGGTAGCGCGTCCGCTCACAGGCCGTAAGGTCGTGGGTTCGCTTCCCAGCCGGAGCACAGTGGTGGTTCCAAACGTCGCTGTAAGGTGTCGTTTGAGTTCCTCCCTGCTCTGGCTAGGCTGTGCTGGAAAGTCTCTCGGCGCTCATGGCAGACAAATGACTTAAAACAGGCCTGTCCATCTCTCACTATGCCTATGTAGTGACGGATGTTAAAGAACCATTGCCTCGGTAAATGTGTAGGGGCGTGCTTTCTATCTTCCCATAGATTCGGTCACCATCATCCCCCCTCCCCATTAGACTAGGGTCCGGGCAACAACGCCACAAGGGTAATCTCACTTCGGTGTGGATACAACCCGCGGGACCTCTCGCCCTTGAGTGTCGGCCGTAAGGAAGGCACGAGGTGAGATAAAATTCAAATCAATCAATCAGCCAACCTGTTGTACTTTCTCAAGTCTCCTTTTCTAATGCAGTGTGTACATATATGTGTATATAGCTGTGGCTGACATCTTTGGAGACTTTGCAGTATAAATACCTGCTGATGTCCTCCAGTAAATGAGAAAACAAACAAAAGATATTCCTTTATTTTTTTAATGGATATATGTCTGCAAACCCTTACTTCCCACCAAATCACTTAGACATCTAAACACAAAAATTCATAAACATCTAAACACAAAATTTCATCAATATCTAAACACAAATTTTGAACCTAAACACCTAGATTTCTAAACACCTGAGCTAAGCACATTGTTTGGCTAAACATGTTTAGGAAATTAATGTGATTACAAAAACATTGCAAGAATATGTTTAGAATTGTGTTTAGGATCTAAACACCATTTTTGCAGTGTATGAGACAAATTTGTTTGCAACAAATTGCAAAGCATTGCTAAATTACACAGGAACTTTCTGGTAAAGTCTGAAGCATGGGATTCGAGCTTATGCTATTCTCATCTTTCTTGATTTTTGTTTGGTGTCTGATTTGATATTAAGCAGTATGTATTCCTAAATCATTCAGTAAATCTTATGTCAATATCAAAAGGAAAAGGGCATTAAAAGGAAAAGATTGGTATACAATCATTGATTCACATGTACTTGTCATCCGACGAGTCTATCATATGAAAAATACATAAAACAACCATCAATTTTTGTCTAGTCCACATTCGAAAGCTATCAATAACAAAGGGTTCTTTGACCTTTGGTCCATCTATTTGATTTGTCTGAGCTAGAAACCTACTTTGAGAAGAAGATAAACTATGGCATTAGTGACAGGTTAAGGAACCGCCCTTTGTCTGGGTGTGGGTATGTATACAAAGCACAAAGCACTCCGCCAAAAGCCCAACCCAGCATTCTTAATGTATCACCATGGCAGGTAAGTCTTATTTTGATGTATAAACCTAAGGCCACTCCAGAAAAAAAAAGTTGTCTCATCACCGCCCTTATCAGAAGACCTTTTTTTATTTTTTCAGTTTGAATTCCATCATAAAATTACTGTAAACTGAACAAAATTAGTTACAAAAAGAAAGAAATTAGAAAAGGAAAAAGAAAATATCAAATCATTCCTCGTCACTTGTTTCGATACTCGATGTTAAGAAACAACTTTTTTGGAGTGGCCTAAGTAACTGTGCCTTTGTGGTGTCAGATGTTGGAATTGCAATTTGTATGCAAAAAAAAAAGGAGGCCACGGTTGCATTAACCGGTAATGTAGTATAGTAAATAGCATAAATGGATTATCATTGATCAGGGCTGGGATACAGTACCCATCATGCACTTCTCTTATAACTAAGATATTCTTCATTAGGTTGAACTTCAATCCCTACTTTTAACCAGAAGCAGTGCTCGACGCACATGCCAAGGAGACGATGGCAGCCTGGCGTGCTGGTGATGTTGACAAGATATTGTCTTTTTATGTCGACGATTGCTCCTTTGCCACTAGTGTTGGGGATATCAAAAAGGCAAAGCCCGTGAGTATGTCATGTTTTGGTTAACAGTCTTATTGTTTTTGAAAAGGTAGTATTATAAGGATAAATATGAAGGCACTTCCAGGGTCATTCAAGTAGGGGAAGGGGTGAAAATCTCTTAGATGGATAGCTAGTTTTCTCCGTGGCCCTCAACAGTTGGTGATCTAGAATATAGTCCACAGACAGGTAGAATCGACAAGGGGAGAAGGCCAATTCTTAAAATCGAGAAGGGACATGAGGTTGAGAGAGAGGGGGGGGACAAAGCCACTTCTTTAAATCCAACAAGGGACATCGGGTTGAGAGAGTAAGAACAAGAAATTTTCTCATAATGCTGGATTCTCGGAACCTTTTTATGCACGGTGCTGAATAGGTGATCAGAGGGCCAAAAAAAATGCCGAACCCATTGGACTCACGAATGTATGCAAAGTTTTCAATAGATCGATAGGCGACCTGTGTGAAGGAGAGGGATGTGCATGAAAAGTTATCTTGACATCCCCATAATAAACACCCTCTCACCTGGCCCTCACCATTCAAATACAGACTAAATCGAGCTTATCAAATTATTTCAACAAATGCTTCAACACTTCATCATCGTCGTGTTCTTTCTCTGTTATAGAGGTCCGGGAAGATTTGTTACTGTTTCTGGCTAAGTATACCAGCTGTGATTTGGAATCTGTGGACCGTGTGATCGTGGGGATTCTGCTACAGAATTAGGCACCTTCAGCTGCACTCCAAAGGATGGTGGCAAAGTAGACAAGGGAAAGTGAGTAATCAATATAATTATATTAATGGCAGTTATCCAACTCTTAGCTGCTATTGTCAATTGATACTTTCTATTTAATGTGATACAAGCATAAACGCTTATAAACATTCTCTACAGAAATGTTAGCCAATTAACAATAGTCGATTGACAATAGCAGCTAAGAGATGGCCGATTCCTTGTTGGTGGTTTTCAAATATCTGGCTTCTAGACTTCTGATGGCAAAATGGTTAATCTATAAAGAATAGAATTTGGCTCCCAGTTGAGGCAGTATGATATAATAATGGCCATTTTCGGTGGCCAATTTGGTAAGTAAAGGCAGCACGATAAAAAGAGTCATGATTTAAAAAGCTAAACCATTTTAGTTATAATGCATACTACATTGTATTTCACTTAATATGTTTATGTGTTGTAATTCACCAGATACATGTTTGGATATGTGAAGAAAGATGGCAAGCGGCTGGTCAGGTTTGACTTTGGCTGCTTCAACACCTAAGCGCCCTGCTCATGTACCTACCTCAGTCACAACAGTTCAAATGGAGCTAATTGCATCTGGAATATAAGGAACAAAGCTGGCCAACGAAAGGATGTAAGAGAGAAAGAAACGAGACGTAGAAATTATATTCAAACACTTGACATAAGATACATTTTAGATTCATTAAAGAAAGGTTTGTTTGGGAGGTAGTGAAATAAAGTCTTTTGGGGGGTTGATGTGGAATGCTGAATTTGACTTTATTTCATGTTGATATGCCCGAGATACTGACAGCCCATAGCTCTAGCACTCGATCGGCCGTATCGCACACCCCCCGTGCGATAACCCGCAAAAATATCACACGCCGAGGTCACGTGACCATTTAGTGACGTCATAGCTCCAAGATGGCGATGTAAACAATGCGCATGGGGAGTCATTCTGGTAAATTCTATTGTAATCTATTGTAATTCAGCAGTTTTAGATCAAAATAACATGAAATAAATGCAAATGAACACTCGTGGGGAGAATTTTTGAGGGTTATCTAACTTGCCGATCAGGTGCCGCATCGCACTCCGCCCTGCGGGCGTCGTGCGATACGGCACCTGATCGGCGCGTGAGATAACCCTCAAAAATTCTCCCCACTCGTGAACATTTGCCTATTTATTCCATTTGTCGTTTTTCCCCATTTATCTAAGTGGTTTTACCTTTTGAATTCAACTTTGATAGTTGTATTTTCATTTGTAAATAGTTCCATGTTAGACTTCTCATTTTTATTCATGGGACCTTTAACGTGCCTACAGGCTCATCTATTTTGCCGATGTGATGCACACATTGGGTTTCTCAGCTATGTATTAGTGCCTCACGCTGACCTTGGGATTGTATAAAGCATCCTTACATGGTTAGGGAATGAACCGTTTATACCGGCGGGAAGAGATCCTTGGGCAGTTACGGCAAAGGGACTAAACTCTTAGAAATGAACCCTCGCTTCCATGGGGTGGCATGGTAGAACTTGCAATGGGGGAGAAACGTCCTCCACTGGGGTGGTACTTGTCATACATAAAATATGATCAATTTCAGTACCTTAAACCATGATGCATGATTTTGGATGCACGATTTTTGAGGGACTTTTTTCGAAAGTCAGTAGTGTCAGTAGTCAGTTTCGACATGGGGTGGGATGGGAGGGGTCGCGCTGATGTTAAATATAGCGTTGGGGTACAGCTAATAGATATATATGGCACAAGAAAAAATAAAAAGAAGAAATGAACCACCACCCCCAGCATCTAATGATAAATGATTCTTCCATAAATAGTATCTGATTGAGGTTGAGGCATGCAGAAAGGGAGCACTAGGGCAGGCCATTTCCGCTGGTTAGTGCCCTGGTTGGGTAAATAGTGGGCCCGCTGGTAAACTCTGGTTAACAAGGGCATTTATCTCCACTCCAGGCGCCGGTGTAGCATTAAATAAGTTCCGGGGTAGTGCTCTGCACATGCAAATCAGCAAAGCTTTGACAATTTTAACATTAGGTCCACTCTATGTATGTAAAAAGTACATCAGACAAAAGTAAATTAGGATCCAGTGATATTTTATGATACAACTAGTTCATGACAAGGAGGGATTGCAGATAGGTTGAAATATTAAGGACCAAGGTTCTCTTCAGCACTCATCAGCAATGCTATGATGATTTTAACATCAGACTCCCTCTATACATGCATATAGCACATGTTAGACAAAAATAGATTAAAATTCAATAAAAAAAAATTTGTCCAACTAGTTCATGATACTGAAGGGACTGCAGATAGATCCCGGTGGGGCCAAATCTGACAGCCCACTTCCCTATATGCAGACCCCAGCTAAAAATGAGATGATTTTGACAGCTATTCTTTCAATCTTATCTAGATTGGACTTAAAATTCATGATACCAGCTTTATATAAACATTCATTGTTATACGCCAAGTTCAGTCCTGGTAGATTGAGAAAGATCCCTTAGGGGATGGGGAGTAGGGATGGAAACTAGTTGTGTCATAAAACATCATTGAATTTCAATCTTTCTTAATGTCACACATGCTATATATATATATATATATATATATATATATATATATATATATATATATATATATATATATATATATATATATATAATGGGATCTGGTCTTAGAATTACCATACTGTTCCTGATAGGTGCAGAACACTACCCGGAACTTATTTAATGCTACACCGGCATCTGTCACCATGCCGGCCTCTGTCACCATATATCCTCTGACCTGCACATACCATGCCATGATATCCCTCACTTACTTCTACTCTACGTGAAAAAATAAATGAGAATAAAAGACACATGCATGTATATAAAAGGGGGGGGGGGCAGAAATAAAGCTAGTGGTTGTGGCTCGTTGATGTCCCTACAAAGGGAGAGCTGAATTTATCTCGCTTTTTGTGCTTTTTTTTCTACGTCAACATGACTGCCGTCATCTGTAGTATAATTAGCTTAGAAAACTAAACTCTCATCTCTGTGCTGAAGTGAGAGTTTAGAAAACCAGATGTTTGACAGGAGCTCTTCAGTGCGGAGGGGAGAAGGTAGGGAGTTCCTAGCTACCGGTAATTTTGATTCTATTTACACCTCCACCTAGATCGTGATATGAATGGCAGATTTAGAATGTGTCTGGGAAATCTGCTGTTAAATCTTTAATATTGGCCATCCGATTTCCAAATTCGGTGATTAGGCTATTCAGGATACCTTACACTCTCAAGAAATTTTAAGTATTAGTGACTGAAAAAGTGTGGTTTTGGTCGGGAATCGCACAGCCTCACCCACCAGGAATCGATAGCTTTTCTAAACTCTTGCGGTGGCACAGAGATGAGAGTTTATTTTTCTAAGCTATAGTATAATATGTTATCATGGGTTTTGGGGCAAAAGGGGTAGACCAGAGATGGATACATTTGTGGATGGGTGTAATTTCTTACAAAATTGACAGTGATATATAGTTGAGTTGACGTGGCTTTGTGTAATTACGGCACTACTGGCATTGACTGAGGCCCCAGAAAGGCTGTCCCCTGCTTTTATTTTTGCACTATAGTCAACGCTGGTGTGGGGAATTTTTCAAAAAAGTTGACAGTGATATATTGTACACATTTGGCATCATACAAATACGTAGTGCCTGATATTTATAATGCCACGCCCATGGGTAAAGGAAGGCCAGGATTCATGTATGTGCCACTGAAGTGCTGGCAACATGATCTGAACATAGCTATACTAAGCAGTTGAGAAGATATCATTTTTGCAGCCATACCAAAGGGAATGCATGGTGGGTGAAATTGTAAAGTGCACCAACATTGTCATAGTGTTTTATAATCACAAAATATAGGTACAGACAAGCATAATCACATTAATGCTAGACTTCTCGGCTTCTCTGGTCAATAGACTTAAGCAAGTCTAGCATACTGTTCCGCAACGCCGGCATGATGCACGAATGTAGCCCTGGGTTTTGTTACACAAATGATGCTCGTTAATTTGTACTCTTAAGTGAAAAAAATGATTAAGATTACGATTATGAAGGTAATTATTTAAATCCCCTTCCACCCCATAAAGCAGGATTTTCACGCAAATCCCATAGAGTACACATATAAAGGAAATACAGGGGTGAAAGTGTTTAGTAAGGTGTACTCGTCCAGACGAATACCAAATAAATACCAAATAACGTGAGTTCCTGGAGGGACTGCGTGCATGCATCATGACGACCAAGACAGGATGCAGTAATGAAGCACTGGCCTTTAAAGGGTTAACTAGCTAATGCTAATCATGTACAAAACTCAAAACACAAATCCATAGCTTAATGATGGTGACAGTTTATTCATTGACCATAAACACAATGCTAGCAATGTAAGATACATAGACGTGGAATAATGAAATGTAAGCTGGGTACCATGGGAGACCATATTGGTAGTAATATAAGTATGCACTGCACATCCCCAGGAGGTAACAGTTTGATTTTCCACTCAACCTTAACAACTTACTACATTTTTTGTTCCTTTAGGAATAAATTCGACCAAAAGCATGCAATAGATAGAACCCCCGAATAGAACCACAGCTCTACATAATCCAATCCTCATAAATACGTCTTGAATACGTCATAAATCTGTCTTAAATATGTCATAAATGCATCATAGATACGTCATATATTCGTCGTAAATGCATCATCTACTAGTATCCTTTTTTAAACTCTTAACTCTACACAATACAGATCTTGTCTGACATACAACTAATTTGTCAGAGTCTGAACAGTACATATCATGCACATGCATGAACTCTTGGATTGGTGAACTTTGACAATAATTCATGGTCATAGTAACGCGTTATGATCGAATGGACATGGAAAATATAGCATCTTACACCGTGATAACTAACTATGAATTGGGCTCTTCACAAATGCAATGTAGTGTATTGTTATGATGATGCGCCATTCCAGTACCGGTGGATAACTATCCATCCAGCAAGAAAAGATGACATTTTCATGCATAAAGTTGTCTCTAGATTATTTTTGCTGAGATGCTCATGACTTTCCCTGTAGTTTCTACATCTGCTGCAATATATATCAGGAGATTTGCTTCCAAATAATTTGGCAGGCTTGCTTAAGACAATTTGCTTTCCCAATCGGTTAACTTCTAAAATCTTTATCAACCACTTCCCTGAAAAGTCACCCTGTCTTGCTGTTTTGATCTATAATACTGACTTGGTACATCATGGTGACCCTTCAGGATTACATCCGCCCCAAAGGGTCGTCATGGTGCATGAATGTGGACCAGGGGGTCATTTCTCATAACGCTGCGGATGGATCGATATCCCTAGTAGAGTTTTTTAAGTAGTGTTGGAGAAATGCCGGGCTGGCGAGTTATTCACCATGGCTACATTCATGCATCGTGACGACGATACAT
This sequence comes from Acholoe squamosa, assembly GCA_949317995.1. Classification (NCBI taxonomy): domain Eukaryota; kingdom Metazoa; phylum Annelida; class Polychaeta; order Phyllodocida; family Polynoidae; genus Acholoe; species Acholoe squamosa. The sequence goes on along the minus strand of OX439047.1, from coordinate 21,524,349 downwards.
GAATTTGTTACTAAGTATATGATTATAAAGTATGATGATGAACAATGACAATCACAACAAGGTGAAAGAAAGAGAAGAAAATGAAATTCTCCACCTCGTCACATTTCAACAAGAGCTTACAACATTCATCTACAATTGTTAACTTTGAATAAAATTATCCATTTAGCCCTACCAACTGCCTATACAGGGGAAGATGGTACTCAGTACACCAGGTTTAGTTTCACAAGATTCTACAACAAGCTGCCTCCAGGTTGTATCAATTAAGTATCAAGCGTCCCAGTATGATATGTTATTAGCCACTAATCGCAGTACAACTATATATGACAGCTCTAATCAACCTTGATAGTATTACTACTCCCATAATGGCTGCCATAGAGGATATTCTGAGACCATGCTTCATACACATAATAATTAAAAACAGCGTTCAAATCACAGCGACTTTAATCTGTCGTAGCATCTTATGATATAGCCCCCGGGTCTAATGAGTGAACCTACATTTTGATTACAATGCATTCATTCAATAGATCGCTTCTATGGATATATTGAAGCAAATAAACATACATTGTGTAGTTATTACTGAAAGGGGAAAATGATACCACATCACTCAGTTAAAAGTGTTAACGTCAAAGTTATAAATTTATGCCATCTAAAGAAAAAAAAGATCAAACGAAAGTAAGTTTCCCCCTATCAACTCTGAAATCGGTAAGACCTATCAGTCGTCTCCCTAGCGTCTAGACAGGAAGTTTTGGACGGCCTACTGACAACTAGCTGTCCAGGAACTGACACACTTATTGAACATTTAAATAACAGTCTCGACAAGTTGCTAGACCGTAAGTCGACCACCCATCAATAACAGGTTATATCCACAAGTTATGACTATAACTTAGGCCACTGAGGGCATATGCAAGTTTTACCTATATTATTTAATGTGGTACGACCAATTAGTAATCCCATGTTATTTGAAAGAAATTAGTCTAGGGTGGTCGACATAAGCTCCAACATGCTTGGTAGTCGAGTCAGGGGCGACTTGCCTTAGAACAATGCTGTGGAATGGGCTGTACACCTTGCCGTAAACGTCACAAGTATAGGCAAATCGCAGATCCTCTATATAATTGGTACTGTGAACGAATGCATATAACAGTAACCTCTCAGTCTACTGTAAATTCTAACGGATCTCTGTTGAATATTATGTAGATGGTATCCTTTGGACGCTAGAGCTATCTCGCTGATCGCTTCCACATGTGTGCCTTTTAGATAGTGGATATACTTAAAGATAAAATCGATCATAATTTGATATATTTCTGATGCATCATGCTCATGAACTCCTCAAAGTGTATTAATACTAGACGTCCATGTCAGAGAAACCTCAAAGCCCAAACTCCTGGAAATGTGAACCATTTACCTTTAAAACACATTATTGACGTGTTGACGTCAATCTAAAAAAAAACTGTTACCCGTTGCGCTATTAGGGAAAAGTTGCCTGATTTGGACTCCCTGTCAAGTGATTATTTTTATCAAATGTCATTTTAGTCTAAAAGTATATGACATCAAAGAATCTGAAGGGATTTTGAACAAAAAAAAATGTTGCCTAGCAACCACGAGGGCTTGAGTAAGTAGTGACACAAATAAGATCAAGAGGTCCATAAACCATTCTTCACAGAAAATGTGCGTAAAATTACAGAAAAAAATAACGTTTTTTAAGTTATTAGGAACTTTAGTGATATTGATTAAAAAATTGCAGCATTGGATCCTAATTCCTATTACTGCCACTAGGGGAAACAGGGGTGGTCCAATTTAGGAGCCGGTCAAAATTAGGCAACTTTCCCCTATATAAATAGAGGGCCTCTGTTCATTACAGATCTTTGGGCCTTATTCTTAGACATTTATAGATTAATAATTTAACATTCACAAAACGTTCGACAGTGTGATATTCCAATGTTGATAACCAAGTATTCCGATTGTCAATATCTTTGTCGGAAGTTCCCCACGAGGTCACTGGTTAATATCGGCTGAAATAACGAAGTGCATTCCACGTAGATGGCAAACGCCACGTTTGACCCTTATACTAATATCCTCATATACTTTGTACTTTAATCAAATTTTCTCTAATCTATAGATCATCAAGACCAAAATACTAAAGCTGTGGTAACACCTTTTGAGTCTAAGGGGGTAAACACACAATGAACATTTTGAGAGTGAATGATGATAATTCTGATGAGTTTGATTGTATATGATGGCATCGCCTCTTCTCGCATGGAGACCCGAGGCTACTGCTACACTATTGCTGTTTCTGCGTTGGGTGAGATCTTTCTAACGTCACACCAAGAGGAAAGGCGGGCCTGAGATCTTTGCCACCCAGGTAAGTTGTCTCAGTTTTCTTCCTCTCTCAACGGATAAAACCCACCACAGTCGCAGATAGAACCAGTACCGGTAGGTTTTAATCCACTATGCTATGTATGAATAAAACAACTGGAGTGAACAATACTGCACGAGTGGCCCCCATTAATTCTACTCATCACATAGGATTTCGTAGAGCTAGAGTAGCAGTGTAAACACAAATAGAGTCATCCAAATGAGCTGGTGCGTCATACCCCGCATATAAGGTGCAGCTTATAAGTAAGGATGCACTCCTGGTGTGGCTTATAGAAGTAAAGGTGGGGTGCGCCTTATAGGCAGGGAAAATTCCATTCCATTAGTACTCAAGTGTTCAAAGCTAATCCTATAGGTGCGTCTAATAGGGTGATCCTGAACTCAGGGTGCGTCTTAAATAGGCGGATGCGCATTATACGCGAGGTATTACACATTACATGTTGGATGATGATTCCTCATGAAGGCAAAGAGGTAAAGAGGCAGCAGTATCGTTTTTGTCCCCCCCCCAAAAAAAAATTCGCCCCTTTTCAGCGAAAAAAGCCCACGCGACTATAGAATAAAAGGGGGGACGGAAAAATTTCAGACCCCTCTGAGGGGGGATGGAAAAATTTTCAACGCGCATGCGCGAAATTTCACCGACCCCCCCTGTTGTTAAATAATGACCACTCCCTTAGGCTTGGCCTACTGGAGGCCATTTCTTAACAACCTACGACTACACCCTCCAAATCGTACCAAAATCCCCATAGGAATAGCATTGGCATTTTGTAGTCGTAGGGCTGTGAGCGATCGTTGTACCTTAAGAAATGGCCTACTGAAGCTGAGCCTTTGTGTTAGAATGGACATCGTCCAAGGTGGACGTGCCGACAGAAGTGCTGACTTACAAAAAAAAATGTTATAAGTGTATAAGACACCTGAACCCAAACATTTGCGTCAAAATCAGCATCTATGTTCCTTGATATCATTTCTTTCTTTCTTTCTTTTTCTCATGCCATACATTATTTTTTTTCTTGGTCATTGACATTTTGTAACTGAGCTTTTAATGTTTATCTAAAACCCAACACATTGTATCGAGAATTTGTATTGTTATAGACGTACTGTGGACAATAATTATGTAGATCAGACAGAAACACTACGATGGTTATAATCCCAGGTAGCTTTACATCCTATCTATAGATAAAGATGACTATTGTGATCGTTTCAAGAGTGATAATGTTCCAGACTATAAATTGAAGTCAAGCTAAAAATCCTACATTTCTTTTCCAGGAATTGTTCCCAGACTATACAGAAACTAAATGAATTGACAATGCTGTTGACGTCTTCAAGATTAGGTGTATGGGGTAGCCGATCCAACCCAGATAAAGCTTTGAAATCCTTTCATATCTGAAATGAATTCTAATTGGTAACCCCCTGCAGTACTTAAATGGAAGCTTGTACAAATCTACTTGAAAATACACTATTGCGTGTTTGTGTACCGCCTTTTAGATATCCAATTTATTATAAACTATCTATCGCCTTGAACAAACTTTATGAAATAAAAATAGGCCTAATTAGGGAGCAGGGAAATTATTCTTCAACAGGCCCATGATCCATTGCATTAACTGCCACAAAAATCACTAAATCTTCAGTGAGAAGCCCATCAATTGCCTGTGAATTTTCAAACAATCTTAAATTCATAATCCTGCATACACCAAAAATTTCTAAACTTAAAGAAATTACGGAGCCAGTCCTTCTTAGTTACATAGGGTCGGGTAGCCCGAAAGAACTTAAATGAGGAAATCTGAAACAAAAGGAAAGGGGAAAAAGAAGAAAATAGATAGGAAAAAAAAAGAAAAGAAAAAAAAACAAGCCAAGGGTTCCCCCCATGAGAAGGACGTAAAATAACTTCACACTTTATAATTTCTTATGTATTGGGTATAGTCTCGTACTGATGAGAAATACATTCAACCTTCCTGATTCTTGGGGGGCGGGGGTATAAAGATGTCATAAGGGTCATTTATTGCCAGCTGGGGGGGGGGGGGGGCTTGGATTTTGGCGGATCGGCAGATTTTTTTTCCGACCCCCAAAAATCGGATACAGGCGTGGAATGATGCCTCACGAAGGGTATTTAAATTGCCCATACTTAGTTTTGACCCCCGCGCCCCTCCAGTGTGCAGGTTTATTGGGGTTTCCCCCCCCCCCACAAAGGGGATCTTTTTTCAAAATGACCCCCTCCCTATATCTAACCCCCCACCTGGCAATGAATGACTCGGCCCTAAATACCAGAAACGTGTGATACCAACTAATAAGCATTCCATCAGCAGTCCCCATAAACACAGAGCGCTTATTAGAGATTGTGTTTGCCCTCATCACACCAAACACAGTAATTCTGTATGCACAACACAACAAAATATGGACAATGGAACATTAACATTGAGGATAGCCGGGATGGACTTAGATCAAACTCTTTTTTCAGCTTTTGGGTTACGGGCACCACAAAGATTATTCCAGGAAATTTAGCCAAGGAAATGAGAATACAAGTGACGAGGTCTGAAGACCTTTGCGGGCCCATCAACGCCACCACAGGAGGCCCGTAACCTCTAGTAAAAAAGTTTGGTCTTATGCGTAATGCCACACCAAGAAAATCGTTGGTCTACAGATTGTGTTCTTGATATTTTCAATCTTGTCGACAGATTTCGCTCGCTTCATTTTTTTCTTTGTGATGTTTGGCAATTCCTTTTTGAAACCAATGCTTGAGCATCAATTTCCGAGCCAAGCGCCCATTGGACAACAAAATAAGTCTTAAAAAACTTCACTCGCTTGCACCATTTTTTCAAAACATAATCTGTAGACCAACTATCAAAGGGCTGGCTCAACTTCGTCGGCTGGGTCCATATTTTTGCTAATCCAACCAGAAAATGGGTCCGACTGATGCAGTGGAACCAGCCCGGAAGGGCAACATGGTAAATTAGTCAGAACCATAGATCTTCATGATGTATGATTGCAGCCCACCAATTCTAACCAGGGCTGCAATCATGTATGTTTGATACTTTTATAGACTGGAGTAGACTAGCGCTAGTCCCTAGGTTCTCCTACACACGGTACTCGATACCCCAATCGGCCCTCCCCCTACTCCTCCAGTGAGCTCGAGGTATTCTTAATTTATTTTTGTTTAAATCTTTAATTTATTTCAATTCTTATAATAAAATCAAGAGACTTGAGCAAGTCTAAGCCTGAACTAAGTATTACAAATACTCCTCAGTGGGTCAGTCACGTTAATAATACTTCCCGATCAGAATGTGTCTGTGGGACCCAACAGTGCCCTAATTACAGGGCAATAAAGACAGTGCCCACCCTTATTTTGGGAGGAAAATAGCAGGGAATAGTGCAATATAAAGGGAAATGTCGGTAAACAAATGTGTAACACTGACAAATCTTTTCATGGGCATAGGTATACCACATACATAAATGAGTTTATTTGAACATGTTCATACAATTGTTCCAGCCAAGGGGAATATAAAGTTAGGCCAAGAGTACAATACTAGCACCAGTCCAGAACCGTACACTGATATCAAACAAGACTGAATACTGATTTCATTTCAATAATAATGATAATAAATTCATTCATTGGGTGATAACAATATACAAGGGGTCAATGGTTAGGAGATTATGTGAAGGAGTCAATTGAAAATTTAGGATCTAAGATCTATGATCAAGAGGCCCGTGTTAAGGATGCAATTGAGAGGATTCAATTTAGGATCTGTCATTTATGATCAAGATATTAGGATTTCATATTTAAATTTGACGATCAATTCTGAGTTTAATATCAATTCTAAAAGCAGTTAAATTGCAGTGCATTTCCCGGATTAGAAATTTATCCCATATTTTCGGCAAAGTAAACACAGCAAAGCTGTAATGCCGTGCATATTCATATCATGTTCTAACAAGTATAGAATTGATTTACAACATTTTTAATATGATCTTAGATCAAAATTTTCAGAACAAATATTATTTTAATACGGAATCTAAAAGCCCTTCATATGTTGTGTGTTTTGCAATTTATTAATCTATAACATACTTTCAGGAAAGTAAACACAGCAATGCTGTAATGCTGTGTATATTCCTATTATGATCCAAGGAAAAAAGATCATTATATATGAACTCTATGGCCTTTGGAATGGACCTATACTTAAATATATGCTCTGATTGTGGTGCTTCCTCGCTCTCCATGTAAAATCCTGTCCCATTGCTATAGTATGGAGTAACCCTATGCCTGGATTAAAATATGCAAATAAGGAATGTGTGTGAGGGTTGGGAGTAGTGTGGTGGTGGTATTGGTGGTGGTGGTGTCACAATGGTCACTAACATCCATCTGATAACTTTTGAAGATCAAAATTCACCATATATGGCCTGGATCCCTGTGTTTTCTAAAACCAAGATGGCTGACACATATTGAAAACAATAGAATTAGGTAGTTGAGGTCTTTCAATGGTCACTAACATCCATCTCATAACTTTTGAAGATCAAAATTGACCACATATGACCTGGATCCCTGTGATTCCTGAAACCAAGATGGCCAACACACAAGGAAAACAAAAGAATTAGGTAGTTGAGGTGTCCCAATGGTCACTAACATCCATCTGATAACTTTTGAAGATCAAAATTGACCACATATGACCTGGATCCCTGTGTTTCCTAAAACAAAGATGGCCGACACACAAGGAAAACAATAAAATTGGGTAGTTGAGGTGTCCAAATGGTCACTAACAGTCATCTGATATCTTTTGAAGATCAAAATTGACCATATATGACCTGGATCCCTGTGTTTCCGAAAACCAAGATGGACGACACATATGGAAAACAATAGAATTAGGTAGTTGAGGTGTCCCAATGGTCACTAACATCCATCTGATATCTTTTGAAGATCAAAATTGACCACATATGACCTGGATCCCTGTGTTTCCTAAAACCAAGATGGCCAACACACAAGGAAAACAATAGAATTAGGTAGTTGAGGTGTCCCAATGGTCACTAACATCCATCTGATAACTTCTGAAGATCAAAATTGACCACATATGGCCTGGATCCCTATGATTCCTAAAACCAAGATGGCCGACATATATGGAGAACAATAAAATTAGCTAGTTGAGGTGTCCCAATGGTCACTAACATCCATCTGATAACTTTTGAAGATTAAAATTGACAATATATGAGCTGGATCCCTGTGTTTCCTAAAACAAAGATGGCCGACACACATGGAAAACAATAAAATAGGCTAGTTGAGGTCTCCCAATAGTCACTAACACCCATCTGATAATTTTTGAAGATCAAACTTGACCATGTATGGCCTGGATCCCTGTGTATCCTAAAACAAAGATGGCCGACACATATGGAAAACAATAGAATTAGGTAGTCGAGGTCTTTCAATAGTCACTAACACCCATCTGATAATTTTTGAAGATCAAAATTGACCATGTATGGCCTGGATCCCTGTGTATCCTAAAACAAAGATGGCCGACACATATGGAAAACAATAGAATTAGGTAGTTGAGGTGTCCCAATGGTCACTAACATCCATCTGATAACTTTTTAAGATCAAAATTGACCATATATGGCCTGGATCCCTGTGTTTCCGAAAACCAAGATGGCCGACACACATGGAAAACGGTCCCAAGACTCCAAATAATCCAATGCCACGCCACTTAAAACTCATAAAAAAGTGCATCATACTTATGTGTACATGTATACATAAATATACATGTAGGTGGCCTTTAGTGGGTTAATAGTCAGTGGTGCTGAGAAACACACCACCAGCAGAAGAGAACCACATGGTGCTGGGGGAGGTGGTGCCAGGCAGGTATGGGGCCACCCCAGGAGCACAGCCACCACCACCATTCAGAGGTGGGTAGGGGGGCTATATATACTATATATACCATGGCTCTGCCTGAGGTGTCTAGGGCTACCACCACTCTGTCCCCAGGGTCTTTAATAACAGGTCCACCACTGCCACCACTTCTATGCTTGACTGATTTGCAGATTTTAATCCAGGTATAGGCATACTCAATACTGTACCTATGAGACAGGATTATACATGGAGAGCGAGGAAGCACCACTATGAGAGCTTGTATTTAAGAATGGGTCCCCTCCTATAGCTGTTCATTCCTAAGAATGAACGACAATAACTATAAGAAAGGCCGAATACTCAATAAAATGAATCGATACCAGTAAATAGGCTTTCTGAGTACTATTTCTTTAGTTTCTTTATGAAACTTTTAAACTGTGAATATTAATAACTAATGGATGATAGAGTAAATAGGTGATGCGTTAGCTCTCTACATAGCATTTGTACCATTATTGGACTGTAGGGGACATGCTCAATACTCCATATATACATACCAGCATGTATATTCACTAGGGTGTAGGGATTCTACATTCTCAACAAGTGGGAAACATACACTCAATTTGCACATCATAGAACACATGGTAGTCATACACATATACATCGATTCCATTTCTGATTTAGGCATAGTAAACTTACTATGGACTACAACATGCAAATTATCCACAAGGCAAGAACAAAAGGTGTATAACACTCGTTTCCTTGGCAAGAAGGCAAAATGCAATATGGGTAAAATGAGACTTGTAACAGGAGATATGTTTTTAGTCCCAGTGATGGTGGACCCAACCTTCAGAATTTGGAACCGCATACCTAAAGCGGGCCCTCCACCGGAGCCGCTTCTCCATAATGAGGGCTCCCTTCCAACATTATCCCGGAATTATCAGATATGATCATTTAGGAAACCAATGGTGGGCCTTAATAATTGAAAGAAAAGAAAAGCCTTTTTAAATCATGGACGATTTTGATATGGTTAAAAAAAAAAAGCTTCGGTGGAAGACCTGCCTAACTCTGCGGGAATATCCATTTTCACATCTTTTTGGGGGGAAATCGGGAACAGGTTACCATTGGATGACAGTGAGGCCTACATCAAGGTGATAAAACTGCAGGCTCTAAGACCAGCTTATGAAGGGCTACCTTATTGAAGTTGGGTTTCTGTCAGATGGAATGTGAAATTTGCTATAAATGGTCAAAAGCCAAGTGCAGACAATATAAAACCTTATACAGTGATAATAATTACACAACAATGAACCACAATTCTTTGTGGTTGTTTGTGAAGAGACAGCATCCTCTTCTCCTGATGAATGATTTTTTTGTCATGTAAAATCATATGCTGCCAGTGTGGATGTCACTTCAGATAACCATGTCTTTTCCATTTCTTTTGGGGGGTGAAGGGGAATGGAGTGAGTGAGTAATAGATGTTTAACGCCATTTCGACAGCTAAGGTCATATTTATGGCGAGAACTACATTACACAATTTCACAGGGGAATGTGTCAGTGCCTGCGCATATGTGCACCACACACATCCCATGGGGATAGGAAAGAGGAGAAATAGACCCTTTTAAGTGGGCTAGGGAAGCCCGAAAGGGGAATGGATCTCTCCAGCTTTAACCATCAACCTACAAGGCACTACAACATCCAAAGATTTCTGTTCTTCTAACAGTGCTCTATCCTGGGTAAGGCTTCTCCAACCATCTTCAAAGTACTGAAAAACTGCCAATAGGGAGGCAGCTTTAAGTTCCCAAGTACTGTTGGTCAAAGGGGTCGGGGAACTTCAAATGCCCAAGTACTGTTCGTCAATAGGGAGGCAACTTCAAGCGCCCAAGTACTTTTAGTAAATACTCAGCTTCAGGTCCATCTTACCATCAGGAATTTGGGAGGTACCTTGAAGGACACAAATACTTTTGGTCAATTGGGAGGCAGCTTCAGGGCATTTCCAACCATCTTCAAGTACTGAAGTTTTGCCAGCCAATAGCAAAGCAGCTTCAAGTTCCCAAGCACTGTTGACCAATGGGGGCAGCTCAACTTCAATAACCCAGACACTGTCAGACAACTGGGATGCAGCTTCAAGTACTCAAGTACGTTTAGCCAATAGGGGGAAGCTTCAGGTATAGACATACTGTTGGCCAATAGGGAGGCAGCTTCAGGTATGAAAGTACTGTAAACTAACCGGGAGGCAGCTCTAGGTACCCAAGTACTGTTGGACAATATGGAGGCAGCTTCAGGTATCCAAGGGCTGTTAGCCAATAGGGAGGCAGCTTTAAGTACCCAAGTACTGTTGGCCGGCCAATAGGGAGGCCACCTCAAGTACCAAAATATGTTGGCTAATAGGGGGGCAGGCATCTTGTGACAATATCCTTGAAGTTCTGCAGTCTGCAAACTCTAGTCTTTTACTCCTAATCAGTTCACAATAAGAGCTAAAGTTTGACAGAGGTACTTCAATGTGTTGACACAGCAGACATCGCACAGTTTGATACATACTTTCCACTCTCACTTCTCATGGGTGATAAACAGACGATGTGAGGTTACAGGGATTAAGAGGCGGTCGGGCTTCTTGAAATGTTTGCCATTTTGTTATGGCGCATGTTTATGTTGCACTGCTGGATAAAGGTATTCCATAGACTGCTCATCCTCTCCATGCTGTAAAGTATAAACATAACCATGATTTAGAAATACAGCCATCACACACATAATTAAACCATTATACACTGAGACAGAGCATGCAGATCCACCTAGATGCAGTCCTGTGATTAAAGCATACATTGATATATCACTTTGGGGTTCTGATGGGAGAGGGACCAGTGAATCATTGACACATATTATAGTAGCCTTTGTTTAGAGTAACATGCAACATAGCAGTATATCCCTTAGTGAGCCAAATGCAAGTCTTCTCACCTTTGGCCAATAATTATAACATTGTACTCCATATTCCTACCTTTAAAACCAATTAAGATGACATGATCAGACTACCAAGCAAAGAGAACATTATTAGCCCTTATTAGAGGGATACAACACGTTATATGTACAACACGGTGACAGGTTTCACGACCAAGCCATTTCAATGATGCTCTGCCTGTGCAGCCATAGTATGCGAGGTCCTCGGGCTGGTGCGGTACACCTATGGAACAGCGGTCTCCAAAATGCAAGTCCATAATGCAAGTTGTGGTGATTATTTGCTTAGATAAGCACAATGGATGCAAAGACAGGTTAAAACAACATTATGGCATTTGGAGGAATGTGGGGACATGCTTTTAGCTTTGGGATAGCTGGTCCTGACTACTGGCCTCAGGGATGTGAGATAAGGTGTATGAAAAATTCTGAACTTCCACATAGAAATTCAGAATTCATTGAAAAATACTACAAAAGATGTATTGTTCTTTGTGTGAATTTATAAGCATGTTAAATTGAGGAAAAATATCTGAAATCAGACAAATATTCAGAAAATTTGTTTCTCTGTGGTCTTCAGTTTGATTTAATGCTCAATCAAAGAACTAGAATAGAGTACCTCCAAATAGCATAATATGGCTTAAAGCCCATGTGAAAATGTGGATGTGAGTGGAGGGAGGGGAAGGGTACAAGCAGCATTCAGGTTTCATCAGAAGCAATCTCTGGTACACAAGGCAGTGTGCAGCAATACTTCTTTTATCTCAATTTCAAGTATATATACCGTACCATTGTATTTAAGCGCCGGCATTGAACAAGCGCTTGTCTCGAACAGGTGTGCCAAATTCAATCTTGAATTAGTGCCTGTCTTACAAAAGCTCTGAGGCTGATCATGCAAGTAGATCTAGGGCAGCCGGGCACTTGTTCCCAACTGTACGGTAATGTTCACTTGCAATATGGGAGAAATGGAGAAGTGGCTACATTGACATCTGAAGCCCAGTTAAACAGGAGCAGGGGTTAGTTAGATATACCATTTACAGGATAAGAACCCTAATAGCGAGGGTTGAAGGGGCAATTCTTAATCATACCATAATTCTATAAAATCCAATGAAGCTCCTATCAAAGGCCTGGTTGACCTTCCTTCCAGCAGTACCTAAAACTAAAGGTTTTCCAATAAAGGTGTCTAGAGCTGAAAATAAAGAAATCCATATCATCAAATAAAATTAGTTTCTCAAGACTAGATATGTACAGTACTGATACGATGTATTAAAGATGAGTATTTACAGGAATGATTGTAAGTGGTGAAAAGTAAAGATTGTAATACTGCCATGCTATGGATCCATGCATCAGTGAGTTAAGGATGACCAGTGCTGAGCGATCGAGCGATTAAGCTCCAGCGAAGCAAAACAGTCTCAATTGTGATCAACCATTTGGCAAAGTTTGTTTATTTTCCCAAGGCGCTGGCATAATCAACTTGAGAATTGATCTTTGATCATACACCCATCTTTTATCCAGCTGTAATTAACACAGTTTACTAGAGGAAAGTACAACAATGCATATTTGGTATCAAATCAAGAATGTCAGTAATGTAGCTACCTCATTGTCAAAAACGTATCACTGCGAATTCTCTATCCCTATGTTATGTGTATCTAATGACCTATGAAGCCTATCAATCTATTCCCATAGCTAAATAATCTGCTACCGCTAATATGCTCTGACTGCACTATAGGTTTATACAGAGACCAGTGTTCTATAACCTAGCAGCTGTGCAATATGACTAGAGACACTGCCCGGTTTTTACCATTCAAGTATGTGACAGACATTTGGTCAATCACATAATTAACACTCGTTAAAAGCAAGTTTAAAACCATCTCTCTTCTTTTTAAACAGCACCTGAAACCAATAACAGACACTTTCATCGCTTGGCTATGAGAAGGCGTATTTAATTTTTCTTGATAATTGTATCCTTTCAAAACAAACTAAGCATAGAAAGAGAGGTCTCTATCACCAACCAAAGACTAAAGCGAAGAAAGTAAATGATATCGACCTCACCCACTGTCGTTAATGTACGCTCAGCGCTAAAACGATAGTACAGAAGAAGGAACTTACTTTTCAGGTGGGCACTGTTCTTCTGATGAGTCAGATATGAGCGCCTTGTGAATGCTGGCGAGGTGCTCGTCAATACTGTCGGACACCTGCGACTCGCAGAACTTCTGGTTTTCTGTGGGTATAGAGGTAAATAGTCTATATCAATGTGGCTATGTAACTCATGAGCATACAGGTGTATATAAAGACAAGATACGAGGCAGGTGAGAGAATATAGCGAACAATTGGGATCAGATTGCCTCCCACAGCACCACATGCATGCTGGTGTAGTGGTCAGTGAAAACGTCTTCTGGAGACACCGGGATTCGAACCCGGGTCTCTCGCTTGCAAGTCGAGTGCTCTACCGCTGAACTACATCCCCTGGCCTGACATACCCTGTCACCAACACGGCCCCACTGACATTTCCACCTTCCAACTACCCTGGATCGGTATGGTATACATAGGGGGAGTGACAAAACCAAGTGAACAGTCCCTCTGAAGGCTCTGCGCACCCGATGGGGGAACGAACCCCTACACTCCTCCCAACCAGCTTCAACCGTATCCCGCCAGAACCGGTCCTCCAGTCCAGTCTGAACGGTACCAGTACTGAGTCACACACAGCCCATCTGTTTCCAAGTCCCTGAGCACTAGCAAGTTGAAGCGCTTGTCTATACCATACCGGCCCAGGTACCGAGCTCTCTAAAGGTCCCCCATGCGAGGCAGGACCACTCGGTGTCTCCACCACTGTAGTGGTCAGTGAAAACGTCTTCTGGAGACACCGGGATTCGAACCCAGGTCTCTCGCTTGCAAGTCGAGTGCTCTACCGCTGAGCTACATCCCCTGGCCTGACATACCCTGTCACCAACACGGCCCCACTGACATTTCCACCTTCCAACTACCCTGGATCGGTATGGTATACATAGGGGGAGTGACACAACCAAGTGAACAGTCCCTCTGAAGGCTCTGCGCACCCGATGGGGGAACGAACCCCTACACTGGTACCAGCGAATTCCAGCTCTGATCTCCCACCAGACATACAGTTTAGAAATGTGGTACCCATACAAATATCGCGAGAGATTCTGAGTTCAGAATTGTCATGGCCATGCACACACAGCCTCCCGCATCCTCGCTATACAATGAGCATGTACCAGTAATACGCAAAGATTTACCCAACAGTGCGGGAAGGAGGAGGGAGGGTGTGTGGGGTCACCCTAATACTGGTAGCTCCCAAATGCTTCCCCTGATCCTCCAGGGGTGTGAAATGCCAAAAATAAATTTCTCTGAAGTACATCATATGGCTTCACTATAATGTCCGCATCACATTTTAAAACAAAGTTGTTGAAATGGGTACATTAACAACACTTTAACAATCTTTTGGTGTTCAGGGTTTAAATTTGACATTGTGATAGTGAAATATCCAATTTGCAAAGATATTTCAGATATGCAACGTTAGACCCCCCCCCCCATATAAATAGTTAAGAAATTTTCTCAGTGGATTAACAAAGATCTCAGGAACTATACTTTTGAAGACAGAAATCTTGGATTTCCGAGATTTCTCGGAGATCTCACGCCCCGAATCCTCCCAGTGCATAGGTGGCTTGGTATGCTCTTACCAACTGACAGAATTTTGAAAATTGATTGAATAAAACAAAATTCAAAAATTTCTTAATGAGTAAAAATGTTCCCTCAAATCCTCACTGGTACCGTCTTCAATTTAACGTAAATAATGGAAATTCTACCCCTATAGACATATATATTACGTGAAATGTGGTTTATATGTAGGAATTTACAGTACTCACCAAAGTTGATATCTCCCAGTTTCTTGGCAGCGTTGAGGAGATCGGCAGGTGTCCAGAAGTTGGGTATACAGGGGTAGGACTTGCCCGTGTCTGACGGTAAGTGGAGACCGAGATTCTCCATTAGGAACATGAACACCGGGTCATGCAGCATCGCTTCCTGTCGCTCCGTGTACGTCACCAGCGGCACTGACTTGTTGCGCACTGAAATGTGATGGAAGAAGTTACTTATATGTATGTGATATTCTAAGAGTGTTTTTGAAATGTTATGACAGAAATTTTCTTAACCATTTAAGGGTAGAGCAAAATTCGTCATCCTGGTCATGGGGACGGCCTCTGGGAAAAAGTATAGTTCCTAGAGGACGAGCCTATTTACAGTTCCCATACAAATCCTATATAATGGGTGTCGACTACAGTCAACACTAGGCCTACCATGGTGCTATCAAGTCGATGCTAGGCCTACCATGGTGTCGACTATAGTTGACACCAGCCTTTAATGGGTTATTAAGAGATGCAAAGAAATTAGAAATGCAGCTTTGGGTTCTGATGGAAAAAATTCTGAATAATTTAGTTTGGGTTCTCAGTTTAACGGTAGAAGATAAATTGGCATTTTAGAAATAAACGCAATCATTATGCCAATATAGAATACATGGCTGCTTAATTATATTTATTTTCTCTAGTGTCTAAGGGTTCCTGTGTACTACAATCCTATGGTAGTGTTTACGTTTTTTCTGTTCTAATCGCTACTAGTAGCTATGTATTTGTGTAACATGACGGTATAACTTACATGTGTAATGTAGCGGGACTGACTCCTCTGGGTATTTACCGTTGGAGATCCTTCTTCCACCTGAGAAATGAGAAAATGATATAAAGCTCTGGCTCCACTACCGTCGGTTGGGCAAATTTCTCCTGATCTGAATGATGTTTTATATACTTTTGCAATATCATAAATCATCAGTTTAGTGAAAATTTGCCCGACAGACAGAAGTGGAACCAACACTTAATGTTTCCACGCTGCAGAACTAACATTTCATCAACAGAAAGACTTTTTCAACAATTATCGCAATCTAGTTTTCTTGCAATGAATATGACTTTAGCTCTCAAATGGCGTTAAACATCAAAGCGCTCACTAATGTATTATTCCACATACCGAGCTTGACGTAGCACGTCTCAAGAAGCACCATTTGAACCCAGGCGAGCATATCACCATGCCCGCGCTCTATAAGAACTTGTACAAACGACTGCAGATCTTTCACCGGCAGGTCCATTTCTAATTCTGTGGCTGTTAACGTTTTGTCAGCATCATTTTCATCCTCAACCATTGGTTGCACACGCTGGGTGGTCTCTGCGTTATCGCAGTCCATGCCAGTCTCTGGCTGGTAGTCGGGATCCATGGTATACTCCAGGATCTCCTGCTCAGAACACAGGTTCTGTTGGTACAGCTGCAGTAACACCTTAAATGGACAAGTACATGCAAATATTTATAAAATGGGACAAACAGGCTTAGATTTTTAATAGACTGTTACTCGTTGGCATATCAATAATAAGGGTCTAATTAGGAAAGGGAAACAAAAGGATCTATACCAGTTTCCCGATATGGCCCACACCCAAGATCCTACCTGCAGATCTCTATCCACACAAAGGACTGTCAGAATGCATAAATTTCGCAACCTTTTCCATAAAATCGTTGGACAGAAACAACATATCTACCAGTAAAAGTGGTAGTGATGGTGATTAGATATCACGGGAGATAATACAAGGGATGAAAGTGAGTGATCACAAAAATCCCTGAAATGCTCAATTAGAACCCCTTAAATACAGTTTCTTCATATGGATGTAAGGGCCTCTGGAAATTGAAAAACCCTGAGGTCAGGGGGGAACCCTGAATACTCCCTGTAATACTATTTCAATGGTCTGGAACGTCTCCAGTATTCTGAATATACACTGAAAATACTCTTACCTCCTTTTCTGATTTAACAATTCCCATGTCTTCGAGAGCATTAGTGATTTGTCTAATGCTACCTTTTAGCGGCTCATTGATGAAGTCCTGGTAGATCATGAAGAGATCGTCGCTCTCCTGCTCTGTCCATCCGGTCTTGTCAGATCGAGGAAACTCTATGTGTAAGCTGTAAAGAGGAAAAGTATGTTAACATAATATGAAGGATCAAAATACAATGTATACACTAGTACCATTAAATCCCTCCATTTTTTCTTCTCGCTTTGGCTTAAACCTGCATGCTCTTGATTCATGGAAGTTGTTAAGCTTGTGTTCCACCAAAGCTGATTGACAAAAATCGGCCCTATTTCAATCGGCTTTTAATTAGAATTGACAGAAATAATGGCTGGAATTTCATGATTTTTTTTATGGTGGATTGCCAATGTATTTCCCCACAAAATTGTATTTCCTGCAAAATTAAACTCTTTTAATTTGAGCAGAAGTGGGTGGAAATGCACCGGAAAGATGACCGATTTGCTCCCAATTCAAAATCGAGAATATATCGGCTTTAGCATGGTCATGTGACGTTTTCACATGCTAAATTACATTAATTTAAGCACTCTTCAAAATAACATGAAATAGATCCAGAACTGGACTCCCTAGGATACGTTTTCATGGATCCACCCCCCCCCCCCCCCCGCCTTCGTCCTCAGGGGAGACAACCCACACTCAGGGTGGGTTGATGGAAATATATCCCTTAGTTCTATTAACATCTTATAACCTGGGCGTGCGGTTTATAGGTGTGTGTGGCTTATACGCAGAAGTTTACAGCACTGTAAAACCAGGGATGAAATTGTCTGATCACAAAAATCCCTAAGAGGTTTTAAGGTACATTGTAGTACTAGTAGACATGACTTACCTTTCTATGTCCACTATGTCATTAGTCGTACCATCCATGGCGTCAATGTCATCTGACAGGGTGTTCCCGTAGAGTTGTTCGGCACACTCATACGGACTGCCCTCTGCCTGGGTCAGGAAGTTGTCTAACGTAAAGTGGATCAGGTCTTTGCACTCCTGTAATCATGATAAGTTTCAGATTTTAAAGGATCAGTCATAACCAAAAACACAATGAGTGGGGTATACAGGGGCAGCATGCCCATGAGTGGAGTGCCCCTGCTGCCCAGGGTGCCCGCAGGGCAGCAGGGGCACTCCACGAATGGGCATACAGCCCCTGTGTGCCCCACGAGTTGTGTTTTTGTTTTATTCTACCTCAAGCAACAACAGCAAACTATTTTCATCACTTTTTACCTTGAGAGGGCTCAGAAAAATGGAGATCCAAGTGTAGGAAATACACATTTCTGTCCTATTGGATGCTGTTCAATGCCATTTTGATTGCGATATAGTTGATATATCTTAGCAATCATGGTTGCATCATGTTCCTTATTGTCTTAGGATCATTTTGTTTTTTTGAATTTCAAAAATCCACACAGAATTAACGTTTTTAGGGCTGAAATCGTAGGGGGTTGTACAGCAGAAAATGCCTCACTAATAACACTATTCACTTTTAGAGTGGCGTACAAGGGGCGTGGCGTACAACATTTTGTATGCCACTGCTGTGGGCATACAGGACACAGTGCTTTAAATATATGGATTCCATATGCTTTGTTGCTTGAGGTAGAATAAAAGTTATGGGTGCGCTCTATGTGCAAGGATCTCCACTATTCGAAGTCACCCCTGTCTCACAGTTCCTATCTTGGATTGTCTCGTGTGCCGGTAATTCCCGAAATGTCAATATTTAGTGCATATTCAATTATTGAAGCAGTCAACATTTATAAGAGATATTTTGACATGAGAGGCGTCATGGCCACGCACGTACATCATTGCTATATGATGCAGTATTACTTTGACTTACCTGGGGGAGATCATGGATGTCGTCCCAGATGTCGGAGAACGCGCTCAGTATTGGGAGCTGCATCAGCGTGTGGGGTGCGCCGCAGTCTCCTGCCACATGGTGCATCATAGTGAAGATGCAGTCGTTAAGTAGCGGGGAGTTACTGTGGTAGTTCTCCAATAAACTCCCATACTGTGCCATCACCTCCGTTGTCGCAAACCTGTAATTTCATTACAAAGTGAGATAATGTATTGTGACCATATATACATACTTTAAGAAAATAAAATGTGTGAGACCGCCTAATAATTGGTGGCTTGGTTTTGATAAGGAGGACACTTTCTTGGTTATTAAGCTGCTCTTCCATATAAAAAAAGCGAAAAAAAGTGGAAAAACAAAGAATATAAAAGAAATAGAGATATCATATTGCACTCCACATCAATTGGTACCAGAGGGATGCAGCATATATAGGTCAAGTTGCGATGAATATGTTTTTTCCCCTGCATTTGTTTTCCATTTTTTTCCTTTTAGTAGTCTGAGATACTCATTCCTTATAAATTTAAATATTGCTAGTAAAATAATACAGAATACATCCCAGTACTATGGTACGGTAATGTCCTCCTACCTATCGAAGCCCCTTATACCTACCCTCGTACATGCTCCAGCATGTTGAAGTTCTTTACTTGTCCTGACTCTGAAGATGCATGCTCAGCCAAGGATAGGAAGTTGTGGTTCAGGGCAATAGCATCCCTTAAAAACAGGTTGTTTCCTTCGACACGGCGGTACCGGCGGATAGCCAGGAGGAGTAAGCTGCGTAGGTCTCTCATATTCAGCAGAAATTCTGGGTGAAAAATCATGACAATTTCTATCATTTCCATGTGACAGTTGTCCTAATGAATTGGTCCAATTTTGTGGAGTCTTTAAATGAATATGAATAGAAAATCACACTACTTGAGCAAGATAAGGAGCGCATGTACCCTAATAAGTGCACACCTCCTATTTTTGGCCCCATTTATATCTAGAAATGATCCAATTTCTTCCAATTTTGAAGCCCACTTAAACTCTTATCTATTGGCCACTCATTTCAGATAATTTTAAGCGCACTGTGTGCTAATTAAGTCGAATACAGTATATGTATTTCTTTCCTCGCTATTATCATACATAGTTAATCCCGCACATCTATATATACAATGTAAATCTTCTGACAGGGCCTCCTTCCCTTTAAGCCGATTCCCTACTTCGAAAAGGATTTATAAACAAATCTTTTCAAATTTAAATAGGCACATTCATTCACCTCTGTCAATGCCTTACCTGTAAGCTGTGATATATAGGCGGTTATCTCGCGTGACTTTTCTCGGAGCCGTACATAATGGATAGTGTTGATGACCTCCTGTATCGCGAGTATCGCCAGGTGGTAGCGGCGCAGCGGGAAGAGAGACGAGTCTGTTGTTACTCCTCCCGACACCGCTAACTCTTCCATACTTGACACACCTGCATAGGTCAGGTAGGATACCATGTCCACCGTCAGGCAACTCCTACATCAAATATAACAGCATACTTTGTATATGTGTCTAGTACATTGTACATTCAACATATTACATGATCAGAACTATATTTCTTTCAAATTTTCTATCAGACAGAAAGCTTAGAAGTTCGTTTCTCTATATTTCATTATTTACATGCCGAGTTTCTAAAGAGGAAGTCGTGAGGGGATCTGCTTTCGAAGTTCTTAAAAAGAACTCAATTAGGACCATTTTTTTCTGTTTCTTAATGATTAATATGTTTGATGTCATATACCGTACATATGCTAAAAAGCAAAATCGTATGCACAAATTGCTATCCAATGAATATATATGAGGATGTTTTTTATCACATGAAATCTTATTACTGAAGTATTTTTATTGTTTTTAGTATACACACTTTATCTTGTCAAACTGCACGTCTCCTTGTTGTGCGACACGCAGGAAATGTACGATGAGCCACATGAAGTAGACGTCAGGCAGGACGTTCTTCTTAAACACAAGGTTGTCGTTCAGCGCCTCAATGAGGCGGTTAAATACGTTCTGCTTCAGCATGGTGCAGGTGAACATTACCTGTTCCTGTCTGTAGTAAAAAAAGATCAGGAACTCACCATCAGTATATATTTATGAAACTTTAACCCTTTAAGGGCCGCTGATGCATTAATGCATAATGCCGACTCTACGGGATTGATAGACAAAGTCCCGAATGGTCGGTATGATGCTCCAATGAAGTGCTGGCGAGCAGTCACGCCTGCACTTCAAGGGTGCATCTTGACGACCAATGGGTATGATGCATTAATGCATCAGCGGCCCCTAAGGGTTAAAAACTTTATTGTATATTCCTAAACCTTTAACTCATTATTGTGTATTCTTAAATCTCTAACCTTTTAGAGTATACTCTAAAACCTTTAAACCTCTTTAGTCGAATAGTTTTAACCATTTATTGTATATTCTTTAACCTTTGATCCTTCATACCGGTAGTATACTGTGACACCAGAAAGTCCATAGGGACGGTATACCCCTTGTAAGAAGACGAAATCAAGAATAAGCTATCTAGAAGAAGTCCTTTTACTCACCTCACTCTAAAGTCATTGAGGGTCAGGCACAGTTTGGTCTCAATCTGCATTAGGGTGGCTTCTACGCCCTCTTCTAGTTTATCCTCTGAACTATAACTACAATCCGCCTCATTACCACCCGAACTGCCACCATTCTGACTATCCATATTTTCTTCATTCACGTATTGTATCCACGACTCGGATGAATTGGTCACTGTTGAGGTACTCGACCCACATGAGTTTGTCGCCACCTTCTTCTGTGATATATCTCCACGGTCAAGTTTGGACTTCTTTTCTGTCTGGGCAGTGCTCTTCATGTTCGTTTGTAACCATGTCCGTCCAGAACTCGATGACATAAAGTCTTTCACTTCTGCAGAAACCTATTGAAAGAAATATAAGTTTGTCACTGGGAGAGTATGACTACCACATTTTGAAAAGACTAAAATCATAATGTTTAAAAAGGAAAAAAATATATGGAGATCCTTTTAACCTTTTAAAATTAGGACTTTGTGAAATCGTTTTTCTTTCTTTTTGCTCAAATATACGAAATATAGGAATATGGGAAACTGGTCCTTACTCTATTTTTGTAGATGAGTGAGAGAATCTGCACGATGGCGGCGCACCACGTCACATGTTGGTCCATGAGAACCAGCTGCACGATCATGTCTCCCAAACCAGCCTGGAACAATAATCTGCAACAACAGGAAAATATCAAATGACAGCACGTAAATATGTGAGCTTTGCTTTGACACTTGAGTTTGACAGTCAATTCAAGTAAATCTGACATTATCCATTATTCAGTGATTAACTGCATTTTGCCCTTTTTGTTGTTATGATACATGGATGTGGCCCTGGTAAAATGACGGTTAACATACACCGCAATGGTCAGCAGGATGCATCGATGCGGCGCTGATGAGAAATGTACTGTGTTAGTGTACTGTATCGTGAAGACAAATGCTTGTGAACCTGGAGACATGGTTCAGTCTATTAAGGGTTACTAAGTCAAGTAAATGTATCTCTTTCTCTAAAGACATCAGGAAATGTGGAACCATCAGTTTTATTTCTGGTTGTGGGTGATATAGATGTCGTGTACTTTTAGTACACACCAAGAATAGCCTGAGCGGCTAATGGGTATCTGTTACCGAGCAACATTGTGTCTCTTTGTGTTGTGATACTTGTGTCAGGTAGCATCAGTCTCCATAGTAACACAGCACTGTGACGTCACCATAAATCTATCGTTATTTATCTTTTCTCCTTTTGAGCTGGTGTCAGGTGCAAGTGTTGTTATTACCGTAATCTCCCCCGTATAAGGCGCAGCTCGCGTATAAGGCACCCCCCTGAGGGCAGATTTTTGTCATTTAGTACTGTTCTATAGTAACCCCCCCCCCTATAAGGCGCACCCCAAACTCAGGGCAAATTACCTCCTGCATATAAGACCCAGCAGCATTTTGTTTGGCGTATAAGAGGCGCCTTATATACGGGAGATTACGGTAATTCATGACCGTCCCCCCTGGACCGTCCCTTTCTACCGTCAGCTGTTGTGGCGTCTGATACAACCTCTATCAGCATACATCCTATGCAGATAGATATCATTCGATTCCTAGGATGATCCACCTTCTTGTGCATTGGTGCATCATGCCATCCTTTCTACGTTGCATCAGGCACATAAAATTGGCATGATGCATGAATGCAGTACTGGGGAAACTACACCACCAGGGCTGGCATTCCGTCGGCCTATTCTCAAGTGGCACTCATACCTGTGACACATATATTATACAAAGCGGCATCACCACTCTGGCTTATGAGAATCTTTTTATATTGTGGCAGTCGGGGTATTGAGTGCTCATCCGCCACACTCTACCATGATGCAAGAAAACACATGATGGAGGACAGCCGGGATGATTCGGGATGGACTCTCCATCCGCAAAGGGATGCTGATTTGTGTATAAGATGAGTCTTGTACACTGGAGAATATGGCACTATAACACATACAATAGAGTATTGTATATGCACGGGCAAAGTAAATATCTATTGTTGATCAAAAAAAATTAGATGTAGTTACCTTAAAAGTATGATGTCTGCATACTTAGAGTCAAAGCCCTCCTGCGGTGAACTGTAGATGATGTTGCGGACTAGCATTAGGAATACGTTCACTGTCTCACAGTCCTTGCTTGTCATCTGCCCTTCTTTAGCCTAGTGAAACAATAAAACAAATGGAAATTTATTACCAGTAAAATTAATTCTACCATTGGCATTTACCTTAGGTTTTTGCTTTTCCCTGGGAAGAGTAGTTAAGAGCTTGGAGGGTAGTTCAACAGTTAGCGTTTCGCATAGCTTGAGATATCCACCCCACCATTACATTTTATTTCTGCAGCTGAATTAACATTGCCGCACATACAATGAATCAACCAGTCGGTATTGTTGATTCAGCGCCAATACAATTGTCAAAGCTGGGGGTGGGGCGGACATGACTCGTTTCGAGAAATTTTGACATCTTGAGGTTAATCTACCTACACACATCTCCGGCTTCATTCTGGTTTAGCTTTGCCTAAAGACATTGCAAATTTGAAAGGAAGCATATTATTTAAGCAGCATAATAAGCACTAATGACTCGCCATCTTTGGCTCCACAAAAAGAAAATACTGCTGTGGAGAACTATTACAGTAGTTTCTATCATCTTTAAATACAAACTCGGTTCTAGAAATATCCCTTCCATTTTAATTAGCGGATGTGTTTACCAATAGGGAATACAGCTTTACTAAATCAAATGAAGGACTAGAAATTTAATAACATGCCATGGCGTAGTGCATGAAATCCCTATGGGGCCCTTAAACGTATAAACAGGGATAAAAATGACTGAGCACAAAAATCTCTGAACTGCTCATTTCTAATTATTACCCCTTAAATATAGATTGAATATAAGGGAAGTAGGGATCATTGAAACTCGAAAATCCCTGAAATTAGGGAAACCCTGAAAAATCACATCAATATATAAAAGCACCTACCTCATTAAGTATAGCCTGTATGTGTGTGAAGAAGATGGGCAGGGTGTTCTTCTCGAGGAAGGCATTCTTGTACTGCCACAGGTACTCCTGCAGCTCGGCGTCATGTTCTCCTGATGCACTAGGCGGTGCCTGTCCTGTGGCTGCGTATATGGATTCTGTCGGCTGGGTCAAGAACATCAGTAACCTAGAGAGAGAAATCAAAGTAATCTTAAACCCTTGCCTTGAACCAATTTACATTGTACCAAAATTCAACCCTTCTACCGTAATCTCCCGCGTAGAAGGCGCGTCTTATACGCGAATCAGATCGTGACTGGGTCTTATACGCGGGAGGGTAATTGCCTTGAGTTGGGGGTGCGCCTTATACGCGGGTTTTTCCAACATCTCATTTGGGAAAATGCGCCGATGACAGCTTGAACTCATAGCGCCAGCACCGCGGCAGACCGGGAGGTGTCGACGCGCTCGCCGGGGATAAGTCCCACCATGCGCCGATGACAGCTTGAACTTAAATAGCCAGCAACGCGGCAGCCCGGTCGGTGTAGATTTGCTCGGCGGGTTTGACGCAGACCGTGTACCGATGACAGCGTGAACTCATAGCGCCTGCACCGCGGCAGCCCGGTCGGTGTAGATTTGCTCGGTGGGTTTGACGCCGACCGTATGCCGATGACAGCTTGAACTCATAGCGCCTGCACCGCGGCAGACCGGGAGGTGTCGACGGGCGCTCGGCGGGTTTGACGCCGACCGTGTGCCGATGACAGCTTGAACTCATAGCGCCAGCACCGCGGCAGACCGGTCGCTGTAGATTTGCTCGGCGGGCAAAACGCCGACCGTGTGCCGATGACAGCTTGAACTCATATAGCCAGCACCGCGGCAGACCAGTTGCTGTAGAATAGGGGGTGGGGAGGGGGGGGGCGCCTTCTACGCGAAACAGCCCCCCTGTGAGTTGGGGGGGCGCCTTATACGCGGGTTTTTCTGGAAATCGATCCAGAAGAGGTACGTGCGCCTTCTACGTGAAAAGGCCTTCTCTGAGTTGGGGGGGCGCCTTCTACGCGAGCTGCGCCTTCTACGCGGGAGATTACGGTAATACTGCATGGCATATTGAAATCTTATGGCAGATTTAGAGCGGGAGCGTAGGGGCATAAGCGCACCTCCCTTTTTTAGTTGCCAATGAATATAGAGAGTTTAGAGGAAAAAGTCGCACCCGGACCTATGTCTATGGAGGCCTGGATTGCTGTTAAAATTTTCATGTATGCCCTGAATTTTTTAAAAATGTTTTTTTTTTTTCTAAAGGGATGCATGGATTTTATTTTTAGTTTCTAGTTGACTGATATATGATCTACTCATGTATCATGACTTTATTTGTTTTTAAACTTTATTTCTTGTAGAAAATGGGAAACGAAAAATGAACAACGCCTTTCTTCCAAATGCCACCGCCAACCCGGCGGTATAGACACGGAGGGCCCCCAAGCCAATTATCAACCAATAAGAACCCTCCATACTCTGTGAAATTCTTAAGGCGCATCCAGTAATCATCATGATAGCTGTTATCATTGGTTCTCTCACTAAGTAACAGGAGATGAAAGCCCCTCACTGAGGGTCATTCAAATGAAGTATACCATTAGGAACCCGAGCCAAATATAAAATGGCCTTAAAGACAAAACCCGCGTATAAGACACGTCCATGTATAAACTGCTCCTTGAGTTTATCACACAAGCCAGGAAATGAAACATCCTGAAAACTCTCACTCGGCACATTCCTAGAACTCTATTTATCAAAACATCCTCAGCATATTATCAACCAATCAGAAAATACCCTGCATTTTCAGTGAAATTTCTAAGGTGCACCAAGTACACATTGTTATCAAGCGATGGTAGCCGACGCTATGGGTCATTCAAATGAGGTATACCATCAGGAACCCTGAGCCAAATATAAAATGGACTTAAATAGATTTAAGATGACAGCTACTTTCCTTAAGTATGATAGAAATAGGCATGCTGAGACAGCCCACCATGTAGCAGTCCTCACGGTGACAACCACCAACAAAGCCCACACCTGGTATCTACTGTAAAGTCCCAAGTAAAAGCTGCATCGCATACAAACCGCACTCCGGATTCTGGGATACGCCATGGACCCCAAGCTCAGGTTGGAAACACAGTTTTTTTTTCGATAGTGATAAATAGCCGCATATAAGCCACACTCTGATTTATAATACATTCTATAAGCCACAGGAGGGCTCTGGTGCATGCACATGTATAACTTAAGCCTTGTTTTATAAGCGAGAATTTACGGTAACCCCAGAACATGATCCACCCACGAACATGCCCATGACAGCATTTTCACCCAAAATAGCTCCCTTATTAAAGGTGATACAAAGAGAAGATGGCGGTGAGCGGCTCTCCCCCAAGTCACATCCTATTTCCAGAGACATGTAGACATTAAGTGCGTGCCAGGTTACATGTAGACTTGATCTAGGATGACAGCTGAAAGACCTTTATCCAATGCACTACCGGGTATTAATATAGAAAGCTTTGACGCTCATGGCCCAAGCGTCACTATGGAAATATCTCTCTATTTTGAAATGACAGGGGATATGGGATCAGGTCTCCTGAGATGAGGGAGGGTGGCTCTTATATGGAGTCTGGAAGCAAGCAAACCTTCTTAAAGTGATACCGTAATCTCCTGTATATAAGGTGCATCTGACAGCGAATTAGCCCCAATGTGCGCCTTATAGCATTATCCTAAAGTCAGGGTGCGCCTTATATGCTCAGTAGGGAGAAATACCAATTGGGGAATCATGTTATCACATCACATTAAACCCTCTCTATCTAAGGCTAGGGGGGTCTTTTGACTAAGCATACCAAAAGGTGTGATGGTGCAGCAGTAACGTCATCTCACTCCCCCTACCTAAGGGAGTGATCTTTTCTTAATAAAAGGGGGGCTGGTGGGTTTGCATACGGACGCGCGAAAAAAATTCTGCCCACCCCCTCTCAAGGGTCAACATTTTTTGTGACCCCTCCCCATAGGCTGAATATTGCGAACACACCCTATTAAGCTATAGTACCTTTTTCACTGAAAACAGTTGAAACTCCTTCATTAAAGATTCAATTTCAACCAAAACGACCAGATGGAAAGTTATTAAAGAATCATACTGTGGTTAATGTTACCTCTTTCCCAGATTAATGGTGTATATTATGTTGACATATATGCTCCCTATATATGCAAACACGAGGACACCTAGATATATAATACCAGTATTCTATGGTGGGAAGGTTTCTTACTAGTTTAGGGGCAGGTAATGACTATAACTGAAGAGGGCACCACCAGCTGGCCCCTACAATGACAGGTATAAATCAAACATTGCTAACTGCCTATATGTTTTGTCTGTTAAAATATACAAAAACTTGCATTATATGCCTTATTATATTAGTTAGCTCTCTGGAACCTAAGGCAAGCATATATGATAATATGAACATTTTGTGGGTATGAAGTGCATAAATTAGCCACAAGGTGTGCCACTAACGGGCCATTAGGAATCCAGTCTGTACGGGTGATCACTGACCCATGACATACCAACACTTGTCATGTTATCCAGTGGTTTCACTGTCGACCTACAGTAAAGATTCTGACTATAAATCTGCATGTGTCAAGCTCAAAGACACTGAATATCAGTTCAAAAGTTGGGGAATACTTTAAGGGAGTGTTACCCCTTATAAATATGGTATTTCTGAAAAAATGATAAAATTTTAGCTGGGATATTATCTTTGACTCTTTCTTTGCAAAATATTTGGGAGGGCATGTGCACTTACATTTCAAAAAGAGCAGCTTGAACTTTAATATTAGGTGTGCACTAATTACGTCAAATACATTATTCCAGAAAACACCCCTAGACATCCCAAAGATGACATCTCTGTGACGTCCCTACACTCGTAACACGCACCATATTGTGGCACTAGTAACCACCAGAATGACCCTCAAATTGTCACTCTTCAAGCATATGTTTGAGACAAAAAAAAATGCAAATTATGTTTGAAGAGTGAGTAGTATATCCAGTTCTGCCTACTTATGTGAGGGATAGGCCACTTTCGCATGACCCAACCTGGTTAACCGGGTGACTTGAGCTGGTACATTTGCCCTGTAGCTGTGCCTTATGCCGGATGGGTAACGCCGGTCGACTGGGTTAACGAAACCATGGCTTGGACTCGAAAATAACATTTCTATCCTACTGTGTATTGGCTCTTTCATAAAGAAAGGTGGCATCAAAGTACTGGGTTCTTAAACACTAGGGAGTGCCAGCCACATAAATGTACGGTACCTTGGTATCCTATATTTTGGATGCAATTTAATCAGACGTTTCAACCTTTTAAAGGCCGCTGATGCATTAATGCATCATGCCCATTGATCGTCATAATGCGCAACAATGAAGTGCTGGCAAGTCTACTCGCCAGCACTTCATTGGAGCATCATGCCGACCCTCTGGGAGTTTGTGTATCAACCCCGTAGGGTCGTCCTGATGCATGAATGTAGCCCTGGTGAGTTACTCCCCAGGGCTGCATTCATGCATCATGAAGACCAATGGGCATGATGCGGCCATTAAAGGGACATTAGATAATAGCACCAGTTTATATACATCAGTATATACCGAAATAGGCCACTATCTGATCTGTGGTGACTACCTTATGATAAAGTATGTCTATCTTGAGGTACAGGGTTTGGAGGTTGGGATGGGAGGAGGGGGGGGGGGTTATAATTATACAATGGCCCTTGGAGTAGGAAATCTTTGGGTAAATAGTGGTATCGTGATAAAATCTATAAAGCTCATATAAGAATGTAACAATTGAAGCTGACAAAAATAAACAACCCTGAAATAATCCAACATTCGGATAATAAATTCAATTTGTATAAATGTGAAGGAGACATCATTTCAATGGATATTTTCTGTTAATATTTTGCTGACTTGGGATGCCCTAGTGGATAAACAATGGAGATTTCGGCCGATATTTCATAATACATGTATCGTAGAACCATAGAACGCTCACGTGTGCCTTCCATGCCCCACTATATGCGCAGTTTACCTCCATGCCTGTTAACCCTTTAGGTACCGCATGGTATATTAATCAATGCAGTATGTCGTCACAGATATAGGATGCATTGGGGAACCCACTTGTAAATAGGGTTACCTTCATACATCAAATTGTTCCCAAAGCGTCCTCATGATGCAACAATGCAGTGCCGGTGAGTGTATCAGCCAGAACAATATTGGTGTATCATGACGACAAATGAAGGTGAGCCTGGAGTGAGTGAGTCATGGACGTTTAGCTCCACTTTCACAGCTAAGGTCAAATTCATGGCGAGAAAACTACTGGTATCGGTATACATAATTTTACAGATGAATGTCGGACACAGAGGGGGTAAGAAAGAGGCGATATTAACCCTGTTCAGTGGGCTAGAGAAGCCTGTGAGCCTGTAGGTATTATGTGGTCCTTAAATGGTTAATCCAATTCACCTGACACGCTTATACAAGCAACTGTGCCAGCACCATCAATTTAATTTTTCACAATCTCCAAAGGCCTACTTTCTGTATTGAAGGTAGGGTGGGGTGAGGCCAGCTTGTGATGAGCCACAGTCCATGTGAGCTCAGTTCACGTGTCTTAATGCTGGTCAGTCCCGATCCCCCCTCCCACCTTCAGCTCACCACCACAGACACTGAAAAGCTGCCAGTGTATGGAGTGCCATTAAAGGAAGAGTTTATGTATTGTGTGAAATAAATTAAGATGGTTTACGCTTGGCTTTAATTCAGGTGACAGCTTATAGGGACTTCTACATAGCCAACCAAATGTAGGAAATGTTAAGATCTAGTGAAATTTTATCCCAGGTTTAAAAATGGGTTGAAAGTAATATCTGAGATTGTGTATTAATAAATTATCGGCATGTATATTTTAAAATGGACCACATACAATATGAAACTTATCCCAAGTCTAAGGCCCCGCCCCTAAAGTTCGCTTTATTTCCTCAATGGATCTGTGCAAATCATTTAATCTTCAAATCTCCATATATCAATGAAAAGATCCCATGCCTTGAAAATAAAGGGGCAGATCGAGTGGGTCCAGATATCGCCCCCCTCCCCCTGGTGAAATTTTAGCTACCAGGTATTTCATTTCGCTGAGGCACTTTTCAGTTGTTTGGTGTTTTTTCAAAGGCTGACTTCAGAGTTTTCCCCAGACTCTGGACATGGGAGTTAATGTGAAGATCACAGAGCGAACTGGAGAAATGTTTAAACCCAAGATGCAGCTTCAAATACAATGTAGCTTATTTATATGTATTTGAGGGTCACCTTTAGGTTGGTGTAAATTACATTGGGTCTTGCTTGTTTCAGGCGACATGCAGTGATAAGAGCTTATACGATGGAACCAACTTGTCCCTGGAAGTGGTTGTTATCCAGGGACAAGGTACCCATCATACCATGCCTTATCATTATCAATGTGTTTTGCCACCCGGCACTTGCAGAATGACCAGCGAAATTCAAAATGGTGGATTCAATGGATATACCGTAAAACACCGGTCATAAGCTGGATTTTTTTTTATTTTTGACCAAAATCGGCTTCTAAATTTCTCCCAAAGTCTCCCCCTGGCTTATGACTGATGTCTTTTTTACTATAGATTATAGTGAAAACGGAAAATTTGACCCCAAAATCGGCTTATGGTATTTCCTCAAAGTCTACCCCCGGCTTATGACTGAGGTCGGCTTATGAGCGGGGTTTTACGGTAGGTCAAGAACCCTGTTATAGTAGCTAATCGTACATGTCCTTGTCAGATTTCTATGGAATGTGGAACCTAAGACGAATGTTGAAAATATCCTGAAAAATATAGGACAGCATTTTGCAATGCAAGTAACTCAAAAGGGCACTTAATCTCTTCTTTTAGGCCCCTTCTGATACTAACCTCATGTTTTCTTCGAGCATTATCACTGTCAATGGTTAAGCCTATGGAGAATGCATCCATTATCGCATGTATGTTTCATTGGCGAATAACTCCTCTTTTGGCGAGTTAAGCATTGCACAATACCAGGAGGTGTTAAAAGAAGATCCATATTAACCATAAAAACGCATGAGACAGTGTAACTCTCCTCTATTTTGTTATAATCCAGCAGTTTCGATAGCACCTCGAGTCGATCGTCTCGCTGTCCGCCATTTTGGATTTTGATGTTCTGTGCGCATACGTGACCCCTGCTTGCCGGAAGTAGCATTTTCGACGGAGAAATGATAAATTCTATCGATTTAACTTGAAATTAATGGCTTTTTTAATACAATTGTGATGCGAATTAACGACAGGGCGAACACATAATTTTTTACATTTTTAATCAAACATATCGATTCAAATCATATCCTTTTGCCATTCTTTATCATATTTCTATATTATAATTTACAAAAAAAAAATCGATATCAGCCATGTTTGTGCCGAAATTACGACATTGGAGACGCGCGGACGGATCGAATTACGGCAAATTCATCAACATTCATCAATTATTCACACCACTTCGGACCAAAAAGGCGGGAACATTTAGTTTTTTGCACAACCTATGGGATTTAACATAGGCCTAAAAACGTCTTATTTTTTTCTCACTGTTAACCTACCATTTAGTAGGCACTGAATGTGTTTTTTTTTACCCGACTCTTATAACTCGTCTTTCGAGTTAATGATTGATCTTCAGCATGAAAAAGGGGGAATTAAAGATATTTCCAGCCGATTGACTTGAGGAGTCAAACAGTTTGACTGCACAAGAGGACTATTCTTGAACGGCATTTTTTTTTTGGGACTGTTACAATGATTGGTAGGCCACTTCTATCCACTTCTTAGACATGGCCTGCCTTTATGTCCCCAATATGCAGGCATGTCGCTATGTTGTGCGTGAGAGGAAGTGAGAAAGCATATGTGATAGATCTGTTAAATGGTCCTATTGCACAGAATAGCTTTTCAATTTGAACGCTCTGAATATGTCTAAGGTACCATCACCAATTAATGAGAGCAACAGTCCCACTTTTTGAGCTTCTTCTTTGACATCACTACCTCTGAACATCACATAAATGCCACATTTTCTGGTAGCAGCGCCTTCAAATTTCACCTAGATTGTCCCCAAGGGACAGTGGGGGTGGTGCTGCTTCTGTGGTTGTTTGGTACCGGTATATTGTATCTATGTGGTGTTAGGGAACTGAATGTGTATGTAAGTGACACACTGATACACAATACAGGAGCCAAAACCAAACTACCCACTCAAAACAGTTAACTTTCCAACATAAGTATACGCAATTTATGATGATTTGTCTCTAGACACAGTTCAGTTACGTCAGACTCTGGTCAGTCAACTTTGAATTTTTGGCATGGACACAATCCTTCCTCCCTGGGTGATAATTGGGATTTGAGAGGCATCCTAATTTTGACTCACTTTAGAACTTGAGTTTCAACAGCTCTAATTGTTATTTGTGAGTGCAAACCTCATGTCTAAACCACTAGCTGCCACCATGTCATAAAAAAATGGAGGATGAAATTTGTAGCTTTGGATTGCTTGTTTTATCTGCCATGAAATACCCAAGATGAATCAAAGAGCGCTATGTGGTTGAGCGCGTAAAGGCCATGTGGCAATTACCAGGGTAAAAATAAGAGATGCACATTGTAGTTTCCTTGCATACTACCGGGTGCTAATTACTATCTCCTGCTACTGGCAAATTCTAGGGAGCAGAACCCTGGTTGCTTGGGACCCGGAAAAAGGTCAAATCAAATAGGCATTGTCAAGTTCAATTAGGTTTTCATTTCAGCCAAGCTTGCAGGAATTCACCTTTTCGATGATCTACCCGCATCACTTCAGACTTGACTGGTGGCAGGCTGTGCCCAATCTCCAATGTAGTAGAAAACATCAACTTTTTTACTAGTATTGGGATTAGGAATAAGTACTTCTAATATACGCATATATTATATTTCGGATTTGTGATGCATTTTGTTCTATGGTGTCTAGATCTTTTCCAATGAGGGGTTTACCACCGATTTCTTGTACATTTCCTATTTAATTTAACCCTTCTGGTGTATTCTTATGAGTGGTGGAATAAGATCAATAAGGGCCGCGCTGTTCCCTGTGACGTCATTGCTGCTACCAAGAATGCATATACTGGTCAGAGTGAATGAAAAATAGACCCACTACAACTTCATAGATTAGGCTACACCAAAAAAATAAGTTGGTCTACAGATCGATCGCTCCACATTTTCGGAAATACTTTTTTTCTTTGAAAAAAAAAAAAAAAAATCTTATCTACTGATTTTGCTCGCTTCCCTTTCTACAAGTTTTCTCTTTGTGATTTTTGGCAATTTTTTTTTTTAATTCGCCCTATTACGGTTCCCATGAGCGTAGCACCTTCTCACCTCCTTTCATGAAGCTGCCCAGTTTCCGGTTTTACATGCTTGTTAACACCAATGATTACAAAATAGCAGCACATTTCTATACCCTGCTGTAGTTATTCGTTGGTAAATGATGGTCTCTTTAACAATATTATACCCAGTGTTTAAAGTAGAAAAGGGAGATTAAAGTTTTAATCACAATTGCAAACGAACATGTCATACCAGGGTCACATAGCCAGAAACTGGGCAGCTTCTCGAAAGGAGGTGGGAAAGCACTACGCTCGTGGGAACCATAATAAGGCGAACTAAAAATTTTCCAGCATGGAATCCATTGGACGCCAAAAAATTCTTTAAAAAAAAATTGCTGGCACCATTTATTCAAAACCAAAATCTCTAGTCAAACCTTTTTTGGTGTGGCCTTACAAGCATCTTTTCCCTGCTAGATAAGACAGCAAAAGGGCACTGCATTATATATTATCTACATGTACAGCTACTATATTTCTAATTGCCATTTCCATAATGCACATGTATATATTTCCTACTTGGTCCTCATAATTATTGTCGCTGCCCACTCAGGTGGTGGAGGAGTGGGGGGGGGGGCTGAAATGTGTGTGTGTGTGGGGGGGGGCAGGTGGGGGGGGGCAGGTGGGAGGGGGGAACGACCAGGTGTCGTGGCTGAACACGTGCAGCACCTGTGTCCACCTGCTGATGCTGTTATAGAACTGTCCCTGTTAGCAGCACTCACCTGTACAACCACTAACTGTGTAAACAGCCGCTTACTGCTGGCATGTCATGCTACTAGCAAGTTTGGTACCTAACGTAATCTTCCGCGTAGAAGGCGTGACTTCTACACCAAACAAAATGCTGCTGGGTCTTATATGCGGGAGGGACATTGCCTTGAGTTTGGGGTGCGCCTTATACGTGGGTTTTTCTGCCTTTTAATTGGGAGACTGATTGATGTGGCCAAGGAAAACACCCCAAAATCAATAGCTAACCTTAATATATCAATCTAATATTAATTATGAGTTCATAACATGTATAGTTGTGTACTTTGGGGCAATAAAAAAAAATTAAGACTCACAGTCTTACCTGAATGTCTCAAAGTGTTACATGAACGTCTTAATGTCTTACCTGAACGACTCACTGCCTCCCTCACTCATAGCGCCAACGCTGCGGCAGACCGGGAGGTGTGAACGCGCTCGGCAGGCATTAGGCCAACCATGTACCGATGACAGCTTGAACTCATAGAGCCAGCAGCGCGGCAGCCCGGTCAGAGTATAGGCGCTCGGCGGGCATTATGCCAACTGTGTACTGATGACAGCATCGACTCATAGTTTGTTTGTTTACTTTTACGTCTGGGGGCCATCGAGGAGCTCAGACATTCATCGACTCATAGAGCCAGCACCGCGGCAGCCCGGTCGGTGTGAACGCGCTCAGCGGACATTAGGCCAACCATGTCCGATGACAGCATCGACTCATAGAGCCAGCACTGCGGCAGACCATGTACCGATGACATAGAGCCCAGTTGGTGTACAATAAGGTGGGGAGGGGGGCGCCTTCTTCGCGAAACAGCCCCCCTGTGAGTTGGGGGGGGGGCGCCTTGTACGCGGGTTTTTCCAGAAATCTCTCCAGAAGAGGTAGTTGCGCCTTCTACGCGATCTGCATCTTCTACGCGGGAGATTACGGTACGTGATCTTGTGAGAGATTCCATCGGCAGTATAACATGGCCGCATGCACACAATCAATATGAAACCTCGCTGTAGCTTTTCCCAAAGTTAGGGGTGCACACAAGACATATTACACCCCCCCTTCAGATTGTTCTTGTAGAGATCGGATGGTTAGTCTGTATGTGTAGCACTACAGAAAGCGGTCGTTAACACGTATAGTGGTTGCACACCTACTTACTTGACAATGCCACTCAGCACTTAAACATCTCATGTGCCGTAAAACTCAGTTCATAAGCGCACAATGACTTTCGATTTTCTGGCAAGGTGCAACTGAGGTTTTTAAATCAGTCATAATTTTGATTCAATATATTTTGTACGATTTAAACAAATAGAAATACCTCGCATCCTGACCTTTGGAATATCGAGGAACTACGTCCGCCGACGTTAGCACTGTGGCGGACGTAGCTGATTCAGAGCTCCTTTAAAGCTGCAATAATTTGAATAAGCTTCAGTTTCATATACATTGTATAAGCCGCAGCATATATTGAGGGTTTTACAGCACTTTTTCATGCTCTATAAAACTGTGGAGGGAGAAAAAAAGAAGAGGTCTCGTGGACCAGGTTTAATTGATCACGTTGCTGGCCTGATTTAAGATTAAAAGGAAAAGAAAGAAAAAAAACATGACTTTTTAGCTCTTCCTAACACTTCAAAGTTCTCATGATGCCTCAGTCAAGGTCCATGATGTGGAGGGTAGTGCTGGTAAGTGCACCTACCAGCACTGAATTGGTGCATCATGCCATTAGGAGTGTATCACCCACATACGTCCAGCATCATAAATAGACGCTAGCTCTGCGCAGAAACTTGCCAGGCCTGCATTCACGTATTATGATGACAAAGCGGCATATTGCATTAATACACCTTGGTGTCACCTACAGGGTAAAGTAGTTATCACGCTGATCTCTGGCAGCTAGTTATCTTGTGATCTTACAAAACAAGTTGCTTGCGCTAATTCGCTAATTATTAATTAATCACAGTTAGCAATTTGGGATATCACTTAGGGCCTTGTGACAGCTGTGGAAATTCTAGTCTTGTAACCAACTCTTTTTGGTAGGCAATACTTTTCCTTTTTTTTTTGATACCTGAATTAAAGACTTAATTCTGATATCCCTTTGCAGCTTACCGTAATTTCTCACGTATAAGACGCGTCCTCTACGCCAAACAAAATGCTGGTGCGTCTTATAGCATACTCTCAAGTTGGGGGTGCGTCTTATACGAGGGGTAATCTTACTATAGAACAGTACTGGATTTACAAAATTGGTACCTAAGAGGTGCGTCTTATACGCGAAAATGCCTCTGCTGAGTTTGGAGTGCGTCCTATATGCGCAGCGCGTCTTCTACGCGGGAGAATACGGTACTTCATATTTCAACATCATGAGTGAGTGAGTAATTGATGTTTTACGCCATTTTGACAGCTAAGGTCATATTTATGGCGAGAACTACATTACACAATTTCACAGAGGAATGTGTCAGTGCCCGCGCATATGTGCACCACACACATCCTGAGGGGATAGGAAAAATTAAATATAGACCCTTTTAAGTGGGCTAGGGAAGCCCGGGTAAGTGCATATGGGAAAAGGCACCTCTGTGCGGGGCCTCAGTGAGGTACCTTTTACCTTGTTAGTCCAGATGCAGTTACAAAACTAGAAATCAATACCCAACTTAGCATGCACATTATGAGACTGGTCAAGAGTCTCAATACTATGACTTTCAGGCTGCCTATAGCTACATGAACACCTTATAGGCGGGATATATTAACTCCCGGTGCACGGGGGGGATTGCACTTATACGGGGGGATTGCGGTAGTAATGTACCACAATGGGGACATTTCTCTTTCGTAAGTCCCTTCAGGCCAAATGTAATTAATACTAAAGTGACACCCTGGTTTAATGTCATCAGTAAAGGGTTTCTTTGTACACATGTTTATCCTCGTGGTACTCTCACACAATAGAAATCCCCTATAAGGCTGCCCCACTACTGCTATATAATATATACCATTGTATGGTTTACTCATTGCATTATGATATCCACAATTTGTTTATCCGTATACGGTTACCATGAGAAAGTAAAAACCTAATTATCATGCTCTGCAATTCTGACGCGACTTGTGCGTGCACTTGTAGACCTAGACTGTGGGTGTAATTGCGTAGACTGAAAAACGTACATTATTTTCACTGCAGGCTTATGAAGAGTTATATCATAGTGATAAAGGATATCGTTCATGAATATAACCTCCATGCATTAATCCTCTAATTCCCTGGTTAGATCTATATGCAGTGCTGGTGATTTACGATTTTACAAATCACGGAAGCTGCCTCGCCAAGTCATGGATTATAAGCCACAATAAGCTGGATCAACGTCTAAAGTGCAGTTTATACGATTAACATACGCAAATTACTAATAGAATTTCATCGTTTTCCTCTCAAACTTTTTTATAAGTCGATTTTATAATGCACATACTAAACAGCTCAAAATAAGCCTCAACTGCGCCCTATGGCATTTCCTTCAACTAGTATTCCGAGTTAGCAGGTCGGTCCATGGGCGCCGCCATTACTGGAGCTTGTTACCAGCAACTTCTACTGATAAGACCTATCCGATCGGTACCAGTCGGCCCCCGAGAGGACCGCAGTGAATAGTTGGGATTATCTCACTGGGTAAAAAATAATCCTGCTAAGTCCATATACCTTGTGCGTGAGTGCTCATTATAAGCGAGGTGATAAAGTGAATATTCTTTTTTTAAGGGCGAAAGGAGGGGAGATGAGTATCCCTTTTTATGCTTAGATACGTAAAGGCATGTTATTAAACTTGTTCTGCATTCTCATGATCAGGCCCAGGTAAGTCCGCCAATGGCGGCCTTGAGGGTGCAAAAAGTGCAGAAAAAAAAAGAGTTCATTTACGTCAGACACAGGTGACCTACTCTACATAACAACCTGTCTGTTACACAAGCTGGCCCCTACCCTCAGCTGATTCTATTGAT
The DNA here is from genome assembly GCA_949317995.1 of Acholoe squamosa. Taxonomy (NCBI): domain Eukaryota; kingdom Metazoa; phylum Annelida; class Polychaeta; order Phyllodocida; family Polynoidae; genus Acholoe; species Acholoe squamosa. The sequence continues at coordinate 21,485,857 of OX439047.1, read as the reverse complement.
AAAGAGATTACCGGATATTGGCCCTGTGCCAATCAATTGGTTCACATGGGAAGGCCAGTTTTACGTCAGAACTCCTGGGAGTAGACATGCCACCATCCTATGCAGTTATTCCAATTTATATCTGACCCCCCCATGCCAACCTAATGTAGTTATGATAGAATGATTTTTTTTTTAATCGGAAAAGACTACAACCGGCACATTTTATGTAATTCAAACATATTTTTATTGTCCCAAACTTATATACCGGGTATTAAACTTTCACTGAAATATTTGAGAGAGGTTTTATGTTACACCATTTATGGCAGACATTAGCTTGCCAAGATAAGATGATATACCATGTGAGACACCTCCCTCTCAATATAAGAAAATATGTGAAATTTATGTCTTTGCTAGGAAAAAATCTTCTAAATTGTTTAACCAGAGAACGCAAGCAAACCATTCTTTTTTATGTGCTATGTCATCTTCATATCATGAAATGGTTTTAAAATTTTGGTTCAATTGAAGTGTGGAGAATGATCTTCTTCTCTGTACCTGATCTTAAATTAAAAATATGCATCCAATAGATCTCTTCAAGCCCTTTAATATGGTACCTTGGTTGTACTGATACTGCTATAAACAGCTTCAAAATCAATTAGGAAAGACAAGTGAGGTTACAGCTGTGGCTGATCACAACTTTCACACCTGCACTGGCAGACCCGCACACAGCAGATGGGTCAGTGCCTAACATGTGCCCATGTAGGGCACTGATGTTATCGGTACATGACATTACCAGTGCCTGATGTTACTGGTACCTGATGTTACCGGTACATGACGTTACCAGTGCCTGATGTTACTGGTACCTGATGTTACCGGTACATAACATTACCAGTGCCTGATGTTACTGGTACCTGATGTTACCGGTACATGACGTTACCAGTGCCTGATGTTACTGGTACCTGATGTTACCGATACATGACGTTACCAGTGCCTGATGTTACTGGTACCTGATGTTACCGGTACATGACTTTACCAGTGCCTGATGTTACTGGTACCTGATGTTACCGGTACATGACGTTACCAGTGCCTGATGTTACCGGTACCTGATGTTATCGGTACATGACGTTACCAGTGCCTGATGTTACCGGTACCTGATGTTATCGGTACATGACGTTACCAGTGCCTGATGTTACTGATACCTGATGTTACCGGTACATGACGTTACCAGTGCCTGATGTTTCTGGTACCTGATGTTACCGGTACCTGATGTTACCAGTGCCTAATGTTACCGGTACCTAATGTTACCAGTGCCTGCTGTTACCGGTACCTGATATTACCGGTAGTCGTACATACATGGTTGATATATCGGTAGTATTAATCACTACCGGTAAATAAAGACTGTTCACAATGTGACATGGAATTGGTGTCTTATAAATAAAAGCACCACAAGCTACGCCAAGTCAGTATGTATGTGAGCAATACCTATATCTTTATGTACCGGATAATTGTATTACAAGAGGATGCTGCCTTTACCTTTATAGTTGTCTCCATGTAACTTATTATGTACCTATGTTCAACCCCATCAATTAATACTTCACAGTATTTTATATTGTACGGCATAGTCGAGCCAATATTACAATTGAAGATCATGTTGTTGGTAGCTAGTTTTTGTAAGTTCATACGCAATAAAAACCTTTTTACTCGAATTGAATTGACTTAAAACACCTCCAAACCACCATAGTATATTGCATGAAAGGCGGGGCTTATGCATTATATAAAAAGTTAATTCTAAAAATAGAAAAAAAACGTGAATAAAGCATATCTGTGAGGCGCCTTATAGTATGAGTCTAAACTCTATAGTGTGCCTTATGAATTTCACACTACACCACATGTACTAAAACTGCAAAAGGTCAAACCCCAGGTGTGCCTTACATTCATGACATTTCAATTAGCACTGCTCACCCCCCGTATTGTTCACAATTGTCACATTGCTACCGTCACCATAATAGTAACAGCCAAATAGAAGTGTTCCAGTACTGTATTTTATACCCTTAACCTTATTAGGGTGTCAACCCAACAGAAGTTATACCCATGTACATGTATAGTTATATCCTGCCTTAGTTAAAGGTATATCAATCAATTCATTTAATGGAATATTATTCGATAAAATGACTCGTACATTGTCACGATTTCCTCCTAAATAAAGAAATTTTCTATTTAGCGAGAAAATTTAAAAAAAAAAGAAAAACTTATTAAAGGAGCTTACAGTCAGCACAATTCTGAGAAAATGCCAGCAACAGAAGGCACAAATTCTTTCACTAACCCATGGTTAACACATGTTTAACATTATGAGTATGACAATGTTAAGCCATTGTTATCGAATGATTTCCTTCATGATTGATATAAGATCTATAAGATGACTTTAATCAACAAATCATTCATGATTAATACATAGCGGTAGTTGGTAGTATAATGAGTTAGAGAATCTCTTATTCTCTCGAGATAAAGATAATGATCACTCCCTGGATACTTATAACAGAGTAAGAGGAAGGGGTGGGTATTAAAGAGAAAAGGACAAAGCAGAACCAGTTGGAACTTCGGTGACCGATCCAAGATTTTGAAAGGGTTCGCTTGACGCAATATGCGATTCCCACATGAGGACGAATCAAAGTTTATATTCAAACTGAAAAGACTTTTTGGCCAAGATTTAGATCAGAAAAAAGGCCTGTTTTATCTAGAAGGCGAGTGTACGCACCCCTGCTCTCCCTTTAAGTGTGCGTATACAATGTTGCTGAACACTTGCTATCACCATAGACCAAAGTGCTCTGCACTTTGGCATCTTACACAGGCCATTTCCCTCTCACCCAGACCGTATGAATATAGTTAATTCAAGGTACCCCTATGAACTACATTGTAACTGAAAAGACATTTGTATATATAAATGATCCTATTTACATTTCTAAAAGGCGGAAAGTTCTTCACCATAAGAAGGCTGAGATTATGGCAGGCCTGTTGTGACTAATTCCAAAGACCCTACATCAGCCATAAAGATTCCACGCCTTGCAAGAGTTGGCGCGATGGCGTCATTTCAGCAACACTGCATAGTATAGATAAAAAAAAACAAAAAAACTTACCGCAATGCCAGGTGGAAGATGGCTTTGGTATTGACTTCCTCGTTCTCTTCAGCATCCAGTGCGGAGACGAGCGGTATCAGGGTTTTGGTGACTAACTCCAACATACCCAGACGCCGCCGCGTATTGGTCTGACTCGGACCCTCCCGTTCAACCATAGCTATGAGCTGCTCCAGCGTTTCTGAAAGAGCAAATAGCTTACTGAAATTAGCAATAGCTATGTGAATTATATCCTTAGAATTATTATTCATTCATCGAGAATATTATACTACCGTAAAACACTGCATATAAGCTATGGACCATATACCATCTCAAGCTCTAGGGCTAAGGGCAGCTTTTAGGATCATACTGAACTTAGAGTGCAGTTAGAGATTGGGTTCTGACAATTGAGAACAATACTAAAATGCCAAACCCCGGGTACTTTCTCCTGAACTCAGCATATGGCTTACACAAAGGTGCGGCATATACGCAGGTTTTTACGGTTATCACTGGAAGTATCAGTATCGCGCAACCCAGCCACCAATGCAAAGGAATATGGTACAAAATGTATAAAGCGCAAGGTGTGTTAAACTCATGTGCAGCTTTTACACGAAACCTCTAATTGTCATAAACAATATGTTTAACTCAAATTCGAGGTGCGCCTCAATCTTTATCCCAAAGACAGGGTGAAACTTATTTGCAAGGTACAGGCCAGGTCTTACGGGCGGTACTGTTGGATATAGTATTGTAAACATCCAAGTCTACGCCACACTCATGTATAAATTCAGAACCCCCAAATTCAGGAAAAAATATAAGCCGCAACTGAGGTCTGAAAAAGTTTAGAGTTATGTTCTATAGCATTAATGATCTGCCTATAAACCACCAGCTGACTTTGGTGAATAAATCCACAGAAGTCTTCTCTTTTTTGTCTGAGCCACAGCTTACGCAGGAAATTACAGCTTAATCAATGACTACACAAAACAAAGTAAAAACACAAACAAAATAATAAAAGAAGGAAAACATGTGTCAAACAATTAGACAACGCCACTTCACTTTAAGAGTGGGGAAAAAAGTCTGGGTCACTGGGTCAAAAGCATGTCAATGTCATGTCTGTGAACTAGGCTCACCTTGTACTGTGTCCTCTCATGAATATATATGTATCATGTGTGTTGTTCCGCTACCAGAAATTTGGCGACTACCCAAGCCCCAAGCATTAAGACGTAAGGGGTATGGCATTTTTTGCGGTCAAATTTAGAAGGTCATGACAATCGACCCGTTATGTTAAAGGCCGTTGATGCAGGAGTGCATCATGCCCATTGGTCGGCATGATGCACCAATGAAGTGCTGTAAGACTGCTTGCCAGCACTTCATTCGAGTGAGCATCATGCCGACCCTACGGGTGTGTATCAACCCCGTAGGGTCGGCATGATTGATTGCAGCACTGGCAGGTAACCCGCCAGGTATATGTGGATCAACACGGTAAAAGGTACGCCCGCACACCCCCTCGCGGGCATACCTTTTCCCTTGTTGATCCACAATATTGATGCGTTATGACAACCACAGGGCATGATGCATCAGCAGCCTTTAAATAGTTATATGCTAAATGGATAATAAAAATAAACCTACCTTCACATTCATCCGATATGTAAAAGGTGCCTTCCATGGTACACCCTAATTGGCTGGCAAGGCAGTTAATGCCATCCGTGTCCATTATGAAGTGCTCCATGGTGACAGATGTTACTCTCCTGAAATAAGATGAAATATATTGAGAGCCTGGATATGTCAAATTATAAAATCACCGCAAACAGGGATGCCACTCACTGATCACCAAAAAGTCGGAAATTTTTTTCAATTCCCAAATAGGAAATACCTGCAGGAATTAAAGTAAAACATTCGGAATTCTTAAAAAGTTAGGAAAAGTGGCATCTCTGCAGCAAAACTCTATGTATACCCCGGTAGGTTGATGCACCTGCGTATAAGCCACACCCTGAGGTCAGACTTCGAGCTTCTGACTTGTTTACAAGCTGCGGCTTACAGAGAGAGTTTGTGTTACACTTCGTTGTCAATGTCAGTCCAAACAGAGGAAATTAGGTCATCAAACCATACAGATATTTAATGTTTTATATGTCGGCTACTTGATTATACTGATAATGGGCAATTTCCATAACTTCCTGACCCTGACTAACCAAACATTTAATCTGGGTCAATTCCCGACAGACCTAGATGACCATCCTGGTACAGATCAACCGGTTGGGCAAATCTCACCTGTAAAGTATGTTGGCTTATATGCGGGAATATAGATCAAACCTAGCCAGGAGTGGCTCGCACGGACATGAATGTTATGCAGTACAGGTGAGTTGCTCACTAGCATACAATGCAGTAATGGTGAGACTCAGAGTTGCTTGCTAGCCAACATCAATGCAGTACAGGTGAGTTGTTTGCTAGCCAAAATCAATGTAGTACAGGTGAGTTGTTTGCTAGCTAACATCAATGTAGTACAGGTGAGTTGTTTGCTAGCCAACATCAATGTAGTATAGGTCAGTTGTTTGCTAGCTAACATCAATGTAGTACAGGTGAGTTGTTTGCTAGCCAACATCAATGTAGTACAGGTGAGTTGTTTGCTAGCCAACATCAATGTAGTACAGGTCAGTTGTTTGCTAGCCAAAATCAATGTAGTATAGGTCAGTTGTTTGCTAGCCAACATCAATGTAGTACAGGTGAGTTGTTTGCTAGCTAACATCAATATATTATAGTTGAGATGTTTGCTAGCCAACATCAATGCAGCACTGGTGTTACTCGAAAGCTCGTCAATTGAGTACTGGTGAATTGCTTGCAAGCACATCAATGAAGTGCTAGTGAGATGCTCACTAGCTAATCAATGCAGATTTTGAGAGGGCTAGGAGTGATACCTCCTTCTTACACGATGCAACCACTCGGAATGACGGTTTAGCTCAAAGGCTATGACGTCATTCGGAACACTGTTGCCAGGCGACAACCACTTGTTGACAAATCTCCAAGGAGAGTAGTCAAGGTCACCAGGGTTGTTATGCTTCCCTAGTTTGTTGTCAGCAACAAGGGTTGTTGACAAGAAGTGAGCAGTTTCGTCCCATAGGGACTCATCAGGCATCTGTTTGTGAAAACTGTGTGGCTGTAAAGCCAAGTGGTCCCAGATCTAATGAAGGCCTAGAGGTTAGAAAGTTTGATTGACAGCATGCTGTTAGTCAAACTATGCCCACACTTTCAATGGTTGTGTAGGCCTAAGATAAAGTCAACAAGGGATTTTATCAGTGGAAATCCTTCCTCTAAAGCGGGAGGGGGTTCCAAATGGCAAGAATAAATCAAGGTTTATTTACAAGTGTTCCGAGAAAATTAGGCCTATGGCATAAATTTTCAAAACAAGGTCCAAACACCCCAATCCGTGTCGCGCAAAAATTTAGAATAAATTTAGAAAAAAAAGAAGCTAATCAATGCAGTACTTGCGAGTTGCTTACTAGCACATCAATGCAGTACTGATAAATTGCTCACTAGCACATGAGTGCAGTACTGACAAGTTGCTCACTAGCAAATCAATGCAGCGCTGGTGAGTTGGCGATTTAACCAGGTTACATAATATATACCCAGCGTGTAACCCTGGTTAAACCCATAATTTATCTATTACGCAGGAAATCTAACATTTCGATCAACTTTCTGCAGGAAATTAATACAAATTTATACGGATATCCTTGGAAGATGAAGTAGATATTCCCACTGAAGTAAGGTAAGCAGTATGGCTGATGGTTCCTGAGAGGTGTATATGTTAATTGTTCTCACACCTGGTCCTAGGTAATACCGGTAACTGGTATCCATGGATATCACTTGGTCTCAATGTCTCAAAAGTTCAATGTCTACATATGTGATAATAAGTAGGCCTGGTAATAGGTATTGAATATACAATATTAGGCCTTTGCTAGCCTTTAGCAGACTTATAAAATTGTGTGGTAGGTCTATAGTATAGGGCTAATACATCTATTTGAACGTGGGCTACAGTCAGAATCCCTGAATGTGTTTATTGTAAAATCTAGAAAATCCCTATTCAACAGTGTGGGTAAGGAGTCAGAAATTCATATTTTCAGGGGAATCCCTGAACACTTACTTCTCATTTTTTTTCTTTATGATCTAATCATTAACTTAAGGTTGGTTGGTAACCCTACGACTGCCCAAGCAGAAAATATCATATTAGAGTCCACTTGGGTTGCTAGGACTGGCAATGCAGGCAACAAGTTGAGTCCACTTGGGGTACTGACAGACAAATTTAGAGTGATAGGCTAAACCAAGAGCTGAGAATACTTGACCACCGCCCAAACTGAGTCAGAAAGTCCCTCCTATCAAAATTGACTTGTCTCCACCCACCCTTAGTCAGCAACAAAACAGCTGGTTGTGTCCCTCGCTCAGCTGTTACCTAAAAGGAAAAAATGGCGCTTTCAGGTATAAATCTTATCTTTACTACCATAATCTCCCGCATAGAAGACGCGCTGCGCGTATAAGACGCACCCCAAACTCAGCACATGCATTTTCGTTTATAAGACGCACATTTTAATGCTGAAATTTGTAAGATTAGTACTGTTCTATAGTAAAATTACCCCTCGTATAAGACACACCCTTAACTTCAGAAAATCATATAAGACGCACAAGGCATTTGTTTGGCGTAGAGGACGCGTCTTATACGCGAGAGATTACGGTATCTGAATTTTTATTGGAGTTTTGGAGAAAACGGAGAAAAAAAATCTTGGGTCGGGATCCTGCGTGTTTAATTCATGTCAAAACGTGCTAAAATCTACAGGCATGAAAAAACTCTCCTTCCTTTTCCTATATAGGCCTATACCCTTCTTCTCTTTTGAGCCTTTTTACCTGAATGCAAATTGACTTCAGGGGGGGGGGGGGTTCTATACGGTGTATAGGTTAATTTCAGGTAAATGTATTTAAGCAGCATCCCTGATGTAAAGTAATATGGCAAATGAAGTTAGGGGAGTCTACAAAACACACACACATTAAATCAGGATGTGTGCTGATTCTGTTATCCCGTGAATGAATGAGGATATAATCAATTAAGACAATTAAGGTACCCATTAGATTTTAAATACCGGTATGTCTTAGATAAGGCCTAAACAAAAAAAAATTGTTGTGTTCAGGTAATTACCTACCCTAATTTTTTTTGCCCTACCCTAACTTTTTTTGGGGCATTTTGGGGAAAATCTGATATTTTGGCACTTATCGAGACATGGAGGCTTTTTTCACAATCTCGCGCATCAAATTTGCGTCGAATGGGCGTGAAAATTTACAGCCAGCATAAAAAAGATTCTCAAAAAAAAAAAAAATCCCTAACTAGGCCACACCAAAAAAATAAGTTGGTCTATGGATCGCCCACTTACGGAGCTACTGAGCCCCTCATAGGACATACCAAAAACAATTTTTTTTTTTACCAGAAAAAAATATTCTTGCGGATACAGGACAATTCTTGCGGATACTGGACAATTCTTGCGGAAACTTAACAATTCTTGCGGATACTGAACAATTCTTGCGGATACTGAACAATTCTTGTGGATACTGGACAATTCTGGCAGATACCGTAAATCCCCGGTCATAAGCCGGATTTTTTTTCCTATTTTGGGCCCAAACCGGCTTCTAAATTTTTCCCAAAGTCCCCCCCCTGGCTTATGACTGGGGTTTTTAAAAAGTTTAAGTTATTTTTAACCAAATTTCAATAGAAATCAATAGAAAATAAAATTACTTTAATATGTACGATTTTTACCATACAAGTTCATTTCAATATGTTTTCTATAAGAAATCAATAAAAAAATTGATAGAAATATGGCTGATTTTCCTCAAGAATTGGTGAGATATTTTAGTTTTAGGGGGGGGTAAGGGGGGTCAAGGGGCTAAACTCACCCCCCGGCTTATGACTGGGGTTTTTGCAAAAGTCTAAAATGCACCAAAACCGGCTTATAGATTTTGCCTGAACTCACCCCCCGGCTAATGACCGGGGCCGGCTTATGACCGGGGATTTACGGTACTGATCAATTCTTGTGGGCACAGGAAAAATTTTTGTGGGACAGAAACTTTCTTGTGGGTAGGCCTACAGATACTATTTCTGGGTATACAGAAATGATTTTTTGCGGGTACAGAAACATTTATATTCTTGTGAGTACAAACGATCTAACAAATGCACAAATCATTCTGTATCCACAGAAATCATCCTGTGTCACTACTACCTGCAGGAATCCTCCAGTACTTGCAGGAATCCTCTTGTACCCACATGAATTCCCCAGTACCTGCAGGAATCCCCCAGTACCCGCAGGAATCCCCCAGTACCCGCAGGAATCCCCCAGTACCCGCAGGAATCTTCCTGTACCCGCAGGAATTCTCCTGTACATGCAGGAATATATTTTGCACGAAAAAATCTTTTTAGTATGCTCCTGTTTACGCAGGAATGTTCCTGTTTTACGCAGGAATGTTCCTGTACCCACAGAAATATATTTAGCATGAATTTTTTTTTTAGTATGTCCTTTTAGGGGCTCCATACTACGCTGATTCTGTATCCCCAGGAATAGTTTCTGTACCCAAAAGAATGTTTCTGTACCCCAAAAGAAAATTATTCCTGTGCCTGCAAGAATTGTTCAGTATCCGCAAGAATTGTTCAGTACCCGCAAGAATATCCCAGTACCCGCAAGAATACCCCAGTACCAGTAAGAATGTCCCGGTACCCGCAAGAATAATTTTTTAGAAAAATAATTATATTTGGTATGTCCTATTGGGGGCTCCGTACCCCTCTCCACATTTTCGGAAATACAAATTTTTTTTTTCTTTGAAAAAAATCTTGTCTACGGATTTCGCTTGCTTCAGTTTCTACAAGTTTTCTCTTTGTGATGTTTGGCAAAATTTAAAAAAAAAAGAAAGAAATTTGTTCACTCGCCTCAATTTCCCAGCAAGGAATCCATTGGACACCAAAAAATTCTTAAAAAAAAGAAATCGCTCGCTCACACCATTTTTTCAAAACCAAAATTCGTAGACCAACTTAGTTTTTTGGTGTGGCCCTACCTACCCTAATATTTTCGATCCATTACCTGAAGAAAACATATTTTTTTAGGCCCAACATGATTCCCACTAAAAATGATTAGTCCAGCATGTGCTACGACAAATAATCTATCATATCGTCTTAAAGCACCCTGGCCCACCCCCTGAAAGAGTTAATTACACCGAATGGTATTTGGTTCAGCATATATGTACATGTATAGTGCAGAACTGGAGATTGAGGTAGAGGATAGGGAGAGGGTGTTTAACTGTTACCACCACATATTCAAGCCTATTTGGCCTTCCTTATTCACTACAGTACTGAATACTTAGGTTGGGGCATTTTATGATGATATTCAATATAATTTCCTAATTGATATTTCAATTTACCTCACGTATAAGGAATACGCTAAATTTGAGCCAATCCTATAAAGCGCATCTGGGGTCTGAATCGCATATAAGACCTGGCTTGTATGCGGGGTACCGGGGGTACTAAGGTAACATAAACTCCCATGTATAAGCCTCTTATGGCTTAAGGGTACCACTCCAAGAAGGCCTTTGTTTTCTTCTGTGGAAGAGTTCAATAGATTGGTGGTACGCCAGGTCCTGCAAATTCAACAGATCGTGGATTGCCCCTGCTGCCCAGGGTGAACTTTGTCTACTCTTAGTAGGCTAACAGAATCTGGCCAAAGTCTTATTGAACAGTACCGTTACTACCGGTAGAAATACATAAAACCTTCAAAAATAAAAGCCCAAAGTGTGCCCTATACTGGTACCATTTCTTTCAACTTGGGTGCGCCTTACTTGCAGGATACGCGGGGTACTACAGTAAGTTAAAAAAAAAAGTTGTTTGCTTCCTTGAAGATGTCTGCTTCCAATATGATCTGCGTCAAATCTGTCATTGTGAATTCTGAGGTGTCCAGTTACCTGAGATTTCACCTCATAAGATTTCTATTAGCCCCCCCCCCCCCTCGGCCCGCCACCTCCAACTTATAGATTTACCTTACCTAGGCACTTACCTAATTTTTAGGACTTGGTTCTATGTACTCTAGCTAATGATCTATGGATAGATCTCACAAAACTGATTGATTTTGCTTTTTGAATGAAGTCTTTATGTTAATTTGAAGCAAAGTTATGGCCATTCAAAGATCTGAAATTCTGTCTATCGTTCTGCCACAATTAACCATAGTTAAGAGTTTAATTGTGATCCAGATTTTGTGATCATTCTAGCTGGCATCAGGAGTCATTTAATCAGTTAAATGCCCATTTCTCATGAACTATTACAGCTAGAATTATGATATAAAAAGTAGATGAAAGGTCATCACGAGGCGGATGTGATTGTGCATGTGGTGACCTTGGACAAGGTCAAGGTCATTTTAAGGTCAAAGGTCAATGTTGTGAAATTAGGTAAATGACTACTTCCTATGAAAAACTAAAGCTAGAAACTTGATATAAAACATAGTTGAAGGCTTTTTCAGTGATTCAGGGGTGTGAAATCCCAAAACCTATTTCCTCTGAAGCGTAATATACAGCTTGTTAGTTAATGTTTTAATGTTGGATAAAAGTGATCTAAATGTTCTTTGGGCATAATATAACAAACTCTGTTGTACAAGTATGTTTGGAACTACCATTGGGATGCCCACATTTTTCAATCTGGAATGGTATTGGCAGAAATTTTAAGTCAGACCCCCCCCCCCCACAAATGGTAAATTCTTTTCTCAGTGGATTTGCATAAATCTCAAGAATGGTCTTTCTGAGCTTTAAAAACGCGGATTTCCGTGTTTCCGCGGAAATTTCACACCCCTGGTGATTAGTGTGAACAGGCATGTGGTGACCTTGCCCAAGGTCAAGGTCATTCTAAGGTCAATGTTATGAGATTGGAGTAAAATTGACATATCTCATGATATATCAAGACTAGAAATTTGAGATAAAGAATGGGTCTAAGCTCACCAAAAGACCTTGCATATGGTGACCTTGTCTAAGGTCAAGGTCATTTTAAGGTCAAAGGTCAATATTGCGAAATTAGATAAATGACTACTTCCGTTGAAAAAAATTTAATATCTTTAGTTATGGAATATCCTTGGTCAGCAAAGGATCATGAGTTTTAAAAAGCAAAATCTGGTGATGTCCTTTTAGTCAGAGATGCCCTCTTAGTCACTTGGCCTGGTGGGGTATTCACCTGACTAGATGGGTTCACACCTAGCCCCCATGTGCTGTTGAGAAGTCCTCTGCCTCTGCATCACCCTCCCTCTCAGAAGAAGTCCCCTGTTTGTGTACTGGCCTCCCCTCTACTTCATAGAGAAATCCTGCTAGTCAGTCCTCTCTTAAGATGTTCACTTAAAGGACCTACTGGTCAGTACTACAGAAGAAAAACCATGTAGCCCCTGGAGTGAAGGACCTAGGCTAGAGTAGTGGTGCAGTGGGGGTGTGGGAGGTGTGGGAGGTGGTCCCAGCCTACCCCTCTCAGAGCTTGTAGGTGAGGATGTTGGGGTTGCTTATAAAACATAGTGGTCCATGTCTAAATGGAAATGTTAAGGCATATTCTATAACATTTTTAACCGTAGAACACGTGCAAACTAATTATTTTTATGAGCAACTTGATCTTCATACAATAAAATGCCTCCAAAGTTGGGCTTTAATTTCACTTGACCAAACCCTTATTTTTTTCTCAACCAATCATTGATAACTTATATGCATGTGATAGATCTTATCAAGCCCATTAATATGACACCCTAATTGCCTTGATATTCCAATAAATAGCTTCAGAATCGACTTTTGAAGATAGGTGAGGTAAAAAGTGTCCCTCAAAGGGTTAATCACACTATGAGTGGATGTGGCGGCCAGAACCGCGAACGGGAGTTACGTCAGTGCCTACCTTACCCGGTACCGGGAAACCTGAAGAAGCTAGATATATCATTTTAACAGTTTGGCAACCAACCATAGTAGCATCAGTTCTCAGACTTACTTCTGTGATTATTTTGGTAAGTCCTCCCTTTTTTCTTTTTTGACCCAAAGTACTTCCCCCGCCCAAAATGGATGATAGATCAACTTCTACTAACCTTTGTTGCACTGAAGATAAAGTTTGAGTGAAGATATCACTCATAATATGATGATATAGATTTAGTCCTATTTAGTTCAAAATGTAAGCCTAGGTGTCAAGATTTGTGATTGAGGATCCTGTACAATATGTATTAATGGGGCGCTGCTTCCTACAAACCCAAACAAATTGAGGTTTGTGAAGCATGTACACCAACAAATCACGTCATGTCAGTTACAGTCTACTTGTTTCCCTTTGAAGCTTTGTTTGATGTCTCCAGTGATTATGTGTTCCCATCCATTGTGTAATGTATTTTCAGTTTCTGATACTATCTTGTATAAAATGCTGGTAAGGATGTGGTTGAGTTCAACCTCCAGTCATGGCTTTATTCCTTCTGGCAGCAGCACTGTGAGTGTGAGGGAAATGGCTGCAGTCCAGGTAGTTCACTCAGCACTACACATCCATGCGACACACCCAGCGACTGACTGAGCCAGGTATGAGAGTCGAAGCCTAGACCTACCTGGTAATATGTATTACAAGCCCAAGCACTTGGCTGCAGTTGGCACAGTGCAGTGCAAGTGGCAGTGACTTGCAATGCTACAGCTTGTCTCCGCTGTCGACCTCTTATAAGGGAGTGATCATTTTTTTAACAACAGGGGGGGAGGGGTGGGGGGTTTGCATGCAGCCGTGCAAAAAAAAATTCGACCCACCCCTCTCGAGGGGCTAAAATTTTTTTGACACCACCCCGTAAGGGACGTAAATCGTGCACAAACGTGCCCTTTTAACCTATTGTAACGTGCAGGGTTTTCCACTGAAAACAGGTGGAAATATTTTGACCCCCCTCGGCCTCGCCATCAGAGGGGTTGAAAAATTTCTGACCCCCCGGTCAAGGGGTCGAAAACCCACCATCCCCCCCCCCCGTTGTTAAAAAATGATCACTCCCTAACATAATTATATGAGTTGGGCGGCGATCAACTATCATGCTAGTTGCTACAGCCTACAGCCTAGCTCGTCTCCTTTGCTTTTGACCAGACTCCAGAGGTAGAGGCAGCGAGCATTCAATCAACGTCAGTCCCTATTTACACCTTCTATTTAAATTCAAAGCACCAACAATACATCAAATTTTCAAGACAGCCAAATATGTCCCGGGAAGATGTGGGTCAGTGGTTGAACTTGAGGGTGGAGTGTGTTAAGGGAGTGGTCATTATTTATCAACAGGAGGGGGGTGGTGGGTTTTCGAGCGGAAGTGCGAAAATTTTTTACGACCCCCCCTCGACGGCAGTAAAAAACATTTGCGCCCCCCCGCGCCAGAGGTGCGGAGAGTTTACGCGCCCTCTCTTTGATCTATTGTAGTGCGCGGGCTTTTTTTGCTAAAAAGAGGGTACATTTTTTTTAGCCCCCCCCCTCAAGAGGGGTCAAAATTTCTTTAGCCCCCCCCCCTCGAGAGGGGTCAGAATTTTTTACGCCCCCCCCCCTCAAACTCACCCCCCCCCTGTTGATAATAAATGACCACTCCCTAAGCAAGTTCTCACAGTTCTGTGTTTACAATATGAAGTCACGGTACCTGAACAGTGGTGTCAATTTGTGGTGAATGTCCTCAATACACACGCCTTGGAAGCTCTTCACTAGCTCCTGCAGTCGAAGGAGATATCCTTTAAGCGTTTGGTGATCACATGGTTGACTTAATGTGTGTAGTTTTAGCTAATTTAACGAGACTGTGGCGAGCACCTTTGGTCACTTCTGTTGGTGGACTCTGGTGTTTGATTCACGTGTCGGGGTCCCGAGAGACACGTGAGCTCGAGACCCGTGTTTGGCTTGGCCCCACCCTCGACGTGCAAAAGTCCCTTTACCAAAATGTAATTTAGAATTACCCAAAGTATAAAACTGATTAATTAACACTGTCTGAATATACGGGATAACTTTTATGAAAACGAAAAATCGACAGAAGGAACCATATTCTTTGAACTTGACTGACACTCAAAGCTGATTATTTTTTGACCCGTTTTTGGGGAAATTGATTATCACCAAAATGTAGGTCACACGTCGTCTGCCATTGTTATGATCACGTGACCCATCCGGCTCTCCGACAGCGACCAGGCAGTGGTTTATCCAAGTCGATGTCTTATCAGTTTTAATAAGATTAAGCCAGTTGCCTACAAAATGGCAGACACATCATATGCCAGAAGTATTGACATACCAGAAGAAGTCTTCAAAAATCTTAAGAATGCAAAGCGTTTCGCGCTTGACATCGGTAAGTGTAGAAAACCCCAAATATCGCTCAGTAGCTGAGTACAGGTTGGTAGCTATTGGCAGTATTGCACTATCGCGAAACGCGATAGCACCAATAGAGTTTTTTCAGCGAATGTGTATTCACCACCTCGGCGGCCCTGGTGGAGATCTGCAGTCTAGGCGTGTCTAGTACTGTAGTGATCTACAAGACTGTACAAAATTCGGATTTTCTTCAAAACCTGGTGCTCGATCAAAAAAACCTTTTTTAGTTTTTACCACTAATTAGCGATGACAGCCAAAAATCAGGACCTCAACTGAACTCCACAATCTATATATCAAATGAAAGGGCTGAATATGTGCATACAAAGGCTTTTTGAATCAAGTTGGTATTCCTAATAGAAACATTTTTATGGAAAGCTAAAAAGATAGAAAATAAATTTCTTTCTGTTGAATGATGCTTTTAGATGTTTAAAAATCGCCAAAAATTGCTAAAATCAATTTTTATAACACCAAATCATTCTTAATAAAAAATTCTAGGAGAATTGCTCTGTATATTCGTCCTGCTTGGCAAAAAATAATTAGACTTCTTCATGTGACTCAAATAGGGTGGTCTGACAGAAGCACCAAAATGACTCAAATGTTCACTCTCTGAAGTGGTAAAAAAAAATATGAAATGCAATAAAATAGTGTACCAGTGAGATAGAGCTATATTTTCCCTTTAATTTGGTGTAAATTTTGTGCAATTCTGTCCAACAGAACCCTCAGAATCGAATTTGCAGTACCAGGTGTTTAGCACTGTGACAGATATAGGGAGTGTTGAGCTGTGGTTGGCTGTCATCGCTACACTAATAGTAGAGATAGAGGGGAGCATGCAGAACTAATAATTATGGATGTCTAATTAATATGAATGTTGAAAATATTATGTGGAAGTGGAAGATGGTCTGTGCGAGATTTGACAGTGATTGGCTAGCTTTACTGTTGTGATCTACTACCCTTTACAGAATCCTGATTTTCTCCCAATCCTATTGCTTCATCAAAAAATCCATTTAGCCAGTAACAGTAGAGATATAGGGGAGTATGCGAAACTAAGAATTATTAATAACATGTAATAACAATATTGTACCACATATAACTTTTTGTTGTGGGTGCTCCTGGTATGATTGAAATGCACATGGGTGTGATCACCTAAGGTATACTTACACTATAAAATCAACGATGTGTTTGAAATCTTTAGTTCATATTGTGTGCCTACCAACATCACAAGGATGTTGTGTTTATGTACAAAGGGGAGGGAGTTGGTGGGAAATGCCTGGTATCTGAGATCTTGCATTTATTTGTATTTTCTGATATATTATACATTTATTTCTACTGTTATTATAATGTGCTGATATGAGTCAGATGAATTATCTGTCTAATGGCTGGGTATGGCACATACGACGTTTGTCGTGATTAACTAGATTAAGGAGAACACTTAAAAATGAGATGCATGACAGTGAGTAAATTATGTTTATTTTGTATATTAATTGTAAGACAATATGGGTCATTTATAATCTAGGATGACAATAACTTAATTATCTTCTCATAAATTAATTCACCTATTCTAGAGTTGTGTAAGTCAGTAGGATACTCACTACGTCCTTATTTGCAAGCTATCTACATTATTTTTGTGACATTCTTGGGGCTGGTCGACAGCCCACTTCATATGTGTTCATTCGCAGCAAGTCTATTGTTTTCCACTTGCAATTGTTAGGTCGGAAGACCATGTTCTGTGAGAGCTACAATAAAAAATATTCAAACAATCAAACAAACAAACAAAAATATCCGAATTACATAAATATCAAAAATCTAATGTGGAAGTGGAAGTATGTCTGACTTGAGTGAGGCAAGCCTCACACTCACTATACTCTACCCCTGCCACTCCCACATGGCACTTTCTTCAACTTCCACATAAGATATTTAATATTTATATAAATCGGACATTCATGATTATTAGTTCTGCATGCTCTCCACTATATCTACTATTAGTGTTGTAAAGGATTTTTTTTTAATCAAGCTACTGGAATAGGAGAAAATCAAGAGTATGTACAGGGTCGCAGTTTGCCACAGTGCATTCCCTATGGAAGCGTGAGTAGGGTGACCAGTGGCAGATCTCCACTACCATAATGTACTGCAGACTGACGTCACATGAAAAAACTCTATTGGAACATGTTCATTTTCTAAAAATCACCCCAGAATTAATAGATACATCCTCCCTTCATAATATAGGCTGACTTAAAATATGAATTGACCACGAAAATTTTGAGCACTGGACTATTGCATAAAAACACCCTGATTGAGTGATTCTGCCTAAATCTGCACTGAATAAAATGTAGATTCACTATTTCCAATCTAACCCTTGAAAAAAATGGGTAAGCACTTTGAGAAATGCCCTCCTGGTATTTTATCCAAAGCAGCAAATGTTCAACAATATGTGTACAGTAGTAGTTTTATATTTATTGGCATTATTTTCAACATGGTTATTGACCATTCAGTGTGCCTGCAGTATTCACTGCTGACCACAATCGTATATGACTTCCGGTTTTCTGCGGGATTTCCTTCACTGAGACCTACGTTATGGTGAGGTAGCAGGATGTCACATGGTCACCGCCATTGCTGGAGTTCTACTGATAAGACCTATCAGATGGGTACCAGTAGCCCCCGAAGGACGGCAGTGAATAGATTGGGGTTCTCTCATTGGCTAATAATTAAACCTGCTAAGACTAAGTCCGATTTGGGAATTCAATCGAAGGAGCCTTTTAGGGGCCTTCCATATATTACCTCACACCTTTTGTGCCATTTTCAACACCCCCTGTCACACATCAGTCGTCCATAAATTACATCACACCTTTTTTGGCCATTTTCAATACCCACCCCTCTGTCACACTTTCTGAGTTTCTCACACAAGACTTTAGTCTCTACCCTATAGTCTAGAGCGAACAGTGCCACCACCCCACCTTCGTAAATTATGTCACACTTCCCTGCCCTCTCCCCCCCCCCACCTTCAGCCATTCATTGAGACGGGAAGTCTGGTAACCTTGGTAATGTGCTGACGTCGGCATACCGGAAGCCAGGGACAAACTGGTGCTCTGCGCTCTACGCTCCCCTTTACGTTTCATAATAAAAATGTGATAAGTGCGATATATTTGGAGAATTTAGATATTGAATGGTGCTCGCAACCATGTGCATGTGACATGTTACCTTGGGGAATTGCTATGTTCTGTGGTTATTGTAATGTATGTACAAAACTACTGCTGAGTACCGAAACTGAGTAACTTTACTTGCAGCCATCTTGACTAAATTATTCCTCTTTGTCTCCAAGACCACATGGCAGATAAGTTGTGCTTTCATTACATGGTTGTCAGAAGTGGTGAAATAAGTGAATTCACTAACTAACTAACACTAACTAGTGTGAAACACAATTGCGTGTAAATCCCAAGATGTGCAAGTTAAAAAACGATGTATGGAAAAAGGGGCAAAACTGACACTAGACCAGGCCACAGAAATAGGACGAACATTCGAGTCAAGTAAAGACAGTATGCAGGTCATTGATGGCGAAGATCCGACAGAAATAGTTCACAAACTCTCCAGACACGCTAACTGAAGCCGTCAGAAACAGGGTGGGGATAGGAAATTGAGCGACAGAGGTCAACATAAGCCTGCAAAGGGGAACCGGAACTGGGATAACACTGATGAATGCCAACATTGTGTTAATGCCAAGCATGTGCCCCCCCCCCCCAGGAATGCCCCGCCAAGCATGATCCATGCAAAATATGCAAGAAGAAAGGACATTGGGTGAAGAAATGTTGGAAAACTCCTATACATCAAATCAATGAAGGCGATGACTATGAGACCGACAGCAGTGATGATTGTTGTTATGAAGACGTCCGATTACTGCAGATCTACAAGGTGGAAACGGAAGCATCAGGGAATGACGACGAGTGGTGGGAAACTCTGACAATTGACAGTGGCAGCCTCAGATGTCAGCTGGACACCGGGGCCAAGGCCAGTGTAATGAGTGACAGAGATTTCCAGAAAGTTGCACCGAATGTCAAACTCCATTCCACTTATAAGAGGCTAGTCTCCTACACAAATTACTAGATCCACCCAATAGGCATGCTGAACTCAAAGTCTGATACAAGGACCGTGAAGCGCCAGTGAAGTTCTATGTGATTAGCAGTAACCAAGTTCCAGTGTTGTCAGGAGGCGCCTGCAAAGCACTTAACCTGGTAAAAAGCATACACAAAATAGATGTGGCTACGGAGGAGTTCTTGAAATGCCACCCATAACTGGAGAAAGCTACAGGAACTCTGCCAGGAACATATATACAATGTACCATAAAGATCGACCCGACTGTGTCACCTGTAGTACATGGTCCAAGAAGCTAAGCGGCAGCCCTCCTACCACAGATAAAGGAAAAACTGAGGGAAATGGAAGCGGATGGTCACTTAGCGAAAGTGACAGAACCGACAGATTGGAAGAACTCAATGGTAGTATCCACTAGAGGGGACAAGATCAGAATATGTCTTGACCCGAGCAACTTGAACAAAGCTGTTCGTAGAGAACACTACCTGATTCCGACAGTCATCAGGTGGCAAAATCTTCTCCGTCCTTGATGCTAAGAGTGGATTCCTACAGGTGGTACTAGACTATGAGTCTACCAAAGTAACAACGATGAATACACCACTCGGGAGGTACCGATGGACAAGACTTCAATTTGGCATCAAGTCGGCCCCGGAACTCTACCAAAGGACGATGGACGAAATGCTAGAAAGCATTGACAAAGCCCATGCAGTCATGTAATGATTCAGTGTGATTCCACCAAGAAGGCCGTCCGAGCAGTCTTACTACAAGACGGGAGACCAGTGTCATACGCGTCTAGGAAACTACGACCGTCAGAACAGAACTGGGCCCCGATAGAGACAGAGATGCTAGCAATAGTATTCAGCACTGAGAAGTTCCGTGAATATATCCTGGGTAAGGAGGTTGTAGTACAGACTGACCACAAGCTGCTGGAAACAATCAGCAAGAAGCCTCTACTAGCAGCCCCGCTAAGACTGCAAACAATGCTCTTGAAGCTGAAAGGCTATGATCTCAAGCTACAGTACCTACCTGGGAAGAAACAATTCATAGCTGATGCTCTAAGCCGTGCCAGCATCCAGGAACCGCCTACAGAGGAGGAAGAGGAATTCAAGGTCAACATGATAGATCGAATGTCTGTATCCCCCGCCAGGTATGCTGAGTTTCAGACTCAAACTGAGCATGAACTAAGCAAACTGTATCTAATTATTCAAGCAGGTTGGCCAGACACTAAGCAAGAGGTACCTGAAAGTGTACGCCCAAACTGGGGCACCCGCGATGAGCTAGTGCTACTAGATGGTATCGTAAACCGTGGTCTTAGGACCGTGATACCATCATTGATGCAAGCAGGGATGCTCAACCTAGTTCATGAGTCACACATGGGTATGGTGAAATCTAAACAACAAGCGCGAGAGAGCATCTACTGGCCAGGAATGAGTTCCCAGATACAAGACATCATCTCAAGACTGCCAACGATTTGCACCATCTCAGACAAAAGAACCAATGAAAATCAGAAAGACTCCCGAACTTCCATGGTCAGAGGTTGCATCTTTCACTTCAACAATGAGAACTACATCCTCAGCGTAGACTACTATTCAAGATTCATAAAAGTGACTAAGTTAGAAGACATGTCCAGCGCTACAACCATCGAAGTGCTGAAAGAACATTTCTCCAGCAAGGGGATACCAGAGAAGTTAATCACTGACAATGGACCACAATACTCTAGCGCCAAGTTCGCTAAATTTGCAAATGAGGAGTATCCATTTGAACATATTACCAGCAGCCGACACTACACACAATCCAACGGTGAGGCAGAAATTGCAGTGAAAACAGTAAAATCTCTGTGGAGGAAATGTAAGGACAAATGCAATGTTATACTCAACTACAATGCTACACCCATACCATCTATTGGCCTTGTGCCCTCGCAGCTTAATATGTCAAGACGTCTAAGGACAACTATACCCGTAGCACGACAGTTGCTGAAACCAGCTGTCCCTGGTAATGAAAGAGTGAACCAACAAATGAAGGATATGAAAATCAAACAAAAATACTACCATGACCGAGTATCTAAAGAATTGGAGCCACTCCAGTCAGGGCAGACCGTGAGGACCTGCCTGCAGCCGGGATCAAAGGTCTGGAGGCCAGCCACTGTGATTTGGCATCATCAAAACCCTAGATCGTACGTGGTCGATACCAGCAGTCAACACTCGATGACGTCAAAGCTAAGGATATACCAGCTACACCAAGGGTCAATAACAAAGTGAGGCCCACAGCACCTTCACCAGCTAAGGCCCAGAGGGCTGAGAAAAGTCTAGCCAAGACCCAAAGGGTTGAGAATACATGAGGTGCGAGTTCCGTGCAGACGGCCGGTTTCACCGCTGACCACCTCCAGGTGGAGCTTACTCAGACCCTACAGTGGGTCCCTGTACTCAGGTTCCCTATACTTGTAACAATGGCTGTACAGGAAGTAGTTTTTTAAGGGTGGATTCCTTTGACTTTGGGGATGATTTTTTTTTTAGCATGATCCAAGAATTTTAGACAAATTCAGCAAAGAGAAGTATAGGAAACATGTATATTACTATTGCCACTGTGACCTACATTGAGTCCACCCCTACCTCCCCAGGACCAGGCCCCTCCCTGTGGTCAGCACCTAGGGGGTGACCTCATGCCTCCTGCCGGTCCTAACTCCAGGTCCACCATCCGCCCATGTACAGCTCACCCAGCAGGCGTTTCCGAGGGGGGCATGGCAACTCGGACCTTCCCTATAGTCCAGCCCCAAAAACCACCAGCAGTGGTAGGGTGGTCAAGAAACCAACCAGACTTGACCTTTGATTATGAGTTATGGACCACTGTATCATATAAGGGCACATTAATCCCCTATCAGTGGATTGGGATGTTTGGGCATTCTACCCAACTCCCATAGTTTAGAACTTATATTCATGTATATCATATCTTAATGGTGACTACATAAGCTTTATGCCAAAGACTAAGAGCCAAGATCAAAAACTATTTTCATTTATCTCATTTAAACTGACTTTATGTGTTTTCAACCAAAAACACTATAGTATTCACTTTTATTGGTGTTCATAAAGACTCCTTAAGATCTGTATCCAAGTTGCCAATACATCAACAGTATTATGGGACATGAGACTCTAACCAAACAACAGTAGTATATTAAACTGTTATTTTACCAATAAAAGGGCGGATTTAATGTATGTACGAAACTACCACTGACTACCGAAACTAAGAGTAACTTTACTTGCAGCCATCTTGACTAAATTAATCCTCGTTGTCTCTAAGACCACATGGCAGATAAGTTGTGCTTTTATTACAGTTACCGTCCGCACAAATACTATCAACTGGGTCAGTTAATAATTCAATTCATTTATTCACGGCCTCACAGGAGGCAAAGGATAAGGAGGAGAGAGATCAGATGTGGCCGATAGTTACAATGGCAACACTGATACATAAGAAGAATACTGACAGTAACATTGAAATATAAAATATCAAAATGACCAAGTGACTTGTTTATACATGCATGTCTATCAGACTAGAATACTGTTTATCAGTGATAATATCATGCTATTAAAGTATACATTTACCTCAATCTTGTACAGAATACAGCTGAACAATTGAGGCACCATACAGGACACTGTATCATAATGTGAAAACAAATAATAAAATAATGAATATACATATAAGTGCCATGATTTTTTTAAATTGATAACCCCTTCCCTGGTCGAATATGGCTTGCACACAAGTTGACTAAGTGCATTTTAATTTTTATAGCTAGATGGGGTAGCATGCCTATAAGTAAGTCTGCCTTTCAGCACCCCCAACAATTAGTGCCTATTACATGGGTCGCCAGAATAACATGCATGTCACTGTGTCGAATTTTACAGAGAGGGCCGTGTTGTCATGTCACTTTTTAACGAGTCAAGTAGTACCATTTCCCATGTTTCCATAATCTCCATATATCCATTATCTACTTGAACCGTTTCTTAGAGGGGGCTTTTAAAAGGGGGCCTGAAACAAAAACAAAAAATCATATCTCAGTTAATTCCCAATCTATGTTCATGAAATTTTTTTGGGGGGAAGTATGACCATAGTTAGATTTTTTGTCACTGTTTTCAAAAATTTTTTTGTGAATTCTTTTTTCATTTTGGCCCAATTGTCCAGATTCATGGCTTTGTGTGACAAAAAAAAATGCAACAGGCCCAGGAGAAGGGGACAATGTTACCAAGGGTCAAAATAGCTTCTTCGGATAAAGGACATCAAGTGCCTTTCGTTTCGTTTCCTTGGCAAAAAGGTAAGATACATAAAAAAATAATTGTAAAAAAATTTGGCATGAAAAAACCTCTGTGGAGCTGTTATTGCCATATTGGTAGGTTAGTTCACTCAATAACTGTGAGTAAATGGAAATCAATCTACTTATTCTTTGCATGCCAGAGGTTTCTTTATGTGCTGTTCACCCATATGTCACTTGAGATTAGCATGTCAGAGAGACTTCAGCTTCAAGAATGGTTATATTTGAATATTTTCATTTTCACCATAGCCTCAACATTGGAGGCCATTATGTAGACTTGGAGGTGTATCTAGGTCAGTCAGTTTGAGCAATGAGATAGCTGTGGGCCCTTTAAGAGGATGGGCTAGCACTTCATTTTCCCATGGTAAAGGAAGGAAATGTAACAAGTAATTGTAACAAGGTCACATCACCTTGACAACACTGTCTGTGATGTTTATTGTAGGAACAACAATGACTGTCATGGATGGATGGATGGGACTAATGTTCGGACTAATGTTGGGACTTATGTTTGGGCTTATGTTGGGACTATTTACTCAATAAATGAAAGTAATTTACTTAACATTTGTCAGCAATCCTGCAATGTATGTCCGCACTAACTCAACATTTCTCTGCAATTACCAGTAGTCCTTATATGCTAGTACTATTTGTTACTAATAAGTCAAGACTATGGAACTGGACGCGTTACAATTTGAATTGGAGACAAATAGCTAAGATAAAGTTAAAGCAAACGCTACCTTGTTAACCCTACTCTGTGATTGGTCGGATGGATGGATGGATGGATGGATGGGACTATGGATGGATAGATGGGATTATGGATGGATAGATGGATAAATGGTACTATGGATGGATGGGACTATGAATGGATGGATGGAGGGGACTTTAGTTGGGACTTCATGTACATATACGGGCTGGACCCTCAATTTTACCGTGTTGACCCACATTTACTTGACTCGTTTTTTTATGGATTCCAGACACATTACCATGCACTATGCACAATATAGCACGGCACCTTGTTATTACCATAGGTAGTAATAAATTGGCCACCTAGCTGTTTTTCGTAGTACCAGCAATGTGCTATTCCCGTATAGGCCACCCTGACAAAAGGCCCCCTGGCGAAAGGAGGGCTAATGTCTCATTAAACTGTTAGAATGAAAACAGATGGTATTTCTTGGTTGTGCTATAGTAAAACATAACAAATAATGTTGGACTGTTGTTAGGAGGAAATAGGCTTCATTTTCTACGATGACCTGATGCTGATGTACTGCTGACATAGGATGAATTTAAGAATTTGTTTGTCATTTTCAGGCCAAGTTCAGACCAATAGGTAGCTAATGGTTAGCTATTATTAGCCACAAAATTCCGACCTAGCGGGATGGAGGTGGCGCCGTCCTGTCTACCTGAAGCTGGTTATCAGCATGTGCTTAACACTGGTTGTAGGGGTCAAAGATATGCTATTTAATGTAAAATAACACCCTTACAGAGACAGGGATACAGCCAAACTTTATTCTAAAGTTATCTCTATGAAAATGACAACAGAATGGTGCAGTCATTTCTTTACCCTATGTATAAAAATGGGTTAGTAGATCGCTGGTTATATATTCAAAATTAATGACTGCTTTAGCCTAGAGTACACATGGGGTACCAGATGAAGCAAAGTTTTGAGGCTATGAACTACCGTGATCTCCCGCGTATAAGACGCACCTCACGTATAAGACGTACCATAATCTCCCGCGTATAAGGCGCACCCCGCGTATAAGGCGCACCTAGAGTTTTAGAATATGGTCAAAAAAAAAAAAAATTCATAACTTCTCTTCTACTGAATGGAATCTCAAAATTCAAAAAGCTATGTGTTGCTTGGACCCCCAGGACCCCACTGGACCCCATATGCAGCATATGTGGCCATATGGGAGTGTGACATATCAAAAGAAAGGTCTTGGTGTCCCCCTTGCGGATTCAGGTAGAACTAAAACCCCGCGTATAAGACGCGCCTTATACGCGGGAGATTACGGTACCCTGAGTTGAAGAAAACCCTGTAAGGCTCATCTAGGGGAGAATTTTTGAAGGTTCAGTACTGTTTTATAGTAAAAATACCTCGCCTATAAGACGAACCCAGACTTTGGGATGGCTGTACAAGGTGCTGGGAGCTTCTGATTCATGTATAAGACGCGTCTTATACGCGAAAGATTATGGTATTTAGCAAAGTGCCAGCTAACTCGACCTGTTCTATACACAATTGAACTAATACATTTTCATGAATAGGAAATGTTTTCCCAACCCTTTTGGCTATAATTTTCCACTATTCAAGTTCTCTTTCTTTTAAACTGGGGAGTCAACTCAACAATCTAAGGCAGTTAAGTAGCCTTGGATAGTCGACTCACCTCTTTAAGGCATTTGAGTAGCAGTGTTGCCGAAATGACGCTGGCACGCTGGCTTTTGCCAGCGTACAATCGTAATGGCTGGCGTACAATCCTAATGTCTGAGCTTCATAATGGTGAAAGAATTCTTCAAATCGGCCCAATAGAAACAAAGTTATTGTCAATTTTTATTTAAATACCGGGTAGGCCCCGCCATGGCCTGCCCACAGGGCAGCCGGTGCGAAATTTCGAGATAAACCTGATCTGATTATCAATCAGTCAACTTCTCATACAATTTTGGCCCCATGCAGTGTATAATACCAATTGGGAGTGATTTATTCAACATAAAATGTTATAATTTTTATCACCCTGTCTCCTACTTTATTTTATTCTATGTTGATAATATCCATAGAATAGCACACTGTGTGACAATTATCTATCAGTGTAAACTGTAGCAATGGACTACATGCCTTGAATTTACCTCTAATACACCTGATGAGATCTAATAAGGTCGAAACCTTGATACCGGTAGTCACCCATATTGAACAAAGTTCAATATTCTCTAAAAATCTGTTAGGAGTTTCTAGTCCAAGGCCTGGAGAGCAGTGCTCACCAGCACCTGGAGACACCAGTAACCAGCATTGGTGTCATGGTGACAATACATTTTGACACATTGTGACATCATGTACCATAGAGACCACCCTTACCAACGGAAGTTGATAAGGTGAGGCGAGCATGGCAACCGTGCCAGTAGCATCAAGGTAGTGTAGAGGTGTGGAGGTGACGACAGCCGTCCTCCCAGTCAATTTGGTTTTCCATATATATTTCAATTTTCTTACGTTGTGATGCCTGTGTAAAAGAAAAATGGCCTGCGAAAGATGCCAAGACGCAGGCCTGCATTAAGAAGAAGATTTTGGCATCACTAGAGTAGCCCTAATCTGGGATGTGAAATGCTGAAAATGAATTCCTTGACATTTCTCAGAGATTTAACACCCCTGCTAATTGATTGAATGACTGATTGATTGATTGATTGATTTGATTAACTTCCAAAAGTGGGAAACCCCACTTCATGGGACTACCTCATTAGTTTACGGACAATACGCTCTTTCTTTTCTCAATTTGGACAGACATTTGAAAGCTGATTGTCTATACAGCTCGACGGGTATTTATACGCTGCTTGTCCATCACAACGGTGACCACATCTATAAATGACAGAATCTATGAGTAGCCCTGAAGAGTCAGCTCACATATCTATGGCATTTAAGTAGCCCTGGGGAGTTGACTCACCAATCTAAGGCATTTAAGTAGCCATGGGGAGACCACTCACCAATCTAAGGCATTTAAGTAGCCTTGGAGAGTCTATTCAGCCATCTAAGGCATTTAAGAAGCCCTGGGGAGTCTATTCAGCAATCTAAGGCATTTAAGTAGCCCTAGGGAGTCTATTCAGCAATCTAAGGCATTTAAGTAGCCCTGGGGAGTATTCAGCAATCTAAGGCATTTAAGTAGCCCTGGGGAGTCTATTCAGCAATCTAAGGCATTTAAGTAGCCATGGGGAGACCACTCACCAATCTAAGGCATTTAAGTAGCCCTGGGGAGTCTATTCAGCAATCTAAGGCATTTAAGAAGCCCTGGGGACTCTATTCAGCAATCTAAGGCATTTAAGTAGCCCTGGGGAGTCTATTCAGCAATCTAAGGCATTTAAGTAGCCCTGGGGAGTCCACTCACCAATCTAAGGCATTTAAATAGCCCTGACAAATCGACTCACCAATCTAAGGCATTTAAATAGCCCTGACAAATCGACTCACCAATCTAAGGCATTTAAGTAGCCTGACAAATCGACTCACCAATCTAAGGCATTTAAGAAGTGGCACCTTACATGCATGGATCTACGGTACCATACTAAATGCATGCTGACTTCATGTCCTATGATGACAAGTGCTGAGTCTATAATTAATGGTACTGTTCTAAATGACATAATGTGTCCCTATTAGCCTGATCCCCAGGGTCCTTAACAGGACAGCCCACATCACACTAAGGCCAATAAGAAATTGTTTCAGGTACTCCCTCTCTCCTCCTCCCTATAGCAGGACCTTACGGGACTGGACTGGTTCCCGACGCCACCAGATACATGCTGACATCAGTGATTTTCCCCTCTGACCTCGTGATTTTGCTGGTTTCAGGCAGATGTTGTTGTGTTTGTGTCAGGTAACTACTTAATATTGCGAGAGATTCTGGGATCAGAACTTGTTTTCATTTAAAGATTCCATATTTTCCAGAAAGTCTAAAATAAATGTCACTTTAATGCAAATTGTAGTAGCTTTGGGTTCTAGTTCCTCTTCTCCCCATGAGATGGTGCCACCAAGGAGTTTTCTAGGTCCGTGAACCCTTTCGGGGAGAAACGGTATGATCGGAAGTGTGTACCTGGTTCCGGTGGTGAATATGCGAAAGTCTAATGCTCATATTTTACAAGTGAAAATGGCGCCACGTTAGCGCTTCTCCTCGAAAGACGCAACCTTCTAGGTCCACTATAGAGGGCAGCACAAGTCACCTACCTCTGTAGATAGCCTCATAGACTGACTCAAGCCTGTCCTATTGTACACTGAAGGCATATGGCCTATGTCATTGCCTATGACCTGCACTATACAATCTAGATATGCCCATTTACTTGACTCGTTTTTTAATGGATTCCAGACACCCTTCTATTCTCTATTAAAGATAATGCACGGCACCTTGTTATGTACTGTTCATCTGTAACTGGTGCCTAGTAGCTGCATAGCTCTACCTAACCTCTAACATTACATGACCTTCTGCAAGTCCCTGCTATCTAACATATTAGCCTTGTTTGGTGTGATGTCTTAAATATGGGTATCAGAATTTATTTTTGCAAATATGAAGTCACACTATGCTATGTGAAAACAGGAAGCTACAAGGATTTCCCTGATTTGAGGGATTTTCAAGTTCAAAAGACCTATACTACCTGTAGTATAGTTTACTACCGGTATAGGTCTTTTGAACTTGAAAATCCCTGAAATTAGAGAAATCCCTGTAGCTCCCAGTTTCACCCAGATCTGATAAGCTTCCTTTACAAAACCTATATTTAATTTTAGGGGTACTTGTGCGTTTCAGAGATTTTTGTGCTCAGCGACTTCCATAACTGGAGCTATACTGCTCTAGCAGGATACATTATTGACAAATCAGATAACCTCGGTATATGTGAGCCACCTTTTCCAATATATTCTTCCAATAAGCCTAGCGATTAGAACCTAAAGCTAAAAGACAAACAAACCAGCAGTTACATACTTACAACGTTACCAAATGAAGCCATGGGGACATTTGTCAACAGAGGGAAGCCCTTAAACCCTACGCCTCCTTACCGTGTATATGAAGCCACATCAAAGAGCTTTGTACATAATGTCTTTAGGCCACACCAAAACATTAAGTTGGTCTACGGATCGCCCTCTCCATATTTTCAGAAATACAAATTTTTTTTTCTTTAAAAAAAATCTTGTCTACGGATTTCGCTCGCTTCAGTTTGTACAAGTTTTCTCTTTGTGACGTTTGGCAAAATTTAAAAAAAAAAAATTCATATAAATGTATTTTAATATAATCATCGAATCATATTGTGTTTAAAGCGAACTTGTGTATAAGACACACCTTGATTTCAGGCCAATTCTGAAAAATGCACTTGGGTATTTAGTTTTAAGATTTAATACTTCTAGAAAATCATAGATTCCTTACATGTGGGGTGCAACTTGAAGTTAACACCTTAGACTAAAGGTGTGATTACCGTATATGATCTAATATGCGCCCCCCCTTACAAGCGCCCCCTTTTTTTTGAGCATTTTACAGACTAGAAAAGCAAGTACTGATTTTTTCAAGTGTCCTGGGCGCTTTACTATTAGGTCGTATAGTTGCTTATAGCCAGTGCCTCACATGGTCAATCTAGCGGTTGGTTATAACAACATCCTGCTGATGACCAATCGCTACCTTAAACTTGGCCAAAATATTAACCCCCATGTATGGTTACTTTGCTATATTGAAAGACCTGCATTGTACAACATCTGACCAAAGGATTTGTATCTGTATACCATAACTTCATAAGCATCAATTAAAGGTTAAATTTGTTCAAAAAAGGTGTGGTACACCTTAGACTGACCAAAGGGTACCTTTTCAAAGCCATAAACCTAGAGCAGTATATATAAAAAGTTTTTCCCCTCGCTGACCATTTGGTCCTGCAGATTTTATCATTCTGCAGGCCCAGATTGATTTTGGCAGGACCGAATACCTCAAGATTATCATTGTCAGGAAAGAAATAATGAAAAACAAGAATTACCTCACTATTTTAATTATTTAACCTTTTTAACCCTAACAAACCATACTGCTTTTCATTTCAGGCATTAAGTACCGTAATCTCCAGCGTATAAGGCACGTCTTATATGCGAATCAGATCGTGACTGGGTCTTATACGCGGGAGGGTAATTGCCTTGAGCTTGGGGTGCGCCTTATAGGGGGGGTATTTTTACTATAGAACAGTACTAAATTAACAAAAATCTGCCCTTAGAGGTGCACCTTATACGTGGAATCGCATTCTCTTAGTTGGGGATGCGCCTTATACGCGAGCTGCGCCTTATACGCGGGAGATTACGGTACCTTAATATCAAATGGTCCAATTTGCAATCCGTAAAAGCCAAAATGTAGCCCAAGGTCCCAAAATTACAACCAAATATTTGTTCATGCAGCCTGGCAAATTCCGACTCTCTACATAACTGGAGATTAATTAATGATATAAGGCGGCCCAATACGGGACACGTGGCTAATATCACTTGTGGGCTGTGAGTTATAGTGGAGTTTTTTTTTTAATTCTAGATATCTTCTACCTGAAGTACATGTAACATGAAGTTATTATAAGCTCCACAGTCTAATTGCCACTATAAAAAATGTGTTTACCTGTTTACATGAGGAGCAACAATTTAGACTACAAGTAGTACTAAGGTACTACTGGTATAAGGCGCATCCCACATATAAGACGCAACCTGCATTGAGTGAAAAGCTATCAATACTAAATGAGGCCCTCATATGGCTTTTTTTGCAGTCTAATACTATCCGGTAATCTACTGTAACATTACCCCCCTCTTTAAGATAAGCCCCTTTCAAAATTCGGCCATGAAATTTGAAGTCTATGATAAATTATTTGTATAATAGACACAACTAGAACAACAAAAATTCAGGTAAATCGATGTTTTATTTTACCATAATGTTTGTAGTATGCATTTGATCACAATGTTTTGGCCATATGGGCCTTCATCAGGTGATGCATATGAACACTTTTGGGCTAATGAGGTAGGAAAAAGAGTAGGCGTTGGCATGGTTACAATTAGGGTCACATGTCCATAATTAGGTCAATCTTGGGTCAAAGTTCAATAGTTCATATCAATGCTTCTTGAGGTCATGGATTTCCATTGATCGGCAGATTCAATTCTTGCTTGCTGTCCTCTAGGGATGATGTTGCAGCTTTTGCAGTTTTTTGGTACTATGTGAGGTGATGGTTGCTTTTATTCAAGTTGTCTGCTAGTATCCTAGCAACTTGACAATAAGAAGCTGCTTGGAGCTGTTAGCGTCTCTAGGACAGTTGCGATTGGTATATTTAAGTTAGTGGTGTTGATAGTCGTTTGGTCCATTAGTAGTTATTTTACAAGTAGTTCCCACTGTGACTCAGAGTGTCAGGATCCAAATCAAGGATGCTAGATTGAGATTTCCAGTTTGTTGGTATATTAAGTTAAGCAATCTAACTGACACATAGTGTTTTGGTTTCTTTGTCCTAGGATCTGAGTCAAGATACAGTGCCTAGAGTAATTGTGAATATTATTTTTATAATAGACACAACTAGAACAACAAAAATTCAGGTTTCGATGTTTTATTTCACCACAATGTTTGTAGTATGCATTTGATCACAACATTTCAGCCATATGGGCCTTCATCAGGTGATGCATATGAACACTTTTGGGCTACTGAGGTAGGAAAAAGAGTAGGCGTTGGCATGGTTACAATTAGGGTCACATGTTCATAATGAGGTCAATCTTGGGTCAAAGTTCAATAGTTCATATCAATGCTTCTTGAGGTCATGGATTTCCATTGATCAGCAGATTCAATTCTTGCTTGCGGTCCTCTATGATAAATTACTGGAAATAGCTGGCTTATAAATATGAAATGATTATAATCTTGAACATCGAGTACCTTAAGACCTTGAGTATATGCCTGGACGAACAGATAGTGCATGCTCATAGGCGCTTATATTTCCTGTGCCGTGACTCGGGAAAATCTCTCTGCATAGAGCCTGTATTGCACCCACTCATACATGTAGTTTACTGTCCTATTGTCTTAGACACTTCAAATAATTCAAACAAATAGTGAGTGATAATGCTAATACCATACATATAGCTATATTTCACACCTAACTCAATACATCAATGGATAAGGCCCCCCCCCCACTGCCAACAATCCATAGGCTACTGAGGCCCAGCCAGTCCCAGGCAGAGCTGTGAAAACTACCCGAGCTACCTGCCACTGACCGCAGGGTATGTACTATTAACACCTGGTAGCAAAGGTGAGAACCGTGTGTTCGTCCAAATGTATACGGCACATGGCTATTGTATTATTGACCAATGGGAGGCATCCCTGGCATAAACTGCGGAGTCGGGGGCTGAAGGTGTTAGTCATAGTGGAGTCGGGGTCTAATGGCGGCCCCCAGCTGATAATGGCTATGTGAGCTATAAGCCGCACATAAGTGTGAGGCATATATACGCCCTGGGCCTAGGTCTTGGAAGGCCATTTTCCTCTCATGCAGGCCATGTGAATTTTGATATTTTAAGGTACCCATATAAACGCGGAAAGAGTTATAGGCGCCACTATGGATTAAGACGTTTTGAGGATCCCCACTGAAATGTGTGCCAAGGCGACAGTCTGGGTGTGTTATGGTAAAGTATATACATTCCATTTGGAAACCTTTTTTTCCTGCCCTTTCAGGGATGTCTGTTAACCACAGAGTCATGTGTTAACCACAGATGCTGCATGATGTCATCAGGCAGCCCGTCCAAAGTGCCTGTCTAGTAGCTTTGACACAGTAGTTTTAGGTAGCAGTGAAAAATGTTGATGTCAAAGAGTCAATCTATGAAGAGGCCAAAAAAAAACAACCTCTTTCCGAGTTATCTGCGATTTACATCACTTTCCTCTAGTTCACATTGGCTTTGACAAGGTGAATTCAGCCTAACTACCGTAATGTCCCGCGTAGAAGACGCGTTGCACGTATAGGACCCACCCCAAACTCAGCACATGCATTTTCGCGTATAAGACGCACATTTTAATGCTGATATTTGTAAATTCAATACATTTCTATAGTAAAATTACCCCTCGTATAAGACGCACCCCCAATTTCAATACATCCTATAAGACTCCCCAGCATTTTGTTTGGCGTAGAGGACGCGTCTTATACGCGGGAGATTACGGTAGTACTTGGTACTGAGGTATCCCGGCTCTTTTCCCGGTACGCTAAAAATGCCAATAGATTACGACAGGGCTATGTAAAACAGGTACATCTTGCACAATGCAAAAAAAAAATTTAAAAAAAATGCCAATAGAAATCCATGGAGGCCTCTTTTTTGTTGTGTGGTGGGTTCGAATCCCACCTCAAGTACCGGTACCTCTTTTTCGTTGTGTTGCGGGTTGTGTGGGTTCAAATCCCACCGCTGGGACCCCTTTTTTGTTGTGTGGTGGGTTGCTTGGGTTCGAATCCCAGCCTTGCTCACAGTTTTCCGTAGGGAGGTTGATGGATGATTGGTGGATTATTGATGGATGATTGATAGATTATTCATGGATAAAAATGCTCCAATTACATTTGGATGCAGAGCCAAGGTTTAGAGCCTGCTCTACATCCTCGAACTCATAAGTGAATAGAATTCAGAAAATGTTTGAATTGAAAACAAGTTCACAAAAATGGCCCTATCTTTACTTCAAATAGTTCAGATTCTTTCACCATTACAAAGCTGAGATCATCGCTGGCCAGTCTCGCCTACGTCCAAAGGCCCTACATTAGCTATTAAGATTCTGCACCACGGAAGCGGGTGTGCTGGCATTGATTCGGCAACATTGAATCCACCTGTATGTATATATATATATATATATATATATATATATATATATATATATATATATATATATATACATATATATATATATATATATATATTTACCTCAGTACCAATATATATATATATATATATATATATATATATATATATATATATATATATATATATAGGCACAGAACTCTGAAAAAAGCTCACTTTACTGTAGAGAGAAATCCCCTGGTATGAGCTTATAGCTTATGTGTAGAAGCCTAGTTTTCGGTAAAGCCCCCCAAAAAATTATTCAAGGTAAAAAATCTAGGGTCGGTAGGTCGTTTTTCTTTTTTTCTTAATGTAATTTAGAAATATATTGGCAAATATGTCAGATTCTTTAAAGATATGATTATTTAAGCTTTTGACTGTAGGCAAATTCTTCACAATTCTCAAAGATAATCAAACTTATGGTCGATCGGGTGACTGTAAAAAAATCTCTTTTTCTAAAGGCTTAATTTCTATCTAAAGTAGAGCTGTCTTACCTTTTCCACATGATTCCTCCCTGTTTTCTCTACCCCCCTCCACCTCAGCAGTGCAAATGAGAACTATACACTTGCAGTGCTTGTATACTTGAGCTGCTGCTACATGACCAATAATAATGAGTACCATAGTGTGATATTAGTTGGTGGAGCTGCTCATTATATAAGTCAGGGAGCAGCTCGGTAGCAGTAATAAACAGACACTTGTCAGTATTTCTAATAACATGTAGACTATGGGCATATAGCTGCACGCGTACCAAACACGTGCTATAGCACATCTGGTGATTAACCAGGCTATATAATGAGTGCGGGTTATTGATTTATTTTCATGTATGAAAATAAATCATTTACACCTATAGCCAGGGGTTGAAATTTTGACCAATAGCTTGGGCACCAACTTAATAGGTACTAATATCTGGGGCCAGCATACAGAACCCATAGACTTTAGCATAGGCAGTTTTCTGGCCTTACTACTTTATGCCCATGGATTATATCTGACCAAGACAAGTGGTACTGCCCTCCTTACCCCTGGCTTTCCCTAGGCACACTCCAAACTTGTGGACAGGTAGATGATTATAGCCTCTAGGCTTTGCAGTCCCTATACACCATGGCAATCTGTCACAAACACTCCAAACTTGTGGACAGGTAGATGATTATAGCCTTTAGGCTGTGCAGTCCCTATACACCATAACAATCCCTCCCAAACACTCCAAACTCACTGACAAGTATATGATTATAGCCTCTAGGCTGTGCAGTGATGCACTAAAACAGTGCTGGTGAGTAGAATCCTTACCACTGCATTGGTGCATCATGATACATTGTGCAGGGCCTCAGTTAGCTATTTAAGGGCATCATGATGCACTAAAACAGTGCTGGTGAGTAGAATCATTACCACTGCATTGGTGCATCATGATACATTGTGTAGGGCCTCAGTTAGCTATTTAAGGGCATCATGATGCACTAAAACAGTGCTGGTGAGTAGAATCATTACCACTGCATTGGTGCATCATGATACATTGTGCAGGGCCTCAGTTAGCTATTTAAGGGCATCATGATGCATTAAAACAGTGCTGGTGAGTAGAATCATTACCACTGCATTGGTGCATCATGATACATTGCGCAGTGCCTCAATTAGCTATTTAAGGGGGTCATGATGCACGTCATGATGTCTCGCCAGCTTTATGGATGGCATGATGCATTGATGCCCATTTAAACCTTTATGGATGGCATGATGCATTGATGCCCATTTAAACCTTTATGGATGGCATGATGCATTGATGCACACTTAAACCTTTATGGATGGCATGATGCATTGATGCACATTTAAACCTTTATGGATGGCATGACGCACACTTAACCCTTTATGGATGTATTGATGCACACTTAACCCTTTGTACATGGCATGATGCATTGATGCACACTTAACCCTTTATGGATGTATTGATGCACACTTAACCCTTTATGGATAACATGATGCATTGGTGCACACTTAGACCTTTATGGATAGCATGATGCATTGATGCACACTTAACCCCTTATAGATGGCATGATGCATTGGTGCACACTTAACCCTTTAGGGATGTATTGATGCACACTTAACCCTTTTTAGATGGCATGATGCATTGATGCACACTTAACCCTTTAGGGATGTATTGATGCACACTTAACCCTTTTTAGATTACATGATGCATTGATGCACATTTAACCCATGAGGGATGGCATGATGCATTGATGCACACTTAACCCTTGAGGGATGGCATGATGCATTGATGCACACTTAACCCTTTATAGATTGCATGATGCATTGATGCACATTTAACCCTTCATGGATGCATTGATGCACACTTAACCCTTTAGGGATGGCATGATGCATTGATGCACACTTAACCCTTTATGGATGGCATGATGCATTGATGCACAATTAACCCTTTATGGGTGACCTGCTACATTGATGCACACTTTAAGCATTATCATTAACCATGACAAAATAAATCACCACGGCTATGCCGTGCTTAACTGATTTCCTTAATCCATCAAATACACGCCTCCTAGTCTTTAGCCACCTTCCATATTCAAAAATACCGTATTCTCCCGCGTAGAAGACGCGCTGCGTGTATAGGACTCACCCAAAACTCAGCAAAGGCATTTTTGCGTATAAGACCCACCTCTTAGGGCTCAATTTTGTAAATTCAGTACTGTTCTATAGTAAAAATACCCCTCGTATAAGACGCATCCCCAACTTGAGGAAATCCTATAAGATGCAGTAGGGATTTGTTTGGCGTAGAAGACGCGTCTTATACGCGGGAGTTTACGGTAGGTCATTTTCAAATTTTCCATTTCACTATTGAAACCTATGTCTAAGTCGATTCTTGTCTCTCTTAATTTCTCTATAGAGCTGTCAGGTGGACATAAAACTGTCTGAAATTAAGATGCTTTTGGTTGAGAACTCGATTCCCTGATATTTGGGGGGGGGGCATATATATGGGGGGGGGGAGTGGCTGGACACTTGGGGAGGTACATGATGGGCATTGGGCATATGGGGATGTACATTAATGGACACATAGGAAGATACACAGGACCAGATGGATACAAGGATGTGTACATGGATTGATGGATACATTGGTGGACACATGGGGAGGGACACATATGGAGATACATGGACACATGTGGAGGTACATGGGTGGACACGTATGGAGTTAAGTGGATTACCGACCCTGAACCATGTGTGCTTAAATGCACAACGCCCATTCATTTTGAAGCCATATCCGTGTACCATAATAGAAACATGTATAGGCTAATAAATAAGAGTCACATCATTTACCCAAGGTTTTACATCACACTTAGAGGGCTAATTAACACTGTTCACCTTTTATTTCCTTACAGGCGGGTCTCTTACAAAGCTTGCTTACTACGCCACAATGACTAAACGAAAATCCATCATTTTAGAAAGCAGTAAGGTGAGTCTACCTCCTTTAAACTCCACTTCTCTCAAATCTTTTAAGCCAAAGGCATTGTGTTCAACAAATCACCTCTTCCTTTTTAATATAGAAACATACAGACGGTTCTGAGTTTTGGGCGACCGGTGAGATGTAGGGGGCACACAATTCTTCAAAAAGTAATTCATACGATCAAAACTTTCCATCTAAACTTTAAACTTTCGTGCTGTATTATGCCTCCACATCCAACTTTTGCCAGCGCTTAAAGGGAGGTAGCGGAATGCATTATCAACCAAGGAGGAAAATCCCTTCAATCAATGCGGTATATGCAGCAACTTGCCCCCATCTTCTTCACTCAAGGCTTTGTGATGCTGGAACAGTTGGGAAAATATAGGGTATGTGTCAGATGTAACCCCTATCCCCCCCGCCCCCACACACACACCCTCACACTCCCGCCCATCACCTGGGTCCGGTTTACGTACAAGCCGCGACTTATAGACCAGAATTTACGTTACTGTGAGATCACGTTTTGCCACCAATATTTCATCATATTTCATATATGTTTGTTGACAGACAAATGGAGATAAGATCTACCATGTGTCTGAGGAGG
This sequence comes from Acholoe squamosa, assembly GCA_949317995.1. Classification (NCBI taxonomy): domain Eukaryota; kingdom Metazoa; phylum Annelida; class Polychaeta; order Phyllodocida; family Polynoidae; genus Acholoe; species Acholoe squamosa. The sequence goes on along the minus strand of OX439047.1, from coordinate 21,447,483 downwards.
ATGAACTGAGGGACCAGCTGCACTTTATCAAGTTTGAGACCAAGTACATAGAGACGTGCATGGACTTCATACAGCAGAACCTGATCGGGTCCAAGGAGTTCCAGACCGGCAAGGTGATGAAGGTGACCGGTGGTGGCGCATACAAGTACAAGGACCTGCTCTGTAACATGTTGGGTGTTCAGTAAGTAGAGACAGATTTTTTGTTTACTACCTGAGGCCACTTCATCACCTCAGTGCAACAAGGTTGTAACTGACTTTTTGGCAAAATTGGGTTTTCTTCTGTTTTAACATCTATTGGACCTTATCTACCTACCGTAATCTTCTGCGTAGAAGGCGCAGCTCGCATAGAAGGTGCACCCCCAACTCAAAGAAGGCCTTTTCACGTAGAAGGCGCACCTACCTCTTCTGGATTGATTTCTGGAAAAACCCGCGTACAAGGCGCCCCCCCCCAACTCATAGGGGGGCTGTTTCGCATAGAAGGCGCATGGTCGGCTTGATGCCCGCCGAGTGCCTGTACACGGACCGGGCTGCCACGCTGCAGGCTCTATGAGTTCAAGCTGTCATCAGCACATGGTCGGCTTGATGCCCGCCGAGGGCGTTGACACCTACTGGTCTGCCGCGGTGAGGGCTCTATGAGTTCAAGCTGTCATCGGCAATTGAGATGTTGGAAAAACCCGCATATAAGGCGCACCCCCAACTCAAGGCAATAACCCTCCCGCGTATAAGACCCATGAACGATCTGATTCGCGTATAAGACGCGCCTTCTACGCGGGAGATTACGGTACTAGGAAAGTATCAAAACCCTGCCTATGATATGTGTCCCCCCCCCCTGAGTGTAACAAGGCTGTGTCAATTGTGTGCTGTAGTAATTGTAACACTTATTTTGCCTTTCCTGCAAAACTTGAAATATGCACTGAGGCGGCGACTTAACCACCAACTTGGCAAGTGAAATAAAGCCAACTGCTCAGCCAACTAAAAGAGTACCACAGCGTATAATCCACACCCACATATAAGCCGCATCCTGACTTTGGAAGGATGCTCTAAGCCGAGGTTTGAAAAGGCTACCATTCCTGAGGTTTGAAAAGGCTACCATTCCACATTGTAAACTATATCAGGGTTCCCACTGGTCAGTTAAAAGTCAGTTAAACCCATTTTTCTTTAAAGGTCAGTTAAAAGTCAGTTAAGAAGACATTTTGGAGAAAGGTCAGTTAAAAATGTTATTTTGACTATTTTAAGGGGGTGATTGTCAAGATTTCACACAAATTTGCAAAATTTCTTTAACATCCTCACTTCAGGGCAGATGAACTTTTTCTTGAACCTCGTGAATTATCCAATATTTGGTCAGGTAAAAGCCAATAAATTCAGTTAAAAGTCAGTTAAAACCATGACCGGTAAATGGTGGGAACCCTGTATATACTTTAGTATGTAAAACCCCACGTAAAAGGGAAATCTTTAGTCCAGGATGATCCTATAAGCCATACTAGGTGTCTGAAATGGTCTTTATGCAGGGGCTTACACATAAGGTTTACTGAGCGTTGCAGGCGATGGGAGGGGGGGGGGGTAACGCCGAAGAACCCCCCCCCCTCCCCCTCTCCAAGCCAAATGCTGTCTCCATTCTGCTTCTAGCATTACTGATCCATAGCTACTATGGTGTTGTGAATTATGAAAAATCAATGGTCAATCATTATAGGAAAAAATCATGGCTTTCTAATCTTTCCTCACATGTCACCAGAGTCTGACTGCATAGAAAGTATGCAGGATATCATGGTAAGCTAATATAATTACAATTTGATACTGGTACCCATTAGTATCCCAATACTCACCTATTTCCTGTCAATATGTCTGAAGTCTGATTCACTGAGTTTACCGACTTTCAAATCTTACAGAGTGGATAAGGAGGATGAGATGGAGTGTTCAATTAAGGGATGTAATTTCCTGTTGAAGAACATTCCGGATGAAGCGTTCATATTCCAGAAGCGTGGTAACCCCGACTACCACTTCCAGACATCAGAGGCTGACGCCATCTTCCCATACCTCCTGGTTAACATAGGGTCTGGGGTTAGCATACTTAAGGTGTGTTCTTTGGTATAACTCTATATGTTATTCTCCATTTTATATCATAATCACAAGGCATAAAAAAATGAACATGCTGAGAAAAATAACAGGTAAGTAGGTAGATAATGAACAATTTCTGCGAACATGAAGAGAAAAAAAATTAGGGCCGGCCCTGTTTCACTATGTAGACTCAGTTTATCTTAAACAAATATAAAACTGCTTTGGCCTATTCTTCATTTTATCCTTCCACGTGATACATGACATGACAACTGTAATTTTCCCTTCTGTATTATAATCCTATTAAATCTCACTATATTCCAATTGTTTCCCAGGTGGAGGGGGATGACAAGTACGAGCGGATCGGGGGCACATCAATGGGTGGGGGCACCTTCTGGGGGCTGGGCTCCATCCTCACCAAGGCCAAGGTCAGTATACCCCATATAGCAAAGTGCTAACTCAGGCTTTCTGTTCTGTCTTGGGTAGTGTAATATTATAGTCAATCAATACATTTTGTGAGCTTAAAAATATATAATATATTGTCCAGTAGTTATGAATTTCATTTATATTTAAGTTAAGTTATTGCCCCCACATAAAGATTTTCAGAATTTATGAGTGTTTAAAACATACCTGGCCTTCACAATTTAGAGGGATGGTTTGAAATATTGATGTCATTAATATCTGGTTATGATTCAAATTATTGGAACCTAATTGCAATGTTCATTATGTTTAAAGGCACAAACATTAACTTCAATATTGCTGAGACTAGAGGCAAAAAATACACAAATTTTGTTTTGTACTGATTCAGGGTTTTGATGAACTATTAGAGTTAGCTGACAAAGGAGACCACAGGTGTGTTGACATGCGTGTTAAGGACATCTATGGTGGGTCTTACGACGTACTCGGCCTCCCAGCTGAACTGATCGCGAGTAGTTTTGGTAAGGCAGCTCGGTCTGCTCGGGACCAACAGGGTGAGTTTTTCCCACTTATCTTAAGTTATAATTTATCTACTCATGCCTATCTGCCGTTTTGTAATAACCTTTCTCCCGATGAGGCGAGCCTATTTTTTTTAACTAATCCTGTACAGAACAGTTTCTATGAAACAATTGTTTAACATACTGGTAATAAATTTACCGGTTTTGACATTGCTATGCTTACATGCAAGGATTTGCATTGTCCTCTTTAGCTATACCAACTACGGTATTTACCGCAAAGCATTCTTTCAAGGATTCTACATCTATTTCTATTTGCAGTTTCTGAATTTCGAGACAATGACATCGCGAAGAGTTTACTCATAGCCGTTAGTAACGACATTGGTCAAATAGCCTACCTCAACGCACGCCTCCACAACCTGAAAAAGATCTACTTTGGGGGTTACTTTATCAGGGGCCATCCTATGACCATGCACACCATCACATATGCCATCAATTACTGGTCTAAGGTGAATATGTATGAGTTTCACTACTCATGAATTACTATATGCTTTAATTTTATTGATTTAGAATTCTTTCTTTTTTTAAATTAATTCTCAAGAATGGTATGTAGCACATATATTTTAGACATACCGGGTAAATAGAATGAAAAACTCCACCCCACTTCAAGTTCAAAGTGACTAGGCCCACCATTCACATTGGGATGGAAGTCTCATATACCTACTTTCCCTGATATCAGAGAATTTTAAGTTTCAAAGGCTTATACGTTCATAGAAAAAAAAACTATATTGTCTGGAGTTCTATTTGAAAATTTCATTTTATTTATTTTGTCCTTAGTCACTTTCATTCCTGCACTCTGTGTTTATATCTTCCTGTTTGGTTGTGTTAACCCTTTAAGGGCCGCCAATGCGGGAGTGCATCAGGCCCATTGGTCGTCATGATGCACCAATGAAGTGCTCGTCAGCACTTTATTAAAGCATCATGCCGACCCTCTCGGGGTGTATCACACCTGTAGGATTGACATGATACTTGAATGTAGCCCTGGTGAGTTAATCGCAAAGGCTGCATTAATGCATCATGAGGACCAATAAGTATTATACATTAATGGATTGGCGGCCTTTATTTAAAGGGTTAAAATGTAACCCTTTTACACTACCTACCATCCAGGGGGAGATTCAGCCTCTCTTCCTCCGACATGAGGGCTACTTAGGAGCTGTGGGCGCTTTCCTTAAAGCTGTTGAAGAGGAAGGTCAGTGTCGTTCTATTCTTTGGTCAGGGTTCCTACTCATCGGCTAAAAGTCAGTTTAACCTATTTTTCGTAAAAGGTCAGATAAAGTCAATTAAAAGGACATTTTTTGTCAAAAGGGGTATTTTGAGTAATTTTAATAGGGGGTGAAAATGATAGATAATAAGAGGTTGTCGAGATTTTGTGGGAATGTTCTAAATTGCGTATACCCGCTTAAAATTATCCAAATTTTCAGTCGATAAATATCAGTTAAAAGTCAGTTAAACCCATGAATAGTGGGAACCTTGTTCAATGCATGATGCACATTTGCCACCGTGCCGCATGAATGTAGTGCAGCGGTTAACTCACTGGTGTTGTATACATATATCATACCAGGATTGAAGCACATTGTCATGTTGCACCACTTGTGGGCAGTCTACTCACCAACACTGCATCAGTGTATCAGGCGGAAAAAGGAAATTAAGGAGGATGTGAATGAAATCTCCACAGTATTTTCGTCAATTTTAGTGGAAAAGTGTTTGACACTTCTGAAAGTCTTATTAACACTGTTACCGGGTAATTGATAGGTCTGTACCGGTTCTTCAGAATTGTTTTTTCTCTGATTTCAGGAATTTTCACGTTACAACCACCTGTACATTTAACTAGAAAACTTATACATAGTAGAGGGTGCTAATTGAACAGTTCAGTCGTCTCCCTTTTGCTCAGTAACTTCAATCAACTCAACACTTGTCTTTGGTGAACCCAAGTCATTTTGAGGGTAGATAAACCGCGGCCTACTCCCGGTATACCATAGACTCCGGCCCCAGTCACGATAAGGCCACACCAAAAAATAAGTTGGTCTACAGATTTTGGTTTTCAAAAAATGGTGCGAGCGAGCGAAATTTTTTTTTTTTAAAGAATTTTTTTGTCTAATGGATTCCTTGCTGGAAAAGTGAGGCAAGCGAACAAATTTTATTTAAAATTTTTTTTTGCCAAACACCACAAAGAGAAAACCTGTAGAAAGTGAAGCTAGCAGAATCCGTAGACGAGATTTTTTGCAAAGAAAAAAACATTTCCCAAAATATGGAGAGGGAAATCCGTAGACCAACTTATTTTTTTTGGTGTGGCCTAAGGGAGAGTTAGGACATCTGGGCTGCTGAGCTAGACTAGGTAGACCATAGGGCGGCTTAGGGGCCATCCATTTATTATGTACGCACATTTTTGCAAAAACTTGACCCTCCCCCACCCCCTGAAATTCCTGTAAATATACAGGGATGAAAGTCTTCAGGGGTTTCCCTGATTTCAGGGATTTACAAGCTCCAGAATCCTATACATTCAGGGCTGGGCAGCTGTCGCCATGTAGCCAAAAAGTGGCTACATGGCCTCGGAAAGAATCTTTCAAATATTCCCAGTAGAACCAAAGTTATGAAATGATTCTTAGAACACCAGAATGCATATTTTGACATTAAAAAAATCAAAATTTTCTTAGGAAAATGGTGCCAACCCCACCTCCATGTCGCCATCACTCAGAGCGGCACTGACTTAAGCAAGGGCAGAGTCATTTCTTGCCAGGTGAGGGGGTGTAAGATTTTTTTCTTTCCCCCCCTTTTTTTTTTTTGGGGGGGGGGGCACATGTTGAAATAGAGCTCCTTGATGAGGGTGCCAAACCTAATGAACCTTGACACTGGGGGGGGGGGGCAGTGTCAAAACTAAATATGAGAGATTCACATAATCATTGCAATGTCATTCCACGCATACCTCTAACCTGGTAGATTTATTCTTTTTTTTTGTGGGGGGAGGGGGAGGGATTGAAGTGCCTCTTTGAGGAGCATGAAGGAGCAGAATAACTTCATTGGGAGTCCATAGATACCAATACTGCTGTGTCGGCAGGCAGCATATAAATACCTGTATAGCTGTTACTTAAACTGAGTATCGTCTAAATTTTTTTTTTATGAATAGCCTCTATTGATTAGGTTCTAAAAATGCACCAGAATGCACCAAATGCCCTCTAGAATCGAAATTCTTCTTGGGGGGCATGTCCACAGACCGCACTACCATTGTTGCTAGCGAATTATGTGCCCTTTTCTTGTGATGAGCCTGTCAACCCATTCCGCCATATCCCATGGCCAAGATGTGCCACCCCTTTCTCAAAATCGATCTACCCCTGTATAATATGCACCCTATAGATTCAGCTCAAATAAGTGCCACAAGGTTACTTTATGGCTTATAATCAGTAGCGGTGGAACCAGGGGGCACAGTGGCATATGCCCCCTCAACTTTTGTGTTGGAGGGCAAGACTTTGCCCCCCCCCCCAACTTTCTTCACAATATTTTAGCTTTTGAGGATAGTATCACTGCAACATTATAGGGCCTACCTTATAAATCCAATGGAGCAGGCAATCATGTGATAAGAACTCATCAGATTGCATCAGTTACTTCTAAATTTTCAAAAGATTTCTGGAGGGGGAGGGGTGGCAAAGAATAATGCTGGGGGATAGCATTGGGTGATAATATGAACAATGGCCCTAAAAGAATAAGGTCCTCTGGAAGGAGGAAATTGTTTGCCAAGTTGCATCAGAATGCACCATTTGGAGTCCAGACTTTAAAAATTTTCTCACCTCCCTCGCCCTAAGTACAATGCTTTGTCAATATGGGTGCCCTCAGCCTAAAAAGCTATCGTAAAAAAAAAAAGAAAAAAAAAAAAACAGTTGAATGCAGCATTTTGGCTCGAGATTTAAAAAAAAAATTCCTGGAGAGACCCCAAGACCCCCTGACAATTATAAATCTATTTAGTCCACAGTATAGTATCCTTTGCAAGTACCATATTAGCAGAAAGTTGACCCTTCTATCTTTCAAATGGTTCCACCGCCCATGAAATATGCTATCTCAGTATCGGTCTGTCTTATAGTTATATGCAAGGTTTTCCGTTGTCGGCTACAGCCCCACTAGCATTGGCTCCAGGATTTTCAGATATGCCCAGCCCTGATACATTCATACATGAAATCTATATTAAGGGCGTTCTGATTGAGCATTCCAGGGATTTCTGTGCTCAGTGACTTCCATCCTTGAATATAATCGGATAAAGTGTAGGGGGGGGGGTCACTAGTCTCTCAACATGATCACTCAGGACAGGTGTGAGACGCTTTTTAAAATCCTGTCTCCACCATGGCATTTAGCCATGCAAGAGGGGACAGAAAAGAGGGAAGAAAAAGAGAAGGACTTAGACCTTTCAAAGATTGTCTACGACGGCCCCATATATGTAGATAATTAGCCGAAGTTTCATGCAGCAGCGCCAATCTTCTCCATACCTGTCATTCTGTAATATGCCCTACATGTACCTGGTGACTAATTTGTAGCTAAGGTTGCCATTTGATGCACGTGAACTGTATGCACATGTTTTTTGTTGTTTTTTCTTTACACAGAACTGCATACAATATATTCTCACTGCCGGTATTTGCATAATTTTCTACCAGAAGGGGGTGTGCTTATGCCCTAAAAATAAGGGGTGCGCTTATTAGAGCAGACGCGTTTATTAGAATGAATACGGTACATAGCTAACCTTGGGCATTGGGGGCATTTTTAAAAAGAACTCCATGGCTGAGGGGGGGGGGGCAAAACCCAATAAACCTTTACATGTCATTGGGAGATTCAAAAGTAAATGTGGGGGATATAAATATTCATCAGTTCTTAAGGGTGGTGGGTTGTGATAACCTTTATCATATTGGTGGTAGGGGGGTTAGAAAAAAAAATCTGCTGGTCTGCAAAAATCCAACAACCCCCACCCCTTCACCCAGCTGGCAATAAAAAACTCAGCTCTAAGAACAATCAGATAGTCTTGGACCAATATCTTGTATACCCTTCACCACCTTCAGACTGAAACCCTATCTTCTGCTGTATAAAATAGTGAGGTCCTTCCACAGTCTCTTAGACCTCTGACTTTGTTTGGGGCCATCCATTAGTCACATATGCACCAAGGGGAGGGGAGGCTATCAAACCAGATGCTTACACTAGGTATCATTCCACTATTGATGATTATGTCACTTTCAGTAATACACCGATAAGTGCAGATTTTGGACTTGGAGGGCTGTGATTGGTCTATATATTAGAGTTCAAAATCATTGCAAACTTTCAAATAAAGCAGAAATAAAATGCCTAACCTTTTGCGATTCAGAATATATGGAGTAGAGGGACAGCTCCTTTGTCTAGGATCCCAAAATATTTATTCAAAGAAATGTTGGAAATAATCAAAAATTTTGGAGCAGAATAGGGCAAAATGGGGATGGGTTCAAACATAGGCTCATACAGAAAACTGTATTGGTGAACAACATCTGGGTCTGACACCCAGAGAGTGGGGAAAATATCCCTCTTCATAATTTCTTATGATTTGGAGGGTTTGAAATGTAAAATTCCACTTTTACGGGTGAATGTGCTACATTATGTTAGAGTGCGAAATGTTTTGGTGGTCTGATACCTGAAAAGAACCATAGGCCTATGGAATGGACATACCATAAATTCTCTCATATAAGCCGCAGCTTATACCAGAACCCAAATCAAAATTAGGCTTATAGAATGGGCCCAAAGTGAGGGTGCGGCGCATAGGAGGGTATTTGACACTATAGAATAGTACTAAATTGCCAATTTTTAAGCCTCAGTGTTGGCTTATAGCTTATTCAAAAGTCAGGGTGCAGCTTATATAAATACGAGGGGTGCGGCTTATACGAGAGAATTTACGGTAGTTAAATAGAGGCCAGACGTGAATCAAAGGCTCAAAGTCTATCAATTTTATCAGGAGTTGATTATTCATGAAAAAATCAACCCTCATTTTTCAACAGAGAAACTGAAAAAAGGAGAAAATGTATGGTTTAATGTTGTGGAGGGATCTGAAATTCTGAGTTTATGTCTGGTTGCTATGCCAATGAAGTAATCTCATCAGAGAAGGAACACATGACTAGCCATCCCATAATGCATCGGTTCAGCATGCGATCCCGCAGCGGCCACACACACATCCCAGGTTTCGATTATTTACCTTCCAGCAACAGTCCAGTTTATGTTGGCTTCCTTTTGGCACAAACAGACTTTGCTAAGCTGCTTTCTAAGCCCAAAAGTACCGAGTGCCCTTAAGCTGGTTCGAGTCAGTCACCATGTCAAATAGGTCAACATGTGCATCGGCCAACAGTGGCGGCACCGCTGACCAAGGCACTGACTAGGGGGAAACCTCTGCAACCAATGATTCACAGACAGTAAAACTGTCCACCGATTAACTCTCTCAAATAGCGGGTATGTTTGAAAAGAGAAATCCAATCAACAGTCAAAACTGTGGTAAACAAAGTGGTTGGCAAGTGCAAACTCAATCTCAGCGAGGATGAGTGACCAAGATGGCGGCACTGGTCAAGGTGCTGATCACAACACTGGCCAAAATGGCGGTGACCCAGATTCCAGGGACAACCTGGATGCCTACTACAAGAGTCTTGAGGCTCAGTAAAGGGCCGGTGATCCCACAAGCGAAGATCTGCCAGACCACTTTGTCAGCATCTTCAAGAAGGCTTGTGGGCCCTCTTTTGATCTTAGCATCATCAAAGATAAGAGGGATAAATTCCACAGACCGGCAAATGCACCAGAGTTGAGGGTGCCACAATTGAACCACTCTCTAAAGCGCGCAGCATCTGTTAATACATGTGCGCTGGACAAATATATGGCTGAGCTTCAGACCAACATGTCCGCCACCATGACAGCCATGGCTAGACAAGCTGCCGCCATGGAGGAGTTCAAGACATGGGCTAAGCAGGTCACCAACCCTGCAGTACGAGAAAAAGCTGATTAAACTTGTCATCAATGCCTGTGATGCCAACATTGTCATGACCAGAACCATGTTGGACATGACAAATTGGTGAGACGTCCAGAAATTAGGACTATCTGAAAAAGTAGGTAATCTACTGACTGATGAGAATCTACCAACACCACAGTGGTTGGGAGATGACATTATCTCGGTCATGGATAACCTTGAGAAAGAAGACAAAAATGTCAACAAGTTCAAGAAACACCAACCAGTAGACTGGAGGCACAGGCACTCACATTCTAGGGAGTACTCGTCCAACTACAAGAAGGACAGGCAGCACAAACACAAGCAGCATAAGCCTAACCCTAACAAGAAGACACCCAAAACCTCGGTTTACCGAAGGGGGGTCTCACTAAACCAGGTGCTATGCATGAAAACATAATACCCCCAAATGTGCCCATAGCTCCTGTACCGGTAGCTAATGAAAAAATAGGGTTTGGTACATTTGTATCAGGAGGCACTAAAAATCATGTAAACCAATGGTTAAAATTAACACATGATCCCTTCATCATAGAATCTGTTCAAGGGGTGAAGGTAGACTTGTATGAATCCCCCATACAAGACTCTGCACCTATACCCTACATGGTGTCTGAGGAAAATAAAGAATTACTGACAGGGTTGTAAAAGAACACCTAGACAAAGACATAATAGAAATATGTCATCCAGAGAAAGGGCAGTTTATTCAAACATCTTTCTTAGGCCGAAACCAAATGGCAAACACAGATTGATTTTAGATCTGTCAGAACTGAACTCTTCAGTGGTATACAGATATTTCAAAATGGAAAGTCTACAGACAGCCATAGACATGGTGCAAAAAGACTGCTACCTCGGGTCTTTAGATTTGTCAGACGCTTGTAATAACATACCTGTATCGAAGACTGACAAAAATTTGCTTAGATTCAAATGGGGGGGGGGCATTATACTGTCAATGGAACATGCCTGCCGGATGGTCTAGCACAAGCACCAAGAACCTTCACTAAAGTCCTAAAACCCGCATTTGCAGAATTGCCAAAAGAAGGTAATTATTGTTTTGGGTACATAGATTACACTTTCATTATGGGGAAAACAGCACAGCAATGTGCTGACACCATAGTTAAACTCCAAAAGTTGCTAATCAACTTGGGGTTCAAAATCCACCCAAACAAGAGTGTTGTTACACCAACCAACCAACCAACTCACCTTTTTGGGTTATGCCATAGACACCACCAATATGACAGTTGAACTCACAAAGGAAAAGGTCAAAAAGTTCAAAGACCTTGCAGCACTACACTTGAATAAAAGGAAAGTTTTTATCAGAGAGGTAGCAAGACTAGTGGGTCTTATGGTAAACTACTCTAAAGGTCTAGATTACTAAAGGTCTAGATTACGGGGAAGCCCATTACAGGTGACTCGAGTTAGACAAGACAAAGGCCTTGACTAGAAACAGAGGTAACGTTGAAGCAAAGATGGAAATCTCCTTTGAATGGTAAGAAGACATCTTTGGGTGACTAAAGAGACTAGACTCAGGCTGTAGAAAAATGGGACTACAGAAGCCTGTGACCACAGTTATAAGTGACTCCTCAGAGAATGGCTGGGTTGCAGTATGTGGAAATGATAGGACAAGAGGCCTATGGTCTCTCAAAGAGAGAGAAAACCCTACAAACATCAAAGAAAGTATGGCAGTACTGCTAAGCTTACAGATTTATGCAAAAGAGTATCAGAGCAAAACAATCAGATGTCTGTCTGATAACACTACAGCAGTAGCATATGTAAATCACAAAGGGGGCTCTGAAAACCAGCCATGTGATGAAATAGCAAAAACTATATGGGAATTCTGTGAAAACAGATACCTATGGGTCAAAGCAGCTCACATTCCAGGCAAGGAAAATGAGGAAGCAGACAGAGATTATAGAACTGCAGGGCATACTGAGTGGGAACTGCCTGACTCAGCCTTTGAACAGATTCAAATGAAATGGGGACATCACAGTATAGACCTATTTGCTTCCAGACTAGTATTCAAACTAGACAATTATTACAGCTGGCTACCGGACCCCGGGGCAGCTGACACAGATGCACTGTCTTTACCTTGGCCTAATGATTATTATGCTTTCCCTCCTTTCAGCCTGAACCTGAGAGTCATACAGAAGGCCCTAGCAGAGGGCGTGGAAGGGACGATTGTGACGCCCAACTGGGCAGCGCAACCTTGGTACGGCCTCCTGAACAGGACAGCGAAGTCAATGACATCATTGAGGAACCCAATCACAGGAAAACTGTGGTACCTACACCTTGTTGCATGGAGGATCTAGAACGAGCACTACAGGCTCAGGGTGCCACGCCCACTACCATTCGTCTATACATGGCCTCATAGAGTAAGGGCACCAAAACAGGAAATACCTTATAAAGCCCATACACATGGAAGCTATGAACTTCTTTTCTAGCCTTTATGATTAAGGACTAGCTTATACTACTATAAACACAGCTAGGTCTGCATTATCTGCATATGTAGAGTTAGATCAATAAGGTAGAACTCTAGGTTCACACCCAGATGTGTGTAGATAACTTAGAGGAGTTTCTGTAGCTCGGCCACCCAAAGCCAGGTATACTCACACTTGGAACGTAGATATAGTATTGACTATGCTTAAGTCTTGGCATCCTTTGGAAGACTTGAGTTATAAACATTTGGCATATAAAACTGTTTTGCTGTTGGCATTAGCAACAGCACAAAGAGCTCAGACTTTACATGCTTTTAAAGTCAGCTCAATAGTATTCACTGATGATGAGGTAATACTACCGGTAGACAAACAATTGAAACACACCAAGGAAGGAAAACCTTTAGATTAGTTTCATGTCTACAAGTTTTCAGACAGGGCACTATGCCCCTACAGAACTTTAAAGAGATATCTTAAAGTAACCAAACCTTTCAGGGAAGGTGGCAAGGACCAACTTTGGTTGTCACTATTTAACACCAAAAAACAGGTGGACTGTACTTCTGTGTCCAGATGGATCAAAGATGCCATTTGGGAAGCTGGTGTTCCCAAACTCTTCAAGGCACACTCAACTAGAGGACGGGCTTCCCTAGCCCACTTAAAAGGGTCTATTTCTCCTCTTTCCTATCCCCTCGGGATGTGTGTGGTGCACATATGCGCGGGCACTGACACATTCCCCTGTGAAATTGTGTAATGTCGTTCTCGCCATGAATATGACCTTAGCTGTCGAAATGGCGTTAAACATCTATTACTCACTCACTCAACTAGAGAAAACCTCTGTATCTAAGGCAGATTACAGCAAACTACCTGTGGATTACATCCTGAAACAGGACAGATGGACCAATGCCGTAACCTTCGCTAGGTTCTACAAGAGGTCCATCCACAAAGACCATGGCAGCACATACTCCCCCTGTGGAGTGTGGACCTTCATGTGAGGGCATGGAGGAGCAGAATAACTTCATTGGGAGTCCACAAGGAGAAATCTCCTTCCATACTAACAGTGGGCATACCAGATTCATAAAGGGCGAAACACTCAGGGTTTCTTGTTTTTTGGGGTGAGCATGTGAGCAGCTGGTGTCCATATGCGTGGGCCCGGGCTTACATGCTTGTCTTTTGCCATGGGATTCGCCCTCAGTGAACCACATCTGAGTGATCAACGGCTGTGGTTTGTCTGGCCCTGCCTATAATACCAGACAAATAAAAGAACACTTGCTATCCTTCGAGAAGAGTAGGGGAATGAAGTCCTGGTAGCGGTTTTCCCCCTCAACCCTTCTCATAGATTCGGTCATTCATCTTATAGATTCGGTCATTCATCTTATAGATTCGGTCATTCATAGATACGGTCTATTCAGGTATATAAATACCTGTCCAAACAGAAAAGAAAGGACTTCATGTCTGAGAAACCTTGAATGTCTGAGTTCCTCGATGGCCCCCGTACGTAAAACTAAACAAACAAATAAGAAAAGTCTTCGGTGCTCTCCATGGCTTCCAGCACACAATAAGGTAATTACACATTTCTATGTTTCATTACCAGCTGGGTAACAAGGGAGCTTTCAAATCTCCGATGTGATTACTTCATCGGCATAGCAACCAGACATAAACTTTATAAGTTAAGCAAGACTTAGCTTAATAAAAGGTGAAGTTTGACTTAAAGTTTATAAGGGTTGCTTAACTGCCGACGGAGAAAACAACGGTCCCACCCGATTTGATCAAGTTTTCACCCACCCTGTTGTTCTCAGGTTGGACTTCTGGTTTAGAAACCCAATTTTTTGGGGATAACCTTGTTACCCAGCTAGCTTTAAATACTGATGCATTATGGGATGGCTAGTCACATGTTCCTTCTCCGTTGTTCTCTTTGTCGGCAGTTAAGCAACCCTGATAAACCTTAAGTCAAACTTCACCTTTTACCAAGGTAAGTTTGTCTAACTTATAAATTTTCAGCTCAGATTGCCCATATGCCTCCCAGTGTGGGTTCAGAAGTGTGAACATTCAAAATAACCAGGGGTTTATATAAAAATCACAATAGTCAGTCTGTATATGTCCTAGTTGGATCCATAGGTACTTTGATATTGGAGAAATAGGGCTTAAATATGTATTTATGGAGCTTCAGAGGATGTCAAGCTACTCCAGTATTGAATTCCATCAGAGGCCAAAAGAGGCTATTATCTGCATGAAATGTTAAACAGATTTCGTTAACAGTATTGTTGACCAGGAGAAAACACGATTTTAATAGATTTTTATCATTTCCCTTTTCATAATTTCAGAGAATTAAACAATGAAACCTCAAAACTGGCTTTTGTGCCATGCAGAATAACCCCGTGGCAATATCCACACCAATCCCAGGTCATTGTGCTCATTAGTTCATTTGTGGAAAGCAAAGGGTTGCTGGAGGGGAAAATGAGCCAAGATCAAGGGTATCCTCTGTTAGCCGAGGACACCCCCCATAGAGTAGCTTAAATGTATTTCCGAGGAAGGTTGGAGACATATTTCCCAGTTAACATAAACGTCACTTTCCTTCAAGCGTAAAGGGGGGGGGATTTGGCATGTGCATTATGTATGCATAGAGTAAGACAGAAGCCGAATTCCTTGTGTTTTGGGGGCCGTTTTTGCTATTTTATATGGAATAGCAATGAGGGGCCGTCATTTCTTTTTTTTTCACTAAAATGGAGTATTGTACAAAATATTCTCTAAAAAGAAGTCTCAATTCATGTATTTTTCAGCCCAACCCCTCCATCCATCTGGGGTCAACTTATACATAATTGATTAATGGATTGTCCCGATTTGATTAAGAGTTCTGCAGTAGTTGTACATGTATGTAGCAGGGGTGTATCTCTCCTTCCTCCTGCTTTGCTGGCAGATACCACTGTGATGCTTTTTCTAGTGAAAAAGTTCCCTATGACGTCATAGTGTCAGCAGGCATGGAGACCAGTAACCAAGTGGAGACAAGTAACCAAGGTTGAGGTTGCTTGGTGAGAGAAAAAAAATCTTATACCTTATAGGGCGCCAGACAGGTAAAATCGACAAAGGGACAAAGGCCACTTCTTAAAATCGACAAGGGACATGGGGTTGGGTGACAAGAGACAAGACCCATTTCTTAAAATCTACAAGGGACACAGGACCCCCCTGTCTAGGGCCCTCCTTATCCCTACCTTTGACTTCCATAATCTCTCGCGTATAAGGCGCGTCTTATATGCCAAACAAAATAATGCTGAGTCTTATACATGGGAGGGACATTGCCTAGAGTTTGGGGTGCGCCTTATAGGGGGGTATCTTTTACTATAGAACAGTACTAAACTAACAAAAATCTGCCCTCGGAGGTGCGCCTTATACTTGAAACAGACCTCCCTGAGTTGGCGGTGTGCCTTAAAGGCGAGCTGCGCCTAATACGTGAGAGATTACGGTACTTCTTTCTATATAAACATGGACATGTACAGTATACACTGTAGGTCTATGATCTAAATGATGTCATTTATATAGAAAACATAGTCAAAGGTTAATGAGCTCTCTCTGAGGGCATGGATGTCACATCCCTGCTGAGTATTATCGCAGTGTTCGGTGCCATACGCTGAGCCTTCAGTAAATATTGGTGACCCTCAGTGCAATGTACAAAGTAAGTTTTTGACAGGGCTAGGATGCAGCAGCTCCTTCTTCCACGACGCAACCACTCTGAATGACGGTTTTGCCCAAAGGCTATGACGTCAATCGGAACACTGTTGCCAGGCAACAGCCACTGTTGACAAATCTCCAAGGAGGGTTGTACAGAGTAACATTTTTTCATCTTTAGGCTGTATGAATGGTAGTATCATTGATTCACGCTTCCGTCCCCATCCCTTCCATTGATATAGTCCTCATAGCTTTCTTTAATGCACAGATACAGATAAGTATTCGTGGACCGAGAATTATGCAGGCAGCGCATCCAGCATCCAGAGTCCCAGCACGCACAAAGAACTCACCCGGGAACGGTCTCTGACAGTAAGCAAATGTTTCAACTTACTTAAAAGTTTTAAGGCTGCTAATACATTAGTGCATCATGCCCATTGGTTGTCATGAAGCTCTAATGAAATGCTGGCGAGTACCAGCACATCATTGATATACCATGCTGACCCTCTGGGGCTGTGTCAAACCCATGATTGCGACCCAGCAGAGTTACTCGCCAGGGCTGCCGTAATGCATCATGACGACCAATGGACATGATGCATTTATGTGCTATTGATCCTTAAAGGGTCATGCCATTATTAAATGTCAAATACTGTGTCGATACACTCTGCCCTTTGGTCAGCATGAAGTGTGACTGTTATCCAGAGACCACCTCTATAGCAATAACCGACTCACACCTTGTACATTTAGATTATAATATTTTCACAAGTTTTTCGTCATAGACTTCATAGAGGGGTAGATGCAAATGGTTATTATGATAGCAAAATTACTGCACCATTTGTTAATGCAAGCCGAATTTGATCTAAATTTCTTAAGTAATGAAGAAGGGAAAATGATCTATTCAGTATTTTCCGAATTTTTATATACCTCGCGTATAAGACACACCTCACACCCCTAAGATGCACCCCTAACTCAGGTTCAGTCTATAAGGGGCAGCTAGGGGGAAGATTTTTGAAATTTTAGTCAAGTTCAGCTATATTCCTGCCTATAAGGCGCACCTCCAACTTCTGCTGATCCTAATATAATAATGCACAAAAGGTTTCCATTATAAGACGTGCCTTATATGCGGGGTATTACGTTCATATAATAGACAAACTAATAACATGTACATGAATATACTATTCCCATGTCCAGTTTGACATGCTAGAGCTGGACCGGTTTGCCAAGCCCCTTGTGAGTTGTCCACTGCTCCTGGACCCCGCGAGCTACAGCCCTGACACGGAGGAACTGACGCACGACCAGCCCGCCCGCAACTACTGGCTACAGTGCTTTGAGGATGCTATGGATAAGGTATGGGACTAGTGCTTCAGTACTACACCTTCAGTGATGAAAGTCCTCAGGAAGTTTCCTGAAATCAGGATTTTCTTTTTACCAGTATTTTATATCTTTCCTTTCAGTAAAATAACATTTTTCTATAGTGCTGTAATATTTTTTTATCACTGTCATTGAAATCTTAGATATTTGTAAATATTCAGTCTCTAGAGCTTATATTATATTTTTTTGAGTTAAAGGGGCCCTGGCACCGCAAATTAACAACATGGGTACCAATTCAAACAGCGATCATAAAATCGCAGGGACCAGCGGAAAAATCACGGCGCCCTGATTGGTCAAAAAGTGGTCACGTGACATTTTAATGCGGGCGTGCATTACGGTGCCAGGGCCCCTTTAAGTTACATGTGTCATTGTTACATCCCTCACTCATAATAGGCCCAACAGGCCCACTGTATGGCTGCAGTCTGCCCAGTCAGAGCCACCCACACTCAGTGTGTACAACCACTCCCCTCAGAAAATCCTGACACCCACCACAAACTCCCCTTACTGAGCCTTACCCCTCTCAGCACTTACTGAAACCCCTAAAGCTGTGGGTAATAAAATCCCCAGACAGCTGTATTCATACTCCATAGGGATGGATACATACACACCAGTCAGCATGAGAACCCAAACACTATCTGAAGAAGAGTCCCCTGATTGACTCTCTACTGCTCTTAAATAAATGGCATGGACATGTATTATGCCACACTAACTTAGCATCTACCTCATCTGAACACACCTACCATCATTATGAATGGTGATGTGCTTCTCATAGTTTTCAGAGATGCCACTTTTCCTAACTTTTTAGGAATTCCGAATTTTTAATTTTCATTCCTATAGGTATTTCCTATTGTAAATTGAGAAAATTAGGAGGATTTCCGAATTTTTGGGGATCAGTGAGTGGCATCCCTGAGTTTTGTATACATGTATGTACTACAGTCAGACAGAGTGAACCCCAGTGTGGAGAGGGGCTCACATTCCTTGACACAGATACTAAGAATAGAATTAAGAAGGTCAGGTAGGAGGGTGTGGACAACTCTGGACATCCAACCCCTCCTCCCACAAACCACCATGCACTCTCTGACACCCTTAGTAGTAGCCACCTCCAGCAAGTACATACTCTATATATGTGACTATGTGCTGACAGAGTATACAAGACTATGGATGTTATATAACCTTACACTGCGGTATGCACACACTTAGTGACACTATGAAATCAATACCCAATCTAATGGCCAGCGATATACAATATGTCAGCATATATATCAGCATGACGAGTTTAGGTTCTCAGGTTGACAATATCTAATTCTACAGCTTGTTGTCATTAGGTAGTCGTGATATAGCGTCTCCCAATTCGTCCTGTGACCACCCCTCCCTTAGCTTGTTCTGTGACCACCCCTCCCTCAGAGCCTCATTGCCAGGTTGTCCTGTGACCTGCCATGCTCAGGTTGTCCTGTGACCACCCATTCCTCATGCTGTCCTGTAACCACCACATAACGATGTAGTCCTGTGACCACCTTTTCCTCATGCTGTCCTTTGACCACCCCATACTTGTGTTGTCCTGTGACATCCTTTTCCTCATGCAGTACCGTAATGTCCTTTTCCTTGTGTAGTCCCATGACCACCCCATGTCCCGTGACGTCCTTTTCCTCTTGAGTATAGTGCCATTATATGCACAAGGCCCTCATTCGTATATCATCGGCCCAATCTAATATTTGTTGTCTTGATGCATCAATGCAGTACCAACATGCATTTTAAACCTATAAGCACTGCATGGGATACATCAGCCAGTTTAAGGCCTGTATGATCTATGAATTCATATTATAGCCAGGGCTACTCAATGCATTATGACAGCCAAAGTCGTTAATAGTGGGAGTAAATGTGAGTTAATGGCTGTCTGTCATTGTATATGTATTTTTTTCAGTGAGTTTTATTCATTGAAAAGGGTGTTTAGGCATTTGATTAATCATTTAAGTTTCAGGAAATTTCTGTGAGGGTCACTTTCATCGCTGACCTTTAACCCTTAAAGGCCTGCACCCTGGGGCTGCATCATTCCCATTGGTCATCATGGTGCATCAATGCAGCCATGGCTATTATGATGACCTTACATGGTAAATCCAGTCCTGCTGTGTAGGGTCAGCAGATATATTTGTAGTCTGATCCACGTCAGTTATTTAGCAAAGGCTGGATTCCTGCTATGGTCTTCTGGTTAGATACTTAGCGGTAGTTTCATGACCTTATAGTTCATAAAATATTGTGTATGATCTAACCTGTGGAGTGCAGGGGGGGGGGAGGGTGGTTAGATAATGCCTTATCAATCTTGGTAAAATGACAATTCATTCAGCAAGAAATAATGTCTGACTACCAATTTGAGTCATGTCTGTCCACCTCAGGAATGCGAGGTTTAGCTTTCTGCATACATGCACCATAATTGTGTTTACTTGGTTTCCTTCAGTTTGCTGAGCGGGCAGTCAAAAGTCAGCCTAGCAAGGCGGATGCCGAGAAGCGGGCAGCACACTTCAAGAAAAAGTACATCAGACGGCTTCAGGAACTACGACAAAATCCATGGTGAGACTCATTATGGAACTAAGGCACCTACTGGGGTATCCTCCTGTAAACTTCTACGTCTTATTAAATGTCCAGTCCATATGATGCTTTCAGGTTAATGCCTGCAGGTTCATGTTTCTTGGTCGCCATGATGCTCCAGTGCAGCTGTGGTGAGTCTATCCACCAGCACTGCATTGGTGCATCATGCTGACCCCTCAGCTGCGTATCCCTATATGATTGGAATGCTGCGTAGACTTGCCTGCCTACAGAGAGGACGACCCGCAGGTTTTAAGAACAGAAGCAGTACTAAGAGAGGGCTCAGTGATGTCCTAACCTATGGGTTAATTGCTTACAGAACGAAGCTATGATGACTTAGTTACTTGCCAGGGCTTTATTTATACATCATGCCGACTTTACGGCGATGGTAGAGAACCAGTGGGTCGGCATGATGAACATGATGCCCTTAAAGTGCTTTAATTCCCCTTATCTTATCTCCCACCATACAGTGCCTATGGAGCCCTGACGGTGCGCAGTTTGCTGGACACACGGGAGCACTGCATGGAGGAGTTTCACTTTGTGGACCCCTACTCACAAGTAAGCTTATTGGCTCCTTACTCTATTCAATAGACCGTTTAACATTCACAACATGTACCATAACGGTTTTCCCCCTCACCCCTCCTCATTGATTCGATCTTCATCTTGTAAATTCGGTCATGCATAGAAATTAGATGGGTCGCCGCTGCCATGGACAAACACCATATATCAGTATAAGATGTCTAGCTGTTTTGGACAAGCAGCTTTTAAATACCTGTCTAGACTTAGAAAGAAAGGACTCAATGTCCATACGCTAATGAGGGAGTCCCATGTAGTGAGGATCCCATTTATGAACGTTGCACAGATCAATCAATCAATCAATCAATGTATCTGTACAGGAACAGCCCATTAAATGTTACAAGTACAGATTCCAGTACAGGTATAGGTAATGTGGTCAAGATAAAATGGCTTCGCATGGGGCTATCAACACTTGGAGTGCATGGTTCCAGTAGAGAAATAGCCGAAGGGGTGTGAACAAATGCTAATTACAATAGGATATACTAAATACCGGTAAGCTTGAGGACAATTCACACCTACAGCAGGAGGTCACACATTTATATCTGCCATTTGGGAGATAGATAAAACCTAATCCGGTCACACATGCGTTTCATCTTTTTATATTTTTGTTATACCGATATGTTCGTATTTAACATGTCCAAAAAGCCTAGTCTAGAAGCTAGTTACTGTACACCCCATATTTCCTATTGCGTTACACATATCACATATGCATATTTTAGGCGGTTCTGTAAGGCGCAGTATATATAGGCCTCAGATTCGTGTATACGATGAGCCCTAAATGCAGGATATTACAGTATTTCGTATGGCAAGAGAGGGACTATAAAAGTTTTACAATAGTATATTGTAAAACCTTCCAGATAAGCCATGGCTGATAAATATAGGAATCATAGACTAACGGTGCCCCACATTGTCTTCCTGAACACAAAGTATAAATTAGATGCGAGGTATTTTCTATACTGGCTCTTACATGTACTTGTATAAAGAATGGTTCAGCTGATACACATGATGAGGATTTTAAGGTGGATTCAAAGAGAGAAGGAAATAAAAAGAGAGAGAGAGACAGACAGAGAGAGAGACAGACAGAGAGAGAGAGACCATCGCTAAGGAAGAGAAGCAATCTCATTAGATTATACATATTAAGTTATATATGTTCTTTGTATATGATACTGGTGTAAACAAATTATGGTTTCCTTCTTATCTATTATCAAGACAACAAACACTTATGAATTGAATTTTAGGGAATTATATTCTATTAACTAGATATTGTCAGAAAGAAACAACAAAACTCGGTTTGCCCGGGAATTGTACAAAATTCATTTACTAAATGACTGTAGGCCTAATGGCACTTTTAAACGCCAGGTTCCCAAATAAGCGTCAGTCCTGAATTAGCGCCCGGACAATCTAAAGCACTAAAAACAGTATTCAAATAAGCGCCTCTCTCATATATAATATAAATTAACAAGCACCTGAGGGCTCAAACTGACCACTACAGAGTTTCATAACGCATCTTTTCGACGTCGTTAGCAGACCGGTTACCATTAGATACCTCTAAACAAGTCGTGTTTAGGAAGTTAACACCTACTGCAGAATTTGATTGTAAAAATCAAACCGACCTTTGGCACCGGTATTGGAATTCAACAAATTGCAGATTCAAACTTCATGTGCTTTGTTCTGCTAGACCTATCATAATTTTGGCAAACAATTGTCACACCCATTTACAGCATGTACACAAACAAGTGCCTCAAGAGTCCCCACGGTATGAATCTACTGTAGGTTAAAACTTTAATTTCTACATTGTAGGCCTAGATTGCCAAGCAACCCTGGCTACTGTGTTACAACATTGCCATAACGATATCAACAAGATTTAGATGTCCTGCCAATACCCCACTAAGATCTCTGTATTTTGTCACAGGCAAGTTTTAGTTTGAGGACATTGATTTTCGAGATGTTGTTCCTGGCACTGATTTCTATTCTAACCCCATCAACACAAAAGATGCAAATTTCATTCAGACTTTTAAACTCTTGATTTCCAGCAAAAACAAATTGAGAATGAGCAGGCCCTGAAGGTGCTAGAAGAGCGGTTTGCGTTTCTCGATAGTCAGGACTGGGACACTCGAGTCCTATCGGTGGCTGAGGGCATGATCGCAGGTAACGTGTTTGACTGGGGCGCTAAGGAAGTGGTAACGCTAATGGAGAGTGCAGGATTTGGGTTCTCAGAGGCCATGTCTAAACTACCAGGTCAGTCACTAATACCTCTTATGGAGATTAAATTTTATAAAATGATTTGTTTCATTTCAGTGTAATCGGCTTACAAAGCACATACTCGCTCTTTTTGGTCAGATTTTAGACTAGAAATTATCCTAATTTTGCGTTTTGCATTAATACAGGAGTCTAGATTCTCAGTGTGTAAGATCGGACTAGGGCTGCATTTGTGCACTATTCAGCCCAACAAATGTATGGTATAGGAAATATTTTGACCAACCTTAGCCAATGTAGAAATGACTGTACCTCAGTTGGACATGTCGACTAATTAAGGGACCAGACTTGTATCATACCTATTTGTCTACATAAAAAGGTATGTGCAAATGCAGCTCTGGGGAGGCTACTCATGTAGGCTTTAACATCAGGAATCATGGATGTATCTAGGCCTATGTGTTTGGCATAAATACACCCCTGGTTACTAGACTAATAGTCATACCTGGATTAGGTAGTGTATATAATGTGAGATTTGGTGGTTGCAGATCGACCGTGGTTGTTTGATGACTTTGACGCGTGGAATAGACAATTGAAGAAGAAGCCGTACCAGTGTGCGGCCATCTTTGTAGATAACAGCGGGATGGACATCATTATGGGCATCTTCCCCTTCACCCGGGAACTCCTTAAACAAGGAACCAACGTAAGTCTCACTGAACTCAGGTATAAGAAGGTTGTCCACAAGTAATACAGTTTTTTGGATATATTTGACCCCTCTCCCCAGGTTTGGAGTGCCTCCTGGCCCATCTTATAATACATCTTCCATTTTCAAATAAAGAATTATGTATGAAATTGATGGAACTTTCAAATCAGCCTATCAGATAGTCCCGATCAAGTTCTTGGTTGGGTGGACGGGGGTTAGAATGGAACTCCCTTAATAAATATCTTATTTCTGATGTAAAGTTTGCAATGATGTCATTCAAAATGTCATCTCTATACATACGTATAAGTTAATATGTTCGCTTGGGAATTAATAATAATAAATATTATAAGTTAATATGTCCGATTGGGAATATAATAATAGATATTATAATACATTATAATAATATCACGAGTGGAATAAGAAGGAGACAGTGGGTTTGGTGAGAATTGACTTAGTCAATATCAATTCTGTACATGCCTTTATTAATAAGACAATAATTTAATAATATAATAATACAGTAATACAATAGTAATACAATAACAATATAATACAATATATACAATAATAAGATTTAAAAGTTAAAATTTCTGGCACCACCCAGCGTGGTGTGTGCCGCTCGAAGGATATACGCCAACTGACGGTTAATTTGGATCCCGCAGCTTTTATAGGCGCTATTTGTTTTCCATGACGTCACACATACCAATGCGTGCCCTGGAGGAGAAAGTAGTACCACCCGCTGCACATATTCATTATATATATATACACGGGTGTATATAGTCCCATAAGTTAATATGTTCGCTTGGGAATTAATAATAATAAATATTATAAGTTAATATGTCCGATTGGGAATATAATAATAAATATTATAATACATTATAATAATATCACGAGTGGAATAAGAAGGAGACAGTGGGTTTGGTGAGAATTGACTTAGTCAATATCAATTCTGTACATGCCAAAAAACCGCCAAACACAATGGATACACCATTCCACACTATAACATCACATCTAGAGCTAGTAAGTCCTGCTTTGAATCATGTAAATAATTATATACCACATTAGATTTCCAATTTGCTCTCTTTTTAATATCATCAACCTTTAAACCAGAGTTTTTTAGAAGTGTTGCTCCACCATGTCGGAGTGAATGAGTTGAAACTCTGTGGGGAATATCACATTTAATAGAAATAGCCTTCAACCTGGTATTAACAAAGTTGTAAGTCAGAGGTTTGTTACATATAGTGAACAAAAATCTACTTTTAGATTCCTTACAAATTTCCAAGTACCTAGCTGGACAAAGACCAGAATAATCATTTCTCTTCAAAAATACCACGTAAGGTTTCCTACCATATTGGTCAGTTTTAGAAGATTTAACATCAATGCGAATGCAGTCAACAGATAAAGAAATATCCTTAGATCTCAAGTTATGAGGGGAATCGACTACATGACCCACCCTGAACACACCTCGGTAACACAACAAGATAGCTGACCAGAAGACTACATCCTCATACACAGACAAATCCAGATTAGATTTGATATTTAACATATCACTGGGAGTTAAAGGATATGTTTTAATAGAAGAACATTTATAATTACATTCAATACCATCCAAAGTCTTTTTTACAATAAAATTACTACTATAATCAGAATAACCTTTTAATTTCTGATAATACCACACTGCAGACAAATAGTTCCTAACAGAAATAGGTTTCATTTTATCTGATAAATATACACTATACAACGAGGCCTGAGAAGGAGAACAAGGTAGGGGACAGAAATTAAATTTTTTACAAAATTTTGTGTACCTGCCAAACTGATGTTTGCGAACCTTACGTGTGGACTCAGCCACGCCCCTGTACAAAAACCTTCTCCTTCTCCGCTCTAGCTCCCTCAGATCTGGAAGCATAGCAACACATGTTATAACTAGTTAAAACATTTTCACATTTCAGAGGAACACCCTTGTAATTCAGTCTAGACAAATGGTCAGCTAGAACATTTTCCTCAGATTTAATATATGTTGAAAATATTTCAATATTATGTATAAAACACAGCCAAAAAATTTCTCTCAACCAGGACATACACAACTTATTCTTGGATCTACCTGTATTTAACATGGCCAAGACCTGCATGTTGTCCGTAATACAATGAACCCTAGTGTTGGAAAACTTCTTCACCCAGCGTTTAAGACCTACCATTACCGGGTAGAGTTCATACACATTAATGTTCCTGTGGTGGATTTTGAGGCTATCAAGTTTAGGGGCCTGAACGAAATGACCCACACAGTCTAACATAGGATTAGAGTCGTTCCAAGTACCATAAAAATAGTCCTTATCAAACCAGGCCCCAAAGCCCTGTATAGAGGAATCGGAATACATAGGAGTACATTCATTATCATTTAAAATGATATTTTTACAATTAAAAATCCTACAAAAATCCCTCCACCACAACAGGTCATTCTGGGTTTCCTCATTAAGTTTAATCACACCCTTATTCCTGGCTTTTGCACAAAGATCGAACAATCTCCTGCTGAAGGTTCTACCACCACGTACCACTTGGAAACAAAAGGACATCAAACCACCAATTTTTTGTAAGGTCTTTTTAGATACAAATTTCTTACCCAAGCAATCGTCTATTGCTAGGCTCAGTTTATCTAGCTTCCTCTGTGGTAGCGACAACTCCATACACCTAGAATCAATGGTTATACCCAGAAAGATACACACCTGGCTGGGCTCCGTCACCTTCTCTTTCGACACAACGAACCCTAAATATTCCATACACTCAATGAGGATGTTCCTCTTACGTAAACATTCCTCTTCAGTCTGAGCTATGATAATAAAATCATCCAGGTAGTTTACTATCCTATCTACACCATAAAATTTTGCAATAATAGTCAAAAAATTAGATATTCTACTAAATATATATGGAGCACACTTTAGACCAAATGTCAAACGGTTACTCTCAAAAAACTCGTCTCCATTACCAAAATTCCACCTGAAACCTTGATAGCCCACATGTGGGCCATAAACATTAATACTTCTATAAGCAGATTTTAAATCTACTACACACATAAAGTCATCTCTATCAAGTTGGCAGGTAACAGTGTTAATAGAGTTATACGAGAAGCTTTTGGACGTTGTACTCATAAAATTATTAATAGAAATATCCGCTGGCATGCTGCAATCAGTGATAGGTCTTAACTTACCATTTGATTTCTCTACACCGCCTAAGGAATGAACGCATTTTGGCTTGACCATTGACTTTGTAACCAAGCCCTGGACTAGCTCCTCCTCAATAATACTACACATCTCGTTATAAAATCTATCTTCTAAAATAGACTTATAATTTTTACAATCATACGTTGTATCACACCCTGGGTCAACTATTTTGAACCCCTCAGTAAAACCACACCATAGAAAATCAGATTCAATCTGGTTGATATTAATAAGGTCTGACTGCCTAAGAAAACTAGCTAGTCGACACGGGAGTATCTGAGCCCTCCTACCATAAATGAAGTGCTCACACATACATACCCCATTTACACAACTGTCATAGACCCTGATGCTGGGTCTATTTAAACATTCCACCGTAAAAAGTGGTTCAATCTCGCCCTGTACCGGGCAACTATGAGAAATAAATAAATTCTTTGATAAATCACAAGAATTATAAATATTTACATTATCATTATTAACATTATCACCCGGAATGATAGAAACGGGAGGCTTAGGAGGGTCTACCGTACATACTAAATTAAAATCAGGCATCAAATTTTCAGATTTTAAAGTAGGACCCTGCCTAAGGGCCACACACTAATCCTTTTTGTTCTTTTGGCATTTATCCTTGCCATGGCTAGGGGAACCACATACATCACAAACGTGACGGTATTTACAGGGGTCCTCCCTACAACCCTCAGCTCTATTAAAAGCAAAACAAGTACGAGCTGACCTAGATTTGAAAGACTTGGGCTTTGCCACCTGTCCTTTCTGGGCCTGAACGGTCCCGTCGTAAGATAAATATCTAAGGATATCAGAGTTGTCTACTCTCTCGAAGGCTTTTAACCCGTTCTTGTTTGCCCTATCCTTTACAGACTTATCATACTTAGATAAAGCTGACACCGTATAGATTCTTGTACTCGATTTTTCGATTAACATTTCAAGATGGCCAAGCAAATGGAAAATATCCTCGCCTTCCTCATACTTGTCTTTCGCAAGACGTACATTTACCAGCATTAACCGTTCAATACAATCAATTTTGGAATTTTTCTCTAGATAATTCTTCTGATCGAACTCACCCCGATGTCTTTTCCGTGTAGAATGGGTACCGTAATCTCCCGCGTATAAGGCGCATCCCGCGTATAAGGCGCACCCAGAGTTTCAGAATATGGTCAGAAAAATAAAAATTCATAACTTTTGTTCTAATGAATGGATTTTCAAAATTCAAAAAGCTATGTGTTGTTTTGACCCCCGTGACCCTCCTGGACCCCAAATGCAGCAGATGAGCTTATATGGGAGTGTAATATATCAAAAGAAAGGTCTTGGTGTCCCCCTTGTGGATCCAATGAGAACTAAAACCCCCTGTATAAGACGCGCCTTATACGCGGGAGATTACGGTAGTATCAGTAGAGGAACTTCTTGAAAAAGATGAATCTTTATCCGAATCCGACGAAGGAGAACGGTCCCGTCGCCATCTTGGATTCCTGTCGTCATGGCCCCTCCGGTCACTAGGCGAGCGCTGCCTACGTCTCCCCCGTTGCTTGGTTACAGTGCCTTTGGAATCCTGCGTCAAAACATCACCACGTGAGTCCGCTCGACACGCCCCTTCTACCGGATTGCTCCGTTTAGCTGCTATGGTCTCGAGAAGATCTTTGATATCAGCAAGCTGGTCCTCCATTACCGTAGTCCTTTCCTCTAGATTGATGAACGTCTGGTCAGCAGATAAGCCCAAATTAACTCCTGAAGCTTTTGGGATAGGTGACACCGGGTCAACCATATTTGGATCAGAGCTGCTCGAAATCCTAGAGTTGGCCTTATTCCTCGTATTCTTTGTAGTTTTCTTAGTACCAGGCTTGGCTTTAACACCACCCGTCGATTTCCTACCCATATTGCAGGGTACAATACCGTAGTTATACGAAAAAACACAAAGAATAAGTTAAAATTTCCGGCACCACCCAGCGTGGTGTGTGCCGCTCGAAGGATATACGCCAACTGACAGTTAATTTGGATCCCGCAGCTTTTATAGGCGCTATTTGTTTTCCATGACATCACACATACCAATGCGCGCCCTGGAGGAGAAAGTAGTACCACCCGCTGCACATATATTCATTATATATATACACGGGTGTATATAGTCCCATATATTACATAGAACTTTATTTGAAAAAAAAAGAGTTGTAAGTTAACCCTTTAACCATTTGTGATGAATAGCACAGTGCTGACTGCTTTTACTTACTATGTTCGCTGAGGCCTGACTCGATGAATGGGAACTCCTCCTTTTCAACATCAGCCAACTCTTGATACCAGTACAGGGTGTCCGGCGATCCTACTTTTTCCTACTTTTTCCTAATTTTTATGATTTTGCTATTTTTCCTACTTTTTCTCCAAAATACCTACTTTTTCCTACTTTTTTATTTTCCTTTGGCGCATGCAATATAAAAATACTGTTAGTTGCTTTGAAGCACATCTTGCTTGTGTCAGTACATCTTTATAGTAACTTGTGTCAAGTGAAATCAACCCTCAAGTCTTAATGTGTGCCATGCATAGGCTATTGTAGATCCCAATGAGGTATACCTGAGGGAACTTATGACTTTGATTATGCTAAAGTTAGTTGTGTGGTGATGGTTAGTGATTGACTTGGTGGACATATATGCTTTGAGCATTAGAACTAGTATTATACTAATGTTTCATTCATATTGTTTAACAGAATACATGCAAACACCTGACTGATAGTGATCAGGGAGGTAATATCAAAATGTGGCTACATGAAACGTCAATATGAGACTAATGGTTGGGGCTGTGTACAAATGACGTCATGCACTTTTGGACCATTTTTGACCCCCCCCCTCCCCCCTTGTCATGTTTTGTCATACAACACTTGACCCCCCCCCTCAGCATGACGTCATGCAGAAAGATACCCCCCCCCAAAGTGCATGAATAGTGAAGGTCTATAGGCTATAAACAAATTAAATTGGTTCAAAGGGACATATAGTAGGTGTGAATTGCCAATAAAGGATAACATGCATGCGAAGTGAAAAAAAACTAGCACTAATCAACAAATGAACAGAGAAACATGCCAAACACTGTCAGCTTACATAATGTATGGGTCCCTATATGCAGGATGTACCATTTCCGTGCCTTGTAGTTAGTTGTAGGGGCTCATGGAGCGTTATATATAGTGTTAGCTCCCTATTCGAGAGGGCGGGTCGATCGGTGCGGTTACCACCAGTAGGACCAGAGGTCGCTTCGATCTCTGGCTGCTATGTGCCGGTTGCACAAACCCAAGCTAACTTGTCTAGTTTTACTTGATATTGACATATCTCGAATTAAACCGAAGTTATATAAGAACTCGAACCATAACATAGTTATACACGGAGTACTATGGTAGTGATCATACACAAGTATTTCCTGTCACAAAAGGGCTTAAAAACTGTCTAGATCAATAGTCCAATACAGTTAATAGTCTGCCTTCTTTACAGCGAAGAGAAAATCAGGAACAGTTATTGTTAAGGATCATATAGTTCAAGAGCTTGAATGTATTGATATATTGAATGTATTGATTTAATCTGTAACTTTAACCATATACAAGTGTACTAGAAATAGGTTTCAGGGAGAACACTCTGAACTTAGTGAGTGGCCTAATAGAAAAAAAACTCAGAAAGCATCACAAATTCTCAGGAGACCATCGATTGCAATCATGGTTCCAATTTGTGATCTTACAAAGCAATCGAGTCACCTCAGCATTTTACTCTAGAATCTGCAAATAAGTTGAGTCCGATAGAGTTCCATTCAGACAAAGATGTGGAGAGTATGCTTGGGGGGAGGTCCCCTTTACATCTCCCTTGACACCTCAAGAAGGAGGGGGGGGGGATATCACACCTTTTCAAAAAGAAGCCTGTGGATGACTATGGATGCTGCCCTAAGGCAACAGGAGCAGTTCAGGGGTATTTTAGATGCATCATTTAGATCCTGAGGGCAGCAGTGGCCCTTTTCAAAAAGGGTTAAATTGGTATAGGTAGGATAGAGTAGTAGTGCCCCCTTATAGTGGCCTGGACATCACCTTGATTTTACACTGACATTGATGGCAGTGATACTCATTGAGTGAGATGTCTGAGGACTGCATGCATGTAGGGCCTATAGGTAATAAATTTATGTCAGATGAATGAGTTGAAGTCAAGATGCTTGATGAAGTATACCTTTATTAGGTGATGATACTTTGGTTACTGTGATACAATACAACTATACTTATGTCAACATGCTTCAGAGTTCCTAATCTGTGCCATGTGCTCTGCGGGCCGCCATCGCTAACTCACTTCCGGTCCACGATGTCACGTCTCTACCAACAAATGCATTAAACTTCCCTACCTTTAAAAATCTTTTTACAAAAGTTTTTGTTCTTGCCAAAACCAAAGAATATTGTGATTTCTTGATGACATGATGTCATGCAGCCCATGACCCCCCCTCCCCCCCTTGTCATGCTTGGTCATGGCAAGTGGGACCCCCCCTCCCCCCTCCTGCATGACGTCATTTGTACACAGCCCCGTGTCAGTGTTGGCTGTAATCAAATAGATAGGGGATTTCAGTCAGATGGAGATGAGGGGTCACCACAGAGGGAGTGATAGACAGGGGTCTGCATAGAGAGTGATATTGTGACATACCCTCTGTGTAGTGCATGAATACATTGTACAAAAACTGTGCCTATTAAGTAAGTTCTATAGAGGGGTTAGTACCTCACAGATCTTGTATGGCAGTCATGTTGAGGCAAAACTCTTGCCATAGACTTACCATTACAAGTTTCACCTGTTAGTGTGCTGAAACAACTAGCCAATTTCTCAATCTCAATCTAGGATCAGTAATCAGTAGTACATTGGCATTCATGATAAGGAAACATGTTTTATTTCACGCATTGTGCTCCAACATGGCCACTGTACATCATTTTGACGTAGCAGACTCACAGTAAATGCCTTCATGAAACCACTGTATATCATGTTTCACATACCAATGATACAGGTACAAACTGAGCACCATTTAAATGTTCTGGAATATTATCCTAATAGATTCTACATGTAAGCTTATCAATTTTGAGGATAAATAGGTTTGTTACACATGCATTGTTTATTCTACATATGTCCTACTTTTTCTTATATTTTCCTACTTTTGTCCTACTTTAGTCCTACTTTTTGAAAATTTTCAGTCCTACTTTTGTTCTACTTTTTCGAAGGGGTCTGCCGGACACCCTGCCAGTACCATAGTTTAAGTTCTCTGCTGCTAGTAAAGGATTAATACAACTGCGTTTGAGGCACACAAAGATTGGATGCTAAAATAATCTTCCTTTGTTCCTTTGTTAATATTTCTCAGACACTAGGTCCTACTAAGAGCTTTCCTACGTTCATTGAATTATTTTCATATATGAAAATAATTCATTCACATGTAACACCACGCGCTAGAATTTTGTCCACGTCCTTCTCCTAGTCAGTCATAGACTTGCCATAGCCTTTCAGTTATTCATTTTTTTGTCTGTGCCTGCATAGGTATAATACCTAAGACCTTGCCTCAGACTAATTAGGCAATAACAAAACGTATTTATATAAGACCTATGCAAGTCTATGTTTGTCACAGGTCGTTCTGGGCCACCTGGTCGTCTTGGGGTCGCCTGATAGCTTTTCTTGTTGATTTCATGAAGCCGAGAAAGCCTTCCATTAACCCACTAAAGGCCACCTACATATATGTATATATATACATGTACACATAAGTATGATACCCCTTATTATATTAGGAGTTCTAAGTGGCGTGGCATTGGTTTATTTGGAGTCTTGGGACCATAAACATGCATGCCATTCCCATATTAGGAGCCACAATCGCGTAGCATTATTATATTTGGAGGAGTTATTGCGTCCAATTACCTAAATCACTCTGTGTCCCTTGAGGATTAATAGGCATCCATACACGTTCTACTGAGCCCTAACCATTCCATACAGTTTAGTACCTGTACAACGCCAATAGACTCCTCTGAAGCCGTTCTACCGAGCCCTAACCACCCCACACAGTTTAGTACCTGTACAACGCCAATAGACCCCTCTGAAGCCGTTCTACTGAGACCTAACCACCCCACACAATTTAGTACCTGTACAACACCAATAGACCCCTCTGAAGCCGTTCTACTGAGACCTAACCACCCCACACAATTTAGTACCTGTACAACGCCAATAGACTCCTCTGAAGCCGTTCTACTGAGCCCTAACCACCCCACACAGTTAAGTACCTGTACAACGCCAATAGACCCCTCTGAAGCCATTCTACTGAGCCCTAACCATCTCACACAGTTTAGTACCTGTATCACTCCAGATAGAGGTACAGCATTGTATTTGGCCATGAAATAAATTATTTGTCATTAAAAGATCGCTAAATAGGCCTAAAATATCGCTAGGTTGGTATAATAGACTCTACACATTTTTATTAGCTGAGAGACCCTTAGTCCACCTGTCATTTTATTCCATAAGGTCAGCGTGATGCACCAATGCATTTATTTGTCCTTAAAAGATCGCTAAGTTGGTGATAACTTTGTTCCCATTGTGCATATTTGAAAATAAAGACCACCATGATGTTCGCCAGCTCGAGCTACCCTTTATCTATAGGTCACACTATGGGAAACTCCTTTTATTAAGGGAGATACGATTTATTTTGTAAAACTGCCAGTTCTTGGACCTCTCTGCCAGTGCCTGGACTGGCGTCTGCCCCCGCGTCCCAAAAAAGCCTATATTTCGATCCATTCCTTCCTCAAACCTGCCCTTTTTCGCCGGTGACACTTAAAACAGATAGGTTTTGGCTGGAGGTAGGGCGCAGGTGGACCGGCTCAGGCCGAAAAGGCCGCTAGTCAATAAATTTATTTCGCTTATTCTATTCCGAAACAAATTTTTTAGGGGGGCATGTCCTTTAAGGGGACGAAACACCCCAGATTGATACCAAACATTCCATATCCGCGCATATTATTTGCATAATTAGCATAATTATGCAGTATCTTGGTACTTTTCCATATAAATAGATGTGTGTCATTGCTGAATGGATGTCTTTCCATTTCTCCATTCTCTGGTGTTTGATTGAAAATGTTGACGCCATTCTGTGTTTTAATTTGTGTTTTTATGGTACATGTATTGAGTTTAAGGCCATAACAGGTTAGTAACAGGTATGCTATGGTATGATGGTAATTACTCACTATTTGTCAGCAATTAATCAATATAAATTAGTAATTACTCACTATTTGTCAGCAATTAGTCTATATATATATCAGTAATTACTCACAATTTGTCAGCAATTAGTCAATATACATCAGTACTTAGTCACTCTATATCAGCAATATAGACTCCTCTGTCACTATTGACTACTACCACTACTGACTACATATCACTATTTACTCTTAATCTGTCAGCAATTAGTCAATATATAACAGAGAAATAGCCATTGATTCAATTGTGCATCCTGTCTTGACTGGTATTTAGTCAACACATGTCAGTATACATACGATTTGTCAGCAAATAGTCAATGTATGTCAGTATTTACTCACATTCTGTCAGCAATACGTAAATATATGTCAGTACTATGTCACTATTTGTCAACAATTAGTCGGAATATATCAGTAACTATGCGAGAGGGAACCTATTCAAATATTCTGGTCATCAACCTTGGCAAAATAATTCATAACAGCTCTGCTGTGCTTACCTCAAGGTTTTTCTCAAGTCATCAAAAACATGCCTCCTCGTATGTTGGCTCTGTCTGACCCAGCTGACTCGGCTACTTTGTCGGATCACCAACCTCTGACCGCGCTTCCTTCTCCTTCCTTCTCCAGGTTATCCTCTGTGCCAACTCGCGTCCGGCACTCAATGACGTGACATACAATGAGCTGACAGTCCTGACAAAGCGCATTGCTGCTGTCTCTGACGTCATAAATAGCGCACTGAGTGACGGGCGTCTCCTTGTGATGGAATCAGGACAAGGATCTCCGTGCCTAGACCTCAGGTAGGTTAGCCCTGTAAGGGCCTCAGGATGGTAACTCAAGGTTTGTGGCACTCTGTTGGCTTGGTGCACCAATGCAGTACTGGGGAGTCTGCTCACTGGTGCTGCAATAGCGCATCATGCCAACCTATCAACAGTGTGTCAAACCCACACGGTTGGCCTAACGCAGGAATGCAGCTGTTATGAGTTACATAAAAGAGCTGCATTAATGTGTCATGAAGGCTTCAGACCAGTAAAGTGTTATCCTAAGAAGGGTTAGGATATCGGTTGACCTTTGCACTACAGGTGAAGAGTTTTGAGAAAGAGGCACTTTGCAATGTGGCAGTTATGTCAATATGATACCAGGCATGCTTTTTTATAGCAAACAAAGCAGGATCCTAGACAGGACCTCCTCCATTGAATAACCACTCCTATGCCGTTAATAGCTATCTTTAGATATCTACAGTTCCCTTCTGCTTCCCATATTAATCTCCTTGTATAAGCAGTCTTTGAGGAAACCACCAGGACACCGGTTGTAAACAGGAAAAACGCTGCAAAGCTGGGGGGGGGGAAGGGTGAAGCTGACGGCTCACATGCCTGGCTTATAACTAGACCTTAGCCTACATGCCAGTTTTATGTAGGGTGGTCGGAGGGTCAAGCTGATTTCCCTGTCCCTCATTAGCGCTTTATAAAGATACTTTTCTTTAGTCCCCGCACACAGCCTATGCAGCACATAGAGACATCTATTCACTTGGAATGTGTAGGTATTGAGTGGGGACATTGTATATTTATGTGGTAAGGAATGATATGGTGTATTTCATATGGAAACCTGAGGCCAAAATTAACTTACCTTCACATTTTAGCAACCATCATGTATGTATTCTCTATTCCCCAGATACAAATACAATAACCTATGCCTCCTCTCTATCCCCCAGGTACATAGCCGATAATCCTGGGTCCATTCTCTACATAGACTTTAATCCCTGTGCCTATTCTCTATTCTCCACTACATAGACTTTAATCTCTGTGTCTATTCTCTTTTCCCCAGGTACATAGACTATGACTTGGCAGAGAAGATGAAGGAGATGGGAGCTGACCTGTTGGTACTGGAGGGTATGGGGCGTGCTGTCCATACCAACTTCTATGCCGCATTCAAGAGCGACTGTCTCAAGGTGGCCGTATTGAAGAACCCATGGCTTGCCAAGCGACTCGGCGGGGACATGTTCGGAGTCATGTTCAAGTATGAGAAATCTAGACATATCACAGCAGCAGCTTCCAAGCAGGGAAAGTCATGATAGAAACTTGTGTTATTGGTCATTGTTATCACCTTGCTATAAGTAGTTTGTGTGAATGAAGAGAAAATGGCTCTCAATGAACTAGTGTATAGACTGTATTCAGTCTGAGACCGTGAGTGATTGAGTGATAATATTAGCTGAGCTATACTAGAATTCAGGGACTTTTAAAGGACGATGAATAACATTTGTATGACATTTTAAGTAATTATCATCAATTTTCATCATGTATAATAAGGATAGTGGCGAGAGCACATACATGTATTTAATTCTGGTCCTGACATGAATTCAATTCGTCCTGTTCCCCCATGCCCCTGATATACCTATACAGAATCAACTCGCCAACTAACTTTGACGTTAAGGCTGATTTAAGCAGGCAGCTGGTAATGTCCAGAACATATTGGACCCATCCTGTGATTCTAGTGATTAAATCTGGCATTTATGTTATTTGTTATTAGAGCAGAATGAGTGTAAAGCGTAAAAGGTTTAAACCTGGGCTACCGGCATATGCAATTTCCCCTTTATTGCTGATGGACATAGGTACTGGTAGTGCATTTGTAGAGGGTTACGTCTTTCGAGGAGAAGCGCTAACGCGGCGCCATTTTTAATGGTTCTTCGCTTGTAAAATATGAGCAGTAGACTTTCGCATATTCACCACCGGAACCACGGACACACTTCCGGTCATACCGTTTCTCCCCGAAAGGGATCACGTTTGTCGTGAGATATCAGTGATGCCACCTAGTGTTTAACTTATAAATTAAAATAGTGTTAAACCTGCATCCTGTAGTCTGTCTCTTCCAAAGTTGTTTTCTGAACATCTCCACAGCTGCGACATTTTGAATTCAAAGTATATATTCTTGTATAATACAGAGGTGTGAAATGCCGATAATGAATTTCTCTGAAGTGCGTTAAATGGCTTCACAACAATGTCTAGACTCTAGAGAGTGTTTTACCACAGAATAGAGTTATTAAAAGGGGTCCATTGATCAATTTTAGAACAGTCTTATGGTATCTAAGGTTTGAATTTGACATTAGGATATCCGATAATGAAATATCCACAATTTGCAAAAAGGAATCAGATATTATCAGAAGTCCAATGTCAGACCCGCACCCATATAAATGGTAAAGGGATTTCTCAGTGGATTTACACAGATCTCAGGAACTATCGTTTTGAAGACAAAAATCTCGGATTTTTCTCTGAGATTTTCACACCCCTATATTCCTTGAGGACTGAAGCCCAATGCTATTCAAAGATCATAGTTCTAGTCCACACCACTGCAGAGTAAATAATTCATTTAAATTGAGCCAATTAATATGAAAAACATATTGAAATTCCTATGCTTAAATGAATATAGGAATCGAGTGACTCCACAGCCCAAAATTTTAGATCTATAGACTATATACCCGGATAATCATGTCGGTTTTGAGAAAGGTATTTATTTCTTTGTTGAGGAAGTTGTATGCCAAGATTCTCGACCTAATACCATTTTTCTCCTTTTTTCCGTATCCTTGTAGAATTTAGGCGTAAAAAGTTACGGGGGGGGGGGGAGAACCTGCAGACCAACGATTTCCACTTGTCTGACCTGGTCTCTGGGTATTTTGTACTTCTGGTGTATATATGTTGGGCCCTAATCAATAGCCCAGTTTCTATTTTACTAACTTAAGTACACTTGTCCACAGGTAGTATTAGAATGACGTGATCCCTATGTGTTCATTTTAACCAATGGTGTGTGTATATAATATGTATGTTCAGTCTGTGTACTTAAATGGTGTTATTGGTAATTTTATTTTAAATTTTATATGAATCTGTTGGCCAATTGATTCTTTTCATCTTGAGGAGTAAGATGCCGTTGTGTTAATTGAAGTTCGTGGGATTTCCGCGTTTCCGCGGAAATTTCACACCCCTTGTATTATGACCTTTTGGTTGCTAAGGCTGCATAAAATCGATTTTCAGCTTTGCGGACACTTTTTGTTAAAATGAAGTGAGGGAGGAAGGCGCTGTCCGCAAAGCTGATTATCAATTTTATGCAGCCTAAGATATTAGTATTTCTTATTGTAATAAGAATTGAAATGCTACTGGAAATCATAGTCTTCTGACGTCAATAGAAAACTTGAATGAAATGCAGTGATCAAATTTAATCTAGAATTTCCACATACACTCTGATAAGAATCCAATTTGGAAAATATGAATCTGTATTACTTTATCAATATCTATTCTAATATGAACACATCCCTGTCACTGTTGGGCACCATTTTGTCCATAGATATTTATTACCGGTACACTAATTCACACTCAAGTGCCTGTGCATGATTGGCAATTTACTCCCAATTGGCTGTGTAAATGGTTTTTGTGCATTGTAAATACTTGTAATAAATGATTTCAAAGAACAAGTGGTTTACTTTGATTGTGAGAATAGTAGATGTAACAGGTAGGTTGCTAATATAACTACCGCTACATTCATATATGTATACACACTAATAGATAAAACCGTAGTGTTGTAGATTTTAATAGAATGGTAGGGAATAGTCCTGTGAGACATGGCACGTCGACTTGTAATTTTGTGTCTAGTTTTAGTTGGTGACACTGATAGAATAATAGAAAATTTGTGAATGTTAGATAGGTAATCTAAGAGGCATTAGGAAGACCCATGGACTCATGCATCATAATGACATGTAACACTCTGCAGTCCTTAAAGAAATCACTGGCTGTGCTCAGCAAACCCAGGGCTGTACTCATTCATAATGACAGCATAGCACTATGCAGCCCTTAAAGGGTTAATGGTGGTCAATGACCCCTGACCATGCAGCAGGGAGGCCCAGAATGACCAGTGGAGGCAGTGCATAATAAGGCTTCTGCAGTTTACTATATCATAGAGGTACTCTTCCAGCCCCTGACTATATAGTAAATTGCCTGAGCCGAGGGGAACACTTATATGTGTGAACAATTCAGCTAGTCAGAACCCCCTCTCATGCACATGATCCCTAGTATAGTGGGGGAGCACTTGAGAACTGCGGGACAGCACTATACCGCACATTAGGGTTAGGCTGTGTGTCCCCGCCCCCTCCCCTCATACATCTGCCACATAACAGCAGGTGGCCACCACCATAGAAATGCTAAGGCATGGAGGGGCCAAGCAACTCTCCCTCTTCTGAGTTTTGCCTGAACTACAGGTATTGCTGGTGATTGATTGTTGTGACCAATGCAATGTGTCAGGGCTTTTGTCATGTCGGCTGCATGCAGGCTCGCCCCCTCCAGCCCGACAGAGTACGGGCTGGCTTCAGACCTTCATCTGGGTAGATCGTTGCCCAGGCGGCGAAGCTCACTTCCCAAGCAGATGCTTGACTTAAGGAGTGACCCAACATGAGCTTAGGGAGTGAATACACATCCCAGATCAATCAGATTCTTATCTAGATCAAAGAGGGTAATTAAGTAATAAACTAGAATACACATCCAGTGGAAAATAGAGCTGACCCAAGGCTATTGAACTGAGTATCAATAGACGCTGGCCGAGGCTGGCTGCATGGGGCTGCAAAGCACAACCCGCCCCCCCCCCAACTGGTCATCATACACCAGTCAACTAGTCAGACCAGTACACCTAGCAGAGATGCCACTCAGTGGCCGACAAAAACCAGGAAAATTGGATTTGGATACATTTTCCCAGGAATTTAACATGATTTGATACAGAAATCTTGAAACCAAAACCAGGAATTTCTGGTACACCAGGAAAAGTGGCATCACTGACCTAGAGTCTCCGCGCTAATAAAGCTGGTCGGGTTTGTTCGAATGAACCCAATATGTAGTTCCCTGTGCATAATACACGTTATTTCAATCAGAAACCTAGGAAGTGTATGTTCGGCGACTGATGAGGTGCTAGTTAAACCTGACACAAAAGCAGGGATGTAAGTCAGGCATGGGCAAAAATCAGGAAACCATATATTAACTCAATATAAAGGCCTTCTATTTAAAAAAAAAAAAAAAACAGCCCTCCTTTGCCACTTGTATAATGAAAGTACATGCATTCAAAATTCTCAGAATCAGGAAATCCTGATAAAACCTGAAGACTTACATCCCTGCACAAAAGTGTCTCAAAACAGAATGCTATCAGGGATGTAAGTCAGGAATTGGCAAAAATCAGGAAGCCATAAGTTTACTTGATATAAAAGTCTTATTTTTCTATCCAAACCGATCTCCTTACCACTCGTATAAGGAAAATAATGTTATTAAACAATTACTGAAATCAGGAAA
Organism: Acholoe squamosa; assembly: GCA_949317995.1. NCBI lineage: Eukaryota > Metazoa > Annelida > Polychaeta > Phyllodocida > Polynoidae > Acholoe > Acholoe squamosa. The sequence goes on along the minus strand of OX439047.1, from coordinate 21,407,218 downwards.
TCATGATAAAGCTTGAAGACTTACATCCCTGTGCTATGTAATAGTGTGCTAGATGGCGCAGCCCGCATCAAATTTCATTGATATTTTATTGTGTGAATTGATATTTATTGTTAATTTCTTTAAGAAAACCCGCATCCCGATAATCCTTAAATGCAGCTCATAATAAGTACAATTTCGGTACTACGATCCCCAGGCAATATCTACAACACCAAAAGCACAAGTTATTTTAATCATCTGTATATATATGACTGATTTATTCCCAACAAGAACATTAATTTACAACAATTGAAATAGAACGCTATCTTCCTGAACATAGTAAACTATGTACAAATACTGTAGTACAATCTTCTCATGATATAATGCACATATGTTTGTTTTTTTTACTTGACGTGGCTAGGACAAGCAAAATCACCCCCGCCAGTGTCGGGGATTTCATCAGTGTAGGGCATCCATCACATTCAATCCCACTGGTGAGATTGTATGCATTAGATGGATCTAGTTCATTTCAATAAGGTCTCTCAAATATTTTGATTTTTTACCCCTGGGGGGGGGGGGCAAAAACAAACTCCAGGACGTTTAGCTCTACTGGTAGAGTTCTAGGGTCTAGGGGGTCCCCGTGTCCTGGGCGATTGAAATGCCTCGCTATTTCAATGTCCGGGTCATTTTTCTTGATTTTGCAAAAATGGCTTCCAAGGCCGGTTTTGAGTGGGCCTAGGGTTTTGCCCAACATACTGTACATTACACTTGGTGCACGTTATAGAATAGGTAAGGTTTGAGCTAGAGCAGCAAACATTATATCTACTATAAAAGAGCACTTTTTCAAAAGGGAGCTCAGTAGAGCGGTAGCTGTTGGAAGGGTTGGAAGGGTAACATTAGCTTCGTCCCTCATATATAATGCACATATGGAAGTGATATACATGTATATGCTAAACACTACGTTATACATATGTATATGGATTCATATTGGAAGGCATTTGTTTCATTTTAACTTTTGTCAAAACACATATGACAGCTAAAAATTGAATGGCTACCTCTGGAATATAAAGTGGCAAATTATCATGAATGAAAGAAATAATACCTGCTGATGTGCCATATAGAAATTTCTCTATTTCTACTATAGAGAAAATTTCAGAAAATAATTTAATGGTGCCACCGAATGGTGCACAATCAATGCATGCTTAGAGTATCAAGGATGCACAATGGAAATGAAATAATATTGATTTGTCAATTGGCTATACATTTATTTTACAAAGTTTCGTGTGCCCCTTTCCCTAAACTTTGTTTTCCTCATTGTAGACCTATAATCAACTAGTCTTGTGTTTATGTGTCTATGGTCATACATTCGGAATACCGTATTCATAAAAACTAGATCATCAAGTAAATTAAAATGTCACAGGTAATAGGACAAAGTCCTATGAAGCAAGCTTCAATGTCAATTATTCAACAATTACTGAAGTATATTTTATACTAATATGCATTATGTGGCCCTCAAGGGGTTAGTGGGCACCTTGAGAGGTACAGGACCATCAAAGGTGTCACAAACACTATTAGAACGCCTTATAGATGCACTGTAGTCGGCCTGGGCACTGTTAGAGGTACAGGACCATCAAAGGTGTCACAAACACTATTAGAACGCCTTATAGATGCACTGTAGTCGGCCTGGGCACCGTGAGAGGTACAGGCCCATCAAAGGTGTCACAAACACTATTAGAACGCCTTATAGATGCACTGTAGTCGGTCTGGGCACCGTGAGAGGTACAGGCCCATCAAAGGTGTCACAAACACTATTAGAACGCCTTATAGATGCACTGTAGTCGGTCTGGGGTGAGACAAACAAAATTGGACCTGCCAGTGGGTAATACCACCTTGCATCGACCACATAGAATATACTCATTGCCAGAGAACAAAAATATATCAAGACGCACTGTAGTCGGCCTGGGCACTGTTAGAGGTACAGGACCATTAAAGGTGTCACAAACACTATTGGAACGCCTTATAGATGCACTGTAGTCGGCCTGGGCACCGTGAGAGGTACAGGACCATCAAAGATGTCACAAACAATATTGGAACGCCTTATAGACGCACTGTAGTCAGCCTGGGGTGAGACAAACAAAATTGGACCTGTCAGTGGGTAATACCTCCTTGCATCGACCACATAGAATATACTCATTGCCAGAGAACAAAAATATATCAAGATTTTTATTAACAGTTGTAGACATTTGTCACCTCATTTAATGAATGTAACAATATGATTGCTCATAAATTCCAAATATTTAGAGCAGGTATATTTATGAATACAGCCTGATAGTTTTATTTTTTCCCAAGACAAATGAAAGGTGGTCAACTCAAAGCAGTTTACCTCGACCTATAATTTTTCTCTGAAAATGTCCCATCCGAGTCAAATGAAGCAAGCAGAGCTTGCTTCAAAAATTAAAAAAAAAAAACGAAGTGAGTGACCAATCGCCAACAATAAAAGCTTGTGCTTAGTCCGCAGCATATCTATAGGGAGACAGAGACTTCTTTAGGCTGTCAGTGTGTCCTCAAAGTCAGGATGCACCTCAGCCTATACACAAGGTTTGAAGTTACCACTAAAGTTTGTATGTCATCAGGTCTTTCACAAGAATGAAAGCTCTATGTGCTTAGTTCACCCATAGAGATGGGATCTCTTCCAGCCCCTGGTTCACCTCATAATTAAGCACCACCGAGTCTACAATGATACAATGTTAGATTTACGCAGTGTTCATTTATTAATATAGGGCAGCAATGTGCATTGCTCATAACTCGAAAAAAAATAAAATTTAAATTTTTTGGCAGATGTTATGTACCATAAATTCTTTGATTTGAGGTTCATATCATATTTGAATCAAATCAAAATTGTAGTTTATTGCAAGGTCAGTAATGCAGGTAATGTTGCTTTTATCAGAGAATTTAAGGTAATTGCAGTTAGTTAGACTCTGCTGTCCCAAAGCTCTGGCCCCTTTGTACTTGATAGTCTTTCCCATTACATTGTTTCTCCAGAATTAAAATCAATAGCCTTGAGCAAGTTTAGCTTGTGGTCTGACATCAGCACTCCCATTCACAGACAGGAACTCCAAGCAGGTGTTAAGTAGTGTTATAGTCCTATACTTTCACAAGACATCTGCTTGGAAGACCAGATGCTACTCACCCAGGCTATTCGCACCAAGCCACTATTCGCATAACTCCCGCCAAAACTGCATTATTTGCACCACATTGCCAAAAAAGGCGGGAAAGTTGATACATGGATCAACATCATATACCTTCACCATTGGAGGCAAAAAGTGTCTTATGGCTGCCAACCAACTGACTCTGTAGAATATAGACAATTACTCAAAATTTACAATAGTTGGTACTGAAATACCTTTTCCTGCAAGACCCCTACATCTCCTCCTTTAATGACACTACAAATTCAATAAGTAATTCTGCCTCTTATATATAAAATTTCCATCTTTTCTGAAACTTATTCGCACCACCAAAATGACTGAAAATGAGAGGACCCTAGTCGTCTCCTATAACTCTTTTCGAGTTAATTAACCAGAAGTATCAGGGAAGGAGGCGCGCAGGGGGGAGGGGGGAGGTGATGGCAGGTGGGGCATCCGTGTGAAATCTCATCATTCTCACCATCCCAGATAGCAGATCAAACGTTTGAAAAGCCCCCTGGTGCCCCTACTGAACCAAATTGGTGTCTCACACCTCCCCCACTCGTTCATGATTAATGACTAACTGCCGAAACACAAGTTTTTAAAGATATAATTTATGTGACCCATGCACCTTAGATTTACAAAGAAGGGCTCCTGTATCAGATAAGGGACTATTGGAATATCTTCTCTCAGTTAATTTATACTAGAGACTGCATTCTTTTAATCCTAATCCAATTGATGAGTTTTAAATTTCTCAATATACAAAGCCTGTTACAATTACAATTTTACACACTTTCACATCCATCTGAGCACCTTGTATCTACACTGATTCTAGCGTACAAATAGTAATCCTTTCATACTTCCACAGAAAGCGCAACATACCGGTAACAGTACATGTATTTTCCTTTACCAGAGATATGTACATCATAATGTGTATGTCTATGCCTTTACAAATCAGAATATTTAGGCTGCATGATTTCTGAATATAGTTATATATCATCCATATTCTCGATAAGTTTCCAACATGTCCTTTGCCTTACTTTAACTTATCAGTTTATATCCTTATTTGCAGTAAACATATTTGATTACAGTCATCGAGAACCGGTCGGTTCAGGAACAAGCAGAGTATCTAAGCTTGCCAATTTATCGAGACATGAACATATTATAAGCAGCACTTAATCATAACGTCTCCATCGTGTTTTCACACGTTTGGCAAGATATATACGAAAATACAAATTGTACAATAACCATGCACTGGGTATATATCACGCCACTTCTACTTAAATGTTAATCTTTCAATATTTTGGAAAAAAAAGTTTTGGTTGGCAGATATAAATGTATGGTAATGTGTATATGTGTCGACATCACAGAAAAAGGTGGCATAAAATGATAAATGCCGTAATGATCTATTGCACTGCTCCTACCTCAGACCGGTAACCAGCTTTGACGACATTTGTCCCACACCAGTAACAAAAAAAAGGACGACCTCTTTTCAGCAACACTTAATATATTCATCATCCACAAGCGCGGTATGCTTTGCTGTCATGAGAATTAAGTCTAGCAGCTAGCGGTGCCATTTCATATGAAATGAAACTGATAAATCAGCCATCATTTTAATTTTGTTTCAATGGTATCATAAACTGGATTTTATCTGTTTTCCAAAATATCCATCGTTCATTGTGGTTACCAAAAATATAATAATACTGGGACAGGCTCAGGACGCACCCCTTAGCATTAGTCCGCTACAACACTGGGTATATCTTTGTCAGAGGAATACCTATGTGAAGCAGTATCTTACATATAGGATGCTAACATTGGGATTAGGCTGGGACCGGTCTGGGTTGAGGATGACTTGTCAGTACCTAGTGTTATGCGATAACACACTACCGCGCTGAGGCCACCACGCTCGGGGCTCCCAGTCGCTCCAACTTCTCAAAGTGTTTCCGTGCGTTTTTGATGTTGATGAGCGTCGCTGCAGAGGCTGGAAGTGACATGGAGTTTATGTATGAGACAAAACAATTATGTGGCAGAGTATAAGGCAGCACAAGAAAACTTTATGATTTCTTGTTAAACATTGCAAAGACATACCTGCAAACTACAGACGAGTGAAAAACTGAGTTCCTTGACCCCCCCCCCCCCCTCTTATCAATGTTAAGATGAAATCTCATTGGATCTTGACGAATCACAAGATTGACCTAGATGGATCTTCTGAGGAGTTTGTAGGTATGAAAGAACATCTTTTAACAAAAGATATCTATATCGCACAAAATGTAGGGAATTCGAAAAAAGCCAGCGGGTAGGGCTGCCGTCCCATTCAAGGCAACCAAAAAAGATTTTATGTGACTAATACTGGCAAAACAGGGCTTTCAAAGCTAAGTCCACCATCAATGAATTACAGCATTATATTCAGGGTACTATGAATATGCCTTACGTATAGAGGGGTCCGACATGATGACCATGACGTAAGTATTGGAGGTGAAGACATCAATGAATGCAGCAAAGGATGAGTTGCGGACTTCCATACTCTGGAAAGCAGCGGCCAGTTTGGAGCAGCTTAACTTGAACTGTTTTATGATGTTGGAGATCTTCTCAAACCGGTGCACGTCCCGATGCTGCATGTGCTGACAGTGAGCAATCACCTGATGGAGCGAGTGTGAAGGTGATGGTTGTTTGATGCCAGTTTGACATAAGATTCATGGTTTGACATTACTATGAGAACTGTTTTAACATGCTCTATGTACGTAACTACCGGTACTATGTGTTACTATGTAACAACTTTATGGTGACAATACCTATGCTTTCTTCATACAGTAAATTGTACTAAAAATCATGGCAATAAACCTTTTATGAATTTTTACTAATAAAAGAGTATGTAGAAAGCATAGGTATAATACTTTTCTACTATTTCATAATTATTATAGATATGCTTTTAGGACTTTTTGTTCTAATTCATGCAACTTGTATTCTATAAAACAAGTGAAAAGGAGAAACACCGGGCTATATCTCAATATTGTGTCAGGTTTGTTTTTTTTTTACTTACGAGGAAAGTAGCCCTTTCAAAGAGAAGAACTTCATCTGCATCTATGATCTTGGCGAAATGTGTCAGATTGTTCTCCAGGGCCTGTACGTTAGGGATGAGCTGGTATACAATACACGACCACGCCTGGAGGGAGAAATGATTAAGATTATGTCTTTAACTATGAACCCTCTTTATCCTTAAGGGCTACAACTTGTATTAGCGCATCCATGCATCAGACTGATTATGTATCACTGATACACCTGAAAGTCTAGCACCATCACTGATGAACCATTGGTGAATCAATTTTTGGTGTTAAAACAATGATTTTGCGGGTAAAAATTACTATTTTCAAAGTTTAGGGTGTGCGCTCATTAGAATTAATTGTTTTTATGTTTTGAGCATCAGAATTCTTTCTACGCATATGTGCGCCCTTTAAAATGAGTACGCTATATCAAGTACCTTGTAGAGTGTCTCATCCCAAATAGAGGTGGCAAAGCAGGTACAATCGAGTGGTTTTGACAGACGTTTCAGATCCTCTTCACGTTCCCGGAATATCTTTAATACAAGTACAAACATACATAAAGCAAATTACCTGGAATCAATCAGAAGCCTGTAAGTTGTATTTAATCATAACTGGTACTGTCATTTATGAGACTACCTCTCCATCGACTAAGTAAAATGGTGCATTTCAATGTGGCTTACAGATAGTGAGAAATCATTATGTGGACACCTTTTCCCAGGAAATTTACGTTTCGATATTAAAAAAAAAAAAAAGAAGAAAAACGCTACACATGAGCCAAGAATTATTTTTAAAGCAGGAAAAGTGTTGTCTCTATTTCTTTATTGTGTTGATGAATGAGGAACCAAAGAGACTGATATTCCGCCCACATTTTCTATTCACCTAGATTATATATACCGGGTAGTAAGATATGATGAAATATTTTTCACAAATCAATACCGGGTAGTTTCACATTGATAAATGCATGTTTCTTACGTGATCGCGCTGATCCTCCTGTACCAGGTCCATTTTGTGTACCAGACAGAAGACTTTGGCCTCGGGGCTGTTCTGGAGGATGGCCTCCAGACATGACTGGTAATAGTGCATATCCTTCTCCAGCTCGCGGCTCTCTACGTCAAAAACATAGATCAGCACCTCCACGTAGCGGAAGATGTTATCCCGCTGACTCGCAAAGTATGACTCCATGAATGACTCCTGTCTGTAATGATACATAGGTGTCAGGAAATAGGGCCATTTATATACAGCGATCAAATTCCTTCTCAGTCATAAGCCCTCGTTTACGATGTTAATTCAGACTATAGAAAGGCCAAATTTTCTTTACTGCTAAAGTGTATTAATTTCCTTTTTGCTTTCTTGACAGTCCACAATATAGATTGATTTATCTTTATCTCATTTGCAGGAAAGTCTATGAGGATTTCTGACAAAAATAAACTCCATGGTTAATCTACTTACCCTCCACAATCCCACAAGTTGAGGACCAGGTTGCCAAGGAAGCGTACATGAGAGTGCTCCACGTCCACTGGAATAAACAATACGATATCACACGTCAATCATTGATACAGAGCTTCTAGTTGTCCATACTCACAAACACCTACTTTAGATGCCCATGTTGCTCAATGAAAATTTTCATTATCCTAGTTATAAATAATCATATATACAGTAGAAGCTCGAGTCAAGAGGCATTATACGCAATTCTACAGTTTAACACACTTTATTCATGGGAAATGCATCATAGTGACAAAAGGGAGGGGGGGGGGATTGTAACGCCCCCCTCCTTCCGGGCCTCAACTGCGAAAAAAAAAAATCAAAATACTTGCTGCACTTGAAGAGGTCTTACATTCATTTTTTGCCCCCCCCCCCACTATCAACCGCTTCAATTTTTTCATTGTGAAAAATATGACCACTCCCTAGCTTACTTGTGGCTCCTAGTCGGCGAGTGTCACGTGCTATGTAATTGGCAAAGATGATAGAGCGCATGCTCGTCTTGCCGGAAGCTGACTTCCCCATCAACAGCACCTGTAAAAGAGGAGGGGAATACCTTGAAACATAGTTTCCTCTGTTTTCTTTGTGTGTGTGTATAAATGATTTTAAGATGAGGTTTATCTAAACCAAGCAGGTTGTATTGAAAACGTCTTCATTGAACCCTTAAGATAAGGTGAGGACGAAGTCTCCAAGACTTTGCCTTAAACAAATTTATGTAGATGTTAACCATCTAATGATCTATTAACCCCACATGGGCCTCTTAGTCAATCAAAATGTCCACACGATGCATAAATGCAGTCCTACTAAGTCTACTCACCAAAGCTGCATTCATGCATCATGCTGACCCTACAGGGATGAAACACTATAATACATTTTACCAGTGTTGGCATGATGCAGTAATACACTCAGTGGTTAACGGGTACCTTGATTTTGTGCCCCATTTTGTGCTTATCTGAAAGTGAATTTCTATAACGTGGGTAGCTGCCCCACCGAGCAAGTAGCTCCTGTGTATCAGGGTCTAGCTCCCCATCATAACCTCCTCCAGTAGCCATCCAGTCACACCCCTTTAAGTGACCAGTGACCTCCAGGGTATCTGTCCACAATGCTAGCTGTGTACTGAGTGTAGCTCAAATTAGGACTCAGTATGGAGGCCTAGTGGAGCCACCATCTTGAATTTCGCTGGTTGAGCTAGAACCCACTGATAAGACATACCATGATGGGTACCTTGTCCCTGGTTAACACCCACTTCCAGGGACATGCTGGTCCCACCTTATCAGTGTGGGCCGCAGGAACCAGCTCCAGACCAGCTAGTGGCCAATACACAAGTCTGCCTGGGTCTGATGCCAGGTGAGCCAGGGTATGTGTCCACAATGTGGCGCCCACAATGCTAGCTGTGTACTGAGTGTAGCTCTATACACAAGTCTGCCTGGGTCTGATGCCAGGTGAGCCAGGGTATGTGTCCACAATGCGGCGCCCACAATGCTAGCTGTGTACTGAGTGTAGCTCTATACACAAGTCTGCCTGGGTCTGATGCCAGGTGAGCCAGGGTATGTGTCCACAATGCGGCGCCCACAATGCTAGCTGTGTACTGAGTGTAGCTCTATACACAAGTCTGCCTGGGTCTGATGCCAGGTGAGCCAGGGTATGTGTCCACAATGAGGCGCCCACAATGCTAGCTGTGTACTGAGTGTAGCTCTATACACAAGTCTGCCTGGGTCTGATGCCAGGTGAGCCAGGGTATGTGTCCACAATGCGGCGCCCACAATGCGGCACCCACAATGCTAGCTGTGTACTGAGTGTAGCTCTATACACAAGTCTGCCTGGGTCTGATGCCAGGTGAGCCAAGGTATGTGTCCACAATGTGGCGCCCACAATGCTAGCTGTGTACTGAGTGTAGCTCTATACACAAGTCTGCCTGGGTCTGATGCCAGGTGAGCCAGGGTATGTGTCCACAATGCGGCGCCCACAATGCGGCACCCACAATGCTAGCTGTGTACGGAATGTAGCTCTATACACAAGTCTGCCTGGGTCTGATGCCAGGTGAGCCAGGGTATGTGTCCACAATGAGGCGCCCACAATGCTAGCTGTGTACTGAGTGTAGCTCTATACACAAGTCTGCCTGGGTCTGATGCCAGGTGAGCCAGGGTATGTGTCCACAATGTGGCGCCCACAATGCTAGCTGTGTACTGAGTGTAGCTCTATGTACACAAGTCTGCCTGGGTCTGATGCCAGGTGAGCCAGGGTATGTGTCCACAATGTGGCGCCCACAATGCTAGCTGTGTACTGAGTGTAGCTCTATACACAAGTCTGCCTGGGTCTGATGCCAGGTGAGCCAGGGTATGTGTCCACAATGCGGCGCCCACAATGCGGCACCCACAATGCTAGCTGTGTACTGAATGTAGCTCTATACGACCAATAATCATGAATCGTCGTTATCTGGGCTGCCAGGGGGGTCTAAAAATATTTTGGACCAGCCTAAAAAGTTTTAGGGTACATTTAGTACAGGTGTTGGGGCTTACAGTCCATATATGCGGGTAGCTTAAATATCATTTTTAAATCCACAGCATGGGACCAAAGTTGAGGGTCTCTCTAGGGTCCAATCGCTAGTGATTGTACCATACATCTAAGCCTTAATAGAGTAAGATGTTGATATTAACAGACTAAGTTACTCTCATAAAGGTCCATTGTCATATAAGATATTATGGTTAGATATGTTAAACACTGGTGGCAGTCTCTAGGGGCTCTCTAGGGTCTAGGGTCTCTCTTGGGTCTAGGGTCTCTCTAGGGTCCAATTGTTAGTGATTGTACCATAGCTCTAAGCCTTAATGGAGTAAGATGCTGATATTAACAGGCAAGGTTACCCTCATAAAGGTCCATTGTCATATAAGATATGATAGTTAGATATATTATACATTGGTGACAGACTATAGGGCCTCTATCAGGTCTAGGGTCTCTCGGGTCTAGGGTCTCTCTAGGGTCCAATTCTGAGTGATTGTACCATAGCTCTAAGCCTTAATGGAGTAGGCAGTTGATACTAACAGGCCAAGATACTTTGATATAAAGGTCAATTAACATGTAAGAGATTATAGTTAAATATATTATACACTGGGGCCAGACTGACATTAACGGTGATTAAGGGTCTCTCTAGGGTCTAACACAAAACTACCCCAACTCTGTCACTCAAACTGGATTGAGTACCCAGGCCAAGATATAGGAGCTAGACTTCCGATTTTTTTTTCATGCATCTAGGGACATGTTAAGGCTCTGCATGGTATATCTATTTCATCTCTGTGCTACTGGAATAATAGAACATGGTTGCTATGTTAGGGTCTCTCTAGGGTCTAGTGTAGAACTGCCCATGTACCTTCAGTGACTTAGCATAAAAAGTACAGTGGCCACATATTCCTATTTGGTCTTAAAGTTTTCCCTGTGCTGTAGGGGAAATACCAAAACCAAAAAAGGAACCTATGCCCCAGCATCTTTTATTATTTGCAAGTTGCACTTGAGATTTTTGTGTTTTTGCTCGAGAAAACCCCCATTTTGGGCAGTTTTAGCCCTCTACCTCCCTAAATATGCCTCGTAGATAGGCACAACCCATATACCCCTTGTAGCTCCATCCGGTCCCGACCAGAATAAATGAAAAGACACATATATTACTTTATTTCAAGTTTTTGTTGAAGGGAGAACAAGAACAGGTCAGTTAACGACGATTCGTGATTATCAGTCATACACAAGTCTGCCTGGGTCTGATGCCAGGTGAGCCAGGGTATGTGTCCACAATGAGGCGCCCACAATGCTAGCTGTGTACTGAGTGTAGCTCTATACACAAGTCTGCCTGGGTCTGATGCCAGGTGAGCCAGGGTATGTGTCCACAATGCGGCGCCCACAATGCGGCGCCCACAATGCTAGCTGTGTACTGAGTGTAGCTCTATACACAAGTCTGTCTGGGTCTGATGCCAGGTGAGCATTTGTAGTACTTGATTATATTTATACACACCTTGTATTTGAACCAGGAAGTTTCAAAAACTATTCGTCATATTCATTTGCAGAAACTCTGAGAAGCCCCTCTATACAACGAGCCAACACAAAAGAGCCAGCTTAGTGTCTTCGGGTGCCAATTGTACTGATTCTGGTCCAATAACCATGTGTTTTCCACTAGGGCGTGGGAGCTCCAGACTCCTGGTGCAAGGGAGGTTGAGTAGCTACACGATAACAGTGGCGAATGGCCCACTTTATAGGCAACCCAAGGTCCCCTTGGAGATGTAGGAGTGGCCCTACTTTCAGTTTCTAGTCAGTTTCTAGTCATCAACTGCGTTCATATGTCTTATTATTAATTCCATGCGATCTTGGCTCTGTCACGGCCTAACTTATCATGCAAACAGTTTCGAACTATGCCATATCACTGGAGGCTGTCTCTGTCTCAAACAAAACCTGTTGAAAAACCATGGTCGTTTTTCCCCTACTCATACACCTACATCATAGGTCCTATATATACCTACGGTACTGTTTATTGCATGCATGTTAGCTCAAATGATTTCTGAAAGCTGGCTGAATTCCAAGGGCACAATTGGTACCAATGGATATTCTTTTACTTCTAAAACCATTCTGCTTCTATAGACCAGGTGGTTGAGTTACCCATTTAATGACCACTACCGGTAGTGCCTTCAGGCTCTTGTCCCTTTGTCAATATTTTGCATCAAAAGGGTGTTCGCGAGTCGACCCTATGATAATACGCTGAAAAATGATGCATGAATAGTGCTGTGGTGAGTCTTCTTGCATTCATACATTATGATAATAAAAGGGCATAATTCACCAAAAGCAATGTGTGGCATTTATAGGGTAGATCAATATATCCTGTTTTCATGATTATTTTTTGGTATATTCTAAAAGCAGTTATTCATAGAAGCCTACCCAGTTACAGGAACTCAGCAAGGGTCAGATCACATGACATGAGCACTGTGCTGTCTTCAATGCTTTGTATTTATAAGTTACATTGGTACTTCAATACACTGCCCCTGAGTAAGTCACCAGCCTTGCATTCATGTATTATGAACACACTTTATGAGTGTATCAATCCCAGAGGAACACAACAAAGCATCGTCAGGAGCACAGGCCATGGAGTCAACAAGGGATTTATTACACGATTTCTTCCTTAAAGTAGCGACCTTTATCATTGCTCAGAGGCATCTTACATGAGATGCCATATAACAATCAGTATATTCCGACCTAGTGGGATAGAGGTGGCACCGTCATATCTAGCTGAGGCTGGTTATCAGCATGTACCTTTCTGCTGGTTTTAGGGTACAGATATGTAAAACTGCAGGGAATCCACTTGTTCCCACCCTACACACAGAAGTACTATTGTGGCTCCTTAAGTAGCACATAGTGGCTTGGAAATATAAATACACGCTCAAAGGTTTGGTTAGCGTGGGTTATCACTCATCACAACTACAGGTGTGGAGTTTTCACACCTATAGGTATGGGAAGGCAACCAAGTATAGAGTGGTTTCTGACCCCTGAAAGCTCCAAATCTCGCGAGAAAGCATGTTAATTATGGTAGGCCTCAGCTGGTGACTGCAGTGCAGACACACCTGTATGGACTGCCTTTGTGGTACTGGTGCCCACAGGAAAACATGCAACGTCGGTATTCCGAGTTAGCAGGTTGTCCCATGGGCGCCGCCATTACCAAAGCTTGTTACCAGCAAGTTCTACTGATAACACCTATCAGATGGGTACCAGTTGGCCCCCGAGAGGACCGCAGTGAATAGATGGTGTCATTTCATTGGCTGATAATCAAACCAGCTAAGGCCGTATATGGCCTTAGCGTGTTCCTTAGTGGGCCGACCCCTGCTGAAGCTGATACCTTGTGAGATAAGGACTGATAACAGCGAGCTGATGGGTACCAGGTGTTACGTAATGCACCCTGAAAAGTCGGCAGTGAATGAAAGGTTTTCTCATTGGTCAATAATGTATTCCGCTAAGTCCGAATATGACGATGACAAAATTACTGTAGTACCCCGCATATGAGGCAACCCCCAACTCAGCAATTTCCTATAAGGCACACCTGGCCCAGAAGGCATATTTTCAAAACCCCGCGTATAAGGCGCACCCCTTACTCACTGATTACCTGCATGTCCCCCTCCCCAACTCCCCCGGGTTGGGTTGGCTGGCTCACGGGTACCGCGGCTCTCGGGCGGTGAGCGGTGGGACTGCAGAAAGGTCAGCTCCCTGACCGTGTATCATCACATACAGGGGGCTTAAGATGTTTTTTTTTTATATAACGGGAGGTGGGAGATCCTGCGGCAGTTAACACTCATCCCCTTCTACCTTCTACTGTTAAGTGCATTCACGCAAAACATGAGCTGATACTTTAGTGTAGGCCACCAACAGCAAGCACTCACACCTATGCACACACCTGTATGCATGCAACCATACCATATTCACGCCTTTTGTTGAAATTTTGCTAAGCTTTGTGTATAATATGTAGGCATTTTACAATGGCTTGCAACCCGCTTGCAACTCCCAAGGGGATAAGTCACGCATGTGACCTGACATCAAGGCACCTCCTTTAGGGTCGTAGCTATTTTTGGAGCTTATCTTCACACTTGAGAAATTAGAAAACCCCACGTATAAGGCGCACCCTAACCTTAAGCCAATCCTGTCCCGCCGTGAGTTTAGGTGGGTTTAGGTTTCTTAGGCCGAGCTCACTGCCGACTCTTCCTACCGGGAGCGGCAGAGCGCAGATGCCTTTGTGGTAGTTTAAAATTCAGTACCAATGGTACCAAATGATTTTTAACAAACTTCCAATTTATGTCTGCTTTTCAAAATTTAGCCATACAATTATGATACATTTCCCTTGCCACATGAGCTTAGATGGAAAGATTGGAGCTTTGATTGACTTATAATCCTCTATTTTGTAGGGGTCTAGATGGGGGGTCCCCATGTCCCTTGTCGATTTTAAGAAAAGCCTATGTCAAATGTCACTAAATTTGTATTTTCCTATGTCCCTGTCACTAAGGTCCATGTCACATGTCGATTTTAAGAAAAGTCCATGTCCCCTGTCACTATCTTTTTTGTCCCATGTCCTTGTCCCTAGAAGCTCCATGTCCTTTGTCGATTTTAAGAAAAGGCCATGTCACACTGTCGATTTTAGGGGTCTAGACCCATTTTTGTATCTGCTGGCTGCAGCAAAAGGCTTGGCCTGGCACTGTGCCAAAGGTTAGCTCACAGCCTCAAATTTCTAGATTTTATCAAAATATGGATAATCAATGCAATGAAAGTGACAATTAAGTACTGCAAGAACATAAGTAAGTGTTACTTTAATAATGTGAAAAATTAAAAAATGTCACAGGTGAAGGACTCAGTCCTAAGGAACAGGCTTCAATGTCAAATGTCAACTGTCAATTGACAAGTGGTCAGTGATAGTATGGAGCTACTGACATATTTTGATTAGTTACTGACAAATAGTGACTAAGTAGTGATATATTTTGGCTAATTGCTGACAAATAGTGACTAAGTACTGACATGTTTTAACTAAGTGCTGAAAAACAGTGACTATTACTGACATATTATGACTATTTGCTGACAAATAGTGACTAATTACTGATATATTTTGACTAATTGCCAACAAATAATGATTAGGCACTGACATTTTAACAAGACAGTGTAAGTTCAACACGGGCCTCCCTAGCCCACTTAAAAGGGTCTATTTCTCCTCTTTCCTATCCCCTCAGGATGTGTGTGGTGCACACATGCGCGGGCACTGACACATTCCCCTGTGAAATTGTGTAATGTAATTCTCGCCATGAATATGACCTTAGTTGTCGAAATGGCGTTAAACATCTATTACTCACTCACTGTAAGTTCAACACACATTTTTTACAGTGTAGGAATAACAAAGTACTGACATACCGGTACATTGACTTATTGCCGACAAAATGTGAGTAAATACTGACATATTGACTAATTGCTGACAAATTGCGAGTAATTACTGACATATATTGACTAATTGCTGACAAATTTTGAGTAATTACTGACATATATGGACTAAGTGTTGTTATATAATGACTAAGTACTGGCATATATTGACTGATTGCTGACAAATAGTGAGTAAATACTGTCATATATTGACTAATTGCTGACAAATTGTGAGTAAATACTGATATATATATATTGACTATTTGCTGACAAATAGTGAGTAATTACTAATATATATTGAATAATTGCTGACAAATAGTGAGCAAATACTAACATAGACTAATTGCTGACAAATAGTGAGCAATTACTAACATATATTGACTAAATACTGATAAAATGTAAGTAACTACTACCATGTATTGACTAATTGCTGACGAATAGTGAACAACTACTAACATATATTAACTAATTGCTGACAAATAGTCCATAGATACTGACATATTTTGACAAATATCAGTCAAGACAGGATGCACAATTGAATCAATGGCTATTTCTCTGTTATATATTGACTAATTGCTGACAGGTTATGAGTAAATAGTGTCATGTATTGATAATTGCTGATAGTCACTATATATATATATATATAGTGACTAAGTACTGACATATATTGATTAATTACTGACAAATAGTGAGTAATTACTAATATATATTGACTAATTGCTGATAAATGGCGAGTAATTACTGACATATATTGACTAATATCTGACAAATTGTGAGTAGTTACTGACATATGTAGACTAAGTGTTATGAAATTAAGCAAAATAAAATTTTGGACTGGGACAAATTTTTGTCAAAACCCCAAATAGGTGTCAGTAGTGTATAATTGCAAGCATATGATTCTATAAGGGAGCAATGACACACATCTATACATATGGAAAAGTATGAAGATACTGGATAATTATGCTAATTATGCAAATAATATGCATGGATATGGAATGTTTGGTATCAATCTGGGGTGTTTCGTCCCCCTAAAGAACATACCCCCCTAAAAAATTTGTTTCAGAAAAGAATAAGCGAAATAATTTTTTTAACTAGCGGCCTTTTCGGCCTGGGCCGGTCCACCTGCGCCCTACCTCCTGCCAAAACCTATCTGTTTTAAGTGTCACCGGCGAAAAAGGGCAAGTTTGAGGAAGGAATGGATCGAAATATAGGCTTTTTTGGGACGCGGGGGCAGACGCCAGTCCAGGCACTGGCAGAGAGGTCCAAGAACTGGCAGTTTTACAAAATAAATCGTATCTCCCTTAATAATAGGAGTTTCCCATAGTGTGACCTATAGATAAAGGGTAGCTCGAGCTGGCGAACGTCATGGCGGTCTTTATTTTCAGATCTGCACAATGGGGACAAAGTTATCAATGTTTTAAAGCTATGACATCACAAAAATGGCCATAACTTTCCACCAAATTGTCGTAGGAAAAAAATTCAAACAGCTATGGACTCCTCTGGAAAATCGTTTTTCTCTCGGAACCCTATTATCGCCCAACGATGTCTCTCTGTCTTCAGGCCTTTTTGGCCTTTCCCCAGCATTTTTGGCCTCTACAGCGATGTTTTGAGGGTATTCATGAAAGAATGATACAGACCTGTTCTCGGACCACCAATGGGGCCGCGCAGCAGGCAGTGTCATGATTTGTTCAAATCGAACAATTTCCTGCAATTTCTCGGTACCATGCGGCAAACAAGGACGAGTTGTGATAATAATCCATGTGTACTGCGACAATAAAGCAAGATTTCTTTCAAATAACATCACATTTGGGCCAAAAACGGACACATCGCTGCATTGTAAACAAACAGCACTTTTGCTGGTGCTGCAGCAGTACCAGCGAACACGTGGCTTCTGGCGCGAAAAAACTGGGTCAGGCCACTACCAACAGCCAATCAAATGGTGAGTATGCACCAGGGTGACAGATCACGCCACTCCGTCCACTCCGTCAGCCAATTAAAGACGGGGACGCGGTAAACACTTTTGCTGGTGCTGCAGCTACTGCAGCAATACCAGCGGTACCAGCGAACACGTGGCTTTTGGCGCGAAGAAACTGGATCAGGCCACTACCAACAGCCAATCAAACGGCGAGTATGCATGAGGGTGACGGATCACGCCACTCCGTCAGCCAATTAAAGACGGGGACGCACGGTCAATGCGTCCTGCGTCCGGCTGGGTAAACTGCCATAAATCGACCATCTGTTTGGGGTTTTGACCAGCGCCTTCGGCGCTGGGATAGTGTAAACAGCCCATGTATAAATGTTAGGGACCCTCCCCCCATCCTGCATATCTTGCGCACACCCTCCCCCACCCTGCATATCTTGTGCACACCCTCCCCCCACCCTGCGTATCATGGGCACACCCTCCCCCACCCTGCGTATCTTGCGCACACCCTCCCCCATCCTGCATATCATGTGCACACCCTCCCCCACCCTGCGTATCATGCGCAAACCCTCCCCCACCCTGCGTATCTTGCGCACACCTTCCCCCCATCCTGCGTGTCATGCGCACACCCTCCCCCACCCTGCTTATCTTGTGCACACCCTCCCCCCATCCTGCGTATCATGCGCACACCCTCGCACACCCTGGCCCACCCTGCGTATCTTGCGCACACCCTGGCCCACCCTGCGTATCATGCGCACACCCTCCCCCACCCTGCATATCTTGTGCACACCCTCCCCCATCCTGCGTATCATGCGCACACCCTCCCCCACCCTGCATATCTTATGCACACCCTCCCCCATCCTGCATATCATGTGCACACCCTCCCCCACCCTGCGTATCATGCGCAAACCCTCCCCCACCCTGCGTATCTTGCGCACACCCTCCCCCATCCTGCGTATCATGCACACACCCTCCCCCACCCTGCTTATCTTGTGCAAACCCTCCCCCCACCCTGCGTATCTTGCGCACACCCTCCCCCATCCTGCGTATCTTGCGCACACCCTCCCCCACCCTGCGTATCATGCGCACACCCTCCCCAATCCTGCATATAATGTGTACACCCTCCCCCATCCTGTGTATCATGCCCACATCCTCCCCCATCCTGCGTATCATGCGCACACCCTCCCTCATCCTGCGTATAATGTGTACATCCTCCCCCCATCCTGCATATCTTGCGCACACCCTCCCCCACCCTGCATATCTTGTGCACACCCTCCCCCACCCTGCGTATCATGGGCACACCCTCCCCCACCCTGCGTATCATGGGCACACCCTCCCCCATCCTGCATATCATGTGCACACCCTCCCCCACCCTGCGTATCATGCGCAAACCCTCCCCCACCCTGCGTATCTTGCGCATACCCTCCCCCATCCTGCGTATCATGCGCACACCCTCCCCCACCCTGCTTATCTTGTGCACACCCTCCCCCCATCCTGCGTATCATGTGCAAACCCTCCCCCCACCCTGCGTATCTTGCGCACACCCTCCCCCATCCTGCGTATCTTGCGCACACCCTCCCCCACCTTGCGTATCATGCGCACACCCTCCCCAATCCTGCATATAATGTGTACACCCTCCCCCATCCTGTGTATCATGCGCACATCCTCCCCCATCCTGCGTATCTTGCGCACACCCTGGCCCACCCTGCGTATCATGCGCACACCCTCCCCCACCCTGCATATCTTGTGCACACCCTCCCCCATCCTGCGTATCATGCGCACACCCTCCCCCACC
Source organism: Acholoe squamosa (assembly GCA_949317995.1). NCBI lineage: Eukaryota > Metazoa > Annelida > Polychaeta > Phyllodocida > Polynoidae > Acholoe > Acholoe squamosa. Next base: position 21,387,907 of record OX439047.1, on the reverse strand, counting down.
CTGCATATCTTATGCACACCCTCCCCCATCCTGCATATCATGTGCACACCCTCCCCCACTCAAAATCTGTCAGATATTAGTCAATATATATCGGTAATTACTCACAATTTGTCAGCAAATAGTCAATATATATCAGTATTTACTCACAATTTATCAGCAATTAGTCTATCACTGACTAACTGCTGATAGATGGTCGATTTATGGCAGTTTACCCAGCCGGACGCAGGACGCATTGACCGTGCGTCCTGACGGGAAGCACTGGGCTGTGGTAAACTAACATAAATCGCCCATCTATCAGCAGTTAGTCAGTGCTATTAGTGCTATTTACTGATACAATAGCACAGGTCGACTCATGGGAAGTTGGACTGTCCGATTCCGTGTGCAATCGACGTCCCATGTGAGTGCAATGGAACAGGCTAGAGCCTGTTCCAAAAATGGACAGTGAGGGAGAAGGGTATTTTATCAGGAGTTTTCTGCTGTCTATGGGGCCAGCCAACTTTGCTGTCAGCCGTTAGCAGTAGCGAGAGGCTGTCATCGTCTGGCCTAAGGTTTCTAAGCTAGGGAGGCCGAGACAGTGGCGTTTTGGTTTCGATCGGCAGCTGAGATGGACAGGCCAGGGTGGACTTTGGAAATGATAGTGGGTTGCGTCCTAAACATTGGCTAGGGTGGACAAATGTCCTGTTGTGTCCTCGGGGTATGTCCACGGAAGTCAAAGGAATAGTCCCTCAAATCAAGTAGAATTATAGGTAACCATGGACAATGTTTGTTAGAGTAATATTTCAGAAACCGTTTGATTCTTGAATGTGTGTGTTTGGTATGCTAAGTATAATAAATCCAAAACCCCACTCAAGAGCATATGGCCTTTGCCGTATGCCCTTTCCCATAGGAATTGCTGTATGGCCCCTCGACCTTTGGTCTCAAGGCCATTCGTGCGGACGGTAACCATGATGCCTAGCACGTCGCCAGGGTTAAGTTTTACATGCACACGGACCACGCCATATTGTCTGGGGGACAATTTTGGATGCCTCAGCACTGCACGCACCATTAAAAGTCTAAATTCTCCAAATTCATCCAACTTGTGGCATTCCCAGCTAGCACAACTCGTGCAATTTACATCATTCTTACGTGAAAACTCATGTGATTTATGTAAAAAAGACATCATTTGGATGAGTTGTGCTAGCAGGGTTGGCAGTGAGTCACCCAAAACGATGAAAAGACAGGGCAGATGATTGTGTGTGGATATTTAAGGGATTAAATTAGTAAGATGGCCATGACATGCATCTAAAAAATGAGTAAGAAGCTAGGCCCAGTGTAGTGTTTTTATCATGCTGGGTATGACTGAGAGTTATATCACTCAGGCTCAGCTTCGCCCCATGACTCATGAGATAACCCTTGCAAGTGAACCTTTGTCTATCAGCTTCTTGTCATAATATATATACATTTATTGTATCGCCAAGGATAGCATTATTAAGTAGGCATACAGGGACTGGAGTGTTGTTTTTTTTTTTTAGAAGAAACCACATCATACTTTGGTTGAATTCTGACAACCACTGGCAGAGACCAGTCACCAGTGGCACCCATCCAACTTGATTCCAACCATATTGATATTCTGGCAATCGCCGCAATGTATTGCCAACAGCCTGATTTCAGATCACATGTAGATTACAAAGCCTTTGTCAACGGCTTAGAATCAAGTGGAAACTCTAGAACACAAGAATGGGCACATTCACAATAGAAAACTGGACAACAACATGTGACATCAGCCTTGTCACGGCTTGTGTCAGGTGATTTGTGACCCACTGCCCTGGCACTATCAAAAGTATCATGACTAGTTGGAAGTTGGAGGGGGTGGCAACTTGGATTTGAGACATACACGAACCTGAACAAGCTTCATTATCATGGACTCCGAATCTTTATGAACAAAGCATCACGTAGGAACAGACAAAATAGTTACCTTTTTCTTCATGATGACTGTATTTGTGTTCTAATTAGAGGCTTTTCGTTTCTGTGTACCTTCTGAAGTGGAAGCTCTAATACCAATTTTATCCAATAGATGGGTGTGGTTATATCTCCGTTCACGAGAATTAATTTTTGTCTTCATTCTATCAGTTGTATCCAGAAAAGTAGGTCTATATCATCGATTATTTCTAAATATAATTTTTCAAAATTTTATGTAATTGTGATGTTAATTTTCAGCTAATATTGTAAGAAAATCCTTTATATCTAAGATACTGTGCGGCATCATTTCTGGGTAGTTACTACGTCCGTGCATCACAGCGCCAGGATACAGAAGGCGCTGTGCTCACGTGACGTCAGCTGCCGTTGGTCCGTACGGTAGAAATGAGTTTGTTTACATTCCAGTTTGGCATATTACAGATATCCCTACAACATTTCCACCTTACCAGGCTACTTCTATGATAATAATCTACAGTCAGATAAGAAATGATTGTTTACTTCCAACAATTAAAGGAGTAATATGTCCTGAAAGTCTGTTACAAATGGCCTTGAGAATTTGACCTTGCATTTGGGTTGTTTTGATTTGAGCACCTGTAGTCTCAAACCTTTGTGTATAAAATCTACTAAATATTGGTATATGATATACATTATATATCTAATTTTTTTTTCTTGTCCAAACCCTATACATTTCCACTCAACAGTAGGAAGAGAAAGCCATCTTTTGAAAAACAGAACAAAACAGGGGGTTTGAGGCTCAAGCCACTTCCAGCCACTTTTGGCGGATCCAAATAACGTGATATCAGTGCCATATAGCGCTAGCGGCCACTAGGCACGGAGAGCGCCAGCGGGTTTCGGTGTATAGCGCTAGCGGCCACTAGGCACGGAGAGCGCCAGCGGGTTTCGGTGTAGGTAGTTACAGGGTAATCTGCCATCTAGCGTCAAATCTTTGTACTGTTTCTAATTTCCGTGGTATGGCACGCCGTTCTGTACACAATGGCTGAGGCATAGCCTATGGGAAGCCATTTATCCAGAGAACAAGGAGACGGTTCCCAGTAAACAAGAAACGTTTCTTAACGTTACAAAACGTTTTTGAAAGGTTATCTCTTCAACTTTTTTTGTGAAAAACTTATTGTTAGCCTTAAAAAGAACGTTTTTCTGCAATTTAAAACATAACCTTTCTGATTAAAATTTGGTACCGGTATTTAAAAGGCCGGAGAGAAAACATATTTTCTTGACTTTTTCTACACCCTTTCTGAATGTTTTGAAATGTTATTAAGGTTCAGACAAAAACGTTTCATCTGAACCTTAAATTTCTGCACCTTTTGTGAAAGTTCAGGAAAGGTGCAAATTAGGTGTAGAAAAAAACACGTTTTTCTTTCACTTTAATATTTTAACGTTTTATTTGTTTGTTTTAGGGTAGGAAGGGGTAAGATGCCATTTGGGGTAAAAGGCCCTTAAGCTCTCATGCCTAGGGTACTAGCTGTATATAGCCATTTAACACTTGGAAGCAAAGATTACCTCAGTGAGACTTCTTTTGTAGGTTTTCATTATAATTGGATGAGAAATAGTTGACTTATCAGACATTCAGTATTTTACACCTATTAAGATCATCATGTTCAATTTCAGATAATTAGAAATAAAAGGTCCTGAAATGTGCATATTTTGTTGGATAGCAAGTTAAAGGGGTTAAGAGTATTAGCTGAGGTGCTATAAGGTAAAGATATCAAGAGTAGACCATAAAGATACATTTTATTTAGCTTCCTTTTTATTCCAACAGATACATGGGCTTTTTACGCAGAAATTTTCTTAGCATTGGATCCATGGGCCTTTCGCCCCATTGTTGTGGGCCTTTTACCCCAGCCTTTCGACATGCGGGGTAAAATGCCCCGCTTTTTGCCAAACATTCTAATGGAATATTTCATAAGGCTAGGCTTACAACCTATTCCACAATTATCATACCTTGTTCCATCCCTTGATTAATGTGAAAAATATGCATTAATTGGGAATTATTTTCTTATAACTAGCTCATTTACTTGTTATTAAGGTATTTTACCCTATTCTACCCTACCATCCCTTTAACTTCAACATGAAATATCTAAAGTGTTACTTTAGGTTATTTACCATATCCAAATCTTAGTTCTAGCTTATGGAGATTATTTTAGTATCTTTTCTTATGATAAGAATCTAAATGGAGCATTTATTCAAATTATGATGATCTTTTATGTGCATGTGGGCCTTTTACCCCAAAGGCTGTGGGCCTTTTACCCCAAAGGCTGTGGGCCTTTTACCCCAGCCCCTAGACGATGGGGTAGAAGGCCCACTTTTTTCACACATGCTTTATCGTAACATCGTATGAGGCATGGCTGACAAGCTTTTGCACATGAAGAACATATTATTCCATCCTTTGATTAATGTAAAAAATATTCTGTAAGTAGCAATAAATTCCTTAGAAATGACACAGTTGTAAATTAAGGGTGTCTTATCCCACCCTACCCTAAGGTTCAGATAAAAACGCTTTTTTCCCAACCATTCCCTGAACTTTTTCTTAATGGTCAGAAAAAGTTTATATTAGGTTTAAAGAAAACCCCTTTTCCTTTAACCTTTTTTAAACCTCATCCAAAACGTTTCAGAAAGGGAGCATATGACATGGTGACTTATATAGACCTCATTATCTACACTTCGCATGCAAGGCTTGGTGGCCCTATAGATAGAGCATGGGACTCTGCATCTGAGGGTCACAAGATTGAATCCATGCTTGGTTTTGTTGTTACATTTCCCCCTCCTCACAGGACCAGCGTGTTTTTACATTAAAAAAACTTTTTTTATGTTAAAAACGTTAGAATAACATTTTTGAAAATGTTTTTTGTTTTTGTTTGCGGGGTTGCTCCTACGGACCCCACTCGTCATCATGAGGTTTGGGAAAAAATAGCTCTGTTCCAAACGTCTTTTAAACAAACCTTTTCCAAGCGGACATTAAAAATCATTGTTTTTTTTTTCTGCCAAGTGGAAAGTCCTATGGGTAGCATATAGGCCTAGTCCAAACTGATATCACCTGAAACAGATATAAAATGCACTCCTTTGACTGCAGGGTTGAAAGTCATAAAAAACACTGACCACAGCTATATGCAGTAAAATGAACCAAAAAAAAAAACAAACATCATCCACATGCAATGTGTGAAAATAATTATGTTATGGGCCTACTGGTTTACAGGAATATGAATAAAATCTTATAGGCATTTATCATTCTTTTTTGGGTGGGGGGGGGGTGACATGATCACCTTCACCGCTTAATTAAAACAGAATTACTGGTCACAAAAGCCTCGCATTTGATGTATTGTAGAGCTAAAGACATGTAGACCTAGGCCTAAATTGAAGTGTGACAAGTTTTGAAAGAAAATAAAATCGTTTTCATAACGGGGGTTTGAAAGATAGCAATTGACCCTTTTGCTCCCCATCTCCCCCCAGGATTGTGATAGACTATCCCGCCAAACTCAACAACTCCATGTCCACACCATTTTCCATAAAGCTTCTATAACTTTTACCATATTGGTGGAGGGTTGTAAAAAGTTTTGCTGGTCCTCAGTCAGTCGTCAGTCGTTTCTGAAACCTCGCCAGCTGGGAGGGTGATGTGGGCATGGGCAGTGGGGCTCTAAACATATGGGTCATAGAAAATAAGAGAGAAATTTCTCAAAATCACAAAATCATTGAAAGATTAGATGGAAAATGAACAGAAAAATCGAAAATAAATCAGGAATTTTTAAATCTTAGGATATGTAGAAAAAATACAGCCAATTGAGTGAAAGAAAAAACTCCTTTATGAAAAATAGAGAGATTTGTAAACCAGGGGTCAGAAGTAGGAGGCCTCAATTGGACCCTTATCTTATCTCTTATCCCTGATCTTCTCAAAACTTCTGACCACTGACCACTGACTGTCCTCGGAAATCCACAAAGCCCCCCCCCCCCAGTTGGCAATAAGAACTCGCTCAGCTGACTGAGGGGGCGCCTTACTCTTGCGCACTCTTCAGAAATAGCCTCTCAGAGATGATGGATGATTTCACAAGAGCATAACAAAACCACAGTGTCAAGACATAACTAGGGACAGACCATCTGAGGAAGAAATTCCCGAGGAGCCTGCTAGAGCAAACCTGATTTCTAAAGAGCTAAGACCCATTCGGTTTGTACGGGCACTGCAGTACAAAATGAAGGATTTTTCTTAGTACGCTTCCCAGAAACAGGCCATTGGTACAACTTGAATCATACCAAAGTTTCCCCTGGACTAAATAACACCAGTTGAGAATTTTCCTTTCCCTCTACTGCTTACTACAAAGTGTAAAGGTACGGTAAACCCTGTGTATATTATGGTTCTTTGGTGCGGTGGGTGAGTCAGCCAGCCGGATTCCGCCCTCCACTTGTTGGATAGGTGGCAGCACTGATCCGGGAGGTGAGAGGGTAGGACGGTGTGGCACCACTGCTCCTACTTATAAGGAGGACAGGGCTCAGCTGCCGTGTCAGAGTTGGCTCGGCCGTCTCTAGGTACACATCCACAAAGCTACTAAAAGCATTCGGTACATGACGAAGACGTTTTCCGCTACCTCCGGGTAGCCGCTGATTGTGTGTCGAATAAATCCGGTTAGCATACACCCGAACTATCTTTCATTGACTTGTCTCTCCAAACGAAACCAAAGCGACCACACTGGTGCCGTGACCAGTAGGCTTTCACTGACTTTCACTGTTCCGGATCACGGTAAATATGACCGGGAAATGGGAGAAATAAATTAGCAATATGCAGCTATGAATGAGACGCTACGTTAAATCAAGTTAAAAGTGATATGGAAAATTATGTCGATCACTATACAACTGAATACGAATACCTGAAACAATGCTGTGTTCAACAAGCCGGGGACAATGAAAATGTCTGAGTAGGTATCCTGCGATATAACGAGCAGTTGTTAAGTGATCGGGATGATTACCTACTTGAATTACAAGATTTGCAAAATACAACGGCTGTGTTGGGCGATTATGTCAAGCAAACCCAACAAGCCATCAGTCCATTGGATCTGCAGACAGCTACCGATATTAATGATAGTACTGTAAGTAGTATACGAACATCGGCACTTGCATTGGGTCCTACTTGATATAATCCGTTTGTAACTGATGGTGCTGATAAACATGTACAGGGTGGTATTTACAAACCTGGTACATTGTCTGGTGGGAATGGTGCACACACTGTAATGGTCAGTGCAACTGCATCTCCCATTAGTACTCCTCAAGTGATTACTACCACAGAGGGGACTAATAGGAGTGTAACAGCACCACCAGTGCCAGTTTTGACTTTTTTAACAAGTCAGAAAACAGCTGCTGGGGGAGCCGGAGATCCCACGGATCCGAAGGGTGGTGGTTCCGGAGGACATGATAAAAATCAGGGAAGGAACCGAAAGCAACCGGATCCACCGAAATCAGTCCCGGCTCATCATCCTCAATATCCCGGAGCTAGTACCCTACGTCCCCCTTCCAGGAATCAAGTTCCACATACTCCAATGACAACAGCATCCCTAATAACCCAAGGTATCCCCATGTCTTTACCATCTTCAGCATACCAAAATCCAGGCTTACAACCATCACAAACTGCTAATTCCCCACAGTCACAGTACCAAAACGCTTATAACCCACCCCCATCCACATATTCTAATAGTGGTAAGCCTCCACAGTCTGATGAAACAATCGATTCATTAGGGGGAAATAAATGGTTTTGAACCCTGGATCTACAGTCCGGATACTGGCAAGTAGGAATGAATCCAGATGACATGGAAAAGACTGCGTTTTCTAGTCATATAGGTTTATTCCAGTATAATGTCATGCCTTTTGGCCTATGTAATGCTCCGGCAACTTTTGAAGCCATGATGGAAACTTTATTAAGTGATTTATTATGGAAAAGGCGCCTCGTATATCTTGATGATGTTATAGTATTAGGAAAAACCTTTGAAGAATGCTTAGATAATCTCAAGCTAGTTCTGGAAAAAATAATATCAAATGGTTTAAAGTTAAAACCAAAGAAATGTAACCTGTTTAACCCATTGAGGGCTATCCTCGACTATAGTCGACACCATGGTAGGCCTAGCATTGACTATAGTCGATACCATGGTAGGCCTAGCATTGACTATAGTGGACGCCCATTATATAGGATTTGTATAGGAATTGAAAATAGGCTCATCCGCCATGGGGACAGCCTTTTTTCAGAGGCTATCCCCATGGCCAGGGCAATCATTTTTGCTCTGCCCTTAAAGGGTTAAAAAGTCCATTAATTATTTGGGCCGAATAATAGCTGATGATGGAATAAAAGCTGATCCCGAAAAAATCTGGGCAGTAACGGACTGGGGGATGCCGAAAACTCCTAAGGAAGAAAGATCTTTTTTGGGGTTCTGTTCATATTACAGAGATTTCATACCGAATTATTCTCGGGTGAGTTACCCATTACAAGTCTTAACTACTTGGACCCCCGGTAGTAGGAGGGATAAGTTCCCATGGGGAACCGAACAAGAACAAGAAGTTGAAAGCCTTGTTCAAGACTACTCCGGTATTGCAATATCCATCTGAAAATAGACATTTCATACTGGATATGGATGCTAGTAATGAAAGCATTGGGGCAGTCCAAGGGGGATTGGAGGTCCCGATAGCATTTGCTAGCAACACATTGTGCAAAATGCAACGAAACTATTGTACCACTAAACAAGAGTTATTAGCTGTTGTTGTGTATACCAAAAAGTTTAAACATTTCTTGTGGGGAACCAACTTTACATTATGTACTGATCACTCCCCGTTAAGATGGCTGGTAAACTTCCGGGATGCTGAAGGAATGTTGGGAAGATGGCTAGCACAGATTCTCTCAGAATTCGGGCTGGAAAATAGTCAAATACAGCATCGTGCAGGAAACAAGTATATAAATGCTGATGCCTTATCCGGAATACCAATTCCGAAATGTAATAATCCGAATTGTACTGACTGTGGGGTACATAGAGCAGTAACAGCTTCGATTTGAATATCTTTTGAAACACGTATTGGCAGTATATTGGATTGGTCCTTAGATACAATTAGGAAATTCCAGGAGACTGACTCGGTTACTGCTAAACTCCTGCAATTAGTACCTAAGGGTATATGTCCAGCTAGACCAGTTGTGTCACTGGAGAATAGGGAAACGAGACGATTTCTAGCGCAATGGACTGAGCTGGAGATCCAGAAACGAATTCTGTACTGTTAGAAACCATGTAATAATGGTGAAAAACAGATACAAGTCATCATCCCATCTGCTATGTGCAGAGACATCATGTACTATTGTCATGGACACAGAACGAGTGGTCATTTTGGAAAGAAACAGTCTCCTGCCTGTCTTTCCAAAAGATACTACTGGCCGGGTATGTCGAGAGACCTACTTTGATAGGTAGCTACTTGTCCGGATTGTTGTAAAAATAAACCTGGATCAGGACCTGGCAAATTACCCTTATCCCAAGAGTTGTTTTGGGTAAGATTCGCCGGGTATGAATAAAACCCCAAATGATAATATGTGTATGATGGTAGTGTGTGACTATTATACAAAGTATACTAAAGTCTTCCCACTACCGGATCACAAGGCAGTTACTTGCGCGGAAGCCTTTGTGAAGGGTTGGGTACTAAGTTTTGGAGTACATTTGATACTTCACAGTGATCAGGGTAGGGAATTCGAATCCCATCTCTGGCAAAGCATGTGTGAGGTCAAAAATCATAGAAAGTGTGCAAATAGGCCTTGGTGGAGTTTTGAGAGGTCTGAGAAAAAATTATGTAGTATCTCAAAAATATTTTTTGTGGATAGTGTATAGGTCTTGGGGTAACTGCACATGAAGTATTATGAGTTGAATATGAAAACCGTTGCTATGGCAATGCCCAGGACCTATCTACCTGGAAACGATGTCCTACCGAGTGACCATTCGGGGTATTTTCCCTTTATTGATTCAAAATGACCTATGATATGCTTCTGGTCCACTGTTATTATGATTTTGCTTGTAGTACTGGGTCTAATAGTTGGGTTGGGAGTATTGTAGTCAGACGTAACAGGCTTTTTGCCTTTCCCTCAGGTCATTTTCCTATAGGGCCTAGCCTGGAATTCAAGTAAATCTCAGATTCTAAGATATTCATTTCTTTCTGTTTTATATAAAAGCTGAACAGACTATGGTAGGAACTATTGATTATATGGAATACAATGCCCACGGCATGTACTTTCAGGTGGCATGTACTTTCAGGTGGTATTTGATGGGGGAAAAATCTGTAATTTCTGTTCAAAATACCTTGTAGTTCATCACTCGCCTGGACATTATGTTCAGAATTGTGATCAAATTCCATTAAAAGTAGGCTCATTTTATGATAGCAAGGAATCAGCTGACACAGATAACAATGTGAATTCCATCATCTACTGCTCAAGATGGTCCAGATCTGTGATCTTCAATGAGATAAAATGATTATTTTTGTAGGAAATCAAACCCTCAACATGGCATGTTACTCAATGGTCACTCGCCCGGACACAATTTCACCTTGACAAAAAAGCACTTCCCATCCCTGATACTGCAAAGGTTTAGCAACAATCAATTGTCCCATACATTGAGTACCAGGACTAATCCATATAGACCACGGAGTAATGGACTTGTAGAAAGGTTCAACAGAACCCTTATACAGGTCTTGAAGTCACTCGTGAACAAGAATATGGGTGATTGGGATGAACAGTGTGATTTTGTAACACATGCTTACAATAGTACTGTTCATTTGAGTACTAATTGCTCGCCAAATCTATTAGTATTTGGTGAAGATTTAATAATGCCTGCAGACTTGGTGTTCTGCATGGTAGGAATGAATCCCGAATTACCATGTCAAGTGGTCTCCGTGGAAGCATTACGAGATTTGAAAAAGCATATGAATCAGTTCGACTAGAGCTGCAAAAGAATGCTCGCTGGCAGAAAGCCGGATATGATACGGGTTTAAAAAATAGACATTTTAAACCCGGAGATCGAGTTTTACGATTGCATGAACCACTTAAACATGTCAAATTGGCATCTTATTGGGATGGTCCGTTTACAGTGAATACTATAATCAGTGATTGTACTGTCTTAATACAGTCGGATATTGGAAGAGTACATAAATCCAATGTAGATAGGTGACATCCCTGGTCGGGGAGGGACACCCTCGATGAAATGTATGGAGAAGGTTCTAAATCTATATTGAATGTGGATAGGGTACCTCGTTTAGAAAAGTTGCCAAAAAGGGGTCCCAGGAGACTAAAATAGGCACTGGATAAGACCGTAATGCCTACGCTGAGACCATCTGGATGTGGCATAGTAAAAAAGGCTCGGCAGGTGAAGGAAGACGGAGGAGGAAAGGGAAATTGGTGGCTAAGAAATCCCTAGAGAAGGTTCTAAAGTCTACCAGGTTGAACAAGGGAGCAGAGGATGGTGTAGTGCTCCTCCGCAGTCCACGACTTGCCCGGGCTGCAGTAACCTAACCTGTTACACAACGAGTGAATTGTCCCGTAATCTGTTCTGTGTTGTATTTCATTTAATAATCCACAACGGAGTGCTTTTATGAACCCCAGGTGATGTACCAGTTGGTGTTGAACGGAATAATACGGTAGGTATGTAGATACTACCTACAAACTTCATATTAATCCCTTGAGAGTCCTCCGGCGATGAGCGATAATAACATAGCTGTTCGGATTGTTATTTGTTTACATGTGTTGCACATGCTTGTGTGACATCAGAATGGTCAATCACGTGTGACCTCTCGTGACCCTGCCTAGCTGCGGGATAATGACTTCAGGAAGGAGAATTCGGCCATCTTGGAGAGAGAGGTAGTGCTGGACAGGTGTGTTTACGCCCTTCTTGTGCTTCTACCGCTCTTTTTTTATCTTATAAACTCTATTATTCAGGGTCATGTTAACACAATGGAGTCTGAGTAGGTGAGTGACGGGCTAACATGCTCTCTGGTAGCCTTACACTCTCGGAAATTTGGGTATTCTCGGCTTAAAATGGCTGAGAAAACCCTCTTGGAGGCCAAGGGGTCCAGCGAGCCTGGCCACCTGACTCCCGAAAGAATCCTACCGGATGCCAAGGTCCAGCATGGTGATCAGGGTATGTCCCCAGTCACACAGCGGAGGAAGAGTTGATGGAGTTCGAAGATGATCTCGAGAACTTCAACCTGGGACAGGACAGCAAACCGGTTTCACCGTTGCGGACCTCTCCAAGTCGAGATGATCCAGGTGGAGATCACCCTCCTATGCCGGATACAGTACCAGAGATAGTCGTGGAGGAATCCAGTGGTGTCACTGGCGAACCAAATACTGAGACGGATGTTGATGCCGACGGTAAGATCCTAGATGACGGGTTCCGGACCCTAGGATGACACCGAGTGAGCGAGGAACATCATCCGTCATTTGATGGCCGATATCTCTTTGTTCACCTGAACCTAATGAGGTTGGATGGTGCCCGGCGCCATATACGGGTAGACCAGGAAGTCTGCCGCAGTATACTGGAGGTTATACCCGACCATGTATACCCGGAAATCTCACAGGAATGGCTGACAGATTACGGATGGCTTCAGAGGGGACTTATGGTTCACTATGAATTCCAAAAGTTTACGACACTGCCATGATGATGGAACTTCACCTCATAGCATGACCAGATCATAGCCATTGGAGAATAGACGACCTTTCACAAGTGAATTGGGCCGGTCTCTTCGTGCGCTACAAGAGCCACCGCTACCCAAATCTGGATAGTCAGGAATGCTCCTCAGTGAACATATCAGAATATCGCAAAGCTGCCATTGAATTTGATTCCTGGACTGACGGGTATTCAATCATGGAAGCCGATGTTGCGTATGCTCATAATCATAGCCTGTTGAGGTGGACATGAGCTGAGACTGTCCACCACCTCATCGGAATCAAATCCTGGATGAGAGGGTGGCTACAAAAGCTAAGCATGAGGAAGAGGAAAGGAAGCGGCTTGATGATGAAGCCGCCATAGCTCACCCATCGCCAAGATTGTCGTAACCGGCAAACTGGAGGATGTCCCGAAAAAGAGTCCCAAAGCAGAGAAATCGGTATCTAAAACTAAAATTATGAAACCAGATAGCTCTGCCGCCCCTGTGGATGAGGGCTGGACAAAGACTCAAACAGAGAGGGAAAGAAAGGCAGGACTCTGCAGGCTTAAGAACCTTCCGAATTCTACTTTGATCCAGCAGCATAGTAAAGCTGCCGAACCAGCAGAGAATATGGAAATAGACAATAAAGAGTCTATTCCAGAATCAAATGCCTCAGATGAGTGGGATGACAACATGGTCCCCTTGACTCTAACCTAAGCAGAGCGATGTGCAAATGCCAAAGGTGGATTTAAGGATCGCATCCTGACCTGTATGCAGGACTGTATTACCTGCACAACTAAGAAGGGTACCATTGAATATGCGTGCCCCAAAAAGTATAACAAGGACGGTAACTCTGATGATGAGGACTGGATGCATCTTACAGACAGTGATCCTATCCCAAATAAGATGTACCAGAGTATTTGGCTACTACTAAATAGTTGTGCCGAGACTTATTACAGTTCGATCCAGAAGAAGTAGCTTCGATGGGCCTTGAATAAATGTTATTCCAGGACCCGGAAGACATGCCCTTTCTCCATATGCATGGATAAAAGCGACATTGAGCAGGAACGTACATGGGATACCCAGCTACGTTTCCAACGTCATTTGGTGGAGGAACATATGCACCACCACCTCGAGTATTCTTGTGATCCGGATGAAGGTAAAAAGAGTATTAAATGTACAAAGCGTGTAAATTTTAAATGCAGGGGTGACTGATGCTGCCATGGGAAATTGGCACATGCTGACAGACTGAACAAAGCATGTGACCAGGTCATGGCTTTGCATAAAGAACTCATGGCTGAGTTCTGTAAGATGGACAATGAGCGTTGGGCTAACATGAAACCGAGTGATCAATCATTCGGCGTCACTGACACCACGCATGGAAAAAAATCATGGCGAAGTTTGTTATCACCGAAGGACGGTGCAAACTAGATCTCCAAGACGAAGAATGGAACGAGTGCTGTAACTCGGGAAAGAAGCCAGCTCAATCCGGCAGAAGCAGGAAAGAGGGCCGTAGAGAGGAATCTCCCAAGCAACCAGATAGCACCTGTGGTCGAGGGGATCATTCCAAATCACCCCTTGTCCATCATGATGCCACTAAAATATCACATGAGCCGACCTTTAAACATCCGTCACAGGTGTTAAGAGGGCCGAGACAGGATTCCGGCAGATTAGGTTTGTATAGAGCTGCTTCTGAAGCTACGCCTGGCAAGCTCGATCCCAAACAGTTTCCAGGGTTGGAAGGACACGGTTCCAAGAGTCAAGTCTTGACACCAGGGGATAAGGGAAAACTTCAGAGGAAAGCAACTGCTGCAGCTGGTAGCTCTTCAGTTGGTGGTTCAATCCAACCTTTGACCACTGCCGAGCAGATTCAGCATTATTTGAAGCTGGGTCTGCAGGTTCACCTACCCCCAACTCCAGGTGGTGTACCGTATGTACAAATGGGAGCAGATCCATCCGAATCTGCACCTATCGCCATGTACAAAAGTGGAAAAGGAGCCACCCGAAGCACCGAAAGACAAAATTGTTATTCGCTGCAGTAGGGCGAGACCTAGTTTGACAGTGTAGAACCAGGAAAAGCTGAAGTTCAGAGCACAATCTATCAAGCGTGGGAAGGACTTGTCAGAGGGCCATTACATTCCATCAGGGAATGATTAATGACTGATGTGTTTCCAGGAGCTGCACCTGACCCCCTAGACCACTGTGGAGATCTTAGGGAGACCAGGGCATGTGTGAGGACATCTCTCCCGCCTCCCTGTCACCCTAGGCCGCTTTGAACATCATAGGGAGACCAGGGCATGTGTAAGGACATCTTTCCCGCCTCCCTGCTCCCTTAGGCCACTTTGAACATCATAGGGAGACCAGGGCATGTGTAAGGACATCTCCCCCAGCCTCTCTGCCCCCCTAGGCCGCTTTGAACATCATAGGGAGACCAGGGCATGTGTGAGGACATCTCCACCACACTGCTAAAATTTCCTCCTTATAACAGAGTTTATAGAAAAAGTCCCTTGTTCTAAAGGGGTTTTATTACTATAGAAATGTATGGGGGAAGGTTGGTGCTATACAAATATGCTCCTTATAAGCAAGGCCTCCTCATATCAAAGCTCTTTATAATGAAGTTTCACTGTATATTGGATTGAGTACCATACTTAGCCATATATACCGTATTTTGGTATTAGCCCCCAATGGTTAAATACCGGGTGTTCCTGAGCTGCTGATCCTGTCCCGAGTATACTACGGTGGGTGAGTGAGCCAGCCGGGTTCCACCCTCCACTTGTCAGATAGGTGGCACCACCGATCCGGGAGGTGAGAGGGTAGCACGGTGCGATGCCACTGCTCCTACCTATAAGGAGGACAGGGCTCAGCCACCACGTCGGAGTTGGCTTGGCTGTCTCAAGGTACACATCCACAAAGCTACTAAAAGCATTCGATACATGATGAAGAAGTTTTCCACTACCCCTTGGTAGCCGCTGATTGTGTGTTAAATAAATCCTGTTAGCAAACACTCGAACTATCTTTCGTTGACTTGTCTGTCCAAACGAAACCGAAGCAACCACAAAAGCATAAAGTAGTTTTTCAAAGTGCCCTACTAATATGACACCAGTTGAGAACTTCTTTTTCCCTATACTACTTAATGCCTGAGAGACCTTTAGAGGAACCCCAGTTATACATGTATAGCATAATGTCAGTTGTGAACACCCCTTTCCATTATACTACTTACGACAAAGCCTGGGGTAGTTTTGGAAGTGTCAGGACTACTTATATAACGCGAGTTGAGAATTTCCCTTTCCCTATACTACTTGATACAAAGCATATATTAATTCATTCTACTTAATACACAACATTTGTAATATGAGAAAAGAGGGTGCACCTTATATGCAGGATAACTTTACATTAGATTAGTAGTAAACTGTCTAAAAACAACCCCTAGGTGCGCCTTATGTAGAGTTGCCTTATACATGGGGTACTACAGTAGTTTTATAATGCTAGTTGAGAACTTCATCTTCCCTATATATACTACTTAATGCACCACCAGCGATAGTTTTGGAAGTGCCCAACTTTTGTAACGCCAGTTGAGAACTTCACTTCCCCTATACTTTTAGATACACAGCCTGCGATAGTTTTGGAAGTCCCCTACTTTAACTTATATAACGCCAGTTGAGAACCCCCACTTCCCTATACTACTTAATGCACAGCCTGCGATAGTTATTGAAGTACCCTAATTTAACAGTTGAGAACTTCACTTTCCCTATACTACTTAATGCACAGCCTGTGATAGTTTTGGGGTGCCCTACTTACATAATGCCAGTTGATAACGTCAATTTCCCTATACTACTTCATGGAAGTCTGAGCCGTCTTGTCGTAATGAGAGACTTTCATAAGGCATTATTTTAGTTTGATAAGTTGTATACTTGTAAGTCGACTATTGGACCTGTGCTCCATTGTGCTATAGGCATCTGTAGATTATGGGAACCAAGTTTCACCCAATTACAACATAGCAAGTACCCGTTATTTGGGCGAACCTTAAGACGACGGCTATTATTTTGTATAATAGTTTTTTTGCCCAGACAAAGGTACAATGTTATGGCCCATCAGCGAACGGAAACACATGTATTCCCCATAACACCAGCTGGGTACTCCGCTTTCTCTATACTACTTTCTTCATAGCATCATATTACAGACATGCACGGCCTTCAATGGGTTAAAAGTTGAAGTACATACCGTAAGATGAATCTATCTTAAGCCTTGAAGGGCTGCTAATGCATAAATGCATCATTCCCAGTGGTTGTAATGCATGATGCACCAATGAAGTGCTGGCGAATCTGCATTCTGTATCAGCGACCTTTAAAGGGTTAAATATGTCAGTTCATAAGACTGGCAAAGAATATCTAAAACATTATCCAGTCTTGCTCACGCTCACTGGGGTCAGGCTTTTTCTGGGTCATGTAGTTTTTAACGTCCAGTAATTGCTCTGCCACCAGTCCCATAACTATAATAAGCTTTTTATGAGTATTGCCTCTAAGGTTAGATAATTGCGCCATCATCCCTGAGATTTGTTGTATTATTTTTTCACCGATTATATGAAGCTTCTAATTTGCTTTAATGTTTTGTTCTCACTATGCTTGATGGGGGGAAAAGAGATAATCGACCTAGAACCATGAATACATTTAGTAGGTCGTTTTGCAGTGTTCTTAAACGTTTAAATGCTGCCTGGTGACTTATGCCTAATATTTAGGTTATTACAGCATGATGCATTAATGCAGAATTGGCGGGTAAAATAGATAGCACTGTATTGGTGCATCATGGTGTATCACCCCCACATGATCGGTGTGATGCATGGATACAGTACGGATGGGTATGGCTCGGTAACTGGGACACGCACTAGGGCATTCTGCGACCCTTGAATGTTAAACGCTCACATCGTCTCATCTACCTAAATCACATCATGGTATTTATTTCTCACTAAGGATAATAAGGTATATACGCATATCATAGGGATAGTTTTTTTTTAAAGTAGAATAGAGGTACATGATTTCCTTTATAATGTTTGAATGTCAACTTTTACTTATAACTTATGCTGCACGCATCTGATTAGGCCACATTTACAAATAAGTTGGTCTCCAGCGCTATTATCATTTGATACCTTCTGGCATTGTAGTTCTAATCAATTGTATGTCTGGACTCCAAACCAGTGGGCTCCATAATGATGCTTGGCCTCAATCATTATTCCTGTTAACGCGCTGGCTATTTAGATAAGTGATTACCCGTATGAAGCAGCAAGGCATTAACAGTGTATTTGGAGACACTCATGAATCACTAAGTCCATGCTTGTCCATTTACAGTATGGACAACTGTAAGCTCCTGTATACATATTGTACTGTGGCAGTCCACCCTGTAACATAACAGTGCTTTACTTGTCACATAGCAGTGCTTTACTTTTCTGTTACATAATAACCACACCTTGCCAGTATTGGAGTCACAGCCCTCTCTCACACATGTGTGCCACCTGCCTACCCCGTCCCCTCTCCTCCCTTTCCTTCCCACCCACACCCCTACAGCCTTATTCACCCCCTCCCCTCCCATCCCCCAATTCACTACCGCCCACCCACCCTACCCTAATTGATGCAGACGAGTTGGTCACGTGATTGTCTGCCATCTGCGAAGAGGCAAGATGGCATCGGTGGAAGGGGACGCAGCTCGTGAGTAGACACATTTTTCTCAGAATATCTCTGGAAACTAAAAGCTAAGACTTGAAACTAGAACTGAGGGCAAGACAGTTGTGGCTGGGAGGCTTTTCTCTATTTGGAATGATATGGGTTTGGTTAATTTTGCTTTTTCTGCATTTTGAAATGCCTTGTCCGGCGCCAGCAGGCCGGCTGCTGTGTTGGGAGGCTGGAGATGGAGGGGGGGGGGGTGCCGGTCGGCCTCTCTGACTCACCGGCTAGAGTAAAGCAGGCGCCGGGCCCCGCCGTGATTACCTCCCCAACCTCCTATCCACACCCCTGCTACTCTTCACAGCTACATCCCAAATATGGCTATGTTCAACTAGAACTGAAAATAGCGGTATGGGACAGCCCTGGGCGTTTGTGGTTGTATCTAAAGTGCATATCCCTTTGTCTAACAGGAGTTCCTTTTTGAAGATTTTATATGTCTTTTTTTCCTGCTGCTAGCTGGGGGCAACGGCTCTACAGGCAGATTGAGGACAGCCATATGTGGGAGGCTCTGAAAGGGGGCTTTCCGACTAGAATTAGCATTACTGGCTATTCAGAAAGAAAAGGGAGAATATTAGCAGAGAAAAAAATAAAATAACAAGTACCTAGAAGCCAGAGGGGACTGGGGTTAGGTTGATAAATTATAGCTTCACATGTGGATTATGTTAGGCACCTACTGAAGGATGCAGTATCATCCGACTGAACTATTCAGTAGGCTACATGAATTCTCTGATACATTGATACATCCATACACTATTCTTAATGTTCCTTGGTCACTATATAACTATATAGAGAGAGACTTTGCACTAGCCTGTATTGTACACTGTATTCGTTATGCTAAAGTTTTTGTAGGCTTAGAGTTGGAATATATATTACGTAATATGTCGGCAGGAACTCAATACGAATGGCGGCCATAGACTCTCTGCACATTTAACATTATATAGTATTCTATCAAATCTATTATATTCTCAGGCAGTATGCATCTATTCCCAGGTCCTCCATGTGGCCTATACCGAGTACCCATTCGTACACATGTACATGTAGTAGACCCAGAGACTACACGCACACCCTGACCCCACGACCCCCAGCAGCGCCTTCTCAGAGTGACGTCACCCTGTGAATCATAGAGTACTCATAGTGCAGCACCACTGCTATTGATTTCTGTACTGTCTGAGCTACCTACCCACCAGCCTTATATAGGCCTTTGTTATCTAGCCCCTTAACCCTTTAAGGACCACTAAAACAGGAGTGGTTCTTGCCCATTGGTCGGCATGATTCACCAATGAAGTGCTGGTGAGTCTGCTCGCCAGCACTTCATCCGAGCATCATGCCGACCCTCCAGGGGCTGTATTGACCCTGTAGGGTAGATATGATGCATTCATGAAAGCGAATAACTCGCCCAGGCTGCATTCATGCATGACAAACTGATGCTCCAGAATACTATATAAATGTTGCCCCAATTGCAGTGCTGGCACTACATTGGTGACCATGCCAGACCTTTAGGAGGGTATCTACCCCAGTGGGTAGGTATGATGCATGAATGCAGACTTTGGCTGCTCTCATGTATCAAATCGACCAAAGAGGAGTTTGTATATCAGTGCAGTATACTGCCCCTTAAGGGGCCAGAGGCAGAAGGAAGAGCAGAGGTGAAAAACATCCCCCTACCAGCAAAGGCATTATGATGCACTGATCCAGTATGCAATAGAGTTCTATGTGTCATCAGGACGTGAGTGGGGGGAATATGTCATGTCCTAAAGTGGAAGGTGGGTGGGAGGGAGGGATGTGAGGGGGTCAGGTAGGGAGGCTGAGTGAGTGGGGATAGATGAGTAGGCTGTGATGACTCAGGGCTCTTCAATGATACATAGACATTGCTTCACATGGATCTTATCGTTATAGTGCTCTATACATGTATAAATGTACCCAGGCATAGTTTTTTAGACCTGCAACTGTAGCCTTTCAGTGGTTTTAAAGTTTCTAAAAATGAAATTCATCACCATTCATCTTGTCATCGGAAACCACAAACCATCTTCTTTGTGGATGAGCTTGGCATTTTAGAAAAATATGCCATATATATGATAGGCCTTATATGTAATTTACATAGAGGGACAATAGAGTAAGCCCATCATTAAAATCAATATTGTCTTATAATCTAGAGAGAATGAAGAAAAGTAACAAATCCAATCACCAGAAGGTGCATTTCAATTTATATCATTTTTATATAATGCATGATAGTTTAAGGCATGATGACATGCCATATCCTTCCTGCTTAGGAAGGTTTTACTCTCCAAGGAATCCTCCATGGGAACTAGTTGAGATGATCAAAGACGTTTAATCAATGATTCAGCTGACAGTGGGTTCAGATCGACCCATATCTATGACAGGCAGGTAGTAGACAGAGAGGGGGTTTTGGGGTAGCCAATAATGTTTTACCTCTAGGAAGAAACTGTCTTCCCACCAGATATTGACCATAGCCTGACTCCTGCATTTCCCCATAGCCCTTTAAGGGTTGTATAATGCATTAGTTCATTAGGCATTAGGTCCTTTGTTGGTCATGATACATGAATGCAAGCCTGAAAGTTCACTACTCAGCAATAAAATCATGTGTCATGCTGACTGTATACAGGACGAGGACATCTCTGAATGGTCAGCATGATGCACCAATGCAGTGCTGGGAAGAATATTCACCAGCATTGTATTGGGAAGTGCATCATGACCACCAAGGAACATGGACTTGGATTCTATTGCCTTTCAAGGATTAATAGTTGGCCTACAAGGACCCGGAAATGGTACCAATTTCCTTGTCTATCAATAGGTAGTGCTGGCAGAGGGCTGTCCCAGGGGGTTGTGTTCTCCATTGTTGTCTGTGTTTATTATTAAACTTGTAAATGTAAGGACTGCATGCTGCCTCCAGGTCTATGTTCATTTGTCAACCTAATGTACCAATGCACTTTTGGTAACTCTAAGTCTCCTCATCAACATTGTATTGGAGCAAACTTTCGGTTATGTGTCAACTTTGATCGGAATGCCTTGGCAAGAAATCCAACAGTGTTGCATTCGAGCACCATGGCACGTGGTGAGTGGATATATCATATATAGGTTTAGTGGAAGTTCCAGCATCTGTTAAAAAGCACAATTTAGATATGTCTTCTTTTGACCATTTTGATTAATTCAGAAATGTGTAGTATGCACATGAGCCCAATATTGAGGCAGGTCCAATAGTAATTTGATCAATATTTGTCTGGCAAATTGAGACAGGAATATTGGCAGGTCAGTAATTTGGGTTTGAGGGGTGGGGGTGAGACAAAGGGCTCTATTTAATCACATACATTAACCATGAGGCATGGGTGGACATCAACAATAGGCTGGGCACCACCAGATGTTGCCGTCAATAGATGGCCTATCAAATGGATATTAGGGTCTCAGGGGCTGGTCTGCAACCCTCAAGGCCTCATCCCCCATCACAACCCCTACTCCAGCCTCCCCACCCTCTCCTTCACCCTGGTGGTCAAGACCAACCCCCTGTTGCCATGGTAACCAAAGCCAGACCTCAGCCTCCAGGTCGCCGACCTCCCCAGACTAAGTAACATATGGATCCCAGGACGCACAAGTGCCTCTTTAAGGAAAATCAACCTAGACGTGTTGGCAGGTTGCCTTGCTCCTTCCTGGGTTTGCATGGCTTAAGGGCCGTTTTCCACCATCCGACAGGGTACCTCTTTCGGCCGACAGCTGCCCCACTCAACCACCTCGGCCGACGGGGCTGCCATAGGGTTCAATGGTGGGGCATGGTCTCTGTTGGCCGAAAAAAGTATCTACTACGGGTCTAGCGGCCGATAGAGGGGGCATATCGGGTGGTGGAAAATGGCCCTAAGGTAGGAGTGTTATTGGGCCTGGGCCTTCCAAAAGAAATAGAGAATAAAGAAATATATAGACCCTTTATATAGGCCTAATACAACAATTCTATTAAAGGTAATACTACCATTATCAAGATAGGAAGTTAAGAATATCAGTATTATGTATACAGTATGACTATTCTCTACATAGCATAGGCCCACGCACTCAAGTTTTTTGTTGTTGCTATGGGCAGCATTAATATGACTGAAATGACCTAAGAATATCAGTATTATGTATACATTATGGCTATGCAATTCCATTATCAACATAGCATAGAACCGAGCAATCAGTTCTTTTTTGTTGCTAAGGGCAGCATTAATATAACTGAAATGGCCCAAGAATATCAGTATTATGTATATAGTATGGCTATGCTATTCCATTATCTACATAGCATATATAGGCCCACGCAATCAAGTTCTGTTGCTATGGGTAGCATTGGTATGTCTAAAATGAGAAATTCCAAAAGTATAAGGAACTGTGCACCTGCACAGCAGTAAAGTCGTGTACTGCACCCTCTTGGTATGGTTACAGTCTGGGTATTGGGCTGGCAGGGGATGGAGCAGGCAAACGGGGGTGATCTATGGGTATTTTATGCGGCTCTTGCACGCCCACCAGCAGTATCCTCCCTTATTGATGCCTGTAGGAATACAGGAAATGAGAAGTTCCTTTTCCCTTTCTTCTATTAATTATAGAATCAGTTAAATGCTTACAAATGTGTGTCTATGTAGGCCATAAAAATTCCATTTCCCCTTTCTTTGTTAATTGATTACATTCTCACTGTTTAAGCTACAGTACAGTACCGCAAACCATCAATATGAGGCACGGATTATAAGAAAGGATACCCCCTGCTGCCCCTTATAGAATCTTTCTGAACCCAGGGCAATCCTTATATGATTGTCCTTATTTTTATTCTTAAGATCAGAAAAAACCGGCCACAAATATGGCTCCAAGTGCACCTTATAGACCAACCATGAACTCAAGGTGTGCCTTTCACGTGAGGGGCACCTTATGCACGGTCCCATATAATACCCTGTATAGGCTTAATGTAGACTTGCAGTGCATTGTTTATTGTATCACACAGATATTCATTATTAATTGTCTTTGATGGTACTTGGAGAGAGTGCTGGAGGCATGGTTACTACAGCGGAGGTTTACTGCCTTACGGTAAGATGCACGGGGCTTCAACCCATTAAGGGCCGCATAGTGCACAAATGTATCATGTCCATTGGTTATCATGCATGAATGCAGCCCTAGCCAGTATGGTACTCATGCAGACTTGGCGATTAACTTGCTAAGGCTACATCCATACAGCATAAAGACTCTATGGGGCTGATGTAATACCAAAGGGGTTGACATGAAGATACGTGGGCAGATGAGGGGAAAGGGCCCTCCCTGCAGGATTTTTAGTACTGTGTTTGGCCACTGGGGGAGCTACAACAACCATAAATGTGAAAAATAGGCCAAAAATTACAATTGTGTACTTTTTTACATAGAAAAAGATGGTTTTCTCAAAAATGTCCTATTTTCTGGCACTTCCTGTCTATTTGGAATGTAAATGGAACGTTTTGAATCCAAAAAGAGGCTAAAATAGGGGGTTCTCAGGTAAATGTGTTACCATGGCAACCAAAATAAATGTTCCAAAAAGAAAAAAAATAATGTCAATTGATAGAATGATCCATCATGATTCATATGCTGAAAAAATCATATAGATACCTTTTCTAGATCCAAAACTGTGCCCAAAAGTATGAAAAGGTTTGGTCATTTTTGATTGATTATTTAAATCATTATGTTAATTAGATGTCAAATTCAATGCAAATGATGAATAATACAGCTTATTGCCTATATTGATACAGTTATGTCATTCCATTTTTGTAAAGCAATATCTCCAAGACCAAAAGGGCTATCTTCAAGGGTGATACCTCATTTTAAAGCTGATAACTTCAATTTTAAATGTCACATTTCACCTCGGAGGACCCTTTCCCCTCATCTGTCCACATACAGTGCTGGCAAGTATACTTTGATACAACATGGTCATTATCGTCTTGGTGCATATTCAGCCATGGCAAACGTACTTGTCCGGGCTGTGTTCATATGTCATTCTGTCCATACATGATTAGTACACACCCAAGGGGTCAGCTTAATGCACCAGTAAAGTGCTGCTGGGCACATAACGATCATAAACCTGGAGGCATAATTGGACCTTGAAAGGTTTTAACGCCAATATGAGGGACCCTATATAGCCAGCCCATGCTACCCTGTACGTGCACATGTGCTAGTAGGAAGAAGGATGGTTGGAGGCTGGGGAAGTCCAATGCATGAGCAGGGGTGGCAGGGTAATTAATGTTCAAAGCGGTGCCACCAAAAGCCCCCTCTTTCCCTGCGCTACTCACACCACCACCACCGACGGCCGCACCACCCACCGCCCACTGGCACCACCCGGCCCATGCCGCTGGTTACTGTTGATACAATAAGCACTATACTTGGCAGATGGGGACAAAAGGGTACCAGCAAATGTACTCTTTTTCTTTTTTCACTTTTCTTTCTCATGGGGTGACACTCACCCATAACAATGCACCAACATTGATGTTACTTTATATATATTTACAATAATTGTGCAGTGTAATGGATTTATGTGGTTTCTGCACATACCTGCCTATTGTAATTTCGCCATTGTGTTGGTTTTAAAAATCTATTGTGCACAATTATGACAGAAATAACCAATTGTAATTCTTTTGGCTCTTATAATATACACAGTTCTTTGTGCGTGTCTAGTTGGATGATGATCGTGTATTCATGTTCAGTTCACATGAATGCTCTTTGAATGAAATGGGCTATAATGATATGGCAATTATTCTATCCACATCAGGATTGAACATAGCGGAAATAAGTGGTTAAGTATACTGCTGACAACTACTGCACTTTTTGAACTGATTTTCTTTGTCCTTTTTATTGTACAATAAAGTACAATACTTTTTTTCATATTATTGGGATTGCAACTGAATTTATACCGTTCTGATGACTATATGGTGGTCCTAGAATGGAGGTATAATGTGTTATCGTACTTTGAGATTGATGCTGATGATGGGTAGTATTCCATTATAGGGCCATATAGGGTTATAGCAGTGACCCAGACACAATTGTTGTTGAGCTTTGAGCGTATATAGTTTTCAGGACACACGGACAAAGAAAAGGACCAGCTTCAATTTCTGTGATTCAAATTATCAGGCCTCCGTTGTAGATCTATTTAAAGCTTCAGACCCGTTTTTACTTTTTGGGACGTAAATGAAAAATAAGCAAATACCGTGAATTCATTAACCTGTGTTAATTACTTTTCTGTTTTTCTTTCATATTTTCTTAATTATTTACAAAATACTATGATGATCATAACTTTGGATCAATGTATTTCTAGATATATAATAACACCAATCCAAAATCTAAGCACTCTCAGTTATTCTATGCTGGACCCAGCTATCTGTCTATAATTTGATACAGAAAAGTAGGGTGATAACCACACATCCACCTCTATCATCACCCGGTGAGGTGAACCATGTTTACATTTCACACCCTCCCACACCCCATATATCATCATCACGTGACATAATCAGGTCACGTGTGAACCACACCCTGACGAGACCTCAGCGTCTCACTCTCCAAGCAGGCTCCACACCAATTAGCCCCATTGTCTGAATTAAGGCAGGCGTTGGAGAGTGACACATTGTACTGACATCTGACCTTGGGGTGTCTTTTGTCCTCATCAAACTAACGTTTCAAGGTCAAGGACACAATAGCCGGAAGTCGTTTGGTTCCCAACTGTGGTCATTAGTTATCTTTTATAACCCTGCAAGGGTCACGTAGGTCATAAATGCATCATAAAACTCTTTGGTTGGCATGATGCATGAATATTGCCCTGGGGAGTAACTCACCAGGGCTACATTCATGCATCATACCAACACAATAGGGTTGATACACTCCTAAAGACTCACCAGTGCAGCATCAGTGCATCATGGAGGCAAAGGAACATGAATATGGAGACCTCATGTGGCTCTTAGAGTCGTATATGGCCTTCTGGTTAATCCTCCGAGGGCCACTGATGCAGTAGTGCACCATCCCCAATGGTCATTATGATTCACCAATGCAGTTAAAGTTTTGGGGGAGTCTGCTCACCAGCACTTCATTGGTGCATCATGCGGACACTCCGGGAGTGTATACACATTTGCCCCGTAGGATCGACATGATGCTTGAATGCACCCGCATTCATGAATCATGACGACCAATGATGCAGTACTGCATCAGCGGCCCTAAATGGGTTAACCAGTCACTGATGACTGATGGGGGATGGGGAGGGGCGTGATTAAGGCTAGACTGAAACCAGTAGACAGTGTCTAGGATGAGATCAGCTAAAAGTTTTGAAATCAAAGAACCAAAGTTGAACGATGATGCCGTGGACCAGAACTTCAATTTCTAATCGACATACATATTTGTACCATTAGGTTAGGAACTGAAGACAACAAAAGGTAACTATTATTATCTAGGTAACAGTACAACTTAGAAATATTGATTGATTGATCGATCAGGGGAGAGGGAGAGAGAGAGAGAGAGAGAGAGAGAGAGAGAGAGAGAGAGAGAGAGAGAGAGAGAGAGAGAGGGAGGGAGGGAGGGAGGGAGGGAGGGAGGGGAGACAGACAGACAGACAGACACCGAAAGAGAGAGATGGTGGCCATGATTGTGCTTGGTGTGTATAAAGACAGGGCAATTATTTACCTTCTCGGCAAGAAATGGGATTCACTTGAACAAACCCATCAAGAGTCATTACGTCTGCTTTAATATCAGTAATCGATAACTATAAATGAAATAAACACCATACCTTCATGTAATATATTTGTAATTGGGGAAGTTATCTATGTTATTTCTTTACATTATAGTTTTAATTTAGGTAGTCATTCACAGTATATGATTGAAACCCCATATGTGTTGTCAATAGTCTAAACGGTAGATAAATCATATCATCAATACGAAACCGCCTACAACACGCTAAATTGAGGAATAAATGTCATACAAATTTCATGACTGATAAAATATCAACTCCCAGCTTTTTGTTGCAGCAATAAAGGTGTTTTTGTTTAGACACTCTTCATCATAGTACTGCGTGGGTAGAGACATGGAACATGGCGTGCAGGAACAAAGGGTTAATGCAGTTATTGAGACAGGCTAGAGGGATGCAAGAGTTAAGCCTTCAAGAAAAGCATAGCCGTTTAATGCAGCGTTCGCATACTGCATGTCTGCATCCCTGCTACTGAATATACCTGCCAGCGATGCATTCATACACTATAGGGAACTTTAGCAATGTTTCAACCCCCGGTGGGTCGGCATGATGTATGTATATGCTGCCCATCACAGGGCTACATTCATATATCGTGGCAACCAAATGGCATAATGCATAGATATACCATGCCGTCCTTAAAGTTTTTATTTTTGTAAAAATAAAAAGTGTTCCCCCCCAATTGCATCTTACCGTGGCTTGTTCATTTTAGTACTACCGCAAGGGCTCCTAAAGGGGATGTCTGGCTGCCAACTACCAATAACAAGAGTATAAAAACCCTCTTAGTGAGGGGTGTTGGGCATGTTCTAGGGCCGTGTGGGTGGACGTATTGTAGTAGATGGCGAAAAAAGCAACAGTAAAAAAAGTCGGCCGTCTACTCAATAGACTAGACTGATTCTTGGTCTTCCTGGTCATGGCACTACTACTATATAGACTGCTTAGAATTAACATGATGCTGCAAGGTTTATCTCTATTAATTTTGTTGTCACGATGCACTGGGGCGAGTAACTCGCCGGCACTGCATCGGTGTGAGACCAGAGAGGAACACATGAACCCATTAATCTAATACAAACAAAGAGGCAGAATAGATAAAAGCCCTGTACCACCCTGCAAAATTTGACAAAAATTCGGCATCAACCCTGAAACTTAAAGCTTCTTCCATGTTGGTGTTGGCGTTTCGGGAGTGTTGGCACGATACATGAATGAAACGGTCAGAGCTTTAAGATTATAATTCATACCAGGCATCCCCAGGCAAAAATGAATGAAGAAGAAAACAAAACAAACACAAAATATATCCCAGGTAGATCACTTGTATATTGCATAACTGATCATTTTTTTTCATTTGAATGTGTTGAACATATTTTTGGTCAAGCATGTTTTACCTAAATATTGAAGCTGTTTGAATTCGGCTCTGTCTGTGTCATCCCTCTTACAGGTCCAATTTCACACTACTGACACATATTCAAGCTTACCAGATTTAGTTCTAAGATAAATGGATTTAAAATTTGCCTATCTGTTGGATACAACCTGGGCAAGTCGAGGGAGGAACAAACGCACTGAACCCCCACAGACATTGATCATGCATGGGGAATACATGGGAGGTTGGGGGAAGGGGGTAGAGGCGTGCCTGGTGCCTTAATATAGGGGATCAAACCAGCAAGGGTTAGTTAGAGATGGGATAGGGGGAGGGGTGAAGAGACCAGCAGCCCAGGACCAGGAGTTATATGGGATGGTAGGTTATCCCTTTAAAGGATGCATAGGAAACCCTGTATAGTGCATTTAATGCTGTTTTATGTCCATTCATCGTCACGATGCATGCATGTAGTCCATGCATCATACAACCCCTATAGAGGTTGGTACGCGCCTAAAGCATCGGCATCAGGTCGCCAGCACTCATTGGTGCATCATGACGAGCAATTAATTACACGGAGGCACCATGTGGCCCTCAGAGGGATGCTTATAGGCTGTAGCAGAGGTGTGGAGGGTGGGCTGAGGCTGGGAGCAGAGATATGGCACTGATGGGGTACAGGAGATTAAGGTCCATGAATAGTATCTATGGCCTGGTGTATACAGGAGTGGAGTAGACAGGGAGAGAGTGATATGCTGGTACTGAAAGGCTGGAACCAGTAGTATACAAGACTGCTTTGTGAGGAGGCGACAGAGGCTCTGTGGTATGGAATAGGGTTGTTTTGAATAGGACATGGAGGAGATGGGAATATCCCAAGGGAGTATACAATGTATAAGCTTAATCAATGGTGGAAGTGGGGTCCAGGCACCCCTATTACAGAAGGTTGACTTTATACATGGTGGGAAGGAACTGATAGGACTATGTTGGGTTTACTAATGGGACCTGGAGGAGTGGAATCGGGGTGGGGGTGGAGACCAGGGATGTGCTCCTGTATTTAAGAGGCTTGGTTAGGACAAGGCACCAGGGATTGTGATAAAACATGGACTAATTATACCCACATTGACTCCATAAAACCTTGGTTGTGTTTGCTGCCATCCCACCAGCAATATTACAAATGAATGCAACCCATGGAAGGGCGGTGGAAGGGCATATGCACTATCTGGTAGGGCAGCTATGTCCAGGGTAATTTATATGTGAGGATAGATTTTACAGATAATTTCAACATTCATAGCCCTGATACAAGTAAGCATATGGCAGTGTTCCACTGAATTTTGGCCAAAATTAATTTCAGGTTGATGCAATTTTCTTACAAAAATGGGGAGAGTGCCCCTTCAAATTTAATAACCAGTTGCTATTCGTTTAGTCTAACGCTCTTTTAAACCCTAATATCTTCATCATGTATATAGATCCACTTGGAATCAGCGGCAAATTGAGTCGATCCCAAGGTCCCTAGTTTACACCCTCCCCAGACCCACATCACACTGCTCCCATATGGTCCAACAGAGGTAGGTTTTAGATAGGACGAGCTGCTCTGAGCTTATTGAAGTGTCTTATCAGTGGTAGAACAGAGCAGACCCCGGGGCCTTGTCTTTGTGTGGGATCCAGCTGCAGTTTATGTACTGAATGGTAGCTGCCATTTGTGTACATAACTAAATGGTGGTTGGGTATGGAGAGATCATATCTTTGTTCTTATCATTTTACCTTTATTCAGGGCCACACAATGGTATTCATACACTATGCCTTTTTGTTGCCATGATACATAAATGCAGCCCCTTGTGAGTAACTCTCGTGTGCTGCATTCATGCATCATGTAATCTTTGCAGACCTACGTGTCGGCATGATGCACGGTAGATTAGAGAGTAGTATGAAAAATATGAGATTCCTAACCCCCTTCACCATAATGAGAAGGTCTTTTCGTTACCTCGATCAGTATGAATACATCCATTGTGCCAAAATACCGGCATGATTGTTACACTGGGTCCCAGTGACCCAGTTTTACAGTGGATTGGCTTTTATTCGAGTCTACAGGTGGAGTTGCTGTTAATACAAATCTAATGATCCTACAGTAGATTGCCCTCTACCAAGTACAGGGCAATCTACTGCCTATTTACAATCCCGGCTGAGAGTGTAGATGCTGATTATAGGATTATTTGAAGAAAATTTAGTTTCCTAACCTTTTTGTCATAATACTAAGGCCTTTTTCGTTGCCAAAAATACACGAATGCAGCCCTCGTGAGGGCTAAAACAATTGGTGTTGTGCAATTTTGCCAAAAAAAAAGCTTCCATCACGTATGTCATGTTATGCAGTGACATGACGTCACTAAATGCTCCATCCTCTTTTCCTCCAGTGGTGCTGGTGACAGGGGCCTCAGGCTTCCTGGGTAGTCACATCGTCAAGTCCCTACTGGAGGAAGGTCACAAGGTGCGTGGGTCGGTACGTGTCCTTGACAATGACACCAAGGTCAAGCCACTCAAGGACATCGCCAGTCAGTATGATGAAGGCCAACTGGACCTGGTGGAGGCAGATCTCACCAAACCTGAGACATGGGAGAGGTAAGCCTATACCTAATCTTTTGTGAACCGATGATCTTTATTCAAATAGGCATTTTACTGTTTTTACAATTTTTTCTGAAGGTTACGTTACAGAATAGTTGAAAATCGAGGGACACACGGCAGGACTACCAGTGGCATTGGTACTAAGTAGTATATGGAAATGGGGATTATACACGGGAACAATGACCACGCTAGACCACGCAAAGAACAATCCTGGTTTACAGAATACTATGCAAAATATATAAATCCCTTTTGTGTTCCTTATGGGTATATGCTCTATCCTTGTCTACCCTTACCAGTGCTGTGAAGGGGTGTACATACGTGGTGCACGTGGCCAGTCCGTTCCCGGCCACTGCAGGAGCGACTGAAGATGAAGTGGTGAAACCGGCAGTAGAGGGCACCACCGCCGTCCTCAAGGCCTGTCAGGAGGCCAAGGTCAAACGGGTCGTGCTTACCAGCTCTGTCGTTGCCGTTACGGGTAAGCAGCTCTATGTTATTGAAAAAGGACTGTCTGCTTAAACTGATTAAAAAGAAATCAGGGTATTTATTTTTGTTGTTCTTGTAAACCAAATAAGCTGATTGAAGATATTATCTATGGCAGTCAGAAAAAAAATTATGTGGGCTGATGGGGGAAAACGCGCCTCCGGGGGGGGGGGGTGTACTGGTTTTGGCCACCAAGGGGTAGTATAATGGGTAAATCACTGAAAAAATATGCCAAAAAAATGCTTGAGACCAATTTTTGATGATGTATCCAGTGGAATGCTTAAAAGTATTCAATTTCTGCTGAAAACATTATATGTTTAGGATGTAAATGGAATTTTCGTTGCCATGGAAACATAGAACATTGGCATATATGACAATAATTATGTGGTTCCAATGAAAACTGCTCCTCTATTCCAAATGGGAATTTCTGCTACACGTGTTTTGGAAATTCCTTCAAGAACT
The DNA here is from genome assembly GCA_949317995.1 of Acholoe squamosa. Lineage (NCBI taxonomy): Eukaryota > Metazoa > Annelida > Polychaeta > Phyllodocida > Polynoidae > Acholoe > Acholoe squamosa. Next base: position 21,355,971 of record OX439047.1, on the reverse strand, counting down.
CAGAACTGAAAACAGAGCTCAGATATTCCTTCCAGAACCAATCTTATTATAAAAACATCGCATTACTTTGGTTATTTTGCCACAAAACAGCAGTTTTTTCATCATCAGTATTTATGATAAGATATAATGCTTTTAGAGCTTATTTGCCATTTTCAGTTGTACACAACAACCTAGATTTAACAAGCAATTACAGCAAAACTAATGCGGACATTTTAGCTCAAGATTTCTCATTGTAAACACTCTTACCTTAACTGGAGGCATATTTGGCCACATGTCCAATCTACAATGCTGACTATATAATATCGAAAGGGCTATTAAAATCTAAAAACTTGAGGCATGGTTCCCTCCTTTGTGGACTATCATATGGTCATACTATAAGCAGTATCTATGAAGCATTATCTTTAAATTCTAGCTGTAGATTCCCTCATTGTAAAGTAACCCTGATCTGACTGCGGCCCTGTGCTTCTACATTGTAGGGGGCATGGCACCTGGTATGGACGGTAGCAAGAGTTTCTCTGAGGAGGACTGGGGAGATCCCGAGAAAGCATCCGATGTATATGCCAAGAGCAAGGTAAGCAGGGCATTGGCATACAATTACTCGTATAAAGCAACATGAAGGTTATCATGAGCTATAACACACTATTCACAAAATGAAAAGGAAGTTATGATACTCTGTCATATAATTGATCTACAAAGAATTTGTTAGGCACTGGCTTAGAAGGTTGCCTGTTGTCAGTACACCACAGAACCAATATTACTGCTGCTGTAGACGATACAGGCTGAGAAGGCTGTCTGTTGTCAGTGACTCCAAAACCATTACTGGTTCTGTAGCTACTGGCTGAGAAGGCCGATTGTTGTCAGTGCACGCCAGAACCAATACTATATTGTTGTAGCTGACTGACTGACTGACTTAGAAGTCCGCCTGTGCTAAGTGTCTCACAGAGCCCCTTTTAACCCCCTCCCCCTTTTTTTATTGCAGGTACTGGCTGAGAAGGCTGCCTGGGACTACCTGGCCACCCTTCCAGAGGATGACCGCTTTGAGCTGGCCACCATCCTGCCAGGCTTCATCATGGGGCCTGTACTGTGTGGGGGGACATCTACAAGTATGGAAGTCCCCCGCCGTCTGTTGGAACGCTCCATGCCCGCTGTACCCAAACTCTTCTTCCCTGTTGCTGATGTCCGTGATGTAGCACAAGCTCATGTTAAGGCTCTTACCACCCCAGAGTGTGCAGGTCTGGTAGTTTTTTTATTTTGTATATCTCAAAATGATCTGAAGCTTTCCTGAATGCTCCATTACAATTAAGCCCTCCACCCCATAAAGCAGGATTTCTGCTATAAAACACAATAAAATTTAATCAGCTTTTCTTTTTTTTTTTCTTTTTTTTTTATTATTATAAAAATACATAATAATATGGTGATTTTATCTTATCTTTTGATCTACAAGGAATTTTCCATTTCTGTTTTCAGTTTTTGGTTTTTGGTGAATATCTCAAAAAATTAGCATAAAAATCTGCAAATTTAGATTATTAGAATGGTTGCCACGGCAACCAGAAACAGACAAATAGGGCGATTCTTCAGGGAAAATTCGTTCACTTTACCTTCCAAATATGGGACATTCCTACCCGAAATGGAGCGCTTTAAATGAAACCATTGAATTCTACATGAAAAATTAGCTTATTGTATTTTCACAATCATTATAGAGTTATTTTGCCCCCCCCCCAAGCCCCCTGGTGGCCAAATGGGGAACTAAAAATCCTCCACGGAGGGGTGTTCTCTCTTGTTGAGTCGCACCTGCTTGAGTTAAATCGGATAACCTCATGACTGTTTAAACTTCAGGTCAGCGACATATCGTGTATACTAGTGGACATTGGCTGAAGGAGGTGGCTCAGGTCATTGCTAAGGAGTTCAAACCACAAGGTAAGAAGCACACATGCTGCGAAGTTAGTGCCTCAATAGCATTAACAGGCTTAAATGAACTTGTCAGTTTCATTTATCAAAGTGCATGCCCCATATGGAATTAGGTGATTTTACAATCAGGTACCTAAAGCCGTTTCACAATAGATTGTAATAGAAATCACAAGGTTAAGTGCAAGCCACTTGAAAGTTGATTTATTTTCCTGTGGATGATTCCTAATTCTATATTAGGTTGGGGAATAGAAAGCATGCCTTTTGCATTATTAGGCATGCGATTTAACCCGCTGTCATAAATGGCTTTATGTCAAGGTGAATATCGAGGGCCCATACACAATGCACTAAACCCCCGTATTGCACCCCTGCGTTAAATAACCCGCGGGAATTCCGCACAATGACGTCATAGGTCCACCGCGCATGCGCAGCATTTTTGAAACGTAAACATTCAAGATGGCGGCGGTCAGGATTTTGCGATGACGATAGGTAAAAGTGAGTTTTTGTCCATTTTTGTCCATTTAATAGATCAAATATACACCCAAACACCTTGACATAAATGTAAAGATGAACTCTGATCAGTTTGAGCCTCCTGTTTCTTCACTCGCGTGTCCTGCCCGCTCCGCACTCGGCCTACCGGCCTCGTGCGGAATGGGCAGGACACGCTCGTGAAGAAACGGTCGGCTCAAACTAATCATCGTTCACCTTTACTATTATATTTTGCAACAGTAAATTTGAGGAGAAAATTCATGAAATAGCATAACATTTGTTGATTGTTCATTGCAGGATACTGTGTTCCAACACTTCACTGTCCCTACTTCGTCGTGTGGGTGAAGGCTCTCTTTGACAAGACTATCAAAATGACACTGCCCAGTATAGGAAAGTCCGTCAAGCTTAACAACTCCAAGGTATGGGAGAATCGCCTTTTTTATAATTTTTTTTCTATCAATAAAAAGGTATTTCTGTTTGAATTAAGACGTATGTACTGTGAAATCTTACAATTTTACTTATGTGCACGGTTGTTCTATTCACAATTCGCACATTCTAATAATATGCTACGGCATGCAACATGTGTCAAAGCAAAACTGTATGTTCTTTAACATTGCACATCTTGGACAATTGTATCCTGAGTCAAAATCCACTTTAAACATTCTACTTACTATAATATCTGCAGTGCATGGATTGCAACGTTTGACGAATTTCTCAAGCTCTATGAAATATCATTTTCAGATGTCCGAAGTTCTACAACTTGAGCCACATCCACTGCAGGAGACTGTACTGGATATGTGCTATACTATGATAGAAAAGGGATTTATAAAGAAATCAAAGAAGTACAAAGGTCCAAAGAAGGAGGGAGAAGAAGCTAACCAAGAGGGTGAGGGAGAAGGTGAGGAGAAGCCAGTAGAGGACAGCAAGGAGGCCAATGGAGATGTTACTAAGGAAGGAGAGAAAGAAGCAGAGACTGAAGAGAAGAAGGATGAAGAGAAAGAAGTAGAAAAGGAGACACCTAATGTTGTAGATGAAGCAGAGGAAGCTAAGGGAGCTGCCACTCCCCCATCTGCAGCCGAGGAAGCAACAGAAGAAGCAAAAGTAGCAGAACCTGAAGCGACTGAGGAGGTCAAGGCCACATCAACAGAAGAGGTCAAGGTCGAATGTGATGGCGAGGAGGAGAAGAAGCCAGAGGGTGAAGAGAAGTAAGAGCCTTGTAGGTTATCAGTATTGCTGATAAGAGGTTGTAGATTGATGAGAGAACAGGATTGGTGAATTGTAAGATAAGCTTGGTAAGAATGAATGTGTTTATTGGATAAGGAAGGGCTAAAAGGTTGGCATCGGTTGAGACGATGATAAAAGGGAACCTTGTAGATCTAGTCACTTTCTCTGCAACTGAACCTTTTGCCATGTATTCTCCTAGTCACAAACACATGGACACGCTATCACTGTTTCTGATTTTCACCTTCTTTCCAAAATGGAAAGGGACCAAAAGAAGGGACGCAAATCATTGCACCCTGGCTGTTAAATCACTTTATTCTTATCTTTTAATGACACATATACTAAGATTATAATCCTCTTGGCATCACCACTAGATTTCACAGATTGAAAAGGACAGCTAACCATGTACAAAATGTAAGTAAGTCTGATGGTTATGCATTGTTCCTCACTTAAATTAAAATAGGAGGATAAAATATAGCATACAGCGAATTTACAGACTTGCACCTTGGAGGTAGAGATCTAGTTTATTTGGTATTGTTATGTGACCCCTGATTATCATTGGCCATTCACAACGAAATACAGACACCAGAGTGATGCTTTATGTACTGTATGAGGTGTCAGGGTCAACAATATCATCCTGGGACATGGATGCACTTGGTGTTTGATTCCTCATTTTGTAACAGAGACTCCTCGTTATGAAACTGATAAGTCTGAGAAGCATATCAGCATCAGCTTGGGGTGTCGATGGTATCACATTTGCATAGTCTGATCTGTTCAAACAACCATGTTAATTTGATAGAAGCTGTGAATATATGTGCAGAAAATTAAAATTTAGTAAACAAAGATTGAGAGGCTTGACAGGATAGGTAGCAGTATCAACTGGCCATCTGGTATTTGTAAATTAATAGATTGGAAATAAGAAAAGGTTCAGAACACTCAGCATGATTAAGGAGAGAAAGGGGCAAGGTGCATGTGATGTCGCTTTGTGTCAACGTTTTATGGCAGTAGTCAAAGCTTATTTGTACACAGTGCAATTGAAAAAGTCTTTTCTTGCCAGTCGAGGCAGTGCTTTAGTCTGTAAATGTTATAATTATTTTGATATGGTACATACATTTTATTATTTATGATTTTTTACCCAGTTCATCTAGTTCATGGTGCTGAACAGAGGTTGATGTGGTCTGCTTTTCACACCTCAAATATTGTGTGATACTTTCTTTTGAACTTTTCATACCATATTAGCTTTTGCATTATACACTTTACAGAGTGAACCAAAACAGAGGTCGATGCGTAATTTTTACTATAACATGTCACAGTAGTTTGTTTTACGATGCTAATTGATGTATCATTATATTGGTGTACTACTAAAGGGTCTTTTAAAGCATGGGATTATAATGGATTCTTTTTGTATAGGAATTCTGTGATTTATCCACAGTTATCCCTCTGTACAAGAGGTGGGTAAAGGTGTGAGGGAGGGTGATTCTACAAGTTAACACTTGGAGAGTTGATCCTATTGCTTAATGATACAATAGCCATCCATGATTTAATCAGATACATTGTACAATGGTCTAGTAATCAGGAGACATGTAGAGTGAAAGGTGGCTTCAGTGCATACAAAAGAAGATTAGTCTAATGATTATATACCTAACCACAGTATTGTTCAGAGTCCCTTGGAACATTCATTAAAAAAATCAATTGGTGAAGCGAGAAAATGACCATTCATTTACTCAAGAGTTTGTATTATTTTCATGAGATATTTTGTACTTGTCGATTCTGGGGAAACTTTGAAATCATATCTCATTCGAATGGTTGTCTATTAATATCTGATATTCTATTATCTGAAACAAAAATCTTATGGAAATTGTAAATGGATTTTTATATGTATCACTGAAATCTAGTCCTCTCACCAAAATGTGCCATAGTTGTAGGTGACTACATTAATCGTGCACGGCAGTCCACTGACACCAATTAACAGTGTTTAAAAGGATATATACCCATTTCTTTAATGGTATTGTGGGAACAAATTTTGACAATGTTGAAATTCTATTATATTTTGAGCTCTCACTCATGTTGTCCCCAGGAGTCCTTTGGAAAGAAAAATGAGATATTCTAAAGAAAAGTGGAAAAGAGATCATTGTGGTGGTGCTTCTCACTCTATATTCTCTCGTAGTGTATCTCCATTGTGTCATACTTGTGGAAAGTCTCAGATAACCACCAAATTCAATTTCAGCGTAGCAGCTGAGGTCACTGACATTCACAACAGCTCTACTAAAGAGTCACCTGAGCTATACATAGCCGGACCCATCTGTGTATTATTAACAATGTAAAGTAGATGACTGTAGGCCCCCTATTCAAATATTCATCAGCTAAAACAGAATAGAAAGTCTATTGTAAATCATCCCCAATGTATTGCACGAGCTAGAGTAGGTGGTCATTAGCATGCCGGAACAAGTGGAGGTGGTGTGCAATGGTCAAAGGAGGATAACTGAGGTCAGGACTATGGAAGTCATCTAAGTATCATAGGTTGATAACAAAAAAACCTATCCCAGTGAGAGTCACCCGTTGCCATAAATCTGATCCATTAATGCCCCAAATAGGTTATCATTATTCTGAATTGATGGATGATGGTTTCTACCACTTTGGGAGAATGGACACTGCATAGATTGCACAAGGCTTTTGTTCATGTTCCTGGACCTGTTAGTTCATTCGCTGGAAGTGAAGTCAGGCCCTACTAGAGGTTTTATTGCTATTGGCGACCAAGAGGCTAATCTTCTAGGGTTAATTCACTGTGCAGAAAGTCAGTATTTTATCTAACTGCCTACTTGAATGTAGAGTATATTTGTTTTAATATTTTGAGAAAATGCTTTTTGAAGATTTTCCCTATTCTTTTGCTAATCGGAAACTTCCTGCAACAAAACACTCAACATTTTCCATGGCTGCCAATGTCGTCTATTCCGTGTCCAAGACGTTTTGTATTAGTATACAATGACTGCCTTCTTCCGATAAATCAGACCACCATTCCCAACTAATCTTTTTGTGATATCATGTACATTGTATTTATATTGCTGAGAGATCCATTCAGTTGCTAACTGCTGCTTTCGTACTTTGTTATCCAGATTACATGGCCAGAACGTGCTTTATTATGCTGATTGTGACCCAGATACATATATTATGCAGATTATGTGACCCAGATGTATGTGCTTGATTGACCTCTGACCTGCTCTTAGCTGGGTGAGCGAAATAAAGTATCTTTGAAAATCAATGTTTTTTTGTTCACATTTATTCTTTTGTGTACATCTAATTGGAAGTTGAATTTAGATTTCAGTGACAGTATTAACTTATCGACCAATAATTTGATGGTTTATGGGGGAAGGACACAGAAAACGTTTACTAAAACGTGAGCGGTGTTGTGTAAAAGTAAAATGTCATGCATTTGCGGGAATCTCACCCTTTCTTCTATGAGAAGTCCTGACCAAAATAGTCCAAACGCCTTTTAACAGACATTTCATTGATTCATATTTTTCTCTAAAATCTTTTAATGTTAAAAATCTCTAAAGTGAATAGCTTGACTGACTAGTTTAAACCATGAATTGCCTTCAGATTCTGGAATTCAAATCACTATTGAAAAGTCCCAAGGACAATGAATATCAGAATGAATGCCTCTTGTTGCACTGTTTTCTGATTGTTTATCCCTTCTTGGAGAACGATACGCATTGTAAAAAAAAAGATAAATAGATAAGAAATATATAAACATTACATGACAAGAACGGTATATTTAAGAAATCAGCAGTTAGATATAAAATCATGGTATATAGGCCTTGACAAACAGTTAGTGCATGTGTTTACCAACAGGTGCTTAAAGTTTATCAGCCCCATGAACACATTGTGACCAGGAGGGTATCTCAAAAAGATTGGGAAACCAGTTCTCACCGTAACTATTTGATCCTGCAGTTCTCCTACATTTCTCACCCTAAGAACAGACTTCCCTGCTTGACTTCTGCTACAAGTGAACTGCACGGAAATAGGTCGAGTTGCAAAATAAGAGACTGGACCCCTCCTATACCACTCCTATAACTGACTTCCTCTTTACAATACAAGAGGGAATCCACTTTAGAAGGTCAGTGAGTTCAATTTTGGAATTATCACCTCCGACAGGATCAATTCCAAATCTTTTTGAGATACCCTCCTGGACTGGCAAAAGGGACCTTATTCCCCCTGAAATAAGGTCCCTTTTCGCAGATCCTGTCATTATGACGGCCCTGAAGCATGCCGGTGATGCCCTGCTTTAGGCCAGTGATGGTGAATAGCCTTATTTAGAGTCCAATTAGGTCATGAGGTCATGACATAAAACATAGTGATGCCAGCTACCCATCGGCCGCCGATGAGCATTGATATTGAAATCCAAAAGATTAGGGCTGAATTAGAAAAGATTAATATCTAATAGAACTAGAAAGCCAGGAATCCTAAGGATACTGTCCCTATGCCATCCATCAGTGACTGACATCCCTCAGTCCACAGTTTATTTTGATTTAGGTATAGGTGGTCACATGACCATTCTGGGCCGTCACTGGCCTAAAGCAAGGCATCAGGTGGACCATCACCTGCATTGAAGCACCTGATGCTGCCGTCACTGCTGTCCTTCAGCCGTGTTACAAGGTGTTCATAGGGGGTGGTACATCCACTGCCATGATGCAGGCAGATTATAAGATACCCCTGGTTTCCACACTATACTAGCCTTTAGCCGTCCTCTTTCCCACCCATCCCCCAACTGTTGAATGCAATGCTAAAACTCTGAAATAAGTCCTCTCCTAGACCTTCTCACTTACTCTTATCTATAATGAGTAATACCCCTGCAAGAATATCTAGGTAATAGCTACCATATTTAAAGTGGCATAGTCAGAAGGCTTAGGCTCAGAAAATCAATCTTCTCAAAAATGAATGAATGTCCACACATTCGACACTATGCATGTATCATACCAGAAATATGTGTATGATCAAGTTGTCATATGAGGAATATCCTATGACTAGTGGCTATAAGGAGTAAGAATATCAAGCTCTTATGTTGTATTCCAGTTATAACTTGTTTATTCAAGGTTTAGGCAGTATTTATGTATCAGTAATACAAATGTCAATACACAGGTACTTCACACACAGTAAATATAATATAGTGTTCCACTCTTATGTGTAATAGTAATAATACATTTTCCAATATAGGTTCTAGGTGGGTTCCCACAACCTAGCTCCTGGCCTGCTGATAGACGGATAATATAAAATATGCAACTTTACCCTCTTGTAGATAGATGGAAGCAGATAGCCTCTGGCCACAAATGGGGTCTAGTCCTATGTCTGTCTGACATAGTCTAACCCAGCAGAGTGTTCTTGTGGCAGATGCATAGCAGGCTCAGGAGAGCTGGAGCTGGAGATGTTGTCACTGAGGTGGTTCTCTGGATAATGCCTGGATGGGAGGTAGGGCTGAGCTTAAATAGCCAACCCTAGCATCCTTCATCTAGACTAGCTGGAGCCAACAGCAACTGCCACTGCTATTGTCCATTAGTGCTGAGTCTTTTAGGTCCATAGGGGTACATAGGACGCCCCCCATCATCAGTGTGGCGCCCCCATTGTCCTGCTTGGTTTGGCATGTTCAGTGGCCTGTAACTCAAGTGTTTGTGCATCTAGAGCTTAGTAACTGCGCATGCCAGTAGCTGAACGTGTCAGCTGCCAGCTGACTGCTGCACATGCGCACAGCTTCAATTTCCAGGTCTGTGGCACTCCGAGAGGTGAAAACTCTCTCGGAGAGCTTGCTCCCTTAATAATAGGTCTTTTGACACCGGATTAAGACCATGAGATGTGTCTTGCCCAGGCGCATCCATGCCATGTCCGATATCTGGGCCATGATGTCCGTGAGATGGCTTAATCGTTGCTGGAAGTTCACAATGCCCTCACCTCTATAGCCTATTGTTAGTGTATGGTGTTCAGCTGCCTGTGACGGCAGTCTGGCTTGTCCTTAAATAATTATATACACCATTGTCCAATGTCAGTGGACCATGAAGTTGGACCTTTCGGACCTTAAACAATAAATATACTATTGTTCATGTTCAGTGAACCATGAGGTCGGTTGCTTTGGTCCTTTACATTACATATATTCACATAGCTGGTGATCAGTGGACCGTGAACGCTCATATGGAGTTATATGTATTAATGCCTCATCTTATATGCATTAATACAATCATATATTACAATTCATGGCATTATTAAAGTTTTCATATTTTTACCTTATGTCTAATTTCATACCGTATGTAAGAGGATTTGAAGTAATAGGGAGTGCTTCAAATTCAAGTTTTGTGGTAGAGCTTGTCAGACCTAAGTATGCTTGACATACAACATGGCTTGAAGTTGCCTTATTTCCCCGAAAAACGGGTGTATATGCGTACCGATGTGCAAAATTGGGATACAAAAATACAAATTAGTGTACAATTGCATGCAAATGTGCAAAATTCGGGTACAAACATACAACTTGACGCACAACATAAGAAAATTGGTGAACAAATATACAAATAGGTGTACAATTTCCAGACAAATTTTTCTGAGGACCAGAAAAACGGAGTACTTTATGTACAATGGCTTGTTTGTCTGTTTTTTTGTTCCTCTGATTTTGCTGTATGGGTGTATAATTGGCAATTTCAGCAGTAATTGACTTTTCCCTAGCATTTATGGAACATACCGCCGGTATGCTTCTAGAGAACATGTGCCTGTAAAGGATTTTTTCTTTCAGGTTAATCTCCGAAGTAGCTATGACATTTTCAATACATTTCGCGAGTGATTTTGAATACTTTTTTTTTTTTTTTTGGTATATAAGAATTTTCTACATTTTACACATTTCATTTTTTTTCCTAATTCCTTTGGTTACCTAAAGTGTGTTCATGTAAACCTTTTGTGTAGTATACAAGTGCTAAATTGAGGTACAAAGTTTTAGTACAATGTACAAATTGTGGTAAAAACATACAAATCATTAATGCAACATACAAATTATGATAGAACATACAAATTAAGTGTAAAATTGGTACATTTAAGAGACAACATTTTTCTGAGGGCCAGAAAAACTTTATGTACTTTATGTACAATTGGCTTGTTTTGTCACTTTTTTTGTTCTATGTTTGCATTGGATATATATTTGCCATATAAGTGCAGTGAGACACTGCCTATGACTTAATGCATTCCTTATGTGAGTCTACAAGTGGGTATATTTTGACTCTAGAGATGTTTCTGAAAAATTCAATCTTCATAATTATTAATCATACATGCAAGGTATAGCATAACAGGTTAGATAGTACAATTTTTGGTACACATACTTGGTCATGTACAAGTACACTTGCTTTCTTTCTCATAGTTTTTGCTTTCTTTTTTTTGGTGAACAAGGTGGAACCTTGCACATTTTCTACATAATATACGTTAAGTTATGGAGCTGACCATTGCAGAGAGACCACCATGGACACTGTACCAACCAGAAATCATCCTCAGCTTAGTCCCACACAGAAAAGGAAACACATCAAGCACTGCTTACCAGGCAGCTTTCAATGAACTGCGTGATGATTATAAAGACTATGAGACCATCTTCACTGATGGATCTCATATGGCAAACAAGACAGCCTCAGCAGCTCTAAAAGGCTTAGACTATTACAAAGAACATCTTCCAGATGAAGCATCTATATACTCGGCAGAGTTGCATGCCCTCTACCTTGCACAAGACCATGTAGAAACCTCAGAGGCAAAAGACCATCTGATCCTCTTAGACTCCCAGCCATCACTTAAAGCCATGCAAACAGGCGCATGGAACCACCCTCTAGTAAACAAAGTACTGGAAAGACACCACCAGTTAACAGAGGAGGGAAAGAACATCAAATATGGTTGGGTCCCTGGCCATGTAGGGATTCAAGGAAATGAACAAGCAGACTCAGCTGCCAAGGATGCACTGGGCCAGGCAGTAGTACAAATGCCACTTCCATCAAAACACCTAAAGCGCAAGATCAAAAAGTACATATATAACAAATGGCAAACATCATGGGACACAGAGGTGGGAAACCAACTCCAAAAGATCCAAACAAAGGTCAACATGACCAAACCCTACAAGTGCAAGTCTAGAAATGAAGAGAAAACTATGAGACGCCTCAGAATAGGTCACACAAGACTGACCCATGGTTATAGAATAGAGAGAGAAAACCCTCCCAAGTGTGCCCGCTGTCAGAATCCCCTGACAGTGGAGCACATCCTCATCGATTGCCAACAGTGTCCCTACAGGGCACAATACCATGCTTGTACAAGCTTGAAAGAACTATTCGAGAAACACAAACCAGAAGAAATATTGGGATATAAAAGCCCTTGGGCTCTACAATAGCATCTAGTTGAAATCTGATGATTACTTCCCCCACATAGACAAATCATACCATAAATTCCGCTGATAGTGCCTATCAACCTGTGAAGCACAGGATAGCCACTTAGTGCCGCTAAAGTGCTGTAAAACACAAATCAATCAACATTTCCATTTTGGTTTATTGAATGGCGCATTTTTCATAATAAACCTTTGGTCAGTATACAACTGCTGTTTTTTGTACTACTTAAGTTAAAAGTGTACTGTTGCATATTTCATGTATACTTGATTATCGGAAACAATTGATTATACAGTTTTGAGAATTTTCTCATGCATGAAAATCATCCATGGACACAGTTTGAGAATACCTCAGATTCATGAAGTACAAGCTTCAAATTGGCTCTATGTAATATGACCATTCTTGGGCCTTAATATTACATAAGTGGCATAGTAGAACCCACACCTTTTGGTGTGTGTTCAAAAAAAAAGTTTGACACCTAATGCTTGGTGTCATATGGAGAGGTAAACTCTCTGGGTTTGATTTGAAGGTAAATTCGGTACTCGTGTCTTTGTGTTACATTTGTGGGGTATTACTTCTCTTTGTGAACTCCCGAATTCGTAGGTCCTCCAGTAAAATTTGGTAGGAAACATTTGGTGAGTTCACATTTGGGGTAATTGGTGGGTGTCTTGTTTCGATAAGATACAAAGATGTGTCCGATTTAAGTAGTTTTGATACTTTGAATGTTGTTTTTTTCATAAGATTTTGCTCATTGATGGTAAATTCTTCCAGCTTGGTTATCAAGTTGTTTGTTATAGCTGGGGTGTTATTGATTTTGTAGTAACATAGTATACATAAGACTTTCTCTAAGTGTTGATACTATACTGAACCTGGTGTGGTAAGGTAGGTTGGTAATATCTGGTAATTTATTATGGAACTACTCATTGTTTGGTAAAAATTGACTACTGATCATTCATATGATGGTTTTTGATAAGTGGGGATGTGTTCACACATTATATCCTTGTTATTGGATGCAACAGCAGATTGATTTCTTTTCTACTTTTTTCTTTTCAATTTAATCTCCTAAATTGACCTAAGGAGTATGGTTGGTATACATACAAATATGTTTTTCCTAGTTTGGGTTGTATTTTTACAAAGATATAAGATAGTAGGTTTGCCTATAGGCCTAAGAATCAACAATTTAATGAATTGAGTTGTATATTTAGGAATTGTTTTTTTCCTGAATGTTGAGGATAGAGAAATATTCCTCTTATAGTGTGACAGTTATTCTTCTCTTGCTTTCTTTTTCAAATTTGAAAGATTATCTGAATGGTCTCTGTGTCACCCTTCCATAGGCTTTTGCTTCTGACCTCAATGTCATCGCTGATGCCATTTTTTTGTGTTCTTTTACTAAAATGATAGAGGTTGTAAAAAGAGATATAATAGACACTGCTTGATGCTGTGCAAAATCTTTTTTCATAGTTCTTTAAATCCATTCCAGTGGCTTTGCCAACTGTATACATCATTTAGCAGGTCTTTTCCTTTTCAATTCTGGTAAGGTCAATCAATGTTGCTTCCTTAAAGTTTGCTAGTTTTTGTTTGTCTATGGTACTAGACAAATTGATATTTTGATGGATTTCTCCTTTTGAATGAGGTCAAATTATTGTACCAGAATTTGTTGGCTCTCGGTTTTCGATGTATAGTAAGGTGGCAAGGTTGTGTTTTCATTTCAACCTTGAATTTAGAAAATTATAAATACATCTATATATATAATGTTAGCTTTTTATGTTTCAGGTAGTATTCCATGTTAGGTGACTGCCTGGTTGAATTAATTATGACCAAGATATAGAATCAGGGCCCTGTCTTTCCTTATCTTACCGACAGATACGGACGTCCGTATATCACATACGGACCTCCCTATGTTGGTAAATCAAATATGGCTAGGGGGCGTACCAGGTGATATCCTAAAAGAGACATATGGACATCTGTATGTGACATACGGATGTCCATATGAGATATACGGACGTCCATATGTGACATATGGATGTCTGTATGTGTGGTCCGTATCTGATATTACTTTGTATCATTTTAATACATTCTAACATAAGGAAAGACAGGCCCCAGCATCTGTGTACAAAATATGTAGCTTCTATGTTTTGCTGTGCTTGGTTTCTCAAATGGGTGGTCATTGCATAATTTGTTAAGTACATTTAAGATAAGTGATAATGAAATTGTTGGTTTTCATGACAGGTTGTGTACCTGCTCTTTTTATGTTTCTACATTTACATCTTTTTTTTTTGGTCCATAGGTCGATGTAATCACCTATGGAACTAATATATAAATTTCTTCGGAATTTTGGTTTAATAAATTTACAAATTTAGCTCTGCTGGGCCCTGTTTTTCCCCATTTAATAGTAAATATATAAACATGGACTCCTAACCCGGAATAAAAAAATTCCATATTTATTTTTATTGTCAAAGGTGTATAAGTTCGCCTAATTATTTCCGTCCGGCTAATATTACATGATTTTATTAAACGTGGCCCTCAACGCGGACCTGAACGCGGACCTCCGTGTTCATGTCCGTGTTTGGGTCCGCGTTCTGTCCTGCCCTACTGAAAAAATAGGGAGAACCCTGCCATCACGCGAGAAAAGAGGGGAATCCCTGCGGGATCTCAGTCCTACGTCATCACCGGAAGGTCTTCCCCGTGTTCGCCATTCTCTTCCGGTGTCAACTTTTTCGAGTTGTACACCGAGAAAAATCATGAATCGTGGAGAAAAGAGGGTGAGTAACACAACCATCAAACTATTAAATGAAAGGCCTGTGTCTCCTGTCTCTTCCTGTGTGTGCATAGTATATGACATGCTTTTTTTTAATTAGATTACGTACTTAGAAACATCGGTTTTCATGACGCCGGTTAACATCAGTTTACTTTCTGGCCTGGTGTAGTTGGCGCCCTTTATTTCAAGGTCCTTTCACCAACCCTACCTATTTCTGACAATGAACTGAAACAATCAACTTGTAATAACATGGGATTGTGACGTGTGAATAGCTGTCAAGTAATTTTTTTGGGGAACAATAAAAAAAGGGGGGGGGAGAAGGAATCTGCTGAACCAAAAAATTATCGGGTTAAAAAATGGACTACCCTGACCTTTATTTTTTTAAGCCCTTTTTCAGTATAGACCACTCTTCTTGGCCCTTTTTTCAGCCTCCCCCTCCCCCCCTTCTCATACTTTTTGGCACTTTTGCATGTTACAAGGTAAAAGGAAAAATTTTTTCCCTTGCTAAGGGTGTGGGTCTCTAGCAGACAGCCCCTAGCCTCAGATTAAAGTAGGCCCTGAAATCTTAGAAATTAATATAAATAAGTTATGTTTTCACTATATTTGACCTCTTTTCCTTATTCATATAAATAAAAATTGTATGTCCAATAAGTACACTGTAAAAAAATCCAATGCAAATTATATATTCGTCTTTCTAAGAATACTTTATTAAAAGTGAACTAAAGACCGGTTGTTCTTTCTTTTCACCTAGTTTGCTGACCCCAATTATGGAGAACCATATGACGATGAATTCTATGATGACACTCGACCCGAAAATTTCTCTGGTGACGCAGGGGATCAAGCCATCAGTTATATGTCACACCTACACACAATGGAACGTCAGAGAGCAGATCTGTCAGCACGCCGGCAAAAAGGAATGGCCCCAAGTAGAGAACATCAAAGTCACTTCCCTCCGCCGGAGAAACGGCGGTACATATACCCAGAGACTCCAGACTGTGAACAAACTGATCCCACATATATATTGCCAGAGCCCACTAGAGGAAGTTCCTCGAGGGGTCGAGGGCGAGGAAGGGGAAGACCTCGTGGGTCTAATTCCTCTTCTTACCGAGGTAAAGGGAAAGGGCGGGCTGTCCCTGCTGCTAATGTTCAAAACTTTGAAGGACTAACAGCAGCTGTTAGAGCGCTCACTCAGGTCATTCCACAGTCATCTTCTAACATTCCAGGGCTCACAGAGGCTCTGCAGGCAGTGTCTTCTGCAGTCGGTGAAGTCCAAGGATCCAGTGCTACCAGTTCTGAAACAGTCCCACCTGGTCCTTCCTCATCGGATCGGTCCCTTAATCTGAACAAAAGCATGGTCAGCTTGTCTCTGGACCCAGTCACGGGCCGAGTTATTCTCCCCACTGACCCACAGGCTCTGGCCCAACTAGAGCAGCAGATGAAGGGCGTACACTGGAAAGCGAACGAACTGAGGCCTCTCATATTTGGGGCAAACCACCTTAAAGTGGTTTTGAAAGGCCGTTTCAAGCACCCCACTGACGGCGCAGTGCTCAAGGAATTAGCTTGGAAAGAATTACAAGGTATAAAATAGTCTCGTTTTTTGTTTTTGTTCATAAATATATTTAACCTATTAAAAATGTTTAATATTAGAAACACCTTTTCTCTCTCTCTAGAACTTAATAGAACTTAATACAGAAAAGTATATTTCAATCCATATATATATTTTAATGCATATTATCTTGTAAATAATTGTAATGTTCTGTGTCTATGTAACACATGAGATGGATATTCTTTTCATTTCCTACGATGAATTACTTCTTCAGAGTACGTGATGGCTAACGGGAAGCGTTACAGATCCATACCTCAGTGCAAGGACAAGTTAAATTATTTCGGCCAAGACGCTAGACGCAAGGTAAATGAAATTTTTTTTTCTCCACATCCTGAATAAATTATTATTTCATGTAGTCTTTTTTGGATTTTCGATATGGGTGGGACATATAGTCGTTTAAATATTAAAATCCATCTGCTTCTTTTCTGTCTTTCTAAGGCTGTTTGAAATAACTGAAGCACATTTGTACTTACAGAGACAGATGATAGACAACAAATACAAGACCGGCAGCGGTCAGAGGGACGCAGAGGACTACCTTGATGAGCTGGAACAGGCGATCTGTGATTACTCCGGTAACGAAGTAATTTTAGGTAAATAAATCTGACCTATATTTACTTGTATTTTTCTATTCTTTAAGTAGGTATTCAAAGATACTTCAGTATATAAGAGGCATTTTTTCGAACTTATAAAATATGGTTCATATATAAATGATTTCATTAGTAACATGTGTTTCACTAACTTTTTCTGCAGGCATACCAGGAATGCAGCCCCCCAACCTGAAGGGCGGAGATCGAAAGGACAGGCCTTGGTCTTGCTATGACCCGGACAGAGAAGAGCGAGAGGACTATGCGGCCCTTAGTATGCCTTCTAAGGCCCTGGAAGTGGCACTAGAAGGTCAATTGGTAGAAAGCCTAGAAGGTGGAGGTAAGTAAGAACATGGAATCAATTTTTCTGTTCACCAAGAATAATTCCTAGCTTTTCCCAAATATGTGCTTCTTTATTGAACAGGTAAAACCGTGAATTTTTTAAGTTAAGTTTACACTGAAATAACTGTTTTAGGCTTGGATATAATTATTTTATAGCTTTATGCATTGTCACCTATTTTTTATTGCAGAGCCCTTTGTTAATAAAGAGCAAGCGGTTAGGGTGGAAGCAGAAATGGAGAGGAACATGACCCCTGCAGAGCACCGTTCTTACCAAGAGAACTACAACCCTGTCATTTCTTCCAACTTCCAGGAAGAAGTGAACAGAGAGGATAACATCACACAGACTAACCCAAATTACCTATCCAATGCGACATCACAACAACTTCTTGCGAAGCCCCGAGTAAACTCTGGTACTCTTCTTCACATTGTTGACTCTTTCAATACCAGGGTTAAAAAGGCAGAGCAAAAGAAGACCCCAGACACAAGTGTTGTATCCCTTTTACCTTCAGGCAGAACTAAGGACGACCTTTTGGCTGAGGTGTGCAGGCTTCAGGAGAAAAACCGTGCCAGACTACAAGAAAATAAAAATTCTAACACTGGGCAAAATAAAAATACTAATATCCAAAGAGTAAACTTCAGGCAGGATCAATCTCCAGGTAACATGGACCCTGAAAATGTTAACTTTAATTGGCCTACTTCCTCTCACCACCAGCAGGCAGGTCCCTCACATGAACAGCTGGCACGTCCGTCTTACCAAGAGCCATGTAGTAGCTCACACCAACAGCCAGGTGGTAGCTCACGCCAACAGCAGGGAGGTCCGTCCTACCAGCAGCCAGGTGGTAGCTCACGCCAACAGCAGGGAGGTCCGTCCTACCAGCAGCCAGGTGGTAGCTCACGCCAACAGCAGGCACGTCCTTTGTACCAACAGCAGGGTGGGAGCTCTCACCAACAGCAGGGAGGTCCTTCGTACCAACAGCAGGGAGTTCCTTCGTACCAACAGCAGAGTGGAAGCTCACACCCACAGCCGACCCATACTGTACAACAAAAGCAGCCTGTGGTTAATTACCCTGAACGTTCAGTCCGCAATCAGCCAGAAAATCCTGGAGACATGCTGCAAACCCAGCATCATGTAAGTCAACAAGAGCAAGCTCCACCCACACTTCATCAAAATATAAAAGAAACAGAAATCCAAGAAATAGAATACTCCATGGAAGATGGGACTGAAATAAATAACGAGGTAAATAAATATGAAATAAATACTGAACATATATCTGACCAACCTGCAAAGAGGCCACGCCTTCGCAGATCGGCTTCTTTCTCGAAGATAATAAATGCATCACTGCCAGACCTGGAAGAGGATGAACCAGAGTTTCCTGAAGGATATAAAGCTTTCAGTACGAGTACTCCTAACCAAAACAAAGAGAAAGTATCTCCAGTTTTCACCTCTCAGGCCGGAAGAAGGTGCTCTCCACGTTTGGCTGTCAAAGCCAAAGGTACAACTCCTAACAGTCCTGCTTTACAGAAAATAGAGCGTGCTGTTAACCAGAAAACTCAATCCAAGAAGGAACTCTTCAGTCAAAAGAAAACTAACACCAAAAAGGGAGAAAAGAACCAAAAGACTGACCCCATACAAGAAACTGACGCCATACAACAAAAAGAAGCCCAGGAGAGGAAGGAAGAAATGTTTGCTCTTGTAGATAGCCTAAAAGATGTTGTAAAGGAGACAAACAAAGTAATTGGCGAAGAACAGGAGAAGCTTGTTCAAAAAATTATGCAGACTCAAGGTCAGATAGCAGACTCAACAAAAGACTTGGCTCAGAGTATAACTGAGAGCTTCAACAAAGCTTCTCGTGAAATGTCTGCTGCTCTTAAAAAGAATCTAATTGACATGGCCTCAGATAATATGCGAGCCCTGAAGGAAGCATTGAAATCTCACAACGAAAGGATAATGCAAATAAAAAATTCCAACATAGATGATTATAAATCGCTCAGGGATACTATGCTTGAGGTAGAGGAGAAATTGGCTGAACGTAGTGTGAAGAAAGAAGTAGAACTAGCCAAGGGCCTTGAAAATGTGGGAAAACAAATTTTTAAGGCTGCAGGAGACATAGCTGATTCACAACTTCAGGCTGCTGCAGCGGTCAGCAAATCACATGATAAAATAAATGCGACTGTTGTGAACCTAAATGACATTGTAACGACATTAAGCCAGAATATGGCAAGCCTCTCTATTTCAGTTGACACGGTCAGGAAGGAACAAGAACTGTCTCTGTCGGTGGCTGAGAAAACAGACAAGGTATTAGTTGCAGTGACATCAAATTTGTCTCATTTGACAGCGGCGCAAGAAAGAATAAACAGCCAGCACCTCATAAAGGCAGTGTTAGAAGGTAATTTGTTAATTTTTTTCAATGACTATTTCTCATCTATTTCTCTCTCACTATTTCTCTTATTAAATATGTTCTATCGGCCAGGTTCAGCAATATAATAAAAGAACTTGAAAAAAAAATTTCATTAAAATCATCTATTAAAAATAATTCGGTTCTTAATAAATCAGCCAGTTTAATTTCTTTTCATTTACTCCATTTCCAGCAAACTCAGCTCAACCACCTGCTCAGCCATCTGAACCTGTGTTCCCTCCTTCGCGCGACAATGGAGATTTCCACGTAGACCATCGGACTCAACATTTGGAATTAAGTTTAACGCACCCAGAGCCTCCAGTCAGTAAGTAGATTAAAATATCTTTAACGCATTTAAAAAAAAAGCACATTTAATACGCAAAACACCATTAAAATGTTTTTTTAGGTATGCCATCTTGGATGTAAATATATTTTAAAAATTGACATAGAATATTAACCCTTAATTACAGCAATATATCTATTTTTATTGTTCAAGATGTCATGACACACCGGTTTCATTATATTGCTTTGGTTTCTAGATGGTCAGCCGAAGCTCTACCAGACTTGTTCCCCTGAAGAGGCCACCGAACAGCCGGATAAAATACTCATTCCAGCAACAGGTCCGTTAAAAAGAAATTTCCATGTATTTTTATTTCTTTTACAAATAGAATTATGAAAGAAATTAATGTCATGGAGCTTATTAAAGTGCAAAGTTGAAAAACTGTCAGTTAAAAATCATTTCTTATGCTTAATGTTATAAAATATATATAGTCTTTAAATAAAAAAGGAATTTTTTTTTTCAGCGGTCAACCGGCAGTCCAGTCTCGAGCCTGACGCGACCCAGTTGCCTTCTTTCTCAGTTATGCCCTCTTCTACGGTTGTCTTAGTCCAGGAAGACACTACACCCGCCGAAGTAATGGGATCAGAGGGAGTTGATACTGAAGCACAGGACAGAGTGCAGCCGGAGGTTCAGGTCATTCACAGCCCCCCTCAAATGGAGGTAGTGATACAGAACAGCCCACAACAGGAAGATGGCATCTTACAGAGCTCGTCTCAGCAGGACGGACTTACAGACAGCTGTCCATCAAAGGACACAGCTGTTCCACCAAACTCAACGCAGCTGGAAGAAGAGACAGAGAACAATGCACCACAGGATGTGAAAATTCAGCGGGTACCCATGGCAGAAGCAGTGGCTATATTAGAATCATTGAAGAACTATGGGAGGGAAGGGGGAACCTCGGAAGCAGACACTGAGGGATCTGTCTCAGATAGAGACCACGATAACAGGCCCGTTAAAAGATCCCAGCGCATTAAAATTAAAAGGAAAAACAGAGAATAAGAAACTGTTGTGTCAAAACGCGAGATATAACCAAGAAAAGTCAGTCATTGCTAAAAAGAATTGTATTTTATGTACAATTTATTTTTCATTTCGTTCTATGATGTAGCTATTAAGGACATAGCATGATGAAGGTATAACTTCTTAAGAGAAATAACAGAAAGTTATTTAACTGTATAATGTACATATCATTGACAGGTACTGAACAATCAGTGGGTGCTAAGCGTATCAGTGTTACGGTGATCATTTCAATACTCAGGTATTACATTATGTGCCTTAGATAAGGAGCATGCTTCCTTTGTTTTATCTACTTTTATACTATTTATGTTTGTTGCTGGTTATCTTTATTGAGTTATCAGAAAGTACATGTACTTAATGTTTCTGCTCATATATCATGATAAAAATAGAGGTAACATGGAGAAATAATTTGTCTTTTCCATTTTATTAGAAAAAAAATTCATTGTCATAGTAAAGGTTAATTCACATATTTACAGCATCCTTGAAATTGATCATAAAGTTTGAGGCTCCTAATTGGTCGGTCTTTTAACCAAAGTACGATTACAATTAAACATTCTGTGCTATAAAACTGCTATCATCCCTGTTCACATTGGTTACCCTAGCGCACTGGCAAGCGCTGCAAAGCCAAACGCTGCACTGCAGCCCTAGCGCGAGCTGGCTCCAATTCCGGCCGGAACCACTCACGGATGAACTCAGCCCGCATGTTGTGGAACATGACACGAGCTTGTCCTCCCACATTGTCAGGCTGGTTTATGGGTTCCTGCAGACGTCTGAACTGGTCATGGGCTGGATAATCCCGCAGGAGTTGACATCTCCCCACCTTAGCGCAATTGTGGAGAGCTACACAGGTCTCTATTATCTGTCCTGCCCTCCTGGGTGTATGGAATAGGTACCCCCCACTGGAGTCTAGACATCTGAAGGAAAAAAGTTGTTGTGTTAAATTTGAAAAACAATTTGTTATGTGACTTAAGGTACAAAATTTTGGGTAGAAACAGTTACATAAACAGATAAATAGCCATGTGGGAAATATATGAAGGAACGGGTGACTGGATGTTGTTGTTGGATATCAGTAAAAGTAATTAAGTTTAACACATATTTATTTGGATATGTCATGTGCAAAGTGCCATATATAATAGGATAAGTGGTTAGAATATTTATAAAAATATCCGGGAAACTTCTTGTGTTCTCTTTCTTTTTAAGGTTGAAAGGCAGAACCTTGGTTTTGTTCCAAGAAATAAAAAATTTGTTCACCTCCAACGCTGCTTGAGTTGACCAATTGTTCTTTCCACCCCAGATCTCGTGCTCTTGTGCCACCGGTTATACAGCACATCTCCTACGGTTTCCTCAAACTTGACCGGGGTCAAAATGTAGTCAGTCAGGACATATCTGTACGAAAAAAGATAAAAGAAATTTATTTTTTATCATAACCATTATTTTACATGAAATGCAATTAAACTCATATTAAAGCAAAAGAAAGTAAATGGTCTAGTAGGCAAAAAGATTTTTATGAAAGGAAAAGAAATATATTTACCCGGAGTCTCCGAGCAAGAAGAGTCCCTTGAAGTCCTGTCTTTCTCCGAGATATTTTATTTGGGACCCATTCATCACGTATACGTCATTACAGCTACCGGGGTTAGCGGCATTGACATGCATGATAAGACCATCGAAGTCACAGACTATCTGAAAATTAAAAATCTTTTTTAGAGATTAATTTGTTTTTATTCTGATTTTAACATAAATTATTATCAAGAATTTACACGTTATTACCTTTAAAATATTATGGAGAAGAAAGGAAAATTGGTTTTTTTTCCTCAAGAAAATAAAATGACTTACCATAGTGTTTATCGAGTAGTAACCCCGGTAGCAATAGTACTGGTTCTCGTCTTCTGTTAAACCCCTGGGGCAGTGTATGGCGATATGAGTCCCGTCTACCAGGCCAAAACATCCTGGTTTTTTCTTCTCGCGCAGGAAAACAACAGCTTTGTTGTTTTTTTCTGTTTCCAGATCAGGCCAGTGCACGTACTCAGCCAAGTGGTCGTGGAAGTAATCAGACACAGCAGCTACACTGATAGACACCATGCTCTTAGACACCCCATGGCAGTCTCCTACTGCTGAGTAGTTTGCGCCTGTCGCAAAATATCTCAGGGCTATACAGAACTGCAAGAAGAGAAAGAGAGGAAAGTCATTTTCTTGTGACAGAAGGAGCACATGAAATATATATATATATATATATATATATATATATATATATATATATATATATATATATATAGGTCATTCCAGGATTTACTAGGTCAGGTGGCTCCTTGGGCATATAAAATTTATATTTCTTAGTGGGGGGTCATAGCTAAGATTTCCATATGGTTTGGTTGGGTCTTGGGGCATCATTTTTTTTTATCCTGGGAAGTGAATGTACTCACACGTATCCTGTGAGGGACTGCATGTATGCCCCTTAGCACCTTCCTCTTTCTTGTGGCCACGAAGTTTTTTATCAGCACACGGACCACTTCTTTGCTGAGCCTGTACCGAGCCTGAAACTTCTTGTCATTAAAGAAGCTCATGGGATCTACCCTCTTCATGTACTGTCTCTTTGCTCGTACAGTGAACCCCATTACTGCTGTTCTGTGTCTGTCTCTGACCACTATCAAAACAACCGCCCTATGAAGGTCAAGGTCGAGGTCATGACCTGTTTTCATTTAATTAATTTATATTATAATAAAATACGGGGGTGAAAACGGAGGAAAAAGGTCCGCGTTGAGCTGTAATTTGATATATATATTACTTATCCTACCCACCTACCCCCCCGTGTAAAACCCACAGAAACCTAAAAAAGGAGCAGAATATTTGCCTCCATGAAATGAGGAAAAACAGGAAAAATCCGTGTTTGAACACGGAGGTCCGCGTTTGAACGCGGAAGTCCGTATTGGTAATTATATTTGATCATATTTTTGAGCTTAAACACCTAACGCCGCGTTGATTAAATATGGCCCCCGCATATTAAATGCGGACCCTCCGCCGAACGAGGAAAAACAGCCCCCTGTGCAAATAAGTTTCAAATGTTGTATAATACTTATGTTCCTTTGAGTTGGTATAATTTCAACTGTGGCTAGACCAAAGACACTATAGAAAGAGGCGCTAGGACTAGTACTGCCCTTGCGGCTCTGTTGAATTTGATTGATGGAAATAAAGAACATGTGATTTGGTCCTAAAGGGTGGCTTCTCATTCCCTTTTTGGTTATATTCCTCAAAAGGTTTAGTAACTTTATGTTCATTCAAAGGTTGATCAGTAGTAGTATTTTTGTGGTGAACCACATTGAGACAATTAATTCTAAAATTAGATCTTGTATCTAGACTTAAGTTGTCCGTTTAGATCTTGTGCAGGGTTTCAAGTATGCATAAATATAGATATTTTGTTTGCTACATTTGTTCTTAAGTTTCAGGTTCAGAGTAGTATTGCTGTGGGGGGACCGGTCGATCTCCCTGGGGTTGCGGATGATTGTACCGGGTACCTGACTGGTCGGCGTGGGAGAGTGACTTTGTTTCTTTGGTCTTCCCTCCCCCAGGAGGAGAGACTACAGCAGGGTTTGGTCGGGAAGAGTCATATTTAGCTGGATTAGGGCCAGAATAGTCTCCGGGCAGTCTAAAAACATCATATTTTGAAGGATTACAGTCTACTGGAGCCTTGGAACCCGGTCCCAGAAGGCCTGCATGGCCATTTTGTCACCCCGGCCTTGTGTGAGTCCTTTCCTGGTGCTGTATGTCCCACCATCTGATCACCCGCTTTCCAACGCGGGTTGGGGCAAGTACACTCCGGGCACGCTTTCTCGTGGTACTCATGATTACACGAGTCGCAAAACACCATGACTCCAAAAAACACAGAACTGAACTGAACTGTCTATGCATGGGTGGGATAACTGAATGACTACTGTGGGCCTGCCTGTGCAGGTGAGTGGAGAGTGAGGTGACAGGTAGAACTGGGTCACCCTAGTTGGACACAGGTAGGTGGCCTTACAGGACCAATACCCCCTGAACAGTGAGTATGACTACTGTTCGATACCATTTCTTTTTCACATTGGAAAAAATTAGATATTGATTTTTCTCCCCGAAAGGTTTTCTTCAACAAAGATATTTCTGAATAATTTTCTCCTTTCCAAGAAGAATATTTGGAGAATTTTTCTCGCTTTTTTTTTGTGTTTTTTTTTTCAAATAGTTTTGAAATATTTCTTATGGAATTTTCTCAAAGAAAGATTTTTCTTTTGTCAATACTTGAAGGAGTTTCTATGATAACATTTTCTTCATTTTTCATTCTTTTCCATAATAAGAGAATTTTAATGATTTTAATTCCAATATAATCATTTTTTGATTTTCTGATTCCTTTAATAGAAGGCTTTCTTTTTTTTTAAACATTTCCACAACTTTCCTTCTAAATGTTTTTTGATAATGAAAAGGAAATTTCTACAATACCCTTTTTTTTCAAGCAAATCTTTTTTTTTTTTAATATTAAAAGGAATTTCTTCTATATCTTTTTTTTTTAACAATATCTTCTTTTTCATTTTCTTTCAATAATCAAGAGGATTTTAACAATTTTGCTTCTTAATCTTTCAAATAGAGATACATTGCACTTGGAAACATTTCCTCAACTTTTCTTTTTAAATGTTTTTCGATGATAAAAGGGGATTTCATCATACCCTTTTTTCCAAACAATTTATTTCTTTTCAGCAGTCAAAAAGGAATTTCTAAAATACCTTTTGTTGTCAAAGATTTTTTTTTGCAATAAACAATTTTCTTTTCCTAGCTCATCAAACAAGAAAAAATACAACAATTTAGTTCAATATACTGTTTGTAGGCAATACTTCTGCCCCTCCTGCGCCTAAGCTGGTGATCTCTGTCTTGAGAATATACCGCTCTATGGTCTGAAGTCGGGCTGGTGAAAATGTAATTGTCATATATACCACTTTGTTGGGACGGCCCATTCTGTACCTTTACCAGTATCAGCTGTCTAGGTTTGAGTCTCTTGGCTGAATGACTGGGCATGTCTGCCTTCCTCTTTATTGGTGCCGATGGGGCGTTGTGCTGTGGAGACCTATGCACAATTGGTGTAGGGTGATATACCACTTCTGATGAGCTGCTCTCATTCACTGCACTTAAGGTAGAGGGATCATTTGTGTGAACTATTGGCCCATTCATATCAGGTCTAGTAGACAAATACTGTGTGATTAACGGTGGGTCTGATGAGGGCAAGTACTGGTTCACTCCTAGCTGGAGACTACCCATCTTGGGTAGAACCATCATCATAATGTGTATTACCCGGCGGGAAAAGGTCTCTAACAGTGCTTGGGGCATCCCTGGGGGTGCACCCCTCCACCTGTGCTAGTTGTATGGCTTCATTCAGGATGTTGCCCCTAGGAGGTGTGGAAGGTTGCTTCGTAGCCCCTGGGGTCAAGCCCTCAGGCGTGGGGTGAAAAGGATTGAGCCAATGAGAATGCTGATGAGACTCATTTAGGGTGTGGTCAAACAGTAGGCCCTTCTGTGATTGACAGGTCTGTGTTGGCGTCCCCCATGCGGCGTATCAATTAATAGACACCTTACTTACCTCATCATGTGTGGATGTCTTCACTTGTCACCAGATGTCCTTATTGGGACACTGTGATGTTATCTGTCTTAAGAATCCGACATATGTCGGACGCTGCCACCTGGTGGCAGGTCGTGTCGCATCCCCCTTCTGGGGGCAACCGAGCTGCTGATGGTGCCCCGTGTGTTGCTCAGGCACGCGCGCTGTCGGATGTTCCCGGCTCCCTGCCGGGAGCGTTGGCGTCTGGTCCTTCCAGCGTGCCCATGCCCCGGCATCTTGATAAGCCCAGCGTGCTCTCGTCGATACATCTGTCTCCAACGAGAGACCTGGTTCAAGTGACGATAAGCTCACCTTACCTGACCTCTCTCTCTAAGCCTACCCACAAAGTCAGTGGTCGATAAACGGATATCTAATGGTAATAATTGGTTTCTCTTAGACTATTTCAGAGGAATGCTTTGGCCTTAGAATTAACAAACAGTGTGTAGACCATGTGGCAGTGCATATGGACTCTGAATGGCACTCTGAACTGGACAATAAAGATTGTGGGAGCTGTTATAATGACTAAACCCACATGATTTATGTGCAGTCCTGGGAGCTGATGTTATGACTATACCCGAGACTCACATCCTTGTGTTTAATACCGGGAGCTGTTGTATCTGACTATACCCAGTTTATTCACTTGGTTGTCCAATCTCTGGCTTCAAATGCATACAAAATATTTCTTTAACCCCCTTTTTGAGTAAAAGATAACCTAGTGTTGTCACTATATACTAGCGCACATCTATGTTATTTTTCCTGTTTGTATATAATGTATATTACTGTATTATCATTTTATCGTGTACATCCACTTTATTTTCATCCTATGTGACGAAAAATCGAATTATGGAATGTAAGAACATCAAGGATTCATTGTCTGCTATCAGTTTTCTGTATATTGTGATTAGGCAATAAAGTCCAATACTTATTGTACCACACCCTTCAGTTTGGAGTGCACTTGCTACCTACTGTTGATTGGTGTTATTGCTCTGATGCTGTCAGAGTGTGGCTTATAGGTACTTCAGAGATTAATTAACAGCCAGAGCCGACTATTTAAAAAAGGATTACACTGTACCCACCGTTCTGTACTTCACACTGTGAAAGTGACGCAGAGACTGATAGTCACCAGCTCTAATTGGCAGCAGTAAAGGACGAAGCAAACATCTGCTATTGTAAGGGCAGGAGGAAGACCTCTATGATGCAGAGCATGACATCACAAGAGACTAGATGCATGAGGTGCTGCATTGTGTGGGCAGTCAGCATGGATTGTGTTACAAAATAATGTTCTAATGGTAAAAAACATCATATCATATAGGGTAACTCAAAGACAAACGCTACCCGGTACACAGAAGCCACCTGGTGGCAGAAATCAGAACCCATCAGACATACTATTTTCACATTTACCACCCTACATGGACCACTCCACCTGAACATATTTTTTTTTCAGCTCATTTCTGAACACTATAGGTCCATTAAAGATTTTTATGTGGTGTTTGAATTACCATAGAACCCTGTAGTTCAGGGGAAATTAATATTTTTGAAAAATTCATAACTTTTTCATTTCAACCGTGATTCTCCCCCCCCCCATTTTTCTTTTTTTTTTAAAATGTTTTACAGATGTTCTTGATATATTCAGAGAGTCTCATAGATGAATCAATAGATCATTAAGGACACAAAAGACAAATAATTGTTTTCCCCATTCGCTTCTATAGTTTAGGTATTTTCATGTAAATGGTCAGAGAATGAAAAGTAGCACCATGACATAGGAATTCTTTTGCATTTCCCTATTCCTAGTATATCAAGCTAAAATCATGCAGAGTTATTTGAGATTATCAATAGAAGATCATCTACCAGTCAGCCTGTATCATTTGTCTTTAAAGGAAAAAAATATGGAAGTGGAGTCAAAGGATATTTATAAGTCATTCATTTCTAGACAGGCAGTATTGTGCAGTCAATTTTAACTTTTTGCCTTCCAAATATGGAATATAAACACTGAATTCCGAACTACCCTAATATATCTTTATATTTATTTTATGGTTATTTTCCCCCTCCAATGCCCCCTGGAGGATGTTTCACCTCATAACATACGGGGGCCGTATATGATATGCGGGGGCCGTATCTAAAAAAAACATTTCTGTTCTATTTTCCGCATTCATTTTTTTCACATACGGAGGGCCGCATTCAAATACGGCTTATTGGGCGTTTCACCTCAAGATGCGGACAACCTGTTTTCCATATGTCTTCCGTATTTTCAGGTTAGAATGTGGAGGGGTCAGGTACCCCTCCATATGTCACATACGGGGCAAATAAGTAACATGCGGCCTTTTTTAAGCCCGCATCCAATGAATATCTCCTAAGTAGGTCGTGACCTTCCTTTTCACTCCAAGTCATGTGACCTATGTTTGGCCATACTACACCAGGGAAAGAAATGCCTGGGTACATCCTGAACACTACTAGGCAGTTTTACGAGAGAAAGGATCCTTTGTCCTTCTACACTGAGAAAAAATTTCTGCAGCGCTACCGTCTTAGTAAAGAGGTAGCCCGAATTCTCATCAAAAACTATGTTGCTACGAAGAAAAAGAAGGTCCTGAGGGGCAAGCATGCCGTTCCACATAGGCTTAAGGTAAGGGAAGCCCTCTTGGTAACAGAGTCCATCCTTCATTTATCCTTTTATTGTCATATTTTTTCCGTATGATACCTCATTTGACTTTATTATGGCATGTTAAAACAATATCCTTTTCTTTGCTTTCTTCAGTTCCTGATTGCCCTGAGGTATTTCGCCACTGGTGCCAGCTACAACTCCATAGAAGACATTCACGGTGTCTCCAAATCCACTGTGTGTAGGTCTGTACAGAAGGTGACTGACCTTTTCCATGAACACCTACAAGAGTATGTCCATTGGCCACACTCCCGGGAGGAAAAGAACAGCAAGGCGATGCTCTTCTATCTCAAACACAGAATGCCCAAGCTGTTCGGACTCGTAGATGGGACACATGTACCTATACAGTGTCCGCGAGTTTTGCAAATGTAACTGTTTCTGTGCATCTAAAGAACTTTTTTGATTTTCCAGGATGACCGATAGACTACTTGATAGCTTTGTGGCACTTTCAGTCATACCTAACAATCCAGTGGCCAAACAGTCTTGTCCTTTCTGCATTCTTTTGAATGTGGCATGTATTACAGTACCTACCAGATTTATTCCTTCCACAAATTCTGACTGGTTATTTGACATTGTCTCATTTGTAGCCTTAATGCGGGCTATGTGCTGACGTTCGAACGCTACTGCAGTATTTCTAGTCTCCTCCAGTTTCTCATGCAGGTCGTTGGTCATTGTCTGAATGGCTTCCAGGCACTGATGGCTACATTTTTCGGCTTGTTCACAAGTTCTCGCCATGTGGGAAGACATTTTCTCAGCCATTTCCCGTATGCCCTCTGCGTAGCTGGTCTGGGTATCTTTGATTTTAGTGGACGTGGTGTCCATATGCTCATTTATCCTCTGATGATGTCTTTTAAACCATAAACATAATCACTCTGGAACTTAGCTATTTCTTTCATAATCTTATCCTCTTCCCTTGGTTTAGAAAATAGTTCTTTCTTCTTGGAGGCAGAAGCCCGTTGGATACAGTATAAACCTGAGATGTTAACAACGTTCATAGCAGAAGGAGAACTGAGAGGTGTACTGTTAGAAGGCTGATATGATTCAGTCTCCATTTCTTCTGACCCCATTATTTCTGCATAGCATTCCTCTTCCTCCTCGAGCAACTTGGAGAAGGAGGGGGCATGTCGGGGCTTTTTATGGGTTTGCTCTTGTATACCTTCGTCATCTGCAGTCCTTTTTTTATTTTGGGGAATGTGGGAGGTCATGCTGCGAAAAGGCGATATATTTGTGGAAGATTTTTTAGGTATATCGTTGACCCGACTTCTGCTAGAAGTAGCCTGCACCCGACTGGCAGAGGCTTGGGGTTGGGACGTATGTGGCTGACTAGCTTGGGGTTTAGACGTATGTCCCTGACTTGAACCGGTTTGGGGTTGAGACTTACATTGCGTTTAAGAGGTATATGCTTTGGTCCTGCATTCAGCAGGTTGAGCTGTTCCTACTTTGGATGTTGCTTGAGAAGCATTTTCCTCTGAAGTCAAAGTTTTCAAAGCCCTCCTTAGCATGGAAATCTTTTCTGTGCGTTGAGGGTCTGAGGCAAAAATAAGTGACGCAGCAGCCCTCTTTTGTGGATCAGCATCATTAATAAGGTTGTTAAATCCTTTCCAGATGTTTAACATGTCACTTGTGATATGCGGGGTTCAAGAGGAACCTTTTCCTGTATGTCTTCGACTGTCACAGGATCGTTGTCATCCTCAGGTATATCCTGCTCTGGTAGAGTTTTGTGGTAATCGTCCTCGGGTACCTCATCTGGATCTTCCTCGTACAGTTCTCTTTCGTCCTGGGAGCCTGGTGGGGGGTGTGAAGAGCTCTCGTCATCCCCTGAAAAATTTGAATAGATCACAACATACGAGAACAGTCGCTGAAAACATTTGTATTAACTTCATGTAAGGACAGATATATCTACTTAATAGTAGGTATATGTTCACCATATATATATATGTTAAGGTATACATTTCTATTTCTGTATCAAATTTCTTGAAAAATAAAGTGATAGTGGCCCACATATGTATGTACATATATATATATATTGTAGCGTTTTCCGACTCTATGGTTAATAAAGAATTACACAACTCCGACAGCTTGACTTCAGTGTCTTTTATTTCCTGGCAGTCTTCGCCACACCATCTAAGTCTTGTATCGTATATAGATTAACCCGGAGGTAAGCCTTTTAAGTTCTGCTCCTCTCTGTCTGCAACCCGGAACTAACTGATCGGAGTAACAACTCCCTTATTTATACATAGGCAGATACTCCGACCCCGGCCTGCTCCACGGCAGGCCAGCGTCGGAGGATCTCCTCCGCCGACTACTATTGCCGACGTAACCGCATTACTTCAGGACCGCTGGCCTCGCCGCCCCCACACCAGGATGGTTTCGGCTCCGCCAACGGCCCCTCCGTCTCCGCCACACTCTCCCCAACTAATCTATAGCCTTACCGGGAGAAAGAGTGTGATATTACCCTCCTGCAGATGGGTTTCCAATTTTGAATAATCCTGTCACGCCATGGCCCCTGGGCGTTTAGGTAAATAGCTACACATATCATACACATAGTAAATCCTACTTAAACCTCCTCTATAGGCGGCATTAACTACTAAGTAAACCGAATCCGCCGTCCCCTATGTGGAGTATAACCATAACAACAACTTTTATACAATAATACGGCGTCAGTTCGTCTGGATCCGGCAGACATCCTCCGCCTCCCCCTTCTCCGCCGCCCTCCGGATCGCCTCAGGATGTCTTGTCGCCGCCCTCGCTGGTTCCAGCCTTGGTCGTCCGCGCCGCCAACGTCCTTGGCCACCGCTGTCCGCAGCGGCTGCAGCATCCCTTCTTATCACGGCCATAACGGGTCCGGGTAACATGGACCAGTTCAATATCTCCATTGGGGAGGGTGTGAATGGAGGAAGATTGCAGTCCCCCAGGTATAACCCTCATCTCAGGTCCTAGGGTCCGAGGCTGCCCCAGTCGTCTAGAGTGTTCCTTGAGGGCCTCCGGCCCGGTAAAATCCGAATGCCATGGCATAGCCCCATCCTCCTCCGCCTCCTCGTCCCTATTGTCACCCGCTTTATCTCCTTGTTGATCTAGCGGTAGGCGGTGCACCTCCTCTACCCCCACCAACCCCTCGGTGCTGGCGATTCCCCCTTCTCCCATATCTCCTATAGGTAATCCGGTTACTACCATCACTCGGTCTGTCTCAGTGTTGGGTAGGGGCGCCGGGTCCCCAAGCCCTCCGACCACCGTCTCAACCCCCTCCGGCACCATCACCATGGTCTCCGCCCGTCCACTCTCACCCCCCACTTCTACTTGCAGCAAGAATTCTCCCTTGGGCGAGCAAAGGACTAGCCCGTCCAACCCCACAGTCACGGTTCGGGGGTACTTGTCCAACCTGGGTAGAGCCACTAAGGTCCCCGGCTCTACGGGGGGGGGGTCTTTGGTACCTTCTCCACCTGTCCTTTCTCCTTCACCGGTGTCCCTACGGAACCCGATTGAAATTTGCTCATTAATTGGGCGGTACCCTCCTCCATGGATCGGTTTTGTATGGCCTCTTCCTCCGCCTCTTTTAACACTCCCTCCAGGCTCAACTTCGTCGTAGACTTTCCCGCTCCTTTTCCTTTAGGGCTTTTACTTTTAGTCTCCATCTCTTTCCTCAGTCTTTCTTTCTCCGCCTCTTTGGCCTTCCTCTCCTCCTCCTCCTTTCTCCGCTGTTCCTCCTCCGCCCTCCGGCGCTCCTCAGCCTCTCTGGCCTTCCTCTCCGCCTCCTCTCTCTCTTTCCGTTTAATTTCTCTTTTCCTCTTCCGCTCCTCCTCCTTGGCATCGCTGAGTACAGCTAAGAACTGGGCTTTCAGTTTAGGGCAGGATTGGACGTACGCCGGGATGGCCACCTCCTCCGACTCCTCGCTGGTTTCATCCTCCCCTTCCACCTCCTCCGCCTCGTCACCCCCTCCCACCCCCTCCACCTCATCCTTCTCCGGCAACTCAGGCGTCACGATTGTAACTGTCTTCAGGATGGGTTTCGGTTTGTTAGGGGACGGTTTACTCATATCCTCATAGGAGGGCAACGTCTCGGGGCTGGCCCCGGAGAGAGTGGGTTTGGG
Organism: Acholoe squamosa; assembly: GCA_949317995.1. Taxonomy (NCBI): domain Eukaryota; kingdom Metazoa; phylum Annelida; class Polychaeta; order Phyllodocida; family Polynoidae; genus Acholoe; species Acholoe squamosa. Next base: position 21,322,580 of record OX439047.1, on the reverse strand, counting down.
CTTGTTGACTAGTTTGTAAGGGGGCTGCTTCTCGGGGCTAGAGTCCAGCCCATTTCCCCCTAGTCCCAAGCTCTCTCCGTCCTCCCCACTCGTGGCGGAGATGTCCTCATAGGCAGCTGACTTGATGGAGGTTCGGGAGGTCGGAGTGTCCTTCCTGGTTTCCTCGTATTCTGCCTCCAGGGCCCTCACATTGACCTCCCCTAGAGGCACCTCCCGTTGCATTCGTAACAGAGTCTTGGTGGGGGTCTCCCCCGACTGTCCATATCTCTCTACCAGCAATCCTATGACGAACTTCAGCTTCCCCGCCATTTCTTCGTCTATTTCCACCTCCCCCCCGCTCAGTAGAGATGTCAGGTCGGGTATCCCCGTGGTCAGTGGCGGGGTGGAGGGTCCCGCTTCCTCCTCCGCCTGTCGCTCCTTACCCCGTGGGGATTGTCTCTTCCTCTTTTCCACCGATTCCTCCCCCTCCTCCAGCTCGAAGGCCCTTTTGACCCCCTTTCCTGACGTACTCCGGGTGGACCTGACGGAGAGACAGCTCTGGGGGGTGCTGGTCCCCTCCACGCGGAATCCCAGCAATTGTTCCAAGTATTTGGAGGCGACAGCAGCCTCCGTCTCCTCCTCCAACGTTATCCCCGGCGACGCCATGCCGCTGAAGGTAGATCCACTAGGGCTGTCCCCCGCACCCCTTCCACCCGCCGAGGTGCCCTGCTGCGGCGGGGGGACCACGGGCTTGGAGGCGGCTTTTACTGGTTTCTTTTTCTTGGCCACCGCACTCCCCCTCTTCCTCTTTGTGGTGGTGGACTTGACAGTTTCCTCCGGGCTAGTTGGGGCGGCCACGAGGCTACTGTCCGCCGAGGATCCTCCCGCCTGCGTTGCCCGGCCCACCGGTAGCATCCTGCACTCCTCCGGCGGCTGCCAGTCCTCCAGCTCGGGGTGAATACGCGTAATGTGTCACCGGAGATCATCTACCCGGATCTTGGCGACCATGTACTCACACTTAGGGCACTGGTAGCCCTCTTGCATCTCGTCGTGAGTGCGGAGATGGCGGTTCATCCCATCGGATCTCATGAAGTACCACTGCTTGGAGTCCCCCCTTTTCCGGCAGATCTCGCACCGATACTTCGGCAGCTCCACCCCGTCCACCCACTCCGTGGGGACAGGCTTCTGGTCTCTGTTTTTGAAGACAGGCATTACTAGTTGTGGCGTTGTCCATAGGCTAACAGGAATTGAAGGATGAGGCGGATAACGCTCCCTTATATTCCCCCCGGTGGTCACGCCCCCTCCTCCTCCTCCTCCTCCTCCAATCACCGTCCCCTGGGTCAGGCCACCCTCCGTCACCACGCCGTGGGAAACCCCCGGTTGCATCATAGCCCTACTCCGCACACTGTTGTCGCCAGTGGCGCCTCCGCTCTCACGTGGCCGCTGTGAACCGTGGGAACGCGATCCGCGGTCAGCCGAGGACCTCCGCCTACGATAGCTCCCACTCCGACTCCGGCTCTCCGAGTCCCTTCTCCCATATCTGGCTGCCTCCGTCCGGGCAGACACTCCGTCCCTTCTGTGGCCACTAGTGGAGCGGCTAGAGGAGGAGTGGCCGGAGAATCTTTCTTTCTCCCTCCTCCTCCGCCGACTCTCCCTGTGTTTTGAGCGTGTGGGGCCCTCCCGGGAGTGGCTGGACACTGTAGAAGACACTTTCTTTGACCCTCCACCAGCATCTTTGCCTCGACTCGATTCACCCTCGGGCCCTGTCCCTCTTAGAACCACCAACCATGTGTCATCTCCGGCCCACATTGTAGATTGACCATTAACGGCCCTTCCCCCGCCTTTTATTGGGGAGACCTTGTTATGAGGGTTGCTTAGCGACTCCCGCCTCTCCGGCCCTACTCCGCTAGGCGGCGCTCCTGCCGCCGGCCGGCCGGCCTCACCGCCCGCCGTCGAGGAATTTGGAGCCTGGCCTTCCGACCTCCCCTTCGTCATGGCTGCTCTGCAGCGTCCGACCCTGCTGACTTCCCTCTCTTCGTTTTCATGGTTGTTGTAGATGGCTTCCTCGATCATTTCGTAAATAAACCATCTTTCCCTATGCTTCTCTCTGATACTCCTCTGGCCAGGATCCGCCGCCCTCCTTAATCTTTCTGCCCTGATTTCCTCGTTTTGGCCATGGTTCCGCCTTCTGCGGGCCAACTCACTCTCATCACTCACCCCCTCTTCATCCGACTCGCCCATCTCGGGGAGGGACCATTCCTCGTAGGGAGGGTCCTCCTCTGGTTCTACCCCCCTCCAATGTGACATTTCAGCTTCTTTCTTCGACCTTTTTTCCTTTTCCAGCCATACATCGCACCAGTCACGGCTTTCTTGACTCATCTTGCTTCTGCAGCTCCTCCACTCCGCCCCAAGGTAAGTATCCAGTTGAGGCGCCAGTCTGACGGCCCGGGCTACGCTGGTTCCGGCAGGCTTCGGTGCACTCCTCCGCAGACCTTCTTTCCGATTTCCTTTATCCGCTGCCCCTCCCTTACTGTTTTCCATTATTTGATGTCTCTGTTTCTCTTTGCAGGTCAGCAGTTTCGCCTCCAGGTCAGCTCTAGTCTCCGAGGTCACCTGAACCCGCCGGATGGTGCCCCCTTCGGATCCTTCTCCCTCCTCGTCTGAATTGTCAGAAGATAGGGGCTCGGCCTCCCTTGTTTCATCCTCCACGGGAACATCCTCCGCCGTGGCCCGCGCCGGGGCCAATTTTAGGGCGTCGTAATGGACTACCCTGGTAGTTTTACCCTTTTTGATTTTATACACCGCCTCCCCTACGCGCCCCACTATCTCCCATGGGCCTGTCCAATAGCTCTGGAGTTGAGGTGTCAGGCCCCTCTTCCGGAGAGGGTGGTAGTAGAAGACCCTGCCCCCGACAGGGAATTCGCATGCCGAGGCTCTCGCGTCATAGTTCCTCTGTTGCCTGCAGAGGGACCTTCCGAGGGCCTCCCTAGCGACGGAGTATGCTTTTGCCATGGTAGTTTGTAATTCGGCCACATAACCGACCCCGACCCCTACATTGGGCTCCAGTGGGTAAACCAAATCCAGGGGAATGACTGTTTCCCGCCCCAACATCAGAAGATTGGGGGACAACCCCGTGGAGGCGTGTGCGGAGGAGCGATACGCCGCCATTACAAATGGCAGTCGCCGGTCCCAGTCCCGTTGGTCCTCCGCCACCACGGTCGCCAGCAGCATTTCAATCGTTCTGTTGGCCCGCTCCACCATCCCATCGCTTTGGGGCCTAAAGGAACAGGTCCTGGTCTGCCTGACTTCCAGTAAGGCCACCATTTCCCTGAACAGTCCCGACTGGAAGTTCTTGCCCTGATCTGTGTGCACCTCCACCGGAGCTCCAAATCTACAGATGAACTCCTCCACCACAGCCCTGGCCACCGTGGGTGCCTCCTGGTTGGGTAAAGCGTACGCTTCCGTCCATTTAGTGAAGTAGTCCGCCGCCACCAAAATATATTGGTTCCCGGCGGAGGACAAGGGCAATGGACCCATCACGTCTAGAGCCATCCTCTGTAGGGGTAGTCCAGCGCCCACGTGTCCCATTGGTGCCCGATGCGGAGGTGGAGCCGCCTTCCTCCGGACGCAGGGTTCACAGCTGGCGCACCACAGGGTCACATCCCTCCTGAAGTCAGGCCAGTAGTAACCTGTCTGGAGGCGCCGGATGGTTTTATTGCGGCCCAGATGCCCCGCCAAGGGTTCTCCGTGGACCTCCCGGAGCACATCATTCCTGCTCCGGGCGGGTACAGCAATTTGGAAACATCGTTCCCCCGCCGCGCCTTCCCACCACCGGCCCAGTATCCCTTTTTCAATACTCATGCGCCCCAATTGGGCATGCCAGGCCCTCAGCTCATAGCCCCAGGTCCGTCTTTCCTCCTCTGTGGTGGTCGCCTCCCCGTTCACCCATGCTCTGACCCGAGTCAGCACAGTGTCCTCCGCTTGGAGCGTGCCCCACTCTCTCCCTGCCGGCGGAGTGGAGTCCTCCGCCGCCGGAGGCGCCCCCCGAACCATCTCCTGGCATTGAGACCTTGTGAAAACCCGGCAATGCAGCAGCTCCTCCTCATCCTCTCGTCCACATTGCTTGCAGGGCTTCCTGGACAGCCCATCCGCATTTCCATGTAGTTTCCCCGGCCTATGCTGCACCACTATGTCGTAAGTACTTATAATCTGCAGCCATCGAGCCAGCTGGCCCTCCGGCTCCTTGAACTCCAACAGCCACCGCAGGGAGGCATGATCTGTCCGGACTACCACCCTCCTCCCTATTAGGTAATGCTTGAATTTCCTGAGGCCAAAGACTATAGCCAGCAGCTCCCTCCTTGTAACGCAATAGTTACGCTCCGGCCTGCTGAGAGTGCGGCTGCCATAGGCTAGGACCCTCTCTACCCCCGTCTGCTCCTGGGACAGTACCACTCCGAGGCCTGTGTCACTGGCGTCGGTGTCTAAGGTAAGCTGTCCCTCCGCCTGGGGAAAAGCTAGGATAGGGGCCTCGGTTAATCTTCTTTTTAGGTCTTGGAATGATGCCTCGCATTCCTCCGTGGTCGGAGTGGGCCACGACTGCACCGCCGCTATCTTTTCCGGATCTGTCTCTACTCCCGCCTCACTCACTTGGTGGCCCAGGAATAACACTCTGCGGCGAGCCAACTGGCATTTGGAGGGCTTGATTTTAAGTCCAGCATCCTCCAGCCTTTGAAGTACCTCCCCAAGCCGCTCCATATGTTCCTCGAAGGTGGCGGAGAATACGACTATGTCGTCTAGATAGACCAAACAAGTTTTCCACTGTAGTCCCCTCATGGCCACTTCCATCACCCTCTCGAAGGTGCCTGGCGCATTGCACAAACCGAAGGGCATTCTCCGGAATTGGAACAGCCCCCGGTGTGTCGTGAATGCTGTCTTCTCTTTATCCCCCTCCTCTATATCCAACTGCCAGTAGCCGCTGGCCAGATCCACTGACGAAAACCAAGCAGCCCCCGCCATGGTATCGAGACAATCTTCCACTCTAGGTAGGGGATAAGCATCCTTCACGGTGGCGGCGTTGAGCCTCCGGTAGTCCACACAGAAGCGAGTGGTACCATCTTTTTTTCTTACTAGGACCACCGGAGAAGCCCATGGGCTAGTGGATGGCTCGATCACTCCGGCTTCCAACATCTTCTCCACCTCCTCTTCTACAGCCTCTCGTCTATGGGGTGCCAATCGTCTCGGCGGTTGTTTGATAGGTGGATGTACCCCCGTATCAATCCTATGCTTGGCCAATTGAGTGTGCCCTTTGTCGCCCTTATGCCTCTGAAATGCCCCCAGGTGTTTCCTTATAAGCCGTGCAAGCTCCTGCCTACGGTGAGCCTCCGTCCCGCTCACTAGCCCGTCCACCAAGCTCTTTAGCTCCTCCGGCTCACCTCTCTCCACCACCCGGCACCATCCCTCTCCGGCCGTTGCCTCGCCTCCGCCTCTGCACTCCACTCGTTGAATGGCCCCGAGAGTCATGTCTTTATATATCACCACTGGCTCAGGACCGGGATTGAGCACCCTGACCCAAGTTGCCCTCCCCTTGGGGCACACCAGCCCCCGCCCCACCAGGAAACTCGGTTCACCCTTGTGTCCGGCCATCCCTTCAATCATCCCGTCGTCCCCTTGTTGCCAGGGTCCGGCTAGAGTTCCCTCTAGCATGGCCTCCTGTCCGGATCCCAGCACCGCCGCCCGGGTGCTGACGATTCGGCATACAGAATCCTCCTCTGTCCACACTAGGCGCCCTTTTGCTACGTCGACCATTGGTTTGTTGGTGCGGAGGAACTCCGCCCCCAGGATTCCCTCCGTCCCGGTGTCGCTGACTACGAAACGCACATTGATAGTACGCCTCCCGATTTCCAGCTCTGTGTACACTTCCCCTTTTATGTCCATAGGCCGCCCATCGACGGAGTAGATCTTCTCCGCCGTTTCCCCCAGGCGTTCCCGTCCGCCCCACCTGCTCCACCATCCTTCGGAGACCAGATTAAGCGACGCACCAGTGTCCACCAGCAATTGGATGGGGGCCCCTGCCAGCCGACCCTCTACTATCAATCCTCCTCCGCCCCTCTCTCGGCGGCCCTGTATCACATTGATAGGCCCACTTCCCTCGACCTGTACTTGGCCTTTAGTATAGGTCGATTCTAGTTTCCCGCCGCCGGAGTAGCCTGTTCGCTCACCGGCTTGGATGCCTCCTTGGCCTTGATATTTGGGCATTCTCGCTTGAAATGGCCTTCCTGTCCGCATCCGAAGCAAGCACCATTGCTTGGCTTTTTCTTCCTCCCCACTGCCGCCGGATCATCCAGCCTTTGAACTAACCGCTCCATCAACTCCGCCATTTTGCTCATTTCCTCCTTATTGGACTTTAGGTGTTCATTTACTGACGCATCCGCCGCCCGCACTTTGTGGATATTCTCCTGCTCCACTTTTAGGTACGCCTCCGCTCCCACCGCCGTCATTACTGCGGATTGTAAATCTTTCCGTGTTGACTGATACACCCACTGCCTGAGTGGATTGTCGAGGCACAATAGGAATCTGTCGAGAGCTAAGGTGTCTGTCGTCCGGGCGTCCGCCTCCGGATATGCTAACTTAGTGTACTTTTTCAGTTCTTCTTGTAACTCTTGCAGTCCCTCTCCCTTTCGCCGGACCCTAGTGCGGAGGAACGCTTTGTAGATCTCTTCCTGATTAGTAGGCTCAAACCTTTCCACGAGTGCCCTTCTCAACTCCTCATACCCCTCCGGCGTGGCTGGTTTCCTTCCCGTCAACAATCTCCGGGCTGCCCCCGACAGACTCAGGCCTAGGAACATACCCGCCTCCTCCGGCTTCCATCCATTCACTTTGACGCACAGGTCGAAGTGGTTGAGGTAGTCAGATAGGTCTGTGGTGCCATCATATTTAGAGGGTTTCACCACTGGCTTACCCTTTGCCTCCTTCTCCCCATCGGCACCTCCTCTCCAGCCGCTCTCCGGACGACCCACAACTCCTCTACCCTGCCGGGGATCTCCACCTTCCCCCTTTTTGTCCTTATCCGCCTCCTCCGCACATTTCCCGGTTTCGGGGCGAACCTCGGACGGTGCCCGCTTGCTCCCCTTCCCTGGGTTATTCACCTCCGCCTGCTCCTCCGGCCACCAAAGCACCTTTCCGCCATCGTCCCTTCCCGGGTTGAACCCCAGCCAGGCATCTGCATCACCCATTTTTCCTTTAGGGTGCCTCAGCCTTCGGGCCCCCGGTTTCTCCTCCCTCTCCCATGGCCACAGGTAGGGCTCCCTTTCTTTAACGTGTGGTTCCTCATACCCCGCCTCCGGCACCTCCTCCCGGGGTGCTCTATCGGCGGGTTCTGCTTGTCTCTCCGGGTTCATCTCTTCCGGCCTCACCACCCCTCTCTGCCGTAGCATCACTTCCTCGTCCACCACTTCCAGCAGAACCCCTTTTTCCCGCTTAATCTCCTCCGCATTCCTCTTCTCCACAGGTAAGTTTATCGTTTCTGAAGCCTCCGCCATCTTTCTTCTCTCGTGAGTCTTCAAACACCGCTGTCACCAATGTAGCGTTTTCCGACTCTATGGTTAATAAAGAATTACACAACTCCGACAGCTTGACTTCAGTGTCTTTTATTTCCTGGCAGTCTTCGCCACACCATCTAAGTCTTGTATCGTATATAGATTAACCCGGAGGTAAGCCTTTTAAGTTCTGCTCCTCTCTGTCTGCAACCCGGAACTAACTGATCGGAGTAACAACTCCCTTATTTATACATAGGCAGATACTCCGACCCCGGCCTGCTCCACGGCAGGCCAGCGTCGGAGGATCTCCTCCGCCGACTACTATTGCCGACGTAACCGCGTTACTTCAGGACCGCTGGCCTCGCCGCCCCCACACCAGGATGGTTTCGGCTCCGCCAACGGCCCCTCCGTCTCCGCCACAATATATATATATATATATATATATATGGGACTATATACTCCCAGGTATATATATATAATTAATGAGTGATACGTTGGTACTACTTTGTCTGGGGTGCATGATTTTCTATGATGTCACACATAACATTTTCCTCCAGTATATAAGCTCCAGCGGTTGAACTAACCGTCAATTGGCTTCATGTACGCGGACAGCACACACCACGCTGGGTGGTGCTGGAAATTTTAAACGGTTTTAAATTAATACGGTGTCAAACCTATCATTATGGGTAGAAAAGGAACAGCTGGCGGCACACAAAGGTCCAAGACCAAGAAGTCGCCTAAAAAACCAAGAAATATAGTCAATTCTAGGATTTCGAACGGTGCAGACTCCAATGGGGGTGGTCAAGGACCATCTTCCCCAAATGCTACTGGGATTTCATTGGATCTGTCTGTTGACCAGACATATATCGGGGAGCTGGAGGAACGGACTACTCGTATGGAGCAGCAACTTGAAAATATCCGGTCCTTATTGGAAGACCAGGCGGTTAAACGGACATGTGCTTCGGCAGCGGTTGGCGAGACGGAGACGGGTCGTACACGTGGTGGTGTTGATAAACATTCCATAGACAATACGGTAAATAGGCAACGGGGGCGGGGCCGGCAGCGCTCGCCTGACTACCGGGGTCTCCACGGCGACAGGAAAGGACGTCGCCATCTTGGATCATCGAGCAGATCGTCTTCATACCGTAGTGTTTCAATGGATTCATCGGATTCTATTAGGACTAATGCCTCATGGAACGGTCGTCGACATGCTACAAAGTCTAGAGGTACGTTTGACCAAAGAAATTTCTTGAAGAAGGGTGAAAAAGTGGATAGTATCGAGAAACTGCTGCTCGTTAACATCAGGATGATAAGACAGTTGATAGAGGAGGGTGAGGATGTTTTCGAGGTGGTTAAGCATATTGAAGTTCTAGTGGAAAAATCCTCTACCAGAATATATACTTTGAGAGCCCTGGTAGCCTACGATTCGTCGGTAAAAAACAGAGCTAATGTTGAAGGTATTGAATCGTTTGGTGATGTTAAAAGTGAGGATATTCTTAGGCACCTGTCTTATGACGGAACGGTGCAAGCTCAGAAGGCGGGTGGGGCTAAGCCTAAGTCGTTCAAGTCTAAACAATCCAACCGAACCTGTTATGCTTTCAACAGGGCTGAAGGTTGCAGGGAAGACCCGTGCAGGTATCGTCACATTTGTGAGGTTTGTAGCATGTCAAACCATGGCAAAGACAAATGTCAAAAGAACAAAAAAGACTAGGAAATTTCACTTAGGCAAGGTCCTACACTAGATTCTGATATTTTGGTGCCTGATTTTAGTGTAGTATGTGTGGTAGATCTTCCTGAGCCCCCCGTTCCAGTCATTTCGGGTGAAAATAATGAAAATGATGTTAATATCTCTTTTAATGTTAGCAAGAATATTTTTATGTCTTATAGTGGCCCAGTACAGGGCGAGTTTAAACCACTGTTTATGGTGGAGTGTGTTAATAGGCCTAGCATCAGGGTCTATGATAGTTGCGTCAATGGTGTATGTGAGTGTGAGCATTTTATTTATGGTAGAAAAGCTCAAATTTTACCATGTAGACTGGCTAGTTTTTTGAGACAGTCGGATATTATTAATATAAATCAGACAGAATCTGATTTTCTATGGTGTGGTTTTACTGAGGGGTTCAAAATAGTTGACCCAGGTTGTGATACAACATATGATTGTAAAAATTATAAGTCTCTTTTAGAGGATAGATTTTATAACGAGATGTGTGGTATTATTGAAGATGAATTAGCCCAGGGTTTGGTTACTAAGACAAATATCAAACCCAGGTGTGTCCATTCTTTAGGTGGTGTGGAGAAGTCTAATGGTAAATTAAGACCTATCACGGATTGTAGCATGCCAGCGGAGGTATCTATTAATAACTTTATGAGCACCACGTCTAGAAGTTTCTCTTATAACTCTATTAACATGGTTACTTGTCAACTAGATAGGAACGACTTTATGTGTGTGGTGGATTTGAAATCCACTTACAGGAGTATCAGTGTGTATGGTCCACATGTAGGCTATCAAGGCTTCAGGTGGAATTTTGGTAGTGGAGATGAATTTTCTGGAACAGCCTAAAAAGTTTTAGGGTATATATAGTATAGGTGTTGGGGCTTAGGGTCCATATATGTGGGTAGGTTAAATATCGTTTTTAAATCCAGGGCATAGCGGGGAACTAGAGTATGTCAATATCGCGTCTCACCCGACGTATACCCTGCCCTGCTGCAGGTTATGCCTATTTAACATGTAACATATGAATCATACCTTAATAATTCCTTTTAATATATAAAATAAACATATTTGAGCATGCTATGAATGAATTTAGATGTAGATTCTGTGATTCTTTGTTAATTTTTGAGAAAAAATGAAATATCCAGGCATGTGGACGGTCCCCGCACAACTGAACATGCCTTTTGTCTAACTCTATAAAACTAATCACAGATGAGTCACCATTCCTATTCCTACTTTATATGGAAGCTAAGATGCTTGTCTAAGTCCAGGTATAAGGATATTAGCCTAGACCTTAAAGTATTTCTCCTATATCACCTCAATTAGGGTATACGTCGGGTGAGACGATCGCACGTAAAAGGAGCGCAAAATCCTTATTTATTGTATTTTAGTCAAACCTCTTCTGCCATAGAATGACTGCTTATAACCCATGCCAATATGTTCCTAAGTATTCATTTAATCTCTTATTCTGTTATGAGAGTCCATTTTCAACCATGACAAAGAGAAATGTAAGCGTTTTTGATGTATTTTGAGGGATTTTGTGGTAAATTGTGGTAAAATTGAGCTATCGAGGCCTTAAAGTTGCAGAAAGATATGAGCAACCTCCCGTATTAATGCTTTATAAGCTAGCTAATATGCTTGTCCAAGTCCAGATATAAGGATATTAGCCTAGTTTATATATTATTCCTGCTCTATCACCTCAATTAGGGTATACGTCGGGTGAGACGATAGGCTTCGTAGGGTGTACGTCGTGTGAGACGCATTTCTCTCTTGGTTGTTACTGTACCTATCACCCCTCTATGCTGAAGGGACTGTGTGGGGTGTATTCTAATGCTTCTGAGGGGCATCTCTGCCAATTTATTCAATCATTATCCATAGTAAATGTATAACATAAACAATTTTTAAGGAAACTGGTAAGAACACTTTTATTGACCCCCCTTTTTCCCCATTTATCATATGACTTAATCCATCTATATATAATGACTTAATCCATCTAAGTTATGACTTAATCCAACTATCCCTATCCCCCAGGCTACCCATCATGTCTTAATCTATCTATTATGACTTATTCCATCTAAGTTATGACATAATCCATCTAGATATATATTTGACTTAATCCAACTAACCCTCCCTATTCCCGCAGCCCCCCCACACTACATTTATAAATGATCATTGCAATGACTTAATTCATTTCATTGAAAGTTCTATCCCCCATCCCACCCAGGTATACATGCATATGGAGGGTTATGCCCACTACAATGACCCAATAGAGGACAATGTCCACAGTAATAACCTATTAAAGCAAGGTACATCCCAGTGCTGTAGTTTGGGCCAGTGGGTGCAGCGGGCAGCCCCAAGCGGGCAAACCCAGGCTTTCTATAGAACAAGCTGCCAGCTACTCCCACTCGCTCAAACTCCAGCAACTGAGATGTAACACTTGTGACAAGACTGGACAAGCAGTTTGTAGTAAAAGTTCAACGACGTCGTCGAGTGGAAGAACGGGTGGAACGCCGGGTGGAACGCCTGGTGGGACGCCTGGTGGGACGCCTGGTGGGACGCCTGGTGGGACGCAGCTCAGTGAGGGGGATGTCGTCCTCATCCTCAGTGTCTATGGGCAGCTGGGCAAGCGGCACGTCGTCCTCATCCTCAGTCTCCTGACCTTGCAGCTGGGCGAGCGGCACGTCCTCCTCATCCTCAGTCTCCCCACCTTGCAGCTGAGCGAGTGGGATGTCATCCTCGCTGTCTTTCTCAGCCTCGAGCAGACGGGCGAGGGGGATGTTGTCATCTTCGTCACGCAGCTGCTGCTGCAGGATGATGAGAGGCTGGTTATCGTTAGAGGAGGACTCATAACCTGAGTCCCACTCATCGCAGTCATCAACCACTTCCTCCACCAGTTCCCCTACCTGGACAACCCGAGTCTTCTTCCATTCCCTGCAGCTGGGGTGGAAACCCTCCTCGGAGAGGCAACAGGGCCTGTAGCACGAGGTGTTCCTGACCTTAATGGTACCATCACAACATGCCGCTTGGTGAATGGTGGTGATACCATAGAGGGGGGGACTATTCCAAGAAGCAACCTCCTGCTCAGCTTCCTTAACCTCCTCCGGTGTTGCATGGAGGAGTATAACTTTAGTGGCAGGGGCGACCTTTTCCTTGAACTCCTCAGCATTCTGGATGGTCTTGTCCGGGTGTGACTTCACTAGTTGATCTGCCAACCGCTTGAGGGTGCCCCCGACCCCGTCGCAAGCCCCCTTGCCGTGACCGGCCTCCAGCCAGTTCCAGGCTGCGCCGAGGCCGAGGAGACCCTCAAAGCGGGCGATCATCTGAACCGTGTAACGATTCCGGTATTGGGAACTCGGGCTATCTGTGATGAAGTGTATGAACTTTAGCTGGTGTTCCTCTCTGAGTTCAGCCAACAACTTCTGGATAAACACCCATGTAGTGGGGAAGGTGTGGGTGGTGACTGATGTTACACCAACAAAAGTCTTGCATATTATCTCTCCATCAGGTCCCCGGACCTTCACCACCATGGGGTGGAGGGTTACCTGGTCCTTGCTGTAGTAAGCAGCAGCAACCTCCCAGAGATAAGAAGTGTTCCAGTTCTCGGCATAATCCATCTGGATTATGCCATGGCCTTCCTGGAGGTTGTCTTTAAGTGCCTGGCACTGCTCAAACTGTTGTTTGACTCTTCGGCAGTGGTCTCTGAATGTGGGCAGGGCAGATTCAAAAGCAGTAATGAATTCTGCCTTCTTTTCGGACACTTTAATTAGCTTAGTGTAGGTTACCTCTTTATCGTTATACTTCTTGGTGACCTTGTCCCACTTCTGATAGGTGACCCATTCTGTTTCAATATTATTCAGTTTTACAGTTATCTCCCCATCACTGTATGACTCAACCATCTGCCTGGTTGAGTTGGGGAGGCCGGGCACTGCCTCCAGCATCAGTGCCATGTTGGCATGGGCTTTACAAAGACAAACAGAGCGCTTCAAAAAATGACTTAGTTTGACCGTATTGGGCCTTGCCCGCACAAATGTTGATCGAGAGATTGACGAATTATATTCGGCGCAATACTTTAGGTGCAAGTTTACCATCGTGTCTCCTAAAGCATACCTTTGCTCCCCCCTTTTGTTGATGTAGCGCTTGTGAGGTAACTCATAGCTATTGTCCTCGCGCTTAAGGAACTTAATGATGTGTTCTTTCGTCTCCAAAGAGACATCCTGGCGGGCGTGGGCAGGCTCTGGCGTGTTGAACACATATTCAGGTGAAATTCCCACATTCTTACTGATGCGTCCAGCCTGTCCGTAGACTTTTTTTACAGCTGGCTCTGCCAACAGTGTCTGCTTAACCTTGGTTGCGCTCACCCTAACTTGTTGAGCTACCATGATGTAGCTGGTGAGCTCATCCAGTCTTTTTTTGGTGGGGGTTATGTCCAATGCATCTAGGACCTGCCTAGTCTCTGTCTTGGGAGAATCTAAGGCAGGCCTCTGACGCTTCTTCGTGGCTGGTGTTTTAGGGGGAGCGGGCTCCTGTGCTGCAGCAGGGGCAGCGGGCTCCTGTGCTGCAGCAGGGGCAGCGGGCTCCTGTGCTGCAGCAGGGGCAGCGGGCTCCTGTGCTGCAGCAGGGGCAGCGGGCTCCTGTGCTGCAGCAGGGGCAGCGGGCTCCTGTGCTGCAGCAGGGGCAGCGGGCTCCTGTGCTGCAGCAGGGGCAGCGGGCTCCTGTGCTGCAGCAGGGGCAGCGGGCTCCTGTGCTGCAGCAGGGGCAGCGGGCTCCTGTGCTGCAGCAGGGGCAGCGGGCTCCTGTGCTGCAGCAGGGGCAGCGGGCTCCTGTGCTGCAGCAGGGGCAGCGGGCTCCTGTGCTGCAGCAGGGGCAGCGGGCTCCTGTGCTGCAGCAGGGGCAGCGGGCTCCTGTGCTGCAGCAGGGGCAGCGGGCTCCTGTGCTGCAGCAGGGGCAGCGGGCTCCTGTGCTGCAGCAGGGGCAGCGGGCTCCTGTGCTGCAGCAGGGGCAGCGGGCTCCTGTGCTGCAGCAGGGGCAGCGGGCTCCTGTGCTGCAGCAGGGGCAGCGGGCTCCTGTGCTGCAGCAGGGGCAGCGGGCTCCTGTGCTGCAGCAGGGGCAGCGGGCTCCTGTGCTGCAGCAGGGGCAGTAGACTCCTGTTGCCGGGGCGTCTGTCTATTTTGTGATGGTGCAGGTGCAGGGTGTTCTGGTTCTGCAGGGGCAGCAGGCTGTGGGTAAACAGGATCAATCCAATGTTCTTGTCCGGGGCTTGGGCTGGGGTACAAAGATGAAGCTGCTCGGGCAGCAGGTTGTGGCTTATTTGCTGAGCTGGTGCTGCGCTGGGAGGAAGATAGCTTCAAACCCTCATGTCTGCGCTCCAGTTCCCTTTGCAGCTGAGCAATTTCCAGCTCCATTTGGTCCATCTCCCGGCGCATTTTCCGGGCCTTGGGCAACTTGGAGAAGGGTGTCCTGCTGAAGGGCATTGCCACGACCATGCTAAAAGGAAATATATTTGTCCAAGGTAAGTAAAAGTTTATGATATTCAGCAGAGAGCCTGTGTATAGATGTCGCCTCACCCGACGTATACCCTCCATTGCAGGAGGATGATAGCCATAACAACAACCAAAAGAGTAGCGCGTCTCACCCGACGTATACCCTCAAGTAGACTCTAGATGTATGTTTCCCATGTCCCCAATAAAAGATATGTTTAAGTTAAAAGTACCACAAGACACAAGCATAGTAAGGAAAATAGATACTTTTATTTTAGTTATTTCTTTTATATAGTTATCTCTTTTAAGTAGAACAATATGAATCTTATTTCTTTTAAATATATATTATACATATAGATAAATAGATCTATACTATACTATAAATGAAGATTAAATTAGACTTTCCTTTAGATATATATATATATATATATATATATATATATATATATATATATATATATATATATTTATACATGTATACATAGATCTTTATTAGTTTTAAAATAACATTGAGAAAAATGGCAGCTCCAGGCTCCAGTAAAATAAATAAAAAAATTAGTCCTCTTCCTCGCTCATGGACTCCTTCTTGACCACACGGCCCAGCACCCTGCCAGTGTAGTGAGTAATATGCTGTCGGCCCCTGAGGTTGTACCTCAGGGGGATCCTCTCTACAGGTAGCTCCTCGACCGTCCTAACCCTGTAAGAAAAGGAATTTCTTTAAGAAACAGAACACAAAACAACAAAATTTATATTGGTTAATTAAACAAAATCAATTGACAAAATAATTTGAACAGTTTTTAGTGTGTAAGTGTGTTGATCCCTGGCTGCCACCTGGAATGAAGTCAGCTTTATTATTGCAAACATAAAGGAAAAAATGAAAAAAAAAAAAATTACCGATGGGGGATGTAATCAGGCGAGGGCTCCCTCTCGGCTGCAGCAGGGGCACTTGAGCTGGCCACCGGGCTGACAGAGCTGAAAAAGTTAACATAACATATATCTAGGCACCTGGTAAGACTTGAGGTATTAGGTGAGACATGTTCCTCTTGGCTATTATTGTGCCTAGATAATGCTCCTGTACTGGAGACATAAATGTTTGCAAGGACTAGACCCTAGAGAGATGCTAAATGCAGGAACAGGGCCCTAGACATATCCACCAACACAGGAGGATGAGACTTTATGTGTGTAGTTTAATTTGGCTACACTGGTAAAGCACACTTTAGGTTATAGATTAGTGCCTGCTTAATTTCCTTTCTTGACCTCACATAAGTTACATCGAGATAGCCAATGACACACAAAAAAAAAACCATAGTAGCAGGGTGCTGAGATTCAGATACTTGATGTCTGAGAGGTTCCTAGATATGTGAGACATGCTTCGTTGTTCGCCAGGCAGAACCCGACACACCGTAGGTATCCACATGTCACTCATACCTATTTTAAATAAGGGAACCCAGCAAACATCTAGTGACCTCCAGTCTACCAGGTGAAAAGGTGTGTGTCACTCGCGATGTGAGATCAAAAATAAAATTAAGCAGTTTCCCTCTTCCAAACATGTGTGTCACAGGAACGATGAAGTGGGGGACGGAGTCAACACAGGTGTCCTGCACAGAAATTCAATAACAAGACATGTTGGGTTAAGGATCAGGAGTTAAAGTACTAAACTACAATAGTTCCTAAACTATGGACATGTATACATCTAGGGTTGAAATAAGTTACTTTTTCAGTTGTTACTGTGACTATCACCCTTCTATCTATAGATACTGCAGGGTAGCTATTGGCACTGTAAGATAATTATAAATTTATATATATCTGTGTAGACCCTAACGTTTGCAATAACTTAATACTAACCGGCCGGCTGCTGCGGCTGGACGGTGGGCTCGCGGCTCTCCCTTCTTCCTGGTAGAGGTGCTGGCCTCGGGGGTCTTCTCCCTGCTGGGCACTGGGGGAGAGGTGGCTTCGTCTGCCGCATTCCTTCTGCGCTTCGTGGGAAGTGGCAGGGGTTCAGCGGCACGCGCTCCCTGTGCCCGGCTTGAGACCCTCTTCACAGGGGCCTCAGCAGCAGGCCCAGGGGCAGCAACGGCAGGCCCAGGGGCGACAGGAGCAGCAGGGCCAGGGGCGGGTGCAGCATCACCTGAATAGAAAAGATGTGTGTTTTACACATAATATTAAGATGAGGATGCATTGCCAACTATGAATTCCACCATGCATGTACATGTACGAGAATTTATGTGCTACAGGCAAGGGATGTCATTTAAGGTATTAATTATAAGTTAATTATTTTACCCTTATTTTCATATTAATTCATCCATTTTAATTCATCTTACCTTCAGTTCTCTTTTTTTGGGCATACACTTCCCTCTTGTGTGCCCTCTTCTGCTCCTTCTGGTCCTCAGAGAGGCTGGAGTAGGGCCTCTTCTCCTTATCATGCTTCTGCAAAAGTTAATAGAATTATGGCCTTACATTGGGTTACATTGGATAAAGTTTTCTTATACGGGAGGGTATACGTCGGGTGAGACGCTGACATTTAAATAAATGTATGATGGCTTCAGTGTATCACATTGGCTATAATGCTACTGTACTGGAGGGTATACGTCGGGTGAGACACATATCTTTTTATATATTTGAGATACTTACAGCCTTCTGGCCTCTCCTCTTGGCCAGCTTCTCCGGGTCCTGCTTGACCTTCTCCTCCCATTTGGACTTACTTCTCTTTCTGCTTGCCTTAGCAGCTGCACTGTTGGGGTCCTTGTAAGGCATCTGCAGTAAAAAGGCGGTAGTACTATTATATGGACAGAAGTACATTGGATACAGCATAACAGACAAGAGAGGTACATGTCGATATTTCTCACCCGACGTATACCCATAATTATCACCCGACGTATACCCTCACCCGACGTACAGCCGCCTATACTATAGCATTGAGAGCGTTCGTACATAGCGATATCGATCGGCGGTCTTGTTTACATGCTGTTTTCAGCCATTGAGGGCTTAAATACGACTATTTTGGATTCTACGAACATTTATCTACATGTTATCGAGTAAATCCAGGCATTGATGGACCATAAAGAGTCGAATAAGAAACATTTTTCATCTTTTTTCTTACCTTGTATCGAGTGGACTTCTGTGGGGTGCGTCCTTTGCAGTGTAGTTGTGATATGAGCCGTCAGACGGCGCCCAGGTGGTTAGTTCGCATATTCAACACTAGGGTATACGTCGGGTGAGGGTATACGTCGGGTGAGACGACTCAGTGACAGTGGCATAGCTCTGTCCCTTGATGTAGGGTGGGGTTGGTACTAACTGGGTACAACACCTTTATAATAAGCTAATTTATCATGTATAACATATTAGTTAAATATATAATGGACAACTGATATAGCTGCAAACCAGGTACAGGTCAGGTATACGTCGGGTACGACGAGAAACTACCCCAAACCCAAAGATGAAGCACCCTGGCTAAGATATTAGAGCTAGACTTCCAATTTTTTTTTATGCATATATAGACATGTTAAGGCTTTGCATGGTACATCTATTCCATGCCTCTGGTATATTTAAAATAGAGCAGGGGAGCCATGTTAGGGTATACGTCGGGTCCCACGCAAAACTGCCCAACAACCTTTCTGCCCCCTGCATAAAAAATAATTTGGCTATGTACACCTATATGGTCTTAAAATTTTCCCTTTGCTATGGGGCAAATACTGAAACACATTAGGGATCCTAAAGACCTTTTGTTGTTACTTTTTTGCAAGTTGCAGTACAGATTTTAATGCTTTTGCTTCAAAAAACCCTCATTTTGGTCAGTTTTAGCCCCACAGCTCCCTAAATATAAGTCGCAGATAGGCAAAACCCATATACCACTTGTAGCTCTATTCCATCCCGACCAGAATAAATAATAAACACACATATATAACTTTATTTGAAGTTTTTATTAATGAGAGAACAATAACAGGTCACTTCTGGACGATTCATGACAATTGGTCGTATATATTTAGTAGAATATCTGATTTTCTGACTGAAATAGCTAAATTTTATGGTGTAGATAGGATAGTAAATTACCTAGACGATTTTATTATCATAGCTCGGACCGAAGAGGAATGTTTACGTAAGAGGAACATCCTCATTGAGTGTATGGAATATTTAGGGTTTGTGGTGTCGAAGGAGAAGGTGACTGAGCCTAGTCAGGTGTGTACTTTTCTAGGTATAACCATTGATTCAACCTGTATGGAGCTGTCTCTACCACAAAAGAAATTGGATAAGATGAGCCTAGCTATAGACGAGTGTTTGGGCAGAAAGTTTGTGTCTAAAAAGACATTACAAAAAATTGGTGGTTTAATGTCTTTCTGTTCCCAGGTAGTACGTGGTGGTAGAACTTTCAGTAGGAGATTGTTCGATCCTTGTGCAAAGGCCAGGAACAGGGGTGTTATTAGACTTAATGAGGAAACCCAGAATGACTTGCTATGGTGGAGGGAATTCTGTAGGATTTTTAATTGTAAAAATATCATTTTGAATGATAATGAATGTACCCCTATGTATTCCGATTCCTCTGTACAGGGCTTTGGGGCCTGGTTTGATAAAGACTATTTTTATGGTACTTGGAACGACTCTAATCCTATGGTAGACTGTGTGGGTCATTTTGTTCAGGCCCCTAAACTTGATAATCTCAAAATTCACCACAGAAATATAAATGTGTACGAGCTCTACCCAGTAATGGTAGGCCTTAAGCGCTGGGTGAAGAAGTTTTCTAATACTAGAGTTCATTGCATTACGGACAACATGCAGGTCTTGGCTATGTTAAATACCGGTAGATCCAGGAATAAATTGTGTATGTCCTGGTTGAGAGAAATTTTTTGGCTATGCTTTATACATAACATTGAAATATATTCAACATATATTAAGTCTGAGGAAAACATTCTAGCTGACCATTTGTCTAGGCTGAACTACAGGGGTGTTCCACAGAAATGTAAAAATGTTTTAACTGAATATAACATGTGCTGTTATGATTGCAGACCTCAAGGAGTTGGAGAGGAGAAGGAAAAAATTCTTATATAGGGGTGTTGCTGATTCTACTCGTAGAACTCGTAGGCAGCAACTTAGTAGGTACAAAAAATTTTGTAAAAAGTTTAACTTTACCCATTTTCCTTGTTCTCCTTCTCAAGCTTCTTTGTACTGTGTGTATCTGTCTGATTTTATGAAACCTATTTCAGTTAGGAATTATTTGTCTGCTGTATGGTATTATCAGAAATTAAAAGGTTGTGTAGATTATAGTAATAACTTTGTGGTTAAAAAGACACGGGATAGAGAGGCTATGTAAGGGGTCTGGTAGTACAACCTACCCTCTTAGTCCTAGTGATATGGTACAAATTAAGTCTAAACTTGACTTCAACATTATGGAAGATGTGGTATTTTGGTCTGCTATATTGTTATGTTACAGGGGCGTTTTTAGAATCGGACATGTAGTTCAGTCGCCCCATAACTTCTTTAAGAGGAATGTTAAAGTTTCTTCTGATTGTATCGAGATTAGAGTTTCCTCGTCTAAAACGGATCAGTTTGGAAAGTCTCCATATGTTGTGTATCTAAAAAGAGATGATAGTTCTGATTTATGCCCAGCTAGGTATATTAACATGTGTGTCAAAGCCTGTAAGCATAGCAGGTTTCTATTTTCTTTTCATTCTAAACCGTTGAAATATAACTATGTAAATACGAGGTTAAAGTCTATTGCTTTTCAATGTGGTTTGTCTGGTAGAGTGTCAAGCCATTCACTTAGGCACGGTGGTGCTACCCTGTTAAAAAATGCAGGCTTGAGTGTTCAGGATATTATGAGGCGAGCAAACTGGAAATCTAATGCTATTTTTAAATATCTACATGAATCAAAGGATAGCTTGCTTGCTTTAGATGTAATGTTTTAATGTTTTTACTATGGAATGTGTTACATTGTGTTTGGCGGTTGTTGGCATGTATAGGATTGGTATTGACAAAATCAATTCTCACCAAACCCAATGTCTCCTTATTATTCCATATTTATTATTATTACAACGTGTCTATTAATATAACGATATAGTTATTTATTACCGGTACTTCAGATCAACACATTAACTTATGGGACTATATACTCCCAGGTATATATGTATAATTAATGAGTGATACGTTGGTACTACTTTGTCTGGGGCGCATGATTTTCTATGATGTCACACATAACATTTTCCTCCAGTATATAAGCTCCAGCGGTTGAACTAACCGTCAATTGGCTTCATGTACGTGGACAGCACACACCACGCTGGGTGGTGCTGGAAATTTTAAACTTTACTGTGATATTGTATTATCTGTATATTACCAATTATTGTATTATATTGTTATTCTATATATTCTATGTATTGTATTTATTGTAATTTATTGTCTTATTTTAATAAAGGCATGTATAGGATTGGTATTGACAAAATCAATTCTCACCAAACCCAATGTCTCCTTATTATTCCATATTTATTATTATTACAACGTGTCTATTAATATAACGATATAGTTATTTATTACCGGTACTTCGGATCAACACATTAACTTATATATATATATATATATATATATATATATATATATATATATATATATATATATGTGGCATGTACTAGGAAAAGGGGTCTTATTGCACCCTGCACTAAGACCCCTTTTCGCAGATCGTGTCACATATATACATTTATACATATATATGTACATATATATATATATATATATATATGTACATACACCGTCTATATATATATACATTTATATGTATATTGAAAAATGGAAAAGTATATACCTTCTTCGAGTAGATCCCCCTCCCTTACTGCAGCCATAGCTGAACTCGGCATTGGGATGTCAGCATAATTTGGTTTTTCTGAACGGTTTGGGTCATAGCAGGAGTTCGACCGAGGACCACCGTCTAATCCAGGGGGCTTCAGTCCGGGTATTCCTGGAACAAAAATAACATTTATATATATATATATATATATATATATATCTGTTCCATACAATATATTGTCATATGTAGGTGAAGGGTATTGTTGGCAATGCCTGAACATGAGCAGGGTGTCGCACTACTGCATACATAAGTACAGCATAGTGATGGATAACAGATGTCGCATATATGGTATTATGTGGAATATAGATGAAATAAAGACAGATGTATAGATGGAAATTCAGTTCTCACCTAGCACAACATCTTGGCCTGCATAGTCACATGCCTGCTGCTCCAAAGAGGTCAGATAATCCTCTTCGTCACGCTGACCACTCCTGCTTTTATACTTAGAGTCTATCACCTGTCTCTAAAAAAAAAGTGGGAAAGGTACACATAATAGACAATACATCTCTCTGAAGATTTTTCCGAAATATTATTCTTTAAATAACATAATTCATTATTTTCAGAGATACTAACAAATCACAGATATATAGAGCATAATGATACAGTAGAATCTAAAAGGGACAGGGTATTGCTACCTTTTTCTTAGCCTTTTGAACAAAATACCCAAGCTTGTCCTGACATTGCTCATGTGTCCTATGCTTTCCTCCATTAGAATTAACATAGTCTGAAATATAGGAAGGTGAACTTACATGTTAAAGATATCACCTTTACGTCAACAGATTTGTTATATTTCTACCAAAAAAGGAAAGGCAAATTATGTATTCTACCAAGGTCAGACGACATGCATATCAGACTGAACATAAGAGGAATATATAAAAAGAAACAAATTTTAAAGGAATATAACCTCACCTCTTAGTTCCTCCCACGCCATTTTCTTTAGTTCCTTTCCGTCAGAGCTATGTTTGAAGCGCCCTTTAAGTACTGGCTTAAGATGGTTAGCACCCTTCAACAAGGAATCAAGCTCATCTTCCCTCCAGTGTTCTCCTTTCTTAGGGGTAGGGACCCCCCCTTTTGTGGCACTTTTAGGCATGGAACCGCTAACAGAAGCTGCAGGAAGACCTACTCCAGGAGACCTACCACGTCCCCTTCGATTACTTTGGTTCAGAGATGATCTACCGCATCCTGATATGTCAGGAGAAGGTGACCCACGTCCCCTCTCCCGGCCAGAAGTAGTGGATCCTCTAGCCCTGCCTCGTGATCTTTTGTTACCTCTACCTCTAGGAACAGAGGATTCAGGGACCGGAAAATATGTGGGGTCTAGGTTTTCAGAGCCTTTTTTTCGTTGACTCTAGGAGCTGGGTTTGGAAGAAGAAAAGAATGGATGGGATGAGCTTGGAGGCTTTCCCTTTTGCCTCTTCATGCTGAGATTCTGCCGCTTAAGCAAGCCGCACATGTATGCAATTGCTTGCTCTCCAGCATCGCCCGGGTAGTTCTCAGGTCGCTCTTCGTCATCGTTCAACTCGTCGTCCTTATACATAGTTTCTACTCCCTCATCTTCGTCCTCGTCTTTGTCAGATTCCTGGAAAATAAAAAAGAAATAAAGTTTAATAGACATCTTGTAATATAGTATAAGGGAAAATAAAATATAGTCTGAGAGCTGAAGAACTATTTATTATTCTACATTAAATATATACTTCAAAAAAAGAAGAGGAATAGGTTTACAAAATATAAATTTAGTTTTTTTCAATGCCATAAGAGAAAAGAGAGAAAAAATGTATTCAGGGAGTAATTTTTGACTCATACCTCTAAATCAGGGTCACTTTCTTGACCCGTAAGCCTTCTGTTCTCTCTGAGGAGGGCTTTAAGATTCGTCACATCCTCCATCAACTCATTGAAATTCTGAAAATTAGAATAAAAAGAAGGGATTAACAAAAAAAATCTCTATAGGAAGCCAATGGAACTTACTTTGTATTTTAACGTCCACCGCCCATATGCCTTTGAAGGGACAGCATTAGAAAATTTCTTTATTCTTTATAAAAATTTGAAGAAGTTCTCTTTATCAATTTGGACATCACAGGAAAAACAAAAGGGGGGCATATTTGGAATAAAATTAAAGCTTACGGTGCAAGAAAAGGTAAAAACATGACAACATGTACAACCTAGAAAATTACCTGATGGACATTGCTTAACATCATGCAAAATTTAATATTTTGTGACTTAGATGAGAGTAAGAGTCTAATTAGGCTGGGTCGTGGAAAGGGGGGTCTAATTCTAAGAACAGGGAGATCCCTTCTTCCTTTTATTGAAAGGATTAAGTCACGACGTCAACCACAGAAAGGGGGGAAGGCGTCTGCTTGAACAAAAAAACACTTTGACAAGGAGGGAGCGTCGAGTGGGGACCGAAGTTTTGAATGAAATACGTGAAGACATGCCTTGTTTTTGACCTCATAAAGACCACAAAGAAAAGAGGTATCATATATAAGACAAGAAAAAGAGAGCACTTTAAGAATCTCACCTTAGTGGGCTTTTTCTTCCCCATTTTAGTATTGTTTGTTGGCGGTTTGATGAGCAATAAAGGAGAAAGCGGAAGTTGTGTTATGACGTCATACGGGGAAAACGGAAAGGGGTTCCCCCGTTCTCATAAGTTGAACGCGGCTTTTATGGAAAAAAAAAGCTTCGCGGAGCGAACATACGGAGGGTCTGCATATGTATACGGACTGTCCGCATGTGTATACGGACTGTCCACATGTGGGGAGCTGTATGTTAAAATAAAAGGCCACATTTAGAGATAAAAGTCCTTATCCTGTGTCTCACATACGGACAGGACATGGCCACCTTTGAGAAACAGTTTTTGACATAAATATTTTTTCTCCCACATGAGGTCCGCATGTGGAGGCGGTATATGTATAATTCAATACCTATGAGGTGAAACATCCTCCTAAATGGGGAATTAAAAATCCCCCGTGAGGGGGTTTTTGCTAGTTGAGTCACATATTCTAACTAGACATAGGCCGGGGGCTGATAGGGCCCACCATGCACCCCCATCACATCCTAATGCAACAGGTATTTTTTTTTATCCTTAGGGTCCCCTGAACAAGATTCAAGATGTTAACATTGAATATCTTGGGATGCACTACCGGTTTTTGCTTATTATCCATGTGCGGGTTCAGACCAACTTTTGGGTCAATTTTGCTACCATGTTATTCAAGGGGTATGCTCAATCCCTAAGCTCTAAGACTATCTTATCTTGTCTGGATCCTGAAGATATTGGTCTTGTTGGAAAGAAGACATAATAAGCTTTTCATTAAGCCCTAATACATGTTTTTAAGTTCAGATTTAAGTGTACCAGATGGTTGGGAAGACGGAAGATTAAAATCACAAAGTTCCTTTCTTAACTGAAAATTTTAAATACACTCCAGATACGTCTATAAAACTTGCTCTTATCCTCATCTAACCACAATATCTAATATGATTTTTGTAGACCAAACCTTTCTGAGTAATATGAAACATTTCTTGTTGTTCCTTCTTTATCTAAATGGATGTTTTTCCATGCTAAATCTTTATCAATTCTCTTGGCTCTTATGTAAAAAAGGGTACTGATTAAGAATATACATGTTTCTACTTCATAAAATTCAATGGCAAAGCTGTACATGGCTAAAATTCAAAATGGCCGACAATAGATTCAAATATCACTCTGAATTACATATATGTGCAGTCTATAAAGTATCTGGTGGGTCCTACCCACTATAAATCAGCTTAGTAGAATAGAGTGGTGCTTTTGTTTTGTTGCTAGGTGGTGTGCTTGCCTAGAAACAGTAGATTTGCATAGCAACAAAGCATGAAAATATGCTCGAATGTGCATATCTGCATGGTTTCCTTTCAGCAACATACTCCCCTGATGTAAACTTGCATATAACTCTTCTATGACTTCCATCATAGACTAGGAATATAGGTGGTAAAAGGTTGCTAGGTTGTGGCCTAGCAATAGCAGTTTTGCATAGCAACAATGCCTAGATTCATACCCGTAGGCATATACTATTGTAGGGGCACGGTTTAGTAGTAGCGTCTATGGCTTACGGGTTGACTAGGTTCCGAGCGGAGCGGCCTTTCGGGTTGAAGACCTGGTACGCCTGGCGGGTGGTGGCAGCACCGCCCTCCAGGCTGCTTGGGTTAAACATGAGAGGTCGCCACCCAACCCCTGTGGCTATATAATAGTCGGGTCGGAACCTAGGATGAGAATCCTCCCGGATTCTATAGGAATAACATCAGAACTTACTGACTCCGAAGCCTTACCTGGTAGTCGTAAATCAGAGCTATCCGAATGACCTCTTACCCATACGGAATACTTTTAGCTCCCTGTACCTTAGGATATTGAATAAAACTTGTTGCCTTCTGTACCGGATATCCTTGTATTTGTGATACTTTCCGAACCATTGACGGTCATACATTACACTGGTGCAGTAACCAGGATTCGGTTTTATGAAGCGCACAGCCCTGTCTGAACAAGAAGAGAATCAGTTTCCGGAAGGCGAGTTCCCGGGAAGCCATGATGCCCCGGGCATAGCCTATTAGGAATATAGGGATCCATCTCGCAATGAGGCCGAGGCATTGGATTCCGAAAGTGAGGTTTCTACGGTAGGGTTGGATGTCACTGTTGATGACCATCTGATAGCACCGGCTAACCAGACCGCGCCTAATATAAGATCATCGGATTTATTGAGAGATGGGGATTTCAATAGTCCCATCATTTTGGCTCAGATACCCGGTAGTGAACCACGAGGACGGGGAAGAGATCCAATTCACCTTGTGCCCCTAGCCGGTCAAGGAGTTTTTCTGAACCAACTAAATACGGCCCTTCTTTCTGAATCCATTTTCAATCCTGGTGGATCCAGCCAACCGGCTCCTGTGAGTGGGGTTAGCTTGGATAGATATTGGGAAGGAAGGAATAATTACGAAACAGAAAGGCTAGCTCATGCGGAATGGAGGCGGATGAGCGATCAGGAGAAACCAGGGGTGAAAAACTGCTGGAACATCAGAAAAAAGAGGGTGAGCGGAAACAAAATAAGATAAAGGAGCTAGAAAGAGAGATCAAAGAGCTCCTGGATGAAAGCGGAGATTTGAATAAGAATAAGGGATTGCTGGAACGCACCACTGAAACCTTAGAACAAGAGGTGGATGCTCACTGTACTCAACTCCGGGAGATCGAGGCTAGGATTCAGGGTAAGAAAGCCGAATATGGAATGTACAAGAAAAATGTTGAGGAAGTCAGGATGCAGCTGAGTCTGGTAACCTGCACCCTGGAAACTAAGACTTCCGAGCAAGACGAGACCTTAGGACACTACCGAATGGGGCTAGATATAGCTAACACGCGCCTTGCCGACTTGAAAAAGCAAGTCGAAGCCCAACACGAGATTTATGAAAAGAATAAGAAAACTATAGAGAAACAACAAAAAGAACATGTGGCCCTCTGGGAGCAGCATATTCAGGAGACAATCGATTAATCACTGACATTCAAGATAACAATCGAGAGTTGTATCAGGAGAGAGATGACCTTATATACGAAATTACGCAATTAAGAATCCTGCAGGAGGGGTCCGAGGATTCCAGTGAGGAAGAACCGGATCCCGAGGAGGTGGATGAGAATGAGGAAGCATTGGAGGAGCCCGATATCAGTTGTATCCCACGGGATGACGGGGAAAATGGCATACCGGTCACCTCTACTCCGAAACCCATTCTGAAGAAAGGATATGATCCTTTTGTGAATAGTCAGGCCACCCGGAATGTCGTAGGAACCAGATATGTTCCCGGCAATGATGAGAATGTTCGGTTAAGTGTGGGCCAGAAGGATGCCACCTTCACCACTGATGGCGAATACCAGTATATCGACACCAGGGGGCAGCCCCGTCCTCTAGTCACTTAGACCACACCTCTCCAGGGGGCGCTGGGGGGTTAGATGACATATCCGATCAACTGGAGGACAGCAGTCAGTCTATTCCGAACAGTCAGACCTATAGGGTGGATAATCAGACGTGTGACCCACCTAACACCAATCAGAATAATAACGATACCCCTTGTGATAGTGGGACCCACCATACCAGCGCTCAGGCTCCTGGGGGTATAGGATTCCAACCCGGTATGAATACAGGGTATGGATTTACTTTCTGGAACAGTCTGAATAACAACCATTCGGGATCCGGTGGTCCGGGATCAAATGGATCTGGTGGGGGTGGAAAGAAAAGCAAGGATCAGAAGATGTTAGATTGGAGTCTGGAACAATGTACCAGATTGAAGAGTAGGGAGAGTTCAGCTAAGAAGAATCAGATTGAGACTAAGCCTTTCGATGGGTCAGAACCATGGAGAGATTGGTTTTCTGATTTCACGGATGACCGTGAAGTAGATGGCTATGATGAAGATGAATCCTTCCCTATACTGGTAAGATGTCTGAAAAAGGGTCCGGGTAGGATCGCTGTGGATCACTGGAGAGAACAGTATAGGAATAGGGGAACGTACACTCAACTAGCTCCTATCTCGGAAGTATAGTGTTTGAAGATCCAATTACACAATATAAGAAGAGAATTCAGAAGCCGGGCGAGTCAGTTCAGGTTTATGGATTGGAACTTTAGATATTATTATGAAAGGCGAGGCCTAATCTAGTAATGGATGATGACTATGTAAGTAATGAGCTAATCTCACACTTTGTATGAGGATTGCGGGAGAAAGATCACCAGGACTGTACCTATCGGGCATGGGGTCCAGGTGCGACTATGAAGACGCTATGTGATGCCATAGCTAACTTGAATAAGAAGAAGACTTTTCTTTCCGGATTTGTCCCTCAGGAAACCGTCAGCATGGTGCTACCTGATCTGAAACCAGTAATTCCTACTGCAGCAGCCACTGTCTCGGAAGGTGAACCCGAATACGAGGTGGTGGAATATGAAGAAGAAGATGGATCAATCTCCGCGCTGAGATTCCCTAAGAACGCCAAGAAATTCATTCCCAGGAGGAGTTTGACTACTCAGCCAAGCGGGGAAGTTCCGAAAGTAGAGATAAGGGTGTTTCCGAACCTAAGGAAACTATAGCTAAGAAAGACGAAAGTAGGCCATCAGGAAACTTAGATATGAAGAGTATAATGGAAAGTATGCTGAAGTCCTTCCGGGAAGACCTCGAGAGTCACCGGTATAGTAGTGTAGGGGCCGGCATCGTTGTATATATATTAGTGCCGTTCATCCGAGAGACGTGTTCGTGTGGTGCTCGTTCCTTCTATGCCAGCTAGGTGTCGCTTTGCGATACCCCGTTGGTACAAGAGGGGGCAGCACCATGCCTCGCGTCCAGCTTCTACTAAGAAGCCGGACGAGCGGCAGAAGGGGACTGGACATGGTCCAGTCAAGACGCTGAGTTATAACTCACTGAACATTAAATAAAGTCCTACCCGAGAGGTAGGGGTATCCGGGGCTTTGCCCAACCCGCACTACTCGTGTTGTGTTGGTATCTTTAGTGATAAGCGAGCCAACGAGCCACCCAACATATAAGTCGATACGAACCATTACACTGGTGCCGTGACCAGTTGGTTCGGGGGTGGAGCGCGGCCAAATTGGCCGAAAGCCTCGGGAAACCCGATGCGGATCCCCCCAGCCCTGGGCTAGAGGGATTCGAAGAGGATGGCTTTACATCCCATCATCTGTTGTTAGACTGGAAGCCCGGTCAACAACAAATGTTCAACCCAGAGGGTGTCTGGACTGTTTTCTCGACACCTGGTTTAATAGACGGTGCCACCAGTAATGGAGGTGGCATCGTAAGATTGTATCCGGGTACACCTCAAACGGCGGCACCGGACACAGGACTGTTTAGGGGGGTATTAAGACCCCCAACTTTGGACTTGAGCGATTGGTCCCAAGTTATAACTAGCAGGTGCCAGCTGGGTCCTATTATACCAGCAGGCTCGGCTAGCAACTTGGGTACCCCAATGGCACAAAGCCCTATGCAGCGTACCGCGACCCCCCCGGGAGCGGTACCAGAGGGAGCAAACGGAGTAGCCCCATTAATGACATCGTCGGACCATGATAGCGACGATGGCAAGGCTATAAAGGACCCATTGGTCCCTAAAGCAACCCCGAAGACTAAGCCTCGGGATGCCGAACCGAGAAACTCGGAAAAGCATTACCTAGGCCTATCTTTGGACGAAGGCTTGTCTGACTCCATGTTCAACCCTGGAGGCAGCCGCAAGTCGATATACGGACGTCGGATGGGCCCCGGGTATAAAACTACCTCGGCCTATTTGAAAGCCAAGGAGCAGGTAGAGTTACAGGCTAAGAGGCAACATGAACAATTCATGGCAGCCCAATTGAAAATAGAAGAGGAGACTAAATCTCGGATCGGCAAATTACGATCCGTTGAACAAGAGGCGATTCTAAAAGAATCAGACCTAAAATATAGCCTAACTTCCGTAGCCCATCGATTGGAGCGAAAGGAGAAAGACGAACGGGAAAAAGAGAGAAGATTGGCTGAGTTGGAGCTCGAAGAAGCCAATAAACTCAGAGCAATCGAAAAGGCTAGAGCCGAGGAGGTTGCTAAGGCCCGGGATGTAAACAAACTACAATCCGAGTTGCATGCCATGGAGGAGAAGTTAAAGAAACTTCAACTCCGGAAAGCAGAGACAGAGGCCAAGTTGGTCTCGGAACAATCTGAGATCAGGAGAGAGACCAACGAATATCAGCGGTCTCAGAAGGAGAAAGGTGAAAAGTACCGTCTATTGAAGGCTACTTTTAAGCGGGAGGCATTGGCCGCCCAGGAGGAGCGTAACCGAGCTGTTGCAGAAAACGAGAAGATTCGATCCGAGATCTTATCGGAAAACGCACAGCTAAGGGAGGAGCAGCGAAATCTCACTACGGATGTAGCTACCCTCACAATAAATAAGTCTGCTATGGAGAGTTATTTACAGGAACAAGAGCAGGCGAATGCTCCTCCTGCGAGTAAGGACCTAAACCCGAACTCGACGTTTGTTAAACAGGGTGACCCAGTCTCCTGTTCTACACCTAAGCATCCGCAATACAATCCTTTTGTCAATGACAATGCGACGCGGAATGTAGATCAAGGGGGAGTTTATATCAGAACCCAAGATAAGCACGGCCGAACTAGTAGAGTCCGGATAAGTGAGGTCCCTATAGTCCACAACTTAGACCCGGATTATTTACCTCGGGATGCTTCCGACAGTAGCGCGGAAACTAGTGGTTTCCACATACATGTGGATCAGACAGAAAGTGTTGGGTTGGGAGCTGGTAATGACAGCGGCCAACAAACTCTATCAAGTGATGGTAGTCAACCGACGGGGAACCAGCCATCCGATGGCGGCCACCAAGGTGCACAAGGGGGGGGCGGTGCTACGGGTACTACAGGTAGCAATAGTACCTCGGGTACCGGCCCTAACCAGGGTGGTGGAGGCTATATGAATCACAGTGGTTCACAGTGGACGTATACCCAGCCGCCACCACCACCTCCACCGGGCAGCACAAGCTTTAGTGGAATAGGGGGCAATCGAACCTTGAACGAAACCAAGGCGATTTAGTGGAGCAAACAACAATGCACTAGATTGATGTATGCTCATAATTCCGCCCGAAGGGTAGCCGTGATTCCTAAGGAATACGACGGTACTCGACCATGGAAAGAGTGGTTCGAAGATTTCATCGATGTGATGAATTGTAATGGTTGGACCCCATACGAGGCCAAGCCGCATCTGGTGAGATGCTTGAAAGGCGGGCCGGGTCGCATGGCTGTAGAGCAATGGCGGACCTGGTACGGTCTCGTAGGAAGTTTCGAGCAGTTAGTGGAATCTGCTAGTGGACTGTTGTGTAACATGGTCAAGGAGGATCCGATGGTCCGCTTTAAAAAATGCACGCAGAAGCCTAACGAAGCTTTCAGAGCATACGGTATGGAACTCCATGCCCTGCTAAGCAAGGCCAGGCCCGGTACTGAAAACCAGGACTGGTATATGGACGATTTGATTACACAATTCGTTAAGGGTTTGAGAGACCGAGACGAGCAGATTGCTGCGAGAGATGCCTGGAAAGAAGGCATAACATTGCACGGCATATTTAATGGTATAGATATGGCCGTGAAGAAGCGAACCATGTTAGCCGGGGACATACCGAATGCCAGTGGCTCGGCTCCCCTAGCATCAGTAGCCCAGCAGTCTGAGGTAAATTGTACCTCGGACGACTTTGAACTGATTGAAATCGAACAGGAGGACGGCACCATCTGTTCGATGCAGCTAAGGAAAAATGCTTCAGGTAGGAAGTATATTCCGAGGAAGGCGTTTAATAAGCCAAGGGATTCTAGACCATCATCCGAGGTCAAGAGTGACCCGAAAGTTGGTGAGAAGGCAGCCAAGCCTCTTGTAAGCACTGAAAAAGCGAAGGGTCAGTCTCCGGACATGACCAAACTTATGGAGGATATGTGTAAGAAAATTACAGATGCCCTCCAAGCCATTCGGCAAAGGCCCCGAGTGGATCGCCGGACGGTTAAGTGTTTCAGGTGCCAGGGCATGGGACACTACTCCTCTGAATGTACCGCTGCTAAGCCGGTAATGGCTGCCTTCTATGAAGCCGAAGACAACGGCGAAGGAAGGGAGAACGCTACGGATTCCACTGATGTGGAAAACTAGTGGGGGTTGTACCCACGGCATTGGGTATAACCCCTGAGAGGAACGAATGCCAAAATGCTACCGGGGGTGACCCGGTGGAAGATTTCGAATCAATTTCACCTGGAGGTCGGGTGGCTGTGGGTGCGCACCCCTGCACCTTGGCAGGGGCCAGGGACCCTAGTGCTTATGTGTACGGTAGTGAACATATGGAGGCGAGTGGCCGCACTGGGGGAGAGGAAGGATGGATCAAAGTCCAATGCGTATTGAGACAGGTGTCTTCAGTTGCATCAGTGATACACACGGTGAAGATCCCACCGGGTACCACTTGCGATGTCCTTTGTGGCGGATCGATGGCCCAAAAGAATGAAACTGGAGTCTATGAACCCGACACGGTGTATTTATCAAGTATCGGGTTGGACTCAGTGGATACATTAGTGGCTAATGCAGCTTGGACTGTATTACCCATGACTAACCGAAGTGGTTCAGTGGTCTACTTGAAGCGAGGCGACAGTGTGGGTAGAATGAGTTCGGTTGAACATGTCGCCGAGGCTAGGTTCAATAAACCACTAAACCCTGTTAGTAAGCATCCATTGGATGAAGAATTCCAAAAGCTGATTGACCAATCAGATTTACAGAATACGGAGGATAAGGAATGCCTAGCGAAACTCCTACAAAAGTACGAGAGTGCTTTTGGTAGGGAAGGAGGACCGGTGGGCAGATCCGACAAGGTGTTGCACACCATAGATGTGGGCAACGAGAAACCTTTTAAAATCCCGTATCGCAGACTTCCTCTTAAGAAGAAGTTAATTTGCGAACAGGAAATACAAAAACAGTTGGACCTAGGGGTCATCGTGCCGAGCTCGAGTCCCTGGTCCAGTCCTGTTTGTATGACCACTAAGAAAGACGGTACAATCCGCTTTTGTGTCGACTACCGAAAACTGAATGGTATGACAAAGAAGAACTCATATCCTTTACTAAGGATAGACAAGACATTAGATAGCTTGGGTGGGAACCAATGGTTCTGTACCTTGGACCTACAATCCGGGTATTGGCAGATACCGATGCACCCTGATGACATGGAGAAAACAGCGTTCTCCAGTCATATGGGGCTATTCGAGTATAATGTCTTACCCTTCGGATTGTGTAACGCCCCCGCTACATTCGAGGCTATGATGGAATCCTTGTTGAGTGATCTTTTGTGGAAGAAATGTTTGGTCTACTTGGACGACGTTGTCTGTTCGGCAAATCGTTTAGGGAATGCCATGCAAATCTGCAATTGGTACTCAACCGGATACTATCAAACGGTCTAAAGCTCAAACCCAAGAAATGCAACCTGTTTAAGAAAACAATTACATACTTGGGAAGGATCATCACCCCCAACGGAGTGAGCGCAGATCCGGAGAAATTAGAAGCTGTAGAGAATTGGGAAAGACCCACAAGTGCTAAGGAGGTGAGATCATTTCTAGGATTTTGTTCCTACTACCGTGATTTCATACCGAATTACTCTCGTGTCAGCTTTCCTATGCAGTGCTTAGCTCACTGGACCCCGGGTAGGGCACGGGACCCATTCCCATGGACCAGCGAGCAAGAAGAATCTTTTAATAAAATAAAAGATTTGTTTAGAAACACACCCGTGTTGAAATATCCCACTCCCGAGGGACATTTCATCTTAGACACAGATGCGAGCAATGATGCAATAGGGGTGGCTCTCTCTCAGGTCCAGGCAGAGTCGAAGTCCCAATAGCATTCGCTAGCAACACGCTAAGCAAGACCCAGCGTAATTATTGTACCACCAAGCGGGAACTCCTCGCGGTAGTGGTGTATACGAAGAAGTTTAAGCATTTTCTCTGGGGAAGTGACTTCACTTTAAGAACCGACCATTCGTCTCTTAGGTGGCTCCTTAACTTTAAGGATGCTGAGGGGATGATTGGACGATGGTTAGCTCACCTATCCGAGTTTGGATTAGAGCATAAACAAATAGAGCGCCGACCTGGTGCTAAACATATCAATGCGGATGCCTTGTCGAGGCAACCTATCCGAAAGTGCCAAAATGCCACTTGTGAAGACTGCGGGGCCCACAATGCTGTGATAGCTGGGTTGGTTTTGAATTATACCACCCCCCGTATCCCCTGGGAGGAGGCTGTATGTAGCTACCTCGATTGGTCCCCGGAGACCATCAAGAAGTTCCAACAATCGGATCCCACCACCGCGCGCATAATGGAATACCTACGGTCAGGTATTAAACTGGCAAGGCCGCTAGTATCCCTAGAAGATAGGGAAGCGAGGCGATTGCTAGCTCAATGGACCGAGCTAGAGATCCGAGACGGCATACTATGTAGGTGGAAGACAACTCCCACCAATGGTAGGCTGTTACAAATAGTGATCCCCACCCCGATGAGGAGGGATATCATGTATTATTGCCATGGTCACCAAACTAGCGGCCATTTCGGTAAGAAGAGGTCAATAGAGTGCCTACAAAGGCGTTACTACTGGCCTGGAATGAGAGGCGACCTGCTCCGGTGGATCGCCACTTGCCCGGATTGTTGTAAAAACAAGCCGGGACCCGGCCGGGGAAAGCAACCCTTATCCCAGGAATTGTTTGGTGTCAGGTTCGCTCGAGTGGCGATAGACATCATCAGCGGGATCAAGACGATGCCCCGGGACAATACTTGCATGATGGTCGTAACCGACTATTACACCAAGTACACCCGGGTGTTCCCTCTTCCTAATCACAAAGCCGCCACATGCGCGGAAGCGTTTGTGAAAGGCTGGGTGCTGCATTTGGGTGTTCCCCTTATGATGCACAGCGACCAAGGAAGAGAGTTCGAGTCAGAGCTGTGGCAGGAAATGTGCCATTACCTAGCTATTTGCAAGACCCGAACAAACCCATACCGACCACAGTCAGATGGGCAGGTAGAGCGGTTCAACAGAACCCTGATACAAGTACTAAAGCCCCTGGTTAATACCCACCAGGACGACTGGGATGAACAGTGTGAGTTTGTAGTACATGCCTACAACAACACTGTCCATTCATCTACTAATTGCACTCCAAACATGCTAGTGTTCGGCGAGGACATCATAATGCCCGCCGACTTAGTGTATGGAGTGGTTGGGATAGACCCGGAGGTGCCCTGCACCGTGTTGTTTGTGGAGTCGTTAAGGGATAGGTTCAAACAGGCATACGAGGCCGTTCGGAAAAAGCTGCTGAAGAGTGCGAAGTGGCAAAAGGTGGGTTATGACACCAATGCCAAACGAATTCGTTTTAATGTTGGGGACAAAGTACTAAGGTACTACAAGCCGCTAGAATGGCTGAAGCTCGTAACGCCCTGGGAAGGTCCATTTAAAATTATTCGCATCATCTCCGAGTCCACGGTGATGATGGAGGACTGCCTAACTGGTAGGAAATGGAAGACAAATGTCGGAAAACTTCGGCCCTGGAAGGGACGCGAAGAGGCGGAGAGGGAGTTCGGTTACCAACCACCTGAGTCTGTCCCTAGTGGACCTAGCGTGGTAGTACCGATGAAACGCCCTAGAGGCCGGCCGAGAAAAATGCCGGAAGATGAGGTAATAGTCAAAAAGAAGACGAAGGCCAGGAAACGACCAAATCGTAAGAAAAGGAAGAATGTCTCGCTGAGTGAAGGTACTACGTATGGGAAAGGTTTCGCCATGGCTAAGCAGAACCCAGAAAAGGCCGTACGTAAAGCCGGGAAGAATAAGAAGCTAACCGAAGGCATTAGACGCAGTCCCTGGTTGAGGTCTGCTGTAACTTAACTCAGTACACAACGAGCTGCTGCGTGTTGTCCGCCGTAGGCGGTTAACATACGTTCCACGGCTGGAGATGCCGAACGCGCCCCCCCGGGTAGCTGTATCCCGTGAGTGGCGGACGGATTAACCGGTACATTCGCTTTGAAGCATTGTATACACCGCCAAGCTTCAGCTGATAGCACTCGGGTAGTAGGCCGCGTCTCGCATGTCGAGTCGAATGTTAGTTCGGATCTAGTTCCCTAGGTGGCGCCGCGGGTGCAGCGGGAAAGCGCAGAACTAGGTCACCGGATAGCCTTTGCGGGATCTCACGAGACGAGAGGTCTGACGTCATATTGTTCATAACTAGAGCGGACTCGTGGCGGTAAGACGCCACCCGTTTCGCTCTGGTTAGTGTTGGCGATAGGCAGCTCTAGCTGTTGAGTTAGCTTGCCCTAACTTACACCCTTTTGTTGGACGAATCCTTCGGGAGGAGTCCAACACATTTGCCAATTTACAAATTGGAAGTCGCCCTCAGTGCCATGGCACAGGGGATGATTGACGCTGCGCGTCAAACAGCCAACGTCCTGTTGGAGGAAGACGAGGACCCGAAGGTCCCGTCTCGGGTTGAGGAGTCTATGGACTCTTCAACTGAGGAGGCAGCCCTGACGCTCTCTGCGATGGCCGAGGCCACCGACCGGGAGAGGATGCCACCTCCACCACCACTGCGCCCGGAGCCCGCGTCTACGGCTGCTTCGGGTGATAGGATTGATGTCCTGGACATCCCAATGTATCCTCCGGGATTCAAGACTCGCATCGAGCGTATGGCTCACGTCGATGACGAGGCCGGTGTCGTGTACACCTCTTGGGGGACTTATATCCCCATGCACGCCTCCATGTTCGGATACGGACCGCTGGCGGTGAAACCAGGCGTGCCCGAGGCCATACCAGACGACTTCAAGACTCTGGTCATGGACTCGTGCAGCGACAAGTTGGCTGACAGTATGCCAGTCTCTTGGCTCCGGAACTATCGAAAGTTGGCGGAGAAGATGGCGGTCAACCAGAGCTTGGCCCGAGCAGTATTGATCTCCGAAGGCATTACCCGGAAGGCCGCGGAGTTAAGAGAGTCTGAGTCCGACATGGATACAGACTCTACAGTCACTCTTTCGTCGGTGGAAACCGACCGGGTCAAGCGATTGACCCGCAAGCCTGCACCGAAGGGTCCTCTCACCGAGAGTGACCTGGAGGTTGAAGACCTTAGGATCGCCATCAAGAGGTCCACATCCGAGAAGGAACCGGGTGCCAACATACCGGAGGCGCCTGGCTAGATCTCGGAAGAGGACATCTCGCGTCAGCAGGCTGCTGTTGAAGCTTAGCGAGCCGAGCTCGCCAAACAGCAGAAGGAGCTCACCGCAGCTCGACGGGCCCACCGAAAACAGCAGGCCCAAAGTAAGGCGAAGGCTTCCTCCGACTCCGACTCCCCGGTCAGTAGTAGGAGAAGCCCTCGTTCAAAGGACAAGGATCCACGACAGTCGGATTCTAGTCCCGAGGTGCCGGCGCAGCCACCCAAGGTTGTGCGTCGGAAGAAGAAGAATGGAGCAAAAGCGTCTCCGGCAGAGCCCACGCCCCCCACCAAGTCGAGGGGTAAGGGCGACCCGAAGACGCCCGCCTCCAAGACACCAGCAGCGTCCAATGCCAGCACCAGCGGGGCGAGCGCCAAGTCCTCTACCAAGGCTTCGTCTGGTACTACTACCACCAGCCGAGCCGGCCGTAGAGGAGAGGGCATTTACACGGACAGTGAGGGAAGCGAGAGCGACCCAGAGCTGCCCGAGTCAGCCAGATCTGATTTGGAGTCCGTGACAACGTGGGAAGAGATGACCACGGATGTCCCTAAGGACGACAATCAGAAATGGATGTGGAAGAATGCAGCCGAGGGGTTCAAAGAACAGACTCCCCGCTGCTTCGCGGACTGTGCTTACGACACAGTCCACTACATGTGTCCGGGCGCCGTCAATAAGGACGGTGATAGCGACGACGAGGAGTGGATGAAGTCCGGCCCCTCGGATACGCCAGTGGGTAAATTCTACCTCATTTGGATTGACCAGCTCAAATCCAAATTGGGGTCGATTTACAGCTATGAGGCCCGGACGAAAGTCCAATGGGCAATGACCCAATGGGGACCATCCGGCAACCGCCGGAGGTGCCCATTCGAATCGTGTCAGCTGGCTCTCACGGGAGAGAAGGTGTTTGAGACGAAGCCTCGCTTCGCTCGACACATAGTGGAGCACCACATGCACCACAAGCCTATGATGATGTGTGTGCTTGGAGACCGTCCGAGCAAACTATGTGACGGCACATTCTCCACTAACCGGCGTTGGGACATGGCTCTGCATCTGCAGAAAGCCCATGGTACCGGCCTGGAAAAGACGAGGAAACGGGCCGTTAAGTGCTTCAACGAGCTCTTGGCTAACTGGGCCTCGTTGAGTGTCAAAGACATCAAGGAGCAGGCATTCGAGACCGGATTCTGCTCGTGGAGGAGTGGCAACCTGTTAGCCTTCTTCCAGGTCAATTTCTCCTCCACCAAGTTCGGGATGCCCAGTGAGGTGCACCTGAAGGTAAAGAAGTGGAGGGGAGACGACAAGCGGGAGAAGATCAAAGCCCGCTCGAAGGGTCCTAACGGAGGCACAGCCACGGCTACCGGTGCTTCCAAAAGGACCCGCGCAGACCGGTCCGTAAGCCCTTCGGGTAATAAGGACCAGCCTAGATCGTCGCGAATCGGGACAACATGTCTCGGCTCTGGATATGCCTAGCAACCAGACCCGTAGGGCGGTTAGCCAGGCGGCCACCCCGGCCACATCCACAACACCTGCACCCGCGGGGCAAACCCCGGGCGAAGCCTCTGGCAGCCAGGATGACGGGGGCGAGCTCTTCGCTCCCCCATCCGGGTACACATCTTGGTGGGCTGGTGAGGGATCTTCCGGCAAGCGCCCCACGTACAGTGAGTACGCGGCGAACTTCCCTTCCATGGGACCAGCGGGACCCGAATCTCAGGTCCTAACCCCCTTGGGCCAGTCTAAACCCCGGGGTAGAGGCCGTGGTGGAATGGAGTCCACCCGAGCTCCCCCGGGCGGTGGCCGAGGCCGAGGAGGTGCTACGGTTGAGGGCCCATCTGTCCCTCCAGCAGGCGCTCCGCCTGCCACTGTGGAGGCCGCCGCGCCCCCACCAGTTATAGTTCCACCAACGGCCCCTCGGGTGCCCGTTATGGAACTTATATCAGGTACTCTGTCAGGTCTTCAGGATCCGAACACGTTTGTTGATCATCGCGATGTTCAAACGGCCAGGATCCAGAATGACCTGATGGCGGAATGGCAGGCATTGCATCGCCAGAAGTCAGTCGACTACTGGCGTGTAATGACTGAAGCCACCTTCAACCTGGTCTACGAGGTCCAGAAGAGGGAGGAAGAGAAAATTCAGGTGCAGGAACGGAAGAACGTCGAGGAGGCAATCCAATCCTGCCGGCGCCAGCAGTTGGAAGCTGAAAAGCTTAAAGAGTTCCACCGCGCTGAGAACGCCGGGTACATTCGTAGGTACAAGGAGGCTGACCTCAAGTTCTTCCTCGCGTTCGGGAAGCACCTGGACGAGTGGGACGGCTCTGCGTCGTCCCTGTCCTTCGCTCCGGCTGCTCCACCAGTTCCGGCTGCTCCACCCGTTCCGGCTGCTCCACCCGCTCCGGCTGCTCTACCTGCACCCGAGGCAGTGGACAGTCCGTCCGCGGTGATGAGCGAGCTGAGCTTGGGGAGCGACACGCCCAGCGAGACCTCCACGCTGCTCTCTGTGAGCAGTTGCAGCAGCTCGGCTCCGGCTGCCTCAGCGGAGTCGGCTGAGAAGATGGACACTGATCCGGAGGATCTTTAAGTGTCCATCTGATGGTGTTTTGTAGTACCCGAGGGTAAAGGCATTTATCATGCCAGAGGTACTTATCCTTACACTGGACTCGCCGATCTGGGACCGAACCTGCAGCGAAGATGGACGCTAACCCGAAACACAAAGAGGATTACCACACCTAACCGGGGCTCCATCTTCCCACCTTCATCAGGGCACACCACAACAGCAACGTGGCTTGCCACCACATATATGTCGCCGGGTGGAGCTGCAGAAACCAGTCGTTCCAGATTCGCCGGAAGGCCGGTATTTTGTAAGGGCGATCCTGCTACCCTGGTAGGACGCCTATTATTATCAGTATTAGAATTTTGTGTAAAGCTATTTTTATATAATATTTATATTCTTGTAATCAAACCAAACAAAATTTTTCTCGGGTTATTTACCCTACCTCGGGTCGGTTAGTTACTACTGTAAAATATTGTTAATACCATTTCACTACATATCTACAACTTTTTATAGCGTCTCTAATACTTCGTGGCAAAAGGAGAGTACCTCACCCCTCAGTTGGCGTGGTACAACTACTTGAATCGTGCGTCTAGCTCGACCCGCCTCGACTTTCCAGCGACACAACAAGCCTTCACGGAAGGTTAATAGAGGCCATTGCCCTACTAATTTCCGTACTTCGGCGCTCTCGATTGATACATCAGGCCTAGTGGGTTTAGCCCCCTTAACTAGCCATTCAGCAACTCGTTTGATGTCCGCGTCCGCTTTCTGAGCATCAATGAGTTCATCGAGAGACCAAAATGCAACTCCCACCCGGCTGTCTACTAAACCACCTACAGCTGCCATTACAGCATTATGACTGCCACAGTCTGTGCAATCCGACCTCTGGCATAGCCGCACAGGGATACGACTAAGACCATCGGCGTTTAAATGCTTGGCCCCACTTCGATGTTCGATCTTAGAGTTTTCGAGACCGAACTCCGAAAGGTGGGCCAGCCACCTACCCATCATTCCTTCAGCCTCTTTGAAATTCAGGAGCCATTTCAAAGACGAATGATCGGTGCGGATAGTGAAGTTACCACCGTAAAGGTAGTGCCTAAACTTCCTGGTGTACACGACAACCGCCAGCAGTTCTCTTTTGGTGGTGCAGTAGTTTCGTTGTGTTTTACTTAGAGTGTTGCTAGCAAACGAGATCGGGACCTCCACTCCATCCTGTACTTGGGATAGAACAGCCCCGATCGCGGTATTACTAGCGTCAGTGTCCAAGATAAAACGACCGTCGGATGTTGGGAATCGAAGCACAGGTGTCTCCCTGAAACTTCGTTTTAACTCGACAAAGGCATGTTCGGCTCTTTCCGTCCACGCGAATGCCTCGTAACGACCTCTACTACCTTTAGGTTTTTGGATCACTAAGTCCTGTAAAGGGCTTACGAGTTCCGCGAACCCCGGGATGAACTCACGGTAGTAGGAACAAAAACCAATGAAGGATCGAATTTCCTTCACTGTAGTGGGCCTAGCCCAAGTCATTACATCGCTAATTTTCCCCGGGTTGGCTTCTATACCCTGTTCAGACACGATTCGGCCGAGGTACTCGACTGAAGTCCTAAAACGTTGACACTTTCTAGGTTTCAGCTTCAGTCCCCATGCCCGAATCCTGTTGAAGACTTCTGCCAGATTCGCCATTGCTTCATCCGTCGTTTTGCCGAAGACGATAATATCATCGCGGTAAACCAGGCAACTTTTACCTAGCAAACCTCTCAACATCTCCTCCATCATTCGCTCGAATGTGGCGGGGGCGTTACACAAACCAAACGCCATACGATCGAACTCGTAGAGCCCCCTCTGGTAGGAAAAAGCGGTTTTCTCGACGTCGTCGGGATTCATCCCGATCTGCCAATATCCCGATTGGAGATCGAGACAACTAAACCACTTATTTCCTCCTAGGGCATCTAAGGATTCGTCGATGCGCGGGAGGGGGTAAGCATTTTTCTTAGTCACTCCATTCAGACATCGATAGTCGACGCAGAATCTCATGGTTCCATCCTTCTTCGTCACCATCTGGACGGGACTGGACCAGGGACTAGTACTTGGCCTAACCACCCCCGTATCCAACATCTCCTTAAGTTGTTCATCCGCCGCAGCTTTCTTGCTCAGCGGAATCCTTCTATAAGGGACTCGGATTGGTTGTGCGTCACCCGTGTCGATGTTATGCAGACATCGATCGGTGCGCCCTAACGGTTCATCTGGGGATTTAAAGACGTCCACATGCTTACGTAGTAAGGCGGACAGTTTCAGTCTTTCTTCTGGCTGAGTCAGGTGGGTGTCGCCATACATGTCTAACAGCCAGGTAGGGAGCTCCCCCGTGCGGGTGCTCGCGATTTCCGCCGTCTCGATGTCCGCAGCTTCTTGCTCGAGACGCGTCATCACAGATCCTACCTCCGGTGAAGAAAGTTCACCGTTTCTGTCAGCGTATTGTACAGTACCGACCACCTGGCCTTTCTCCAGGACAATGTCTCGATTCAGTGGATTACAGACGGGAAACACTGTTCGACGGACATTGCTGACAAGGGCAGCCTCACCAACCAACCCGAAAGCTCTCAGAGTTTTCAGGTCGGGTTCGACTATGCCCTGTCGGTCTCTTTCCAGACCGTCGGATTTTACCAAGACATCGCACCGATGTCTGGCAGGTTTCCTAGTGGTCTGTGCTACTGAG
Organism: Acholoe squamosa; assembly: GCA_949317995.1. NCBI lineage: Eukaryota > Metazoa > Annelida > Polychaeta > Phyllodocida > Polynoidae > Acholoe > Acholoe squamosa. Next base: position 21,280,074 of record OX439047.1, on the reverse strand, counting down.
GCTATCGATGACACTCTCTTCAGTTTACACTGATGGTGCTCTTCTACCGGCTCGGTCATGACCAATTGACCCGTCCTTGGATTCAGGATCATACCGTATAATGCCGCGAAGTCGAGCCCCAAAATGCCATCGTCAGCCACATCGGCCACTATTGGGCTAAACACATAGTGGGTCGATGCGACCTTAAGAGGTAAAACCAATCGACCATAGGTCCGCATTTCAGCTCCAGACGCAGTGCACGCCGTTAATCCCTCGTAGAGATTATCTGACGGCACCACTAACGTTTTCGCGAGTTCCCGAGAGACAATGGTGTGGCTGGCACCAGTATCTATCAGGAAGTCTAGAGAACGTCCTCGAATCTCTGCAGACAGGTACCATCGTTTCCCCGACAAGGGGGCGGTTCCTGCTAGCATTCTCAACCCTACGTCAGTACTCAGATCGATCCCCCTCTTCTTCAGAAAAGAGAGACAGGGATCATCTGAGGGAAGCTCTGTTGCGCAGACTCTGGCCAGCTGCCGCATCAGGGCCTCTCTCCCGGCGTCGACTTTCACTTTTGATCCAGTTGAACCCTCAACCTCGGAGTTCGGGCTGCCAGCGCCCTGTTCCTTGGCCATTGAGGCTTTTTCTACACCGACATCTTCGGAACCCGACCGGTGATCAACCGGTGCCACTGTGGTAAAGGGCTGGGACGGCCCTACCGGGACCTTACCTAGTTCCCTCAAATCTACTGTCGTCTGATCAGGAGTGCCAGAGGTGCTGATACCTTGGCTTTTCGATGGTCGGGCAGCTCGATTGCCACGTCGAGCCGCCCGCCTCAGTTTTCCGTCGCGTCAGGTGGTAGACCCTTAATCGGCTCGGGGCAAGTTCGTGCGAAATGCCCCTGCTTCTTGCAGTTCCAACACTTGGCGTCGGACGGAGGGGTACTCGGCTTTTCCGAGCTAGTACCAGGGACATCCCCTCCCTCGATAACCCTGAGTAAATTCTTCAATTGACTCAGCGAGAAGGTCTGCTCCTGTACCTTTGGTTTGGAGGCCTTGTTTGGTGTTTTCGATTTACTAGCGGATTTCTGACCTTTCTTAGTCTTACTCCCCGCCCCGGGCTTCGAGTATGAGGACACTTCGCCCTGCCCTTCCTCGACCAAAGCGGCGTCGGCCAGCGCCGACAATGCATTTGTCGAGGTAGGATTCACCAACTTCGGCAGGAGTTGTCGTTTCCGCAACAACTCGTCTGCCAAGTCCATGAGATCCTTTAGGGACATGTAAGTGCGCCACTCCCGAAGAACGTCTTGTTGTAAATCAACGTCATACAATCCTCCTATGAACAACTGGTTGACTTTGGTTATGAGCCATTCAACCGAGAAGTCCACACCTGGATAGGCATCGCCGGCAAGACGTCTTAAAGCAAAGCCATAGGCTCTAATGCTTTCGTTCTTGCCTTGGCGTCTCTTCTCCATTGTAACAATGGGGTCCTGAAGGCTAGAAGTCATGGCTTCCGTTACCATGTCGACCAGTCCCTCCAGAGTCCCATCTCCATGCTCCTCCCATAGCCACACAGTATCAGCTGCAGGGCCATTCTGGAGTAACATGAGGAGTTGAGCTAATGCCATACTCGAGGTCCATACATTTACACGACGGACGTGATTGAATCCGTGGTACCAACGGAGCCAATCGTCCTTCCATGTAAATGGAGGGCACTCGACTGACCTAGTACGGGCTGGTTCATGCCCGATAGAGGTGTTTTCAAACATTCTGCTTGATCTCCTGACCTGATCGAGAGCGAATGTTGTGCCTCTTCTAGGTATTTGATGGTCCATCCCCATGTTTCTCATAGTCGTGTCTGCACGACTGTGATTCATCCCCCAGGGATTACCCGAATCAGCTTCACTCAAGCGCGAAGCCTCGAATCTGATATCCCTATATTTGGGCGGATCAACATGTTGTTGGGTCGTGGTAGGGGTCGAGAACTGTCCGATCACTCCACTTAGACCATCGGTGCGTGGCATCGAAGGAACAGGTAGGGTCCGACGCGACCTCGAATCGATTTTCGAGATGTCGTCGATTGCTCCCACCATTCTATCTATCTCTGCCTGCTGTTTTGAACGTTCCGCCTGCCTTAATTCCGATACTAGGAATTCCAGGCGGGTATGTTCAGGCTTTGAGAGATCTCGTTGCTCGCTGATGGCAAAGAGTTGCTTGACCTCCTTCATGGCACGGTCGAGCCACTCTCTGTAGTCAGGGTTTTCGACTAGATCCCCTTGAATAGCAACCTTAGTAGTGCTGCATTCACTACTTTGTTGCTTATCTCGAAGTCTAGCGGTACGCACTTTCGATTCCGTCTGCTCCTTCAGACGTTCTTCGAGTGCGAGTTCATCTCGAACTTCTTTATTCACCCTGGCTTCGTCAGCCTTCCTGCGAGACAATATCTCTCGTCGGAGCTCATCGATTTCATCACGCATGGCTCCCAGAGTATCCGAATTCTTCTGATCTTTCAGTGACTGGGCTACTAGGGTTTCAGACTTCAAGGAATTAAGCTCGGCCTTGTGCCTCGCTTTCTGTTCCATCAGGACCTGATATTCCGCCATTTTATTTGCGTGTTCGATTCGTTCCTCACAGCGACGACGCATTTCTGCTTCGTCCCTGGCTCGAGCATCCTCGTCAGCTTGCATCTGACAGAGTAACGACTCCCGTTCCTGACGTAGCTGGCTCACATGCTTTTCATAAGCCGTTAGGTGCTCAGCTACTTCTTCAGTATGCTCGGCTGATTGTTGGTTCAACTCATGCCGCAACTCTTATAGTTGTTCCTCTAACATAGTCTTTTCTACTTCTTGTAGTTTCAACTTATGTTTAAGGGACGTCTGCTCGTGCTGGGCATCCCGAAAATCGTTTCGAGCTCTCTCGACACCTTCTCGGCGGCTAGTAGCAAGGCGATCGATTTTCGCTTTTAGCGATTGACACTCAACTGCTGTCAACCGACTACGCTCGATCTCTGACTTCGTTGCAAGCAAGGACTCCTTTTCGCTAGAGAGCTGCTTGACCTTCTCCTGAAGATCATTAAGTTCCCTATTCGCGATCTGAGTCTTGTTCGAAGCCTATAACGCCTGCTGCCTAAGCTGTTCCAATTTCAGCTCTATTTCTGTACTCTTCTCCTGAGCTTTCGTGGTGTTACTCGCGAGAGCGTCCAACTGCTGGCGACCCTGGCGCAGTTGGCGTTGCTGCTCTTGTAGCAACTCCTCGTTGAGTCCCCTGCCACTGTCAATACTTCCTTGTATCGACACGGGCGAGGGACCCTCGAAGGACCAACTGCCAAGGCCCATTGGAGTTCCCACGGGCGAGGCTGATTTTTCTACATAGGACAGACTCTGTGTCCTTAAGAAGTTCTCAGCCGCCGGAGAGAGTTGAGTCGATACTCGCCAATTGAGTAGTCGGCTCCTTTGATACAGGCCCAACGGGTCAGACGATGGACCTAATATCAGGGTGTGGTTCAAACCACCACCAATTAGTGGATCATTCCTATCCACTAACGGCCCTGTAGTCACTTGATGTTGGTGATTGGGGTCATCACCTTCATCCAAGTGACCCTGTCGAACTTAAGCTCGCAGTACCTATGCGGACTAAAGTTAACAACTGGTCACGGCACCAGTGTAAGGGTTTGTGGCCTTACGGACCTGGGGGGTTCGGGTAGCGTTCTACCCCTCGATGTTATATCGAATCTTTCGATAAACAACGAAGAACAACTATTCAGGTTCCAGTTAAAACTTTATTGTCTAATAACACATAGGCATCAGCCGTTCTCGATCACAGTTACAGGTGGCAGAGTTTGAACTCTATAACAGGTTCGACACTAGGCCTTCTAGTGTCTACAGTTGATATTCCACATACACCTCCTCTGTGCAGCAGCACAGAGGAGTACTAGGATATGGTAGCCGGGCAGCCGCCAACCATCGCTCACGATGGTCAGTCGGGGCTGGACTGACCCTGAGGAAGGCCGTACAACGGCCTTATATACACCGAAGTCAAGGGCCACGTGACCAAGTGGTGACGTGGCGCTGGACTCCAGCGCCCCCAGGCGTCGGGCAATAGAGGTGCTCTCGATGTCGCCCACGAGGACCACGAAGGTACCTCGAAGACGACGCGGGACCACCACACCACCCCCCACTAGACTGAAACGAGGTCTCCGAAAATTCAGAGACCCCGGATCAGTCTAAACAAATAGATAATAATATGAACTACTGGATCTGTCGACATAGTCGACAGAAACAGTAGAGGAATATGTATATAAATAGTTTCTACTGTACTGTAGAAAAAAAATTATTATCACAGTTAATTTATAAGGCGTCGCTCCCTCCAACGTAGGAGACCAGTGTCGAAACACTGCTTCACGACCTGCTCCTGGTCGATCCGAGGGAGGCACGACCGGGTATGGTAACCGGGGTCGTGTCGTTTCCTCCCTGTCTCGTTGAGAAGCTCCTTCCAGCGTAGGAAGCCCATCCATAGTGTACAGTACGACTATGATGGTCCTTCGACCGTGAGGCCGAGGATGTGTGGCACCACCGGGTCCTAAGACCTGGGTGGCGTCAGATCCACACAGCTTCGCAGGAAGGTCCGGGGACTGGAAAGGTACCCCCACTCGTGGAGGGTACACCGTCGTCTGGGAACAAGTTCCCAGGGGTTCCGTGCTGACATCGAGACTCTGTCCGATGTCAGCGATCCAAGCTGGAGAGGAGGAACAGTAGAGTCATACTACTGATCCCCCGAGATGGACCCTGTAGCGGCGTCGATTTCAGCCTTCTCCCCGTCAGTGCGTTCCTCCTCATGTGAAGCACTGGCGGCTAGCTGGCCCGAAAACGTCGGCGACTCCGGCAATGGAGCCACACGGTCCATTGTCGTACTCCAAGCCTCGTTAGAGGTCTCGGGTGCATCCCGGGAGTCCCCCTCAGCATCTGAGTGGAGAACGGCCGAGTCTGCTGAGTCGCTTCCGTCGTCGTCGTCGTCGCTCTCCCGACCTTCATGGTCGTCCTTGCCTCCCTGGTCAGGGGGAGCCGTTGGAGAGTGACCGATGACATCGACGTCCCCGTCTATATCCATCGACTGTTCCACCGCGGCAGGTTCTACTGCTTGGGCGGAAGCCGACGGGTCCGGGCAGACGGCTACGTTCGCCGGGGCCAGAGGAATGATGCCCTGAAGATCCGGATGGATCCCCGGTGACACCACTCTCTGGACCGGTGGCGGCGTAGGCTCGGTGGTTCCCGAGAGGGTTATCAAGGGAACCGAGGAGGAAGACGGGGCTGCTGGTGGGTAGACGGAGGCACCGAGAGACCTACCCGGGGTGTCAGGCTTGTCCTGCACCACCTGCTCTCGGCCCAACATCGTCATAGCCGAGCTCAGACTGTCCATCTTTGGAGACAAGTCTCTCAATGGATTTGTCTGAGCCGCCAGCGTCCTGACGTCAGGAATCACTCCACCCTCGACGAGGTACCTCTGCGCTTCGCGAGAGGGCTCGGTTCGAACAGGCTTCAGGGTTCGGACGCCATGGTGTTTATCCCTCATCCATTCCGAGAGTTGGACCCCGAAGACTCTAAAGAATTCGCGGTCGATTTCCTCCCAGCCTTCTATGATACTATCCCTCTTGGTAATATCATATTGGGCCTGTGCCTCAAAGTTATTGAGACGCATTCGGACATCGGTCAGACGAGAGTCCATCTCCATCTGAACGGTCTGGCGCGCCTCATTCCTAAGAGCCGGAAGGAGCTCGTTACGGATGGCCATGTTCGTTCTGTCGAACAGGCCGAACAAGTAGGCACTTGCTTCCTCACGAAATGCCTCACCAAACTTGTCGATAGCAGGGCTGCCCGTCATTTGTAGGAGTCCCTTACAACGTTCCACGAACGTCTTCGGGACCCCACGTTCGACGCCATCGCCGTAGGCAGGCTGTGCCAACTCCCAACGCAAGGTTGCTGTTGGGGTGTCGGTGCCTGTCACGACGTTGGAGAAGCTAGCTCCTGCTGCCGAGGTCAGTGTCGCACCTCCCACATGAACATGCGGCGTGGCAGCTGGGGTGCTGTCCTCCGCCGCCGCAGGGGGTTTGACAGGGGGAGACGAGTTGGTGGTCACCTTGGGTTGCCGATCACGACCACTCCGGGATTCCACCGTCTTGCCTCCAGTTTTAGCACCACTGGTGCTTGGTTTGGCTGAACCGGTCGAAGCAGTCTTCGACTTTTTAGGAGCCGGGGCCGGGGCGGCTTTCGATGCCTTTTCGGGCTTTGAGGGGGCAGCCTGCGGCTTAGGCTTCTTAGGTTCAGACTTCCCAGCTTCTGTAGAGTGGGGCCTCTTGTTCCCACTCGTTGAAGCTGTCGGTCCTGGGTCCCGAGGACGACTGGCCTCCCGCTTCTTCCGTTGCTCTACCCTGAACTCAGGGTAGGCACCGTAGAAAGCGGGCATCAGCTCCGGTCTGATATACAGGCGCTTCGTAGACGGGGGTGCGGGGGCCATCCGCATCCAGTGTCTAGTCGGCGCGCCTGTTTTCTCATTCCGTTCGCACTTTCCAACCAGCGTCTCCACTAGTTGGATAGCGCCCTCGGCGTTGTACTTATGGGGCTGCTTGTACGACTTAAGATGACGCGCCATCAAGCCCCTTCGTGAAGTCACGAAAGGAGGAGAGGTCGGGTCATCAGGGTCCTGATAACATGGAATGGTCTTTTCCACCTTAACACAACCGAACTGCGGACGGATGGCTCGATGCTCTTCAACCAAGTGTCGAGCATACCTGCCGTCCGTCGCGTATACGCGAGGGGGGAACCCCTTACGTGTGCAGTTCTCGAAAGCACACTGCTGCCCTGGATTGAAGATGCGCCATGCGAACCCAATCCGCTGTCGCTCGGGCAGCGACACCCCCGACGAGTCTGAGGCATTCGTGATATTCTCGATCATCGAGACATACCAGTCAATGGCATGACTATCGTCCGAATACCATTCCTCGTCGTCACTACCATCCTTTCCGACGAGACTAGGGAGTACCACTTGACCATTCTTGCGGTAGTCCTGAAGCTTTGTCAGTGGCCTGTCATCGACGTACTCAGCACGTCGTTTGGCAGTGATCGCTGACAGTCGCTTCCACTCGTCGACAGCCCTGGCCGTGTCTGGGGGTGAGGATACGGTGCTCTCCACGGCACCGGCATCGACCTCCGACGGCTCGGTTCCAGGTTCCGGTGGAGCAGTAGACTCGCTACTCCTCTCCCGGGCCGGAGCCTTCTTGGCTGCGGATTCCTTTTTGCTGCCTTCCTTCTTGGGCACCCTAGGGATCTTGAAATCTTTCAAGGTGTCCTTGGATGCCTTTGATTCAGTGGGCTTCTTGCCCTTAGAACCTGAAGGGGTAGCACTTTTCGATGGAGCAGGCGTCGACGGCTCGTCGACCTCCATCTCATCGGGAGAAGAATCTCTCGAGGCAGCAGCAGCTGCCAAGGCTTTCTGTGCATCCTCGATCTGCTTCAGAAGGGCTGCACTTTTAGCCAAGGTAGACTCGAGCTCTTGCTCGGGTCTGGTCCTTTTGGACTTCTTCTTCTTCTTCTTCTTCTTCTGCGACTTGTGGCTCGCCGAAGAGCTGTACCCTGACTGCTCGTCGGACGAGGACCCCATGGTTCTTCCTGAACTGCCGGGTTCCACCAGGGAGAGAAGACTCCGGGTCTCGAACCGTACTCAGACGGGACGAGACGTCGAAGAGAATCTTCGAGGTTTTTCGATCCGCACTCTGGCGGGTCGAAGCCTCGAAGGTGCCTTCGATGTACCTCGAACCGCACTCAGGCGGCTCGAGGGACCGAAGACTGGAGCCTCGAGAGAACACGAACCTGCGCTCACGCAGGTCATGTCCCTCGACACTAGGCGGGGAGACCTCCTACACTCAGATAGGAAGTCCCCAGACGGAGCGTACCAGCTGGAATAAGCTAGGCTTAGTCCAGCTTATCTGCGTCCGACTCTCACGAGAAGGGCGCAGATGTGACCTCCGTGGTGGGCGACGCGGCCTTTTATCCCTGTGGCGCACGCCTCTGATTGGAGGAAGGGCCTACGTGACCGAGGAGGGCGAGCCCTATTGGTCCACAGCGCATCACGCCATGACCAAATAAGGTAATGCTCAAAAACTAGAACGACTCACTCTCCCCTCACCGTCACGCTCTGGTTCTCCAGTCGCAATTTTTGCATATGCCGTTATTTCCTATGCGGTCTATGGGTTCCAACACTATTAACATGGATAATTTGGGCACCCCCCCTTCATCAGACTACCGGGATTTAAAAAAAAATGGTTCCAATATGGATCTACCCTTCGGGCAGAATCCACCAGCCTATGCTGGGAACCCCTCCACACAGTCAAAATAAAAGACGGACGCCCCACATTTCCATGTCTCTAGCATCAGGTTGTCTCAAACTAAGAGACAATCGCATGACTTCTCGTTGTGTAATTTTTTATTCACCGTCGGCCTCACATCCACAGACAGATTTACTCAAGAACGGCACCCGTTATTTTAAAGCCTCGTTAAAAACACAGGTTAGTAAAGCTGCTGCTTAGTATTGTGCGAAACATCGATTACTGAGTAGGGTTTAATCTAGGACTTTTCCTGATTTTAACCTTTACTACAGGAACGAGTGTTGAGCCTCGGGGCGGGTTACTATCACCCCCTCCTAGCCCGCCGTCCTTTGATGTGGCCGGGCCGACCGGGCTATTAACCCGTTTCTGTCGGCGTCTGCCTCCCATCACTTGTGACGGTGTGGATGTAGGAGCCAGAGTGTTTGCTCTGGATTTCCTTTCATCCTCGACACTCGCTGACCGTTCCTTTGATGAGCCTTGGCGCTTAAGCCTCGCTCGAGTCATAGGTCCGGACTAGAGCGACTGATCCTTGACTTCAATCGAGACGTTTCGATGTGAAGTTTGTTCAGTCGTTCGCACCTTCGAGGGGGGGCCGGTCTTCCGACATCCCTTCAAAGGCGGTTTAGATGCTTTCGACTTATCTCGACGGGCCGGTCGACCACGGCGCCGCTTTGATGGTTTACTGGCATCCAACACCTCCACCTCGCTCAGTTTTCGAGCCTTTTGCTGTCGTTTTCGATGACCCTGCGTAGTTAGTTTTTTAGACTGAACTTCTGGCCGCGACCTTTCGATCTCTATTTCGACCTGTCCAGAAACAGACTTAGCCCTTTTCGTAGCCTTACGAGAAGGTGAATCATCATCAAGTCGTGGTTGCAACAACTCGACAGTTTGTGATAGCTCTACGCCCAACCACCGGCGCACTCTATCAACATTGCTCTTTTGCAACCGTCCGCGGGATGATCGAAGTAATAATGTCGACTCAGAGAGGACAGAATCTACTACGAACGGCCCATCCCAGTTGGGGGCAAGCTTCATAGCTGCTTGGGGGGTGTGGTACCTCACCACCTGTTCCCCAACTGAGTATCTTCTCTGCTTTAGCCCATAGTCATACCCGACCTTCTGGCGTTCCGCAGATTTACCTAAGTTTTCCCTTACCATGCTATAACTCTCCCTCAATCGGTCACGAAGTTGTTCCACGAAAGTGACGGAACAAGGGACTTCGAGTGGGTTCTCGATTGAGCCGAAAATCACATCCGCTGGCATGAGAATTTCTTCCCCGAATACCATCATATTTGGACTGCATCCAGTAGAACTGTGCTCAGAGCTGTTATATGCGGACACCACATATTTAGCCTGTTCATCCCAGTCGTCCATATGTTTGTCTACCAACATAGTCAGACTCTGGATCAACGTTCTATTGAACCTTTCCACCTGACCATCGCTCTGTGGTCTGTATGGATTGGTTCTCTGTTTTACAATCGTCAAATATTCACACATCTCAGAGAAGAGTCGAGATTCGAATTCTCGACCTTGGTCGGAATGCAGAAGCAACGGGACTCCAAAGGTCAAAACCCATTCGTTCACGAAGGCCTCCGCACAGGTCTCTGCCGTGTGATTTGGTAGGGGAATAGCGCGTACATACTTGGTGAAGTAATCCTGGATTACTAACATGCAAGTATTCTTGTTTGGCGTGGGTGCAAATCCCGAGATGATATCTATAGCTATCCTCCCGAATCTCACCCCGAACAACTCTTGGTGCAGAGGAGACTTACCCATGCCCTCGCCGGGCTTTACCAGGCAACAGGTAGGACAGTGCCGAACCCAACGACCTATGTCCTTTCCCATTCCGGGCCAGTAATATCTCCTTTTCACCTTTTCGAGCGTTCGTTTACGACCAAAATGTGCCGCTGTTCGGTGTCCGTGGCAAAAGGAGAGTACCTCACCCCTCAGTTGGCGTGGTACAACTACTTGAATCGTGCGTCTAGCTCGACCCGCCTCGACTTTCCAGCGACACAACAAGCCTTCACGGAAGGTTAATAGAGGCCATTGCCCTACTAATTTCCGTACTTCGGCGCTCTCGATTGATACATCAGGCCTAGTGGGTTTAGCCCCCTTAACTAGCCATTCAGCAACTCGTTTGATGTCCGCGTCCGCTAAACCACCTACAGCTGCCATTACAGCATTATGACTGCCACAGTCTATGCAATCCGACCTCTGGCATAGCCGCACAGGGATACGACTAAGACCATCGGCGTTTAAATGCTTGGCCCCACTTCGATGTTCGATCTTAGAGTTTTCGAGACCGAACTCCGAAAGGTGGGCCAGCCACCTACCCATCATTCCTTCAGCCTCTTTGAAATTCAGGAGCCATTTCAAAGACGAATGATCGGTGCGGATAGTGAAGTTACCACCGTAAAGGTAGTGCCTAAACTTCCTGGTGTACACGACAACCGCCAGCAGTTCTCTTTTGGTGGTGCAGTAGTTTCGTTGTGTTTTACTTAGAGTGTTGCTAGCAAACGAGATCGGGACCTCCACTCCATCCTGTACTTGGGATAGAACAGCCCCGATCACGGTATTACTAGCGTCAGTGTCCAAGATAAAACGACCGTCGGATGTTGGGAATCGAAGCACAGGTGTCTCCCTGAAACTTCGCTTTAACTTGACAAAGGCATGTTCGGCTCTTTCCGTCCACGCGAATGCCTCGTAACGACCTCTACTACCTTTAGGTTTTTGGATCACTAAGTCCTGTAAAGGGCTTACGAGTTCCGCGAACCCCGGGATGAACTCACGGTAGTAGGAACAAAAACCAATGAAGGATCGAATTTCCTTCACTGTAGTGGGCCTAGCCCAAGTCATTACATCGCTAATTTTCCCCGGGTTGGCTTCTATACCCTGTTCAGACACGATTCGGCCGAGGTACTCGACTGAAGTCCTAAAAAGTTGACACTTTCTAGGTTTCAGCTTCAGTCCCCATGCCCGAATCCTGTTGAAGACTTCTGCCAGATTCGCCATTGCTTCATCCGTCGTTTTGCCGAAGACGATGATATCATCGAGGTAAACCAGGCAACTTTTACCTAGCAAACCTCTCAACATCTCCTCCATCATTCGCTCGAATGTGGCGGGGGCGTTACACAAACCAAACGCCATACGATCGAACTCGTAGAGCCCCCTCTGGTAGGAAAAAGCGGTTTTCTCGACGTCGTCGGGATTCATCCCGATCTGCCAATATCCCGATTGGAGATCGAGACAACTAAACCACTTATTTCCTCCTAGGGCATCTAAGGATTCGTCGATGCGCGGGAGGGGGTAAGCATTTTTCTTAGTCACTCCATTCAGACATCGATAGTCGACGCAGAATCTCATGGTTCCATCCTTCTTCGTCACCATCTGGACGGGACTGGACCAGGGACTAGTACTTGGCCTAACCACCCCCGTATCCAACATCTCCTTAAGTTGTTCATCCGCCGCAGCTTTCTTGCTCAGCGGAATCCTTCTATAAGGGACTCGGATTGGTTGTGCGTCACCCGTGTCGATGTTATGCAGACATCGATCGGTGCGCCCTAACGGTTCATCTGGGGATTTAAAGACGTCCACATGCTTACGTAGTAAGGCGGACAGTTTCAGTCTTTCTTCTGGCTGAGTCAGGTGGGTGTCGCCATACATGTCTAACAGCCAGGTAGGGAGCTCCCCCGTGCGGGTGCTCGCGATTTCCGCCGTCTCGATGTCCGCAGCTTCTTGCTCGAGACGCGTCATCACAGATCCTACCTCCGGTGAAGAAAGTTCACCGTTTCTGTCAGCGTATTGTACAGTACCGACCACCTGGCCTTTCTCCAGGACAATGTCTCGATTCAGTGGATTACAGACGGGAAACACTGTTCGACGGACATTGCTGACAAGGGCAGCCTCACCAACCAACCCGAAAGCTCTCAGAGTTTTCAGGTCGGGTTCGACTATGCCCTGTCGGTCTCTTTCCAGACCGTCGGATTTTACCAAGACATCGCACCGATGTCTGGCAGGTATCCTAGTGGTCTGTGCTACTGAGGCTATCGATGACACTCTCTTCAGTTTACACTGATGGTGCTCTTCTACCGGCTCGGTCATGACCAATTGACCCGTCCTTGGATTCAGGATCATACCGTATAATGCCGCGAAGTCGAGCCCCAAAATGCCATCGTCAGCCACATCGGCCACTATTGGGCTAAACACATAGTGGGTCGATGCGACCTTAAGAGGTAAAACCAATCGACCATAGGTCCGCATTTCAGCTCCAGACGCAGTGCACGCCGTTAATCCCTCGTAGAGATTATCTGACGGCACCACTAACGTTTTCACGAGTTCCCGAGAGACAATGGTGTGGCTGGCACCAGTATCTATCAGGAAGTCTAGAGAACGTCCTCGAATCTCTGCAGACAGGTACCATCGTTTCCCCGACAAGGGGGCGGTTCCTGCTAGCATTCTCAACCCTACGTCAGTACTCAGATCGATCCCCCTCTTCTTCAGAAAAGAGAGACAGGGATCATCTGAGGGAAGCTCTGTTGCGCAGACTCTGGCCAGCTGCCGCATCAGGGCCTCTCTCCCGGCGTCGACTTTCACTTTTGATCCAGTCGAACCCTCAACCTCGGAGTTCGGGCTGCCAGCGCCCTGTTCCTTGGCCATTGAGGCTTTTTCTACACCGACATCTTCGGAACCCGACCGGTGATCAACCGGTGCCACTGTGGTAAAGGGCTGGGACGGCCCTACCGGGACCTTACCTAGTTCCCTCAAATCTACTGTCGTCTGATCAGGAGTGCCAGAGGTGCTGATACCTTGGCTTTTCGATGGTCGGGCAGCTCGATTGCCACGTCGAGCCGCCCGCCTCAGTTTTCCGTCGCGTCAGGTGGTAGACCCTTAATCGGCTCGGGGCAAGTTCGTGCGAAATGCCCCTGCTTCTTGCAGTTCCAACACTTGGCGTCGGACGGAGGGGTACTCGGCTTTTCCGAGCTAGTACCAGGGACATCCCCTCCCTCGATAACCCTGAGTAAATTCTTCAATTGACTCAGCGAGAAGGTCTGCTCCTGTACCTTTGGTTTGGAGGCCTTGTTTGGTGTTTTCGATTTACTAGCGGATTTCTGACCTTTCTTAGTCTTACTCCCCGCCCCGGGCTTCGAGTATGAGGACACTTCGCCCTGCCCTTCCTCGACCAAAGCGGCGTCGGCCAGCGCCGACAATGCATTTGTCGAGGTAGGATTCACCAACTTCGGCAGGAGTTGTCGTATCCGCAACAACTCGTCTGCCAAGTCCATGAGATCCTTTAGGGACATGTAAGTGCGCCACTCCCGAAGAACGTCTTGTTGTAAATCAACGTCATACAATCCTCCTATGAACAACTGGTTGACTTTGGTTATGAGCCATTCAACCGAGAAGTCCACACCTGGATAGGCATCGCCGGCAAGACGTCTTAAAGCAAAGCCATAGGCTCTAATGCTTTCGTTCTTGCCCTGGCGTCTCTTCTCCATTGTAACAATGGGGTTCTGAAGGCTAGAAGTCATGGCTTCCGTTACCATGTCGACCAGTCCCTCCAGAGTCCCATCTCCATGCTCCTCCCATAGCCACACAGTATCAGCTGCAGGGCCATTCTGGAGTAACATGAGGAGTTGAGCTAATGCCATACTCGAGGTCCATACATTTACACGACGGACGTGATTGAATCCGTGGTACCAACGGAGCCAATCGTCCTTCCATGTAAATGGAGGGCACTCGACTGACCTAGTACGGGCTGGTTCATGCCCGATAGAGGTGTTTTCAAACATTCTGCTTGATCTCCTGACCTGATCGAGAGCGAATGTTGTGCCTCTTCTAGGTATTTGATGGTCCATCCCCATGTTTCTCATAGTCGTGTCTGCACGACTGTGATTCATCCCCCAGGGATTACCCGAATCAGCTTCACTCAAGCGCGAAGCCTCGAATCTGATATCCCTATATTTGGGCGGATCAACATGTTGTTGGGTCGTGGTAGGGGTCGAGAACTGTCCGATCACTCCACTTAGACCATCGGTGCGTGGCATCGAAGGAACAGGTAGGGTCCGACGCGACCTCGAATCGATTTTCGAGATGTCGTCGATTGCTCCCACCATTCTATCTATCTCTGCCTGCTGTTTTGAACGTTCCGCCTGCCTTAATTCCGATACTAGGAATTCCAGGCGGGTATGTTCAGGCTTCGAGAAATCTCGTTGCTCGCTGATGGCAAAGAGTTGCTTGACCTCCTTCATGGCACGGTCGAGCCACTCTCTGTAGTCAGGGTTTTCGACTAGATCCCCTTGAATAGCAACCTTAGTAGTGCTGCATTCACTACTTTGTTGCTTATCTCGAAGTCTAGCGGTACGCACTTTCGATTCCGTCTGCTCCTTCAGACGTTCTTCGAGTGCGAGTTCATCTCGAACTTCTTTATTCACCCTGGCTTCGTCAGCCTTCCTGCAAGACAATATCTCTCGTCGGAGCTCATCGATTTCATCACGCATGGCTCCCAGAGTATCCGAATTCTTCTGATCTTTCAGTGACTGGGCTACTAGGGTTTCAGACTTCAAGGAATTAAGCTCGGCCTCGTGCCTCGCTTTCTGTTCCATTAGGACCTGATATTCCGCCATTTTATTTGCGTGTTCGATTCGTTCCTCACAGCGACGACGCATTTCTGCTTCGTCCCTGGCTCGAGCATCCTCGTCAGCTTGCATCTGACAGAGTAACGACTCCCGTTCCTGACGTAGCTGGCTCACCTGCTTTTCATAAGCCGTTAGGTGCTCAGCTACTTCTTCAGTATGCTCAGCTGATTGTTGGTTCAACTCATGCCGCAACTCTTGTAGTTGTTCCTCTAACATAGTCTTTTCTACTTCTTGTAGTTTCAACTTATGTTTAAGGGACGTCTGCTCGTGCTGGGCATCCCGAAAATCGTTTCGAGCTCTCTCGACACCTTCTCGGCGGCTAGTAGCAAGGCGATCGATTTTCGCTTTTAGCGATTGACACTCAACTGCTGTCAACCGTCTACGCTCGATCTCTGACTTCGTTGCAAGCAAGGACTCCTTTTCGCTAGAGAGCTGCTTGACCTTCTCCTGAAGATCATTAAGTTCCCTATTCGCGATCTGAGTCTTGTTCGAAGCCTCTAACGCCTGCTGCCTAAGCTGTTCCAATTTCAGCTCTATTTCTGTACTCTTCTCCTGAGCTTTCGTGGTGTTACTCGCGAGAGCGTCCAACTGCTGGCGACCCTGGCGCAGTTGGCGTTGCTGCTCTTGTAGCAACTCCTCGTTGAGTCCCCTGCCACTGTCAATACTTCCTTGTATCGACACGGGCGAGGGACCCTCGAAGGACCAACTGCCAAGGCCCATTGGAGTTCCCACGGGCGAGGCTGATTTTTCTACATAGGACAGACTCTGTGTCCTTAAGAAGTTCTCAGCCGCCGGAGAGAGTTGAGTCGATACTCGCCAATTGAGTAGTCGGCTCCTTTGATACAGGCCCAACGGGTCAGACGATGGACCTAATATCAGGGTGTGGTTCAAACCACCACCAATTAGTGGATCATTCCTATCCACTAACGGCCCTGTAGTCACTTGATGTTGGTGATTGGGGTCATCACCTTCATCCAAGTGACCCTGCATGTCGAACTTAAGCTCGCAGTACCTATGCGGACTAAAGTTAACAACTGGTCACGGCACCAGTGTAGCAATCTACCCCTCGATGTTATATCGAATCTTTCGATAAACAACGAAGAACAACTATTCAGGTTCCAGTTAAAACTTTATTGTCTAATAACACATAGGCATCAGCCGTTCTCGATCACAGTTACAGGTGGCAGAGTTTGAACTCTATAACAGGTTCGACACTAGGCCTTCTAGTGTCTACAGTTGATATTCCACATACACCTCCTCTGTGCAGCAGCACAGAGGAGTACTAGGATATGGTAGCCGGGCAGCCGCCAACCATCGCTCACGATGGTCAGTCGGGGCTGGACTGACCCTGAGGAAGGCCGTACAACGGCCTTATATACACCGAAGTCAAGGGCCACGTGACCAAGTGGTGACGTGGCGCTGGACTCCAGCGCCCCCAGGCGTCGGGCAATAGAGGTGCTCTCGATGTCGCCCACGAGGACCACGAAGGTACCTCGAAGACGACGCGGGACCACCACAACTATAATAACACTGTAACATTGTTACCATCTACTACCCTAGGTCGATGGTGCATAAGGCACCACTTCCTAATTGTTATTATTAGTTACTTTGGGTTATATGTGACGATGCCTCATCATGTACATATTATTTATAATGCCCCTTAATGTTCTATAATCTATACGAACACTTGTGTATAGACTTACCTATGTATGTATAACTTATTATTGTATAAAGTCAACAATAGGTATTTATTAAATACACCCAGCCCTAGGTATAGTCTAGTGGGGGTGGTGTAGGGGCCGGCATCGTTGTATATATATTAGTGCCGTTCATCCGAGAGACGTGTTCGTGTGGTGCTCGTTCCTTCTATGCCAGCTAGGTGTCGCTTTGCGATACCCCGTTGGGGTAGCATCATGCCTCGCGTCCAGCTTCTACTAAGAAGCCGGACGAGCGGCAGAAGGGGACTGGACATGGTCCAGTCAAGACGCTGAGTTATAACTCACTGAACATTAAATAAAGTCCTACCCAAGAGGTAGGGGTATCCGGGGCTTTGCCCAACCCGAACTACTCGTGTTGTGTTGGTATCTTTAGTGATAAGCGAGCCAACGAGCCACCCAACATATAAGTCGATACGAACCATTACAATAGGCCTAGGTATGATAAGTCTCGAATCAGATGATACCGTTGTCAGAAGATGGGTCACGTAGCCTATGAATGCCGGGCCGCTGAGCCGGTTCCCCAGAATATGTCGGCAGTTAAAGAGATTGAGCCTAGTTCGGAAAATTAAGGAGGGTTGAGGACGTGGCAAATTACTCAACCCGGAGACCTGATGTATGCCAGAGTACTGTCCCTGATAAACCGTCTGATGAATCTGAAATGATTACACCCGGGGAGGAGGGATCCGAGATTGATCTCCTCGCCCCTCCTACAGCCGGGGACTCCAACATAAAGGAGAACACTGAGTCAATGAGAAATGAGACTACTCGCGTTGGAGAAGAGGAAGGGTGGATAGAGGTATTCACACGTGTATGTGCGGCACACCTTCCCCCGAACCATCCATGTCTGGAGCATCTGAAAGACCATGGATTGGATCTCGGCATTTCGGAAGATTTTGATAGGTTTACCGGAAACCCCTCTCCTCTGGGAGGCAGAAGATGGTATGTATCTGTTACAACCCAAGGCAGGACTGGGGAATTTTTGGTTGATACCGGGGCTAGTCACTCTATGATCTCCAAGGGGGTAAACGCTTGTACGGCCGATGGGACCCGTATGCAGGTTCTTGGTAGAACATTTATGAAGGCATCAATTGGTGGGAAAGAGTTTGTACTCTCACCCACTATAGCCAATATGAATGATGACGGGATACTTGGATTAGACTTTGCAAGTCTATTTAATGCCGAGCTGAATCCGTGTAGTGGAACGCTTAGGATCCGGAAGCCCTATGATATCCAATTGAAATGTGCATTAAGAAAGATAAGTGCAATAGCCAGCTTTGTGGATACAGTAAAGATACCTCCGGGTGTCTCCTGTGATGTACTGTGTACTTCAGATTGGAAACTGAAAGACCAGGAGGGTGTATTTGAACCAGATGTGGTTCAATTATCTAGCATTGGGTTAGAGTCAGTAGACCGGTGCACTCTGGTAGGAAATCCGTTCTGGAATGTACTGCCAGTGATGAACCGAGGCGATAAGACCATCTATCTACAGAAGGGATCCAGACTTGGGTCCATGATGTTGTTAAATGAGGTACTGGAGGACATACGGAAACCCGAGCATAAATTGCTAGGGAAAGAAAAGATGAATATGGAGTTGGATAAACTAATAGAGGAATCCTCTCTGGAAAACAGCTATCAGAAGATGGAAGTTCGGAATCTGATAGGGAAATATGAGGACGCCTTTGGCTACTCTGGTGGCCCTTTGGGTCGGAATGATAAGGTACTACACCACATCAATACCGGAGAAACGGAGCCCTTTAAGATTCCGTATCGCCGATTGCCGCTTAAGAAAAAGATTATTTGCGAAAAACGAAATATTGGATCAGTTGGAAAAGAGAGTAATAGTGCCTAGTACCAGTCCCTGGTCTAGTCCTGTTGTCATGACCACTAAGAAGGACGGAAGCATCCGCTTTTGTGTGGATTACAGGAAACTAAATGGACTAACTAAGAAAAATTTATACCCTTTACCAAGGGTAGATGAGACTTTAGATTCCCTGGGAAGGAATAATTGGTTCTGTACCCTGGATCTACAATCCGGGTACTGGCAGATCGGAATGGAGCCCAAGGACACTGAGAAGACTGCGTTTTCCAGTCATTTAGGCCTATTCGAATACATGGTTATGCCCTTTGAATTATGTAATGCACCTGCTACATTTGAAGCCATGATGGAAACTCTGCTGAGTGACCTATTGTGGAAGAAATGCCTGGTGTATCTGGATGACTTAATTGTCTTCGGAAAGACATTCCGAGAATGTTTGAATAATCTGGAAGAAGTAATCAAGGGGATAGTATCCAATGGATTACGTCTGAAACCAAAGAAATGTGAATTATATAAGAAAGCAATTACGTATCTAGGTAGGATTATATCCACAGATGGGATTAAGGCTGATCCGGAAAAAGTGGAGAGTGTTCAGGATTGGGAAAGACCTGCAACTGCTAAACAGGTGTGATCTTTCCTCGGGTTCTATAGCTATTCATTCCGGGATACTCTTGAGTGAGTTTTCCTCTACAGAGTATCGCTCATTGGACACCTGGGAGAGTTCAGGAACCATTTCCATGGGGGAATGATCAGGAGGAGTCTTTTAGGAAACTAAAAGCTTTATTTACGGATACTCCGGTATTAAAATACCCAACTCCTTCAGATCACTTTATATTAGATATGGATGCTAGCAATGATAGCATTGGAGCCGCACTATCCGAGGTCCAGGATGGTGTGGAAGTCCCGATTGCATTTGCTAGCAATACTCTGAATAAGGCCCAAAGGAACTATTGCACCACTAAGAGGGAACTCTTGGCTGTGGTGGTGTATACTAAGAAATTTAAACATTTTTTATGGGGATCTGATTTTACACTAAGAACCGACCATTCATCTCTCCATTGGCTCCTTAATTTTAAGGATGCCGAAGGGATGATAGGCAGATGGCGCATCTTTCGGAATTCGGGTTGGAACACAGCCAGATCTAACATAGGCCAGGGGCTAAGCATACCAATGCAGACGCCCTGTCTAGGAAACCAATCAGGAAATGTGGTCAGAGAGTTGTGGTGATTGCGGACAGCATAACGCAGTAATTGCTGCCGCGCATATGCCATATCGGGATTATCCCGGAACCTTAATAGAATGGTCACCTGAGGGCATTTGTGAGTTCCAGGGTAAGGATCCTATCACCAAGAAACTCCTGGAAACAGTTCCATTAGGAATAAAACCTGTTCGCCCTGCCATCAGTATGGAGAATAGGGAAAGACTTCTGGCACAATGGGCCGAGCTAAAGGTCAGAGAAGGAATCTTATGTAGGTGGAAAATTAGTCCAACTAATAAGATTCTTCAGATTGTCATTCCGAGCGCTATGCGCTGGGACATTATGTATTATTGCCATGGCCACGTAACCAGTGGCCACTTCGGAAAGAGTAGGTCTCTGGAAAGACTTTCCCGGAAATACTATTGGCCGGGAATGAGTGGAGATTTGCTAAGGTGGATTGCCACTTGTCCCGAATGTTGTAAGAACAAACCAGGAGAAGGGTTAGGAAAGAACCCATTGGTTCAAGAATTATTCGGAGTGCGCTTCGCCAGAATTGCAATTGACATCATTAGCGGTTTTAATACAACCCCTAGAGATAACACTTGCATGATGGTTGTTTGCGACTACTATGCAAAATACACGAAAGTATTCCCTTTGAAGAATCACAAAGCCGTCACTTGTGCGGAAGCATTCATGAGAGGTTGGGTGTTGCAATGTGGGGTTCCCCTAATGCTTCACAGTGATCAAGGAAGGGAATTTGAGTCAGAACTATTTCAGGAGATGTGTAAGTACTTAGCTATCTGTAAGACACGTACGAATCCATACTGTCCTCAGTCGGACTGCTTAGTAGAGCACTTCAATCAAACTCTACTAAAACCATTGGTGAATAAATATCAGGATGACTGGGTTATTCAAGGTGATTTCGTAGTGCATGCATATAATAGCACGGTGCATGCTTCTACTTATTGCACTCCGAACATGTTGGTTTATGGCGAAGACATCATAATGCCAGCAGATTTAGTATTTGGGGTAATCGGAATCAATCCTGAAACCCCATGTTCCATTATGTTTGTGGAATCTTTGAGGGATAATTATAAGAAAGCTTATGAACTAGTCTGGAATCAATTAGAAAAGTCAGCGAGATGGCAGAAGGTGGGCTATGATACTGGACTGAAACCTCGATTCTTCAGGGTGGGTGATAGAGTCCTTAGATTCTATAAACCCCTTGATAGGTTAAAGGTAGTGTCTAGCTGGGATGGCCCACATGTCATAACTCAGATTATTTCGGAAACTACCTGCTTCATAAAGGACCTGTATGGCAATGTAAGACGTGAGCCATGTCGAAGTGTTAAGACCATACAAAGGTAGGAAGTTAGTGGAAGAGATGTATGGGTTAGGCCCGAACGTTATGGAATTACCAGAGATCATAGATTTACCTGAACTAGGTCACTCACCTAGCGTGGGGGATCGGAATGACGACTCGGAAAGGCCTCTAGAGGAGGTACAAAGAATAAAGAAAAAAACAAGGAAGATGCCAATGTTGGGCACTCGGAAACGGAAAAACAATGTAACTGAATCAACTGAGAATGATGTTAAGAATAAAAAAGTCTCGGCAGGAGTAGGGAAGACAAAGTATACCGGGAATCCAAGGGCTAGATTGGATCTCGGAAACAGAGCGGAGTCCCCCAGTACTAAAAATATAACTATTAAGGAGGGCGTTCGCCGTAGTGCTAGGATTGCTCAGAGAAGTTGTGTTACCTAAATGAGCCCGGCCATAGATTCTAATAAGTACTGAATCCTGAACACAATGATGTATAGTCCTGTTTTTGTGTATGTTTTCACTTTTGCATGTTTGTGTTGTTACTCGTTATGACAAAGAGTGATGTCAACCATGTTGACAGCACTTTCGGGATACTCGTCAGTTTGAAATTAAACCGCTCTCACCTGCTCTGTTATCGGCTCCTCGTGGTTCCAGTGGGTAGTGGACGGATTTATCCGACGTATCAGCATAATGCTATACGTATTCTCCATGTGTACAGATCGTTTTGTTTGGGAATGCATGGAAAGCATGTGGCACCGCGTGACCCAATTACCCGAAACGAGGTTAATGACCTTTGACCCGGGTTTGGGGTTTCTCGCGCGACTTGCCGCCATCTTGTTTAATCAAGCGTTTACGCCTGGGGAACTTGACATGCTTGATTTGTCTCGGTGGTTTTTCCTGCTGAATAGCATAGAATTCTGATAAATACGAACACCAATTGCATTAAGAAAGGTTCAGAGTACGTTGAAGTATTGTTAGACTTGGCCCGTAGGTTGGAAGTTCCGTCTGAATGGCGGAAAAGATGTTGTCTGAAGGGAGTATGGAGGTCCACGTGGATGACCATTCCGGAATGAGCTCAGTGCATCCAGACGAGGATGCGGCTTTGGAAGATAGGGAAGCAGCAAACACGCTGGTATGTTTGGATCTGAACACTAGTGGAGTGGGCGCATTGGAAATGCCTCCACCCCCCTCACCTGCAAAATCTGGAAAATCTGAATTACTGCGGCCATGATGGACCCTCCGGAAACTCATGGTAAGATTGATTACTCTGTAGGCAGCATTGTATGGCCGAACGGAGATACGATCTTCCTCGAGAAGGACAATATCTGGAATCCGAAAACGTCTAAACCAGAGAAGGTTCCAGGACTATGGAGAAACCTGATTAAGAATGCTATCCCAGAGGATTTGTCAATTCCGGACATATGGTTATTAAACTATATGGACTTTGCTACTGGTATGAGTGTGAACCAGGAGTTCTACCGTACGGTAGCATATGTTAAGGATAAGTGGGACCAGGAACACCCAGAAGCCACAATTGAGGAACATTCATCCCTGTATTGGTACGGGATGCAACCATCCCGAAACCCTCCGAGCCCTGCTAAGATCGATTCCGAGTCGGACCAGATGGAAGTCGACGAGGGAGGTGATACTGAGGGAGGGGCTACTGCTACGTCTGTCCCCCAGGCAACCTCCACCTCATCCGACACACTATCTGAAACCAAATTACAGGCCGAAGACAGTCGGATTGAGAAAGAGGCCGTAAGAATGCATTCAGAAGCCGAGGAGAAACTGGAGCAGCAGGAGGAAGTGTTAAGGAAACAGCGAGGACAGCTGACCCAGATAAGTACCGGCCTGAGTGCGTCAGTAGAGGACACCAAAGCCCGGATGCAGTCTAGGGTCACTACTAAGGGTACTGTTAAGGAAAAAGAGGGATGGAAGCAAAGCTTAAGTAAGAAGGCGAAAGCCTTGGTTAAGAAGGAGAAAGAGGAGAAAGAGAAACTGAAGAAGAAGGAAAAGATGGATAAGAAGAAGCAGGAGGAAGCCGGAAAAGAGGCAACTCGGGTCGCGGCTGCTACAAGTCCGAAGCCAACTGGCGCCATTCCGAAGACAGTTGTCGATCCAAAACCCGTGGCTTCTGGCTCGCACGAGACGCCGGAATCCGAGACGTGGGATTGGTCGACAGACATAGACTATCCTGAATTATACGATGATGAGGGAGCACCCACTCCCGATGAGAAAAAGATTTGGAACAATGTCAGAAGCGGATTCATGCAAATGACTCCCAAATGTCTGGAAGAGTGTAAGCTTAACACTCGATATTACAGCTGCCCTCCGTTCATAAACATGGATGGGGAGCAGGATGATGAAGAGTGGATGAGGTACACAAGTCAGGACCTTAATCCGAACTACTTCTATGTGAATTGGGTCGAACAAACCATCAACAACCGAAATAAGGAGTATTATGATTTTGATGCCTATTGTAAAATCAAATGGGCTATCGACAGTTGGGACAAAGCCAAGAACACCACCTGTCCATTTATCATCTGTGCTCGTGGGAGTGATGAACCTGAAAAGTTCAGCTCCCATATGACATTTATCTGACACATAGTTGAGGAACATATGCACCATCACCCGGTGTATATGTGTTATATGAACAAGGGTAGGAACAGTTCTATCTGTTCGGGACTCACTACGTTCCGGAAAAGTGAGCTGGTACGACATCTGAAGGAGGAACACCAGGTCGGTGTGAAGTCAGCTCTGAAGGCAGCCTTAGATCTGCACAAGCTTCTGATTGATAAGTGGGATTCCTGGAAGAAAACCAACTTCCGGAGTCTGAATTCCAAAGTA
Source organism: Acholoe squamosa (assembly GCA_949317995.1). Taxonomy (NCBI): domain Eukaryota; kingdom Metazoa; phylum Annelida; class Polychaeta; order Phyllodocida; family Polynoidae; genus Acholoe; species Acholoe squamosa. The sequence continues at coordinate 21,256,184 of OX439047.1, read as the reverse complement.
AGTAGGTTGTGCGAAGTTGAGACGCACGTCAACTCCAAACTGGAGGCGGCGTTTCAGCTGAACTTTACTCCGGGAAGGTTAAGAATCACTAATGAACAATTCGGAGAGATGAGGGAATACCGGGGTGATAGCGCATACAGGGATTCCAGTAAGGCCACCTCCGCAAAACGTATGAAAACACAGCCAGGTAAGATCTCATTCCGTTTTTGTGTTTGATGTGAAAAAGGACAAAGATAAGGACTTCCCTGAGATTGGGCCATCTGGACCAGAGAGCCAGACCCTTAACCCTTAGGTGCCCAAGCGCGCTTAAATGCGCGGTTTTGGGCTTAAATACATGCATATTGAAGTAAATTTTCATCCAGGAACATCTCCTGGTCCAAGCTGCAAAGTTATACCCTCATTAGAACGGCCATGACCCCCACATTCCAATGATACCATCCATTTGACTGTATTGCCATTACCTCAGACACAGTTAGTCAAAACCTGAAAATTAGTTGTCATACATGTGACTCCTTGGAAGGAAATTGGCCAAGGAGATAGGATCTAGCATGATAGCAAGGTGATGCTGGATCATTTGTCCCCTTTTGCCACATCTTTGATAGACTTGCCAACCTTACAACTAATCTATTTATAGGAATTGTTCATATCCATGTTAATGATGTGATGAACTGTGACCAAGACATTTTGCACCCAGGTAGTACACACAGGCAGAAACAGTTGAGTAAAGTTATGCAAATATCACACACTATATGAGATTAGAGCAGGGCAGCACTAAAGAGGCTATGTGCTAGTGAATAACAACAAAAGGAACACTTTTGTTGCTATGGTAACCACACTCAGTCAGAAATTTCTCTCTTAACTGAAGGTTTAAGTAAAAAAAGAACCAGGTGCATAATGTGAATTCCATATCAAAGACCTGTTCAGAATTATATATGTACTTTATCACTGGGGTGATGTTCATGTGAAATAAATGGAAAATCATCAAATAATTCTGGGCACGTAAAGGTTAACCAACTGGGTAAGGAAAGAGCTACCGGAATCGGGCGGGGAACACCCAAATCGGGATCACCTGAAAATAGGACTGTCGGTAGTTGGGCTAGCGTAGCCCCTCCACCTGTCGGAAATGGTAGAGGAGTCACCATATCCACCTCCCTGGGAGATGTGATGACCTCTTCTGTAGCGTCTGAAAGCTTGTCTGAGAATCCGAGACGTAGGAAACACTCTGGATCCTCAGATCATTCCGAACGTGAGCCACTGCCCACTCGGGCTCCGTATATGTAGGACCCAACCAGTTACGATATTGTTAATATCTCTCCGGAAAGTTTTCAGATACAAAAGAGTTGCATGATCGACTGGCAGAGACGCCATTTCGGTAGAATACCTGCAGGAAGTTGTGGGTTCCGTAGTAAATCTGACAGAAAGGATCCAGTCATGGGAAATTACTCGGATTGAATCAGAGAGGGATGTAGAACATAGGGAGAAAATGAAGCAGTTGGAAGCCCAGGAGGCAAGTCAGAAGAAGGCAGCAGAATTTTGGACTGTTGAGGTTTCTAAGGCTAGGAGTGAGGTAGACTTCCTCAATCCCCGGGGGGCACTTCAATTTTTTTTTATACAGGTGTGTGGCCTTACCCTTGCTAGGGCACTCATTCACGGGGTTTTTCTTCGAAAGCCTACCCTTGCTAGGGCACTTTTGACTCAATAATCCTAGATTTGTTTCAAAATGTCATAAATTTACACTGATTGGGGAGAAAATTGAATTTGGTTCATGCTATTTTCATGAAAACTGTGCTTATCTCCAAGAAAATTTCGAAATTTCCTGCGTAAATCGGGGTATTTTGCTGAAAGTTGACCCTTGCTAGGGACATTTTGCTGAAAAGTAGACCCTTGCTAGGGACATTTGTGGCTGAAACAGGAGGCTTGCTAGGGACTTTTCATTGAAAAAGTACCCTTGCCAGCCGCACATATGTGTATACCTTACATAGAGAGTGCCCCCCCGGGCCTCAATCAGAAGTTCTTTGAAGCTTGCGGAAGGAGATTGTCCGATTGGGATGGCACTCGCCGTGAGGCCAAAGAAATTCTGGATGATCAGATTGCTGTGTTCGGGTTAGAACCCGAGAAACCGAAAGATTCTGAAAGTAAATAAGATGGATAAAACTGATTTTTTATTTTTTCTTATGAATCTGAATTGGTATGATGAGTGCTGACACCTGGAATGGGGACGAGGACTAGCAGAAGATGAATACGTTACATGGATTTTACGATGGAGCAGTTAGATATGACCGAAATGGACATGAACACTAGTGTTTGGATCTGAACACTAGTGGAGTGGGCGCATTGGAAATGCCTCCACCCCCCTCACCTGCAAAATCTGGAAAATCTGAATTACTGCGGCCATGATGGACCCTTCGGAAACTCATGGTAAGATTGATTACTCTGTAGGCAGCATTGTATGGCCGAACGGAGATACGATCTTCCTCGAGAAGGACAATATCTGGAATCCGAAAACGTCTAAACCAGAGAAGGTTCCAGGACTATGGAGAAACCTGATTAAGAATGCTATCCCAGAGGATTTGTCAATTCCGGACATATGGTTATTAAACTATATGGACTTTGCTACTGGTATGAGTGTGAACCAGGAGTTCTACCGTACGGTAGCATATGTTAAGGATAAGTGGGACCAGGAACACCCAGAAGCCACAATTGAGGAACATTCATCCCTGTATTGGTACGGGATGCAACCATCCCGAAACCCTCCGAGCCCTGCTAAGATCGATTCCGAGTCGGACCAGATGGAAGTCGACGAGGGAGGTGATACTGAGGGAGGGGCTACTGCTACGTCTGTCCCCCAGGCAACCTCCACCTCATCCGACACACTATCTGAAACCAAATTACAGGCCGAAGACAGTCGGATTGAGAAAGAGGCCGTAAGAATGCATTCAGAAGCCGAGGAGAAACTGGAGCAGCAGGAGGAAGTGTTAAGGAAACAGCGAGGACAGCTGACCCAGATAAGTACCGGCCTGAGTGCGTCAGTAGAGGACACCAAAGCCCGGATGCAGTCTAGGGTCACTACTAAGGGTACTGTTAAGGAAAAAGAGGGATGGAAGCAAAGCTTAAGTAAGAAGGCGAAAGCCTTGGTTAAGAAGGAGAAAGAGGAGAAAGAGAAACTGAAGAAGAAGGAAAAGATGGATAAGAAGAAGCAGGAGGAAGCCGGAAAAGAGGCAACTCGGGTCGCGGCTGCTACAAGTCCGAAGCCAACTGGCGCCATTCCGAAGACAGTTGTCGATCCAAAACCCGTGGCTTCTGGCTCGCACGAGACGCCGGAATCCGAGACGTGGGATTGGTCGACAGACATAGACTATCCTGAATTATACGATGATGAGGGAGCACCCACTCCCGATGAGAAAAAGATTTGGAACAATGTCAGAAGCGGATTCATGCAAATGACTCCCAAATGTCTGGAAGAGTGTAAGCTTAACACTCGATATTACAGCTGCCCTCCGTTCATAAACATGGATGGGGAGCAGGATGATGAAGAGTGGATGAGGTACACAAGTCAGGACCTTAATCCGAACTACTTCTATGTGAATTGGGTCGAACAAACCATCAACAACCGAAATAAGGAGTATTATGATTTTGATGCCTATTGTAAAATCAAATGGGCTATCGACAGTTGGGACAAAGCCAAGAACACCACCTGTCCATTTATCATCTGTGCTCGTGGGAGTGATGAACCTGAAAAGTTCAGCTCCCATATGACATTTATCTGACACATAGTTGAGGAACATATGCACCATCACCCGGTGTATATGTGTTATATGAACAAGGGTAGGAACAGTTCTATCTGTTCGGGACTCACTACGTTCCGGAAAAGTGAGCTGGTACGACATCTGAAGGAGGAACACCAGGTCGGTGTGAAGTCAGCTCTGAAGGCAGCCTTAGATCTGCACAAGCTTCTGATTGATAAGTGGGATTCCTGGAAGAAAACCAACTTCCGGAGTCTGAATTCCAAAGTAAGTAGGTTGTGCGAAGTTGAGACGCACGTCAACTCCAAACTGGAGGCGGCGTTTCAGCTGAACTTTACTCCGGGAAGGTTAAGAATCACTAATGAACAATTCGGAGAGATGAGGGAATACCGGGGTGATAGCGCATACAGGGATTCCAGTAAGGCCACCTCCGCAAAACGTATGAAAACACAGCCAGGTAAGATCTCATTCCGTTTTTGTGTTTGATGTGAAAAAGGACAAAGATAAGGACTTCCCTGAGATTGGGCCATCTGGACCAGAGAGCCAGACCCTTAACCCTTAGGTGCCCAAGCGCGCTTAAATGCGCGGTTTTGGGCTTAAATACATGCATATTGAAGTAAATTTTCATCCAGGAACATCTCCTGGTCCAAGCTGCAAAGTTATACCCTCATTAGAACGGCCATGACCCCCACATTCCAATGAGACCATCCATTTGACTGTATTGCCATTACCTCAGACACAGTTAGTCAAAACCTGAAAATTAGTTGTCATACATGTGACTCCTTGGAAGGAAATTGGCCAAGGAGATAGGATCTAGCATGATAGCAAGGTGATGCTGGATCATTTGTCCCCTTTTGCCACATCTTTGATAGACTTGCCAACCTTACAACTAATCTATTTATAGGAATTGTTCATATCCATGTTAATGATGTGATGAACTGTGACCAAGACATTTTGCACCCAGGTAGTACACACAGGCAGAAACAGTTGAGTAAAGTTATGCAAATATCACACACTATATGAGATTAGAGCAGGGCAGCACTAAAGAGGCTATGTGCTAGTGAATAACAACAAAAGGAACACTTTTGTTGCTATGGTAACCACACTCAGTCAGAAATTTCTCTCTTAACTGAAGGTTTAAGTAAAAAAAGAACCAGGTGCATAATGTGAATTCCATATCAAAGACCTGTTCAGAATTATATATGTACTTTATCACTGGGGTGATGTTCATGTGAAATAAATGGAAAATCATCAAATAATTCTGGGCACGTAAAGGTTAACCAACAGGGTAAGGAAAGAGCTACCGGAATCGGGCGGGGAACACCCAAATCGGGATCACCTGAAAATAGGACTGTCGGTAGTTGGGCTAGCGTAGCCCCTCCACCTGTCGGAAATGGTAGAGGAGTCACCATATCCACCTCCCTGGGAGATGTGATGACCTCTTCTGTAGCGTCTGAAAGCTTGTCTGAGAATCCGAGACGTAGGAAACACTCTGGATCCTCAGATCATTCCGAACGTGAGCCACTGCCCACTCGGGCTCCGTATATGTTGGACCCAACCAGTTACGATATTGTTAATATCTCTCCGGAAAGTTTTCAGATACAAAAGAGTTGCATGATCGACTGGCAGAGACGCCATTTCGGTAGAATACCTGCAGGAAGTTGTGGGTTCCGTAGTAAATCTGACAGAAAGGATCCAGTCATGGGAAATTACTCGGATTGAATCAGAGAGGGATGTAGAACATAGGGAGAAAATGAAGCAGTTGGAAGCCCAGGAGGCAAGTCAGAAGAAGGCAGCAGAATTTTGGACTGTTGAGGTTTCTAAGGCTAGGAGTGAGGTAGACTTCCTCAATCCCCGGGGGGCACTTCAATTTTTTTTTATACAGGTGTGTGGCCTTACCCTTGCTAGGGCACTCATTCACGGGGTTTTTCTTCGAAAGCCTACCCTTGCTAGGGCACTTTTGACTCAATAATCCTAGATTTGTTTCAAAATGTCATAAATTTACACTGATTGGGGAGAAAATTGAATTTGGTTCATGCTATTTTCATGAAAACTGTGCTTATCTCCAAGAAAATTTCGAAATTTCCTGCGTAAATCGGGGTATTTTGCTGAAAGTTGACCCTTGCTAGGGACATTTTGCTGAAAAGTAGACCCTTGCTAGGGACATTTGTGGCTGAAACAGGAGGCTTGCTAGGGACTTTTCATTGAAAAAGTACCCTTGCCAGCCGCACATATGTGTATACCTTACATAGAGAGTGCCCCCCCGGGCCTCAATCAGAAGTTCTTTGAAGCTTGCGGAAGGAGATTGTCCGATTGGGATGGCACTCGCCGTGAGGCCAAAGAAATTCTGGATGATCAGATTGCTGTGTTCGGGTTAGAACCCGAGAAACCGAAAGATTCTGAAAGTAAATAAGATGGATAAAACTGATTTTTTATTTTTTCTTATGAATCTGAATTGGTATGATGAGTGCTGACACCTGGAATGGGGACGAGGACTAGCAGAAGATGAATACGTTACATGGATTTTACGATGGAGCAGTTAGATATGACCGAAATGGACATTCCAGACCCTAGAAGATGAACAGTCTTGTACTCAGACTCTGAAAGGTCCCGAGAGGCCCTGAGCTAGTACCACAACAAAACTACATCGAGATGGTGGGACGGCCTAACATACAATGGGACACTCAGCGGGTGATATGAAAACTACATTATTAATTAATTATATACAATTGTAAGGTTTCGTGCTACCCTGGTAGGTTACTATTAATTAAAATACATATATCTGGCATATTGTTAAGACCAGATCGATATCACCATTCCGTGTTCATAGTCATATTTGTTTTTTTCCGGTGCTATAACTGTATAAAAACTTAAAATGTTACTAGTAATATATATATCAGACTCACTAGGGTATTCTAATGCAAATGTAATATGCATGTATTCCAATTAGAGTCTATATTATAAATAGAACTATCTCTAGTAATTTTCATTCCGAACCTAGGGGTTGGTCATATGTTGTCAATAGTATCTAGTACGGGTTAAACCCAAAATACGGTACTTACATAACAGTTTCATTCGGATAGTCAAATAATATTCCAGGTTAACATGGTATATACGGAAGCATTTTTTTTTAATTGTCTTCCATTTCTATTGTATACGTTATGATGATTATCACTATAGCTTTGTATGTATTATATAAACACTAATACTCAGACGACATCCATTTGGATGCGTTTAATTCACATACTATGGTGTAAACGTGTTCAAAAAACCGTATCAGTATTTATCATATATCCATGTTTGTTCTTCAATATTGAGTCAGACAACCTGCAAGCCAGCCGTGCGCCCTGTATAATATATTTTTTGTTATAAATACTATAACTTAGTTACTACCCATTATGTAACACCTTGTTATAGTCTTGGTGGGGGTAGTGTAGGGGCACGGTTTAGTAGTAGCGTCTATGGCTTACGGGTTGACTAGGTTCCGAGCGGAGCGGCCTTTCGGGTTGAAGACCTGGTACGCCTGGCGATGGTGGCACCACGCCCTCCGGGCTGCTTGGGTTAAACACGAGAGGTCGCCACCCAACCCCTGTGGCTATATAATAGTCTGGTCGGAACCTAGGATGAGAATCCTCCTGGATTCTATAGGAATAACATCAGAACTTACTGACTCCGAAGCCTTACCTGGTAGTCGTAAATCAGAGCTATCCGAACGACCTCTTACCCATATGGAATACTTTTAGCTCCCTGTACCTTAGGATACTGAATAAAACTTGTTGCCTTCTGAACCGGATATCCTTGTATTCGTGATACTTTCTGAACCATCGACGGTCATACATTACACTATGTATTGTGCATAGTTTCCCTCAAGGACATAGTTCACTGATTTCAATTTGCATATAGCTCCCTTGTGCACATCACACAGTATGAACGTAGGTAGTAAATGGTTGCTATGTCATGTGGTTGCCTAGCAACTGCAGCTTTACATAGAACCCCATTTCCAAATCTATGCAGAGTCACAGATAAGTGTATGATCTCGCCTCAAGAACTTGTATGTGCACATCTCATGATAGAAGCATATAACAGGTTGCAAGGTCATGCGCTTGATGTTAGTCTACCTTTTAAAATCATCTAATTGACAGAAACCATCTAATGAGTTAATGATATATTTTCTATATTAACACCCTGTGTTATTTTGTATGTACATATCCATTCATATGTATCTCAGATCATCCATGATTACACAGGATTGTAATTCCTAACAACTGCCCCCTCCCCCCAATATCAAATTCCTGTAACCACTGTTATATTATCAAAATTTACCATTGCTGGTACTGATAACAAGCATTTAGAATACAGAAGACTGGCTCTCAGCCTCATAATGTACTGCATGCCTAATTGATTATCCCAAAAGCTTTGGGCAGCCTACTTGTCTGAAAGTAAGTTAGTTAGTTAGTGTTTAACGGCACGTCAGCTACTGGTGATGGCTATTTGTGCCTAAAGGTTTTATGGAAGAAAGTTTCTACTGTTTAAATTTGACTGTAGTATCCCAGGTTCTTGACATATGCAAGTATTGTATCCGGTCTGCAGGTATCAAATAACTCTTTCAGTGTTGTACATTGATGGTATTGTGCCCTGATGGGGCACTGGCTACATTCCACAAGGAAATGTTCCACCGTCAGGTGTTTTTGACACCTTCTGAAAGTAAGTGCAAGATGGTTTCATTCTCATATTGAGAAAATGAAAGAAGGCATGGAATACAATTGTACAATTCTCAGGATATTCCCTCATTTCTTACCTCTTCAAAGCATCAGGCCCAGTGTTATCCATCCTTACATATCTCTGAACATTACATTCTGGTTCAACTTCTCTCATAGCAGTGTGATCTCAACAGCTAGGGATTATGCTTCTGGACACTTCTGAGAAGGCATGTTGATCAGTTATAGTTCATTATTCCCAACACATGGTGTAGTGAATTACTAGCTGACCCTGATAATACTCCTGAGGGCCACTGGCACACAGACCTTGAGTATCTTCTACCATTCCACATAACTCAAAGTGGGCATGGTGGTGGATTGGTCTAGCTTATAGATGAGGGAAGTCTCATCCATAGTGTACAAATTGCTCCTATCATATCTAGAAAGCACCTTCACTTTAATCTGCAGTCTCTCTCACCATGGATCCTATGACTGGAGATCAGTGAGGGGAAAAACAGGGCTTCATTCCCCTACTCTTTTCGAAGGATAGTGAGTGTTCTTTTATTTGCCTGGTCCCATAGGCAGGGCCAGACAAACAACGGCCTTTGATCACTCGGACGTGGTTCACTGAGGGTGAAAACCCATGACAAAAGACAAGCATGTAAGCCCAGGACCGCACATATGGACACCAGCTGCCCACATGCTCACCTCATGTCAAAAGGAACCCAGAGTTTGTCACCTTTTACGAATCTAGTATGCCCACTGGTAGAATCGAAGGAGAATTCCCCCTTCATGGACTCCCAATGAAGTTATTCTGCTCCTCCATGCCCTCACACGAAGGTCCCCACTACACAGGGGGAGAGACAAGTTAATGTATGGTACAAAAAACACGAAATTTATCATACTGCTGATGGCATATCCTAACATCTGACTGAAAATGACATTGCTACGTGCAGAAAGAAAAAAGTTACTATGGAGGTCTATGGACAATTTGGACACCTTCAACAAACCTCTACTTTTCTATACTTTAATCATCATATTTTAACAATTCCTACAAATTGCACATTCCAATTACTGCCTTTGCTATTCAGCTCAAAATTTTTCTTAATTTTTCATTTTTCGCCAAAACCCCAGTGTAAAGAATGTGGGGCCGTTCTCTATGACAACATAGCTACACGGCCCCCCATAATTATGACTAAAAGGGGTTCAGGGTGAGTGAGTAATAGATTTTTAACGCCATTTCAATAGCTAAGGTCATATTCATGGAGACACAATTTCACAGAGGAATGTGTCAGTGCCCACACACATGTGCACAACACACATCCTGAGGGGATAGCAAAGAGGAGGTATAGACCCTTTTAAGTGGGCTAGGAAAGCCCGGGGTTCATGGTGAAAACAATATCATATCACCACAACACAAAAGACAAAGGTGTTTTAAGAAATTGTCGTTTTATTACACATGGAATATATTACAATCCTGAAGAGATGCATAAATAATGTGCTTAGTTATACATATCGATAACACACTGGCAGTAGTACTTCTGTGCCATCAACACTGACACACCTCTTTCCAATGATACTTACATAATCAAATATTAGCCACTCGTCACTTTGCACCCCCCCCCCCCACACCTTCCCCGCCCATTTCATAGATATTGCTCACTTTAATCTGCCCACCTTTCAGTCTTAATAACCCCCTTTGATTGGAGATTGATGAGATAGGGTAATACCATTAGGAAAAGAAACCCTTCAACTGTGTGGCTGCACAGCACCTCATTAAGAGTAACAGCAGATCATATTTAAGGAATTGTACAGCAAGACCACAACCAACATGAGTCTGTATAACAACTGCCAGAACCTATCATCTATACGTTATACAGACTTATGTGGTCCAAAGTAATTTAGGATAATAACCCCCCCCCCTCCATTTTATGTGAAACTTTTCACGTCTACAATGAGACCCAAACCCAAAATCTATCAACTTGACTATGGGTAACACACTTGGGGATATCAGTCAATATGAAACAATGGTATTAGAAAGCTTATCTTTACAAAAAGATTTACACCTGTACAAGAAGCTGCTTCTCTTACAGCTTGCTGATCTTAAAACCATCTAGTTCACACGGGTATACTTCCAATCACAAGCAGCTACACACTGGTCAGTGCAAGCCTGGTAATACAATAATCTTATCAGTTAAAAAAAGTGTTCTATGTAGAGATTCAGTATGCAGGAATAGTACATGTAAAGCTAAGACATCATAGCACCTGTCCAACAACAGGCAGCTCTGTAATTTAAATACATGATTTTAATTAAAATTGGCATAGAATACAAGCAGATAGTGTTTAATCATTCATTGTCTTCATATCACATTATTTGAGTTCGTTGCAATTTCTTTCATAAAAGATAGGGCAAGGAAAAAGTCACATGAACCTGTCAAATGCTAACCTATCCCTTTTCTTTTCATAGATTTCCAATCTAGCAAGCATGCTGTCTTTACTATAGTAACAATACATTTCTTTTCTTTCTTCTTAATATTATCATAATTCTCTTTTTTTAACAGAAGGATCACAAGATAGGAAGGATAGTGTAAGAAGAATGATCTCTAACATGCCTTACCTTAGGTAAACCTCCCTACATGTTACAAAGTAGTGGAGAAGGGGATAGGCTGACCCCAAGACTTTGTAAAACATTTGGGTTTGTTCACATGAATTCATGAAAAGCTACATATATACAGTGACAAAAGGTATGTGATATTTTGTACAGAAAACCTCATGGGCCACATTAATAAATGCGATTGTCTGTATCGGTTTCCACAGATCAATTAAAAAAAAAGGCATTACAAGATAACAAAATACACATTTCAGGGATCTCAGTGAGAGCTTACACATTATTTTCCCTATCATTACAGCAACCTAACTAATGCCTTAATGATAACGCAGATAGCCTATCGCAGATTACATACATCCTCAATCATTGCTAATCCAGATGTTCCTTGAAACCAGAACAATTTTCTGAGGTATACCTAATCAAAGTACATTAGATTTTTACATACAGAAAGAACATGGGTAACATCGCTTAGTATCAGATTCAAATATCTATATTGGCTCTCAGACTTGTCGATCATGTTATGGCAGTGGTCCATCTGTCTTAGTTCCTAATGACCGACTCACCAACCAGTCAGGCGAACGATCAGAAATTGGGTTGATGGAATACTGGCTTTACAGCAAAGATAATTTTACCTTTCATTGTAGTACTTTTAGTCTGAATTGGCAAAGACTGATGAGGAACCTGAATACTGCAGGTAGCCACAAAGAGCAACTCTGTGTAGGTATAGTTTACAGGCAGCTATGCTAAGGCAAACAAGCATCCACAGCGAACTACGCCAACAACCCTAACGGAGAAGTAGTTGAAAGTAGTTTGTATGATACACCTGGAAGCATACGATTTTGTTGTGGTTAACATGTGTCTGGCTGAAGTAAGCAGAGTGCCAAAGACTTCATCCTTTACTCACTCTTAATGTGACTATGAGTACATTGTTAACTTGTGCAATGCCTTTGCAGATAGCAAGCAGACTACAAAAATGGCAGCTTTCCTCAGAAATATGCCAATTAAAAGAGCAAAAAGTTTTTTTTTCTAAATATCTTGTGGCTAGATGCATGAATGAAGCACACACTTTGTTATATGCTTTTCTTTCCAAAATGTCCTATTCTGAAAATAATTTACATGAATGTGTATACATACAAAAAGGACATATGTATGATAAATCACAGTTTGAACATGTTTGCCAGCATGTACAACACACAGCTTTGGTTGCATATCTTAATCTTTTACATTATACACTCTCACAGACAAAGGTGGATGTACTGGGTTTCCTAGAAAATAATGTTGACTGGATTGCTTCTCTTGAATCCACTTATATATCAATTGCCATTTACAATATGATACCATGATGGCCAGACATTAGCTTCAGATGCCATTTACATTTCCAGTTTGAGGATGAACCTATATGAGAAATTTTGTCTTGCCACTTTCTTTAAATTACACTTTCTATGAATCAAATGATCTCTTACATATACAAGTAGTATCCTCATATGGTCTTCCTTGGTCTATGATGTTAATCAGACCTTGGAAATTTCAAATTAGACCATTTTTTTCAAAAATGACAAAAGAAATATTGAATCTGAGGCATCAAGACTAATCCTGGCCGCCATGTCAATTTGTTCATGCCTACTCTTAGCAGCCCAGCCTTACAGATTTCTGTAGTATAATTCTCTAGAAGCTACACACTGTAAGGAATCCCTTCATGTAGTAGGAAATACTGCTAGAGATATTTCATTATTTCACCAGATACAATCAGTCCTTTGTAGGATTGAGTATCTACATGTATTTTCATCCAGCTATTATTAAGTACTAATTCAGGGAAGGTTTGGAACATGCTTCTTTTCAGAAAATAACTGACTAGGGGCTTCTAGAAATACCCAGGGTGGCATCCTAAATATATGATTGATATTATGATTGATCAACTTTCCCTCAGGAGAACACTATATATACTTCTCCTGCAGTAACTTCTCAACATAAGTAAATTTATGTACATGTAATAAAAAAGGCAGTGCAAGCTTTTATCTCTGTACAGTCTAGACACAAACTGTTTGTTAAACTGTTAAATATTACTTTATACAATAAATACACATCAGGCCCTATTGTGCACAGAGTTAGTGTATATATGCCTGTAACCAGGTCTGTTCACCATATGGATCATGGAGCATACATATACAGATCAGCCTGGATAATGTCACCCTTTCCGCACGTTCCTCTGTTCTCAGTAGGTAAACAACTTTCATCCCAATAGCCAAAGAATATCCCAGAAACCCAGAAACAATCTTTTTGAATCTCACTCCCATAATTTGACAAAAACCTCCCAAGGAACACCTTTTGTTTACTTATAGGGTGATACTGTCCAGGTTATTCCACTAGTATCCTTCCATCGCCCCCCCCCCAAAAGAAAAAAAAAACAGAAAGAAAAGAATTCATTATTCTATATGAAATCATGATAAGTATGCATGTTCAATTGAAAGTGGGAGAACTTAATATACAAGAAATAAATTAAAGTTCCTCGAAATGTACTTGGTCATTTGTCGTTCCTGACAATATAATTGCATATCAGACCAATAGGCTATATCAACAGGAACCTGGCATCTTCTGGTACTATGTCATGGAGTTGGCTTGGCTGGGTGTAGGGTATAGGAGTGGCGAGTGTGCCGATGATATTCTCTCAGCACGGCGCAGGTCGGATGGCGGCTACATGTGCTGGTGCATGGTGCCCATCAAGGACAGCCTTGGTCATACAGTAGACATGATGGGTGAAGGTGGGACACCTGCACGCGCCAGTAGCGCCTGGACAGTCTGTGCTACCGACACTAGTGCTTTCTCCTCCAGTACAGCCGAGGCGCCACATAACTGGTCCTGATGTCATGCCAACCAGAAACAACAAGTTGAACAAAAGCAAAATTAGCAAAATAAATAGCTATGACACATCAATTGTAGAAAATAAGTATCATAATTATGGATGTAGCAGTTGGAAAGTTTAAGGGATGTTATCTAAAGCAGAATGCATAGAGCACAGCCTTTTTTTATATGGCAAGCTCTTCTTATGGCTCAGTAGGCTGTTTTATCTTTTTTTTACTTTGCTTACTAATGAAAGGTTTGTGAAGATAAATAATGGAAATACAGCACCATTCTTTGGTTGTTAACAAAATGCAAAGAAGTGGAATGAATTGAAGTGTTTAGTGGTGCATGCTGAGATGGCATGATGCTGGAATGACCCCATGAGAAGGGAAGCTAAGGCTAAACACATACATATGAACCAGACTCCAACTCCACATCAAGGGAAATTGTCTTTGACCAGCCTTGACCACCAAGACTGATCACACGTCCAGATCTTTTTGAGGACTCTCAATTCAAATTATCTCCCAAAATCAAATTGTAAAATATGAGTAATATTCATGGTATGGCTCAGTTTCACAGACTAAAAAAATAAATCTAGATGGACAAATCTAGGGAATCTTTTTTTTTTTCTCATTCATCTCCATTCACCAATTTGGATATTTTAGGGGATATTAGTGCTACTTTTTGGTGAGGTGAGGTTGTTGTTAATGATTCCACTTTGTCATATAGTGCTAATTACTACATGTGGAGCTTTCTAGGGGCAGTGTCTCTACAGTTATGGCAGTGTTGGAGTCTGATCTGCGTGTAATGTGCTGCCTAAAGCATATCTACAATGTTCATTTATGGACCAGTCAGTCTCAAATGTCTATTCATGGCAAAGTTATCAAGAACTGCAAGAAGCCATCATATTGTAAGCTTCAGAAGGCCTGTTGACATGTCTACACTTAAATCTATGGGTTGAGCCTACAGCTTCAGAAAGGCCTTGCGCTATCAATTTGGGATTTTATCTATTTTCTTTCCCACTCATAGATATAACACATGGCAACAGGACTTGATAGCTTTGGTGATGGAATGTGTGTGAATGGGTTAGTTGTGATGTACCAAATAGCAAATGTCAAAGGCTATCACTCAAGGGTTTACTACATGAAATATAAGCCATGTGGTACATTGCCCTGTAGATTTAGGCCACTATTTCAAGTATCATCTGAGCAAGTTCATTTTTCCTGAGATCATTGATGGATCTATTTTTCAAACTTCAATCTGGTATTCACTTCTATTTGCTCCATAAGCCACATCAGTGAATAATACTAATGATAATGTGAACAGCTTACCTTCCATGCTGTTCGGAACGCCTTCGTTTTAGTGCTCTGGTATGTGACCATATTTTGTCAGGAGAGATTTTCTACAAGTTCCTATTTTTACCAGAAATTATTTAACAGTAGTATTTCAGGTACTGATACTGATGGTCTACCATTAACCCTTAAAAGCCATATAATACATCATGGTTCGTGTTCACGATGCACCGGTGCAGTGCTGGCAAGTAAACTCCACACTGCATTTGTGCATGATGCCCACTCTTTGAGAGCGAATTAATCTCATAGGATTAGCATGATATATGAATGCAGGCCTGGCAAATAGACTCACCAAGTCTGCACCCATGCATCATGATTACCAATGGGTTTAGCGCTTTAATGCAATATATGGCCCTCGAAGGGTTAACTGCGGTCTACAAGCACTGACATCATGACTACGCATGCTAATGAGATTGACAGGTGATAAGGATGATTGGCCAAGGCAAACCACATGACTCTCATGCTGACATTATGGCTAACCCATATTCAAATTGATATAAACATGCCTGCTGATCATGCAAAAATTGCGGACAAAAAGAAAGAAGAGTTGTAAGGCTTCAGTAGTCCCTGATTGACATTGGTCATAAGACTTCATCCTGCCCTCCCCCTACTGAGACTAATTCGACCCTGATATCTTTTTTTTTTCAATATGAAATTCCTAAAAAAAAAAAGGTCATTCTGAAAATATACTATATCTCTCCTTCGACCACATTTGGGAACATATGAAACATGTATGGGGGATGTTTGTTTTTTTCTTTGTGTGGGATTTTCTTCCTATGATTTGCATTCACATCTGTTACATATCACAATAATTTTGGTGTTGATATATATCATTGAAAAAAGGGAAAAGATATCAAAACTTGAGGCAAGAAGCTGAAGGCCCCAAAATGCTCTCCCCTTTAAAATAAACTGGGAGAATGTCAACATCAAGATATTCACAACATATTGAATCATTATGTCCCACATTTAGTTTCCAAAGAATATTCAGACTGCATTGATTCACAATCTTGTCAGATAGTACCGGTAGTTAAGATTATCAACGAATAGGAATGTTTATGATGTAGGTTTGGTCAAAATTGCAACCAATTTCAGTCTGATCAATTCTTTGTCGACTTAACCGGGATGATTTGTCTGAAGGTTGACAAGAACATGCACAATGTTCACAAACATCAAAATGGAGAACGGTGAAGACGAACAAATAAAGACCAGAACAGGGCAAAGCAGCGCAGCTGTGACTTAGTACTAGGTGCAGCCACTAGGTGGCAGTGGTTACAAAAAGACACACAGACAGACAGAAAGACTCAGTTGGGCAGAGGGAATAGCAGGAGGAGGAGCAAAGAGGAACAGAGGAAGAGGATGCATGCCCACGAGACGACAACGTCTCTGTAGGTTAGTCGGGGAAAGCTGACTAGATGTTGCACAGTTTTAGCCACGCGAATGGGCCGCAACTCGTCCACTATATCATCACATGCACACAGGTGCTCCTGAAAGGGCAAGACAAGACAAAAAATCAGCTTTGTTAGTTACCAGGGCTAACCAATGCTGGGGCAAGGGCATGAATAAAGACCAAAAATGTCTGTTAAGTACCTTCTTTGTTTTCATTTCTCCATGGGTGGATGATTAAGGGTTAGCCAATAGTACTATGGGATTAATGCGGGTCAAAGGTCAGCGAGCGAAAAAGGCGCCAAAGTGGGACAAACATTCTTGGGCAATTATTCTATAGCTACATCTTCAGTAAAAGTGTCACTCTCTTATCAAGACTTAAAAGCATCATCTTCAAAAACAGGAACAATTCCACAAGTGCTACTGTTCTATTCTCTACTTCAACATAATGTACATTTGTATCAAATTCTTTCCTCAGCTAAAGCTAAAAGTGTGCAACATTCCCGAGGGCCTTTTTGGGGTAGGAAATAATTGGGGAAAACACAAGGGTCTAGATATGGTGAGTGTCTCCTTCATCTAGTCTACTCGTGATGTGTTTGTCCATGTGCATGTGTTATACTTTGAATTACTGATGTTATGAATGGAGGCAGCTGAGCCTGATTCACTTTTAGTTTGAGCTGGTTGCTATGACAAAGACAGGTAAGTTAAAGTGTCAAAACTAACCAGGGACCATGACTATTGAGAATGGTTCAGATAGTGTTTCCGTTTACTGAATTATTGGAATATAAACTTAAGCCAATACTTCCATATTATTGATTACTTTTTGTTTCATGTACATACAAATGGTATTCAGATTTTGAGTACAAACAGCAAAATGGTTCAAGTGCAATAAGTGTAAGCGTTGTGTAACTGTGCGTTTTACAAGCTGCAAGTTGTTAGAGAGAGGCAGCGTAGCAGTACAGTAGATGTGTTACAGATAACAATGAAAAGAAATTTGGTTTAGGGGGCATTTGAAAAAATAATTACCGGTAATGTGGCTTTAACATACACCATTCTGAATCAATATTGAAATGATTGCCAAAAAAGTCTCAATATTTGAGGAAAGACTCATTGGAGGCATTGTGGTATGGGAGTTTGTGATGCTGTATGTGAAGTAGTAATGTGGAATGTCATTTATTTCTCTTAAGTTTTGTGCAATTTTCAGTCTGATTTAGAGAGAGAATCCCTCTTAAGCCTTGAGCTTTCACTGTCTTGGTATTTTGTGGCAAAAAATATTTTAGGTGAAACACAAGTGCTACCATCAAAATTGCCAGTGTTTGGACTTTGTTCCTCTATTACTTGTATTGTGCTCAAATAGGTCAATTATGGGTGTAATTTCATTCATAATCACAGACATAGTTGTTGGTGTGCTATTAATTTATATTTCCATTTGGATAAACTATTTAGAACTTAGAAATATTTCCTAGAAAACTCCTTCATATCTTTAATGTTTATCTTATGTTAGGTAATGGGTAACATATGGGATGGAATTATATCTAAATGAAACTTAGGCATTAAGAGAAGAGAGACTGGGGCAGGATAGAGTCAACCTTCAGTGAAGAAATAAGAAAATGCACAAGTCCCAATACTTCTCAGATGCATCACCAGCTAGTTATCCCTTATTATTTCACTCAGTTACAAAAATGCAATATAATGCAGATATGCACCACTCCATACAACCCAAGATAGGAATGTGTCAACACTGAAGCCTTGGGTTTTGATCTGTCAGATCAGAAGACACTATCATAGGTAACTGTTAGAAGACTCTTTATCCAGGCAAAATCAAGTCAGCTTTCAACTCAGTTATCAAAAACCACTTGTCATGAACCATTTAAATGGATGGTCATGCACATAAATAACCAATGAGTTGGGGCTAAACATTCATATCTATTTAGGAGTAGTTAAAAGGATTTCATATGGAAATACAAATATGTATACCGTAATCTCCCGCGTATAAGGCGCATCCCCAACTAAGAGAATGCAATTCCATGTATAAGGCACACCTCTAAGGGCAGATTTTTGTTAATTTAGTACTGTTCTATAGTAAAATTACCCCCCCTATAAGGCGCACCCCAAACTCAAGGCAATGTCCCTCCCACGTATAAGACTCAGCAGCATTTTGTTTGGCGTATAAGACGCGCCTTATACGCGGGAGATTACGGTATTGTCTATTGGAGAGGCCTATGCAAGAACAGATGGGAAGAGAAGTGTTATGTTACTGGGATTGATGGAGTTGGATGGATGGTACATTTTATGTGTAATTGTGTGAAGTAATAAGTCACCCATAGAGCTGCAAGGTGTGTAATGCGAGGTCATTGCACATAAAAGGGAGTGTGTAGGTGGAGGCGGAAAATTGTGTCAGATTTGTGGCAGGGTATGTGACGCATTGGCAGGTGCTGCGCAGTGAAAAGCAGGGGTTAGGTGGAGGGTGCGAGGCAGCAAAACAAACTACCGGTATGTCAGTGCATGAATATCAGAAACGTAAGATATGGCAATACCCTGAACAAATAGTTTCATAATTATATGTCTTATAGCTTATCAAGCTAGCTCTTCTTAAAGGGCAAAATAACTTAAAAGTAAAAGTAAATTTACAAAGGAAAATCTTTTAATATGTAAATGATATTTTCAATTGTCAGATTGTACCTTATTGGCCTGAAGAAGAATTCAACATTTTGTAGAACCCAACCCTTGCCTTTGACAAAAAGAAAAAGGATCCAAAATTATATGAAATGGAAGAATAAAAAGCTAAAAAAGAAGAAAAAAGTATAAGTGAGCTAAAAATATGACACTTGAGCAAATCAAAGAGGCTGCCTCTATTGGTTAAGGGGGGACTCTCTAGGGTGATAATGAACAGTTTTTCTTTTTTAAAGGGAGTGTGTGTGTGTAAGTGAGTGTGAGAGAGCTTCTTGCAAACCCTTGCCAAAAATTCTGCTGCAAAAGAAACATCTTACCTGGTCTACACCGATCCTACGACACGCTTCGAGAAAGTTTTCTACGTTTCTTCGACACTTGGCAGTAGTCAGTTTTGGCTGGAAGATTGATAGGTAACAAAAATATAAAATGATAGTGCTTATATTCTTAAATATTTTCCCTTTCATTTTTCCATTTGTTTGTTTGTAGCAAGATCTAAAGTGTTTCATTTGTCATAATTTAGGCAATATGCTTAGAAGTGTTATCTCAGGTTCAGAGATGTCAGTTGGGTGTTGGTCAAACCTCTGAAAATTGTAGGGCCCTTGAATATTTTATAAGTGGAGGCATTTCTCAACATGTGAAACTGCACTGAAGTCTAAATTTGACGGGCCTCGGAACCTCTGAAAATAGACGAACCTCTGAAGGTCTGACATCTCTGCAGGTTAAATTCTTTCCAATCACACAACTATCTAGATAGAATGGTGAAAACCTGGACTTACCTACCAACTTATTGTATACTTGTGAGAGCATATTATATCACAGTGATTATCATTAGTGAAACTATAGAAACTTACCACAGCCGGAGAGGGAACATGAATGCTAGAGACAGAACGGGGCCGTATGTGGTTTGCAAGGTGACACAACACCACTCCGTCCTTCAAAGCAGCCGGGAGGTCATCGGGCAATGTCACTTTTAATCTTGCCTCAATGTTCTGCAATAATAATTTTGGAGCAACTGAAACACTGTTCTCAAGCAAACGATATTTTTGTCTGTTTTTTATAGGAGTATGTGTAAGTGAGACCCATGTCTTTTTAAGTAAGAGATTTATTTGCTGAATATTTATTTGTTTAGCAAGACTTTATGATCTGTTCCTACACATTACTGAAGCAATAAATGAAAAGGTTATACCAAAGAAATTCTTTGTACCTACCCGGCGCAGATTCTCGATCATGTCACACTCTTCCTGGGCCTGTACAAACTGACGTCGGATGGTGAAGGCAGGGTTCATGGTCGACAAATCGGCCGACATCTCCTCCAGGCCTCGTTGTACAGCAGGAGGTAGTGCTGCAAACAAATGCATATATTTAATAGATATTGAAACATAGAAGAGAACCTCAATTCATAAGCATTGAGATATGCCGTATTTGACTATCTGAATGCTCCAAAAAGTGAAACCCATCTTCTCGAGGTCCAACTTTCATAGTCATTCAAAATTTTAAGCACATGACAAACCTTATGTCTATATTCTCTGGTTATGCTGTGAACAAAGGATAAGTACATTTTAACCGTAATCTTCCGCATAGAAGGCGCAGCTCCCAACTCAGAGAAGGCTGGTTCACGTAGAAGGCGCACCCATAAAGGCTGAATTTAGTAAGATTAATACTTTTCTAAAATATAAAAAACCCACGTATAAGGCTCACCCCCAACTCAAGGCAATTTTAGTCCCACGTATAAGACCCAGCAGCATTTTTTTGGCGTATAAGACGCGCCTTCAACGCGAGAGATTACGGTAGTTGTAGACTTATGGCTATACTCACGGTTCTTTCCCCTCATACCGGCTGGCATGGTGGAGCTGTTAAAGGAGGTGTTGGGTGTGCTGTCCCTGCTAAACGAAAAGTCCTCCTCATCAGGTATTGCCCCTGACCGGCTCATTTGGGCTCTCTGTTAAATAAAGCAGCAAAGGCTACACTAAATGCCAAAGAAAGATATAGGAAATGAACACTGAAGATAAAAAGCATTGGGCAGGATGGGTGTCCTGCTGATGAGGCGGTTGTGGCGTCACCCTACTTAAAAAAAAAAAAAGTTCTGTGGAAAACCGCACAACTCCAGTCTTTGCCAAGAGTTTTTAACCATGCAGGACATTAGGTCCTGCAGATTTCTATTTCCTGCAGATTTCCAATTCTGCAGGCCCTGTTCAACTCTTTCAGGACCAAAACATAACGAGTATCTAAGGTCATTTTCTGCGGATAAAGATATATCATTAAGGATAATGAAATTCATTAGGATTCATAAAGTTCTGAGGAAAAAAATCATATGTTAATGCTTTTTGTTTTATGCTCTAAAAACCTTAATAATGGTCCGATTTGAATACCGTAAAAATGACATGTAGCCCAAGGTCTTGGGATGACAGCCAGACATTTGGTCCAGCAATCTGACAATTGCTGTCGGCCCAGGAGCCATTCAGACGGCTATAGTCGGTGTCCGACAGGATTTGGCAAAGCCCGCAAATCGCCACTATAGCTGATTGCTCTTCCTCACCACTCATCCCAAAGGACGAATGAAGAGTAAAAGTGACATAGCCGGGGAACACAGTGAAATTACACAAAAAAAAAAAGAAAAAAAAAAAGATAAAAACCATAATATCAAGTACATTAAAATGAGGATGAAACGGTTAAGAATACCACAGCGTTGCCGTAAAGTTGACTATTTTGCCTTGCTTTGCCCCCCCCCCCCTTTTTTTCAGGTTTTTGATATATGATTGATAATCACATGGGGAGTGCTGCTATACATTTAAACTAACCTTAGTAAAGTAAGATAAGACAGCTTCCTTCTGAATCATCTTCATACGTTGTTTCTCATCTTCAGACGTGCCCTGGAAGCGCTGTTTCTCATCATCGAGACAACGCTGCACACGGGCCGCCTCCTGCCGTTGCCGCAGGATCATCGCCTCATGTCGTGCACGGAACTCTTCATCCTGATTAAAGATATAGTCAGGTTAACTATGGTGAGGTGGCATTGATGCAACAAACCGAACCCTTTGGGTTAGCATGATGTGTGCAAGTCTAGTACAATTAGGCAGGATACATATTACTATGCTACATTTACAGGTTTGAAGATACTAGACATTCTCTTAAAGTAAATTTTGAAGTCAGTTTTAAAAACTTTTTAAAGGAAAAGAAATTATTTTATTCATGATACTGAAATTTGTCTTACCACTTGGTTATGGTTGTTCATATACATTTGTTGCTGTTCGATCTTTGGACTGGAATTGGTATTTGGTGAAACATCGTGGACACCACTGAAAAGTCATTGATGAAAAATGCTTACTGCCTAAAAGCAAACAATGGCTGGATACATAGGTTTAAAACTTCAACAGCAAGAGGTTCAGTGTTGAGCCCTGAGGCACACCAAACGCTTCCATTTTCAAAGATATTCTCTCTATTGCATTTCAAGATTTACTTGAACCTTCTTGGTGTCGGCTTCTTTTTCGTCAGTTTTCCTTCTTTTGGTCAATACACTTGTTTGTGTAGTGAGTGAGTGAGTAATAGATGTTTAACGCCATTTCGACAGCTAAGGTCATATTCATGGCGAGAACGACATTACACAATTTCACAGAGGAATGTGTCAGTGCCCGCGCATATGTGCACCACACACATCCTGAGGGGATAGGAAAGATGAGAAGTAGACCCTTTTAAGTGGGCTAGGGAAGCCCTTGTTTGTGCTAAGCACTGTAGTGAGCAACTTCGGGTGCCTTTTCAAAATCTTTATAAATACTACTAACAGTCAAAGTCAAATGCATCCCCTGTAGCGATATCAAGGAGTAGTATAAAAACAGGGATGAAAGTCAGAGAGCACGAAAATCCCTGAAATGGTACAAAATCTGCCCAAAAACCTGGGTTTTTATATGAATGTATAGGGGTTTGGGACTTCAAAATCCCTGAAATCAGGGAAATCCCTAAAGACTTTCACCCCTGTAAAAGAGGATCACATTAGAGCAACCTACTTGTTCCTCCACTGTCCACAGTCAGGGCCCAGGTCACGGCCCTGTGGGGATGGGGAAGGGTCAGAGTCCGGAGGAAAGCTGGAGTCAGAGCGGGATTTTCTGTAGTTGTTATTGGCATAGGCTGGTTTCTCCTCGCCACGAAAGCTGTGTGATTGACCCAAACGTCTGAAACAGATACATAGGGAAACACATATAATAACATACGATACATCATATTGTAGAATATATATGACACAAATGGGTGTTGGACAACAGTTGAGCCTTGGGCCTACTGTCTCCTCGTATTTATCAACCACTCTGTATTCATGAAATGTATACTGTATTCGACATGATTAGTCCACATACCCGTAAAAGAGCACACCTTTTTGGGGCACAATGAAACTCTCAAGTACTAGGTAGGGATCACAGATTAAGTGTACTGCGAACTAATTGTGTCGAATACTGTAGTTAATTTTCTAGCATAGTTCCACATAAGCATACTATATTTGAGCATACCAATCCAAACAGTATGACTGCTTGAAACAATAATTTGACTTGAACGTTATGTTAACATCACTGTTAACTAGTGGGTTGTACATGTAGGTCAGAGCCCCGGTCCCCGCACTCAGTCACCATATATGACACCATCATTGTTACGAAAAACACGGAAATAGGGGTGCTTGGGGAACATCAGCAATGTCCTCTATTTTCCAGAAAAAGGGGTAATATTACAAGAAATATCCATGGAAATAAAAGAAAAGGGGGTAATTTGCGCAATGATAAGTTGATAACGAAATAATTAAGTACCGTAATCTCCCGCGTAGAAGACACGCTGCGCGTATAAGACGCACCCCAAACTCAGCACATGCATTTTCGCGTATAAGACGCACATTTTAATGTTGAAATTTGTAAGATTAGTACATTTCTATAGAAAAATTACCCCTCGTATAAGACGCACCCCCAACTTGAGAGTAAGCTATAAGACGCACCAGCATTTTGTTTGGCGTATAAGACTCGTCTTATACGCGGGAGTTTACGGTAAATATACCTGTGTTTTCTCTTCAAGAGTGACATTTTTGGGAGTTGAAGGATCTATGTTTTTAGGAAAAGGGGTGGTTTGTTCAATATGTCAAGTGTTTTCTCAAATTAAAGGGTGTTTTTGGGCTCTCTAAAATCTGTGTTTTTTTACATAAAAAGGGGTAATTTTCAGGCTACAATCCGTGGAAGGGGGGGCAAATTTGAAACCCGTAACAATGATGGTGTCAAAAATGCTGCCTGAGTGCAGGACCGGGGTCAGAGCTCAGCATGTACACTATTAAGCAAGGGACTTTAGAGATAGAATACAAAACTGTTGATTGCACTATGGTTCATGTGCACAAGAACCATTACCAAGCCAACCCAAACACGAAAACTGAATCTTAAAACATATCTTAGAAATAGCGGCTATATGTTGCTGTCACTCATCCTATAATTTCGTTACTCTGCTAACAGATTCAAACTATTGTAGAATTCAATTTATCACTCTCCTATTAGGCGCACTATTACACCAGCTTGATTCTAACCATTTTAAGTTGATAATCAATGTAAACATACCTCACCTTATACAAAGAATTTTACAATATTGCAATGCTTATCAAATTTCAATCCATACCCTTTTTTTCTACAATAATGTATTGCTTTATATAGAGCTTTTTCCAATCAACATTGCACAGATTTTCACGAGTTTGATTAAAACATAACCATAAATATAGATGTCTTCATGTCTCCGCCATAACTTCCTAATAATTTAATAACCTCTTTTTGACACCCCTCACCCCCATTTTACCTCTAGGATTTGAATGTACATTGATTGGATGTAAAGTACACTGGTATGATTGTATTTGTATATATCTAGGATTAGACTACCTTCTTCTTTTCTGAAGAGATCAGACAGCTTTTGGTATAAAATCTTCTCCAAGACAGAGAGCTACTTTATTTTATTCCTGTGGTAACACTAATCAACAAACGGTTTAAGCTATGAGTAAAGATATGTAATCAACTTAAAGAGATCCATCACCAGATTATGAAGTGAAATAACATGATGCTTTTGTGAAACATAACAAAACACTTAAAACGTAGGAGAATTCAAAATCATAAGTCGACAGCACCTGGGAACTTTATGCCAAGTGGGACAGTTAGGAATACAACTGGGATTTGGAAGCATACTGCTTGTTAGAGACTGCCTTTGTCCTATGTGATTTAACCCTTTAAGGAAAGCATACTGATTTATTGCACTATGTCCATTTGGTAGCATGGTGCATGAATGGAGTTATTACTTACCATATGGGGTTGATGCACTCCCCATTATAAACCACTAATGCAATACTAGCTGTTTACTGTCTTAAAACTTCAGAAAGGAAGTGGAGTAACGTAATTGCACATTGAAGTAAGGGGTCACAAATGAGTAGAGGTCTCATTTGAACGCAAACATAGGACGCTTATCCCCTCCAAATGGGTATGGTATAATTGCACTTTAACAAGCAATCATGGTATGAGGCAAACCGAGACATCATGCCGTCCTTAAAGGGTTAAAGGCAGTTGTAATGACTTTGATAAGGCAGTAGGACTGGCAGTAACAGTAAAGGAGGTGTTGGTGTTACCGCAGGGCGTGCTCGTAGTGGGTCGGCCGCTCCTCCCGCAGGCTGTGAGAGTGGCCCAGTGGCCGATAGGGGTGAGCACAAACTCTGCAGTAACAAGGTCAGCGTCAGCTGCTCGTTTAATGCATTGTAAGCTTAAACTTACAAACTCAACTCCTCAAGCAACAGAATTGATTTGAAATATATCGATGCCAACGAAGTGACCCATTTTTATCACCCATGAGTACAAGAAAATGAAACATGCATATATCTAAATCATTCTCTAGCAATTCTTTTTACCTGGAAGATGCAAAGGGTATGTTGGAAGCATTGAACAATAAAATCAATACAGCCGTATAGATTGCAATTAATGATCCCAAGAACAGGCGGTAAGGACAGCCTTCATGAGACTCGCTGGTGAAACTCACCTATTGTTCTGGTTGATGCTACCTGGGGATGCGTCACTAGAGTCAGTGTAGTTGGGGTATGTGGGGGAGCCTATCTTGCCATTTGATGCACTGTAAAGAAAATAAGTCACCGTTAAAACCTGTTATAGTTATCCTCTTATAACAGTGCAGTCACCCATGTGAGAATTAAGACAAGTGATAACCAGATATCAAACGCAACTTTGCTATTGCCCCCAAGGTGAGATTTAAGAACATGTTGTATAATGAACCTGTTCAAAAACAGTTTTTGACTCATAGTCACAGCAATGCATATCAAACACGTCTGTGGATAATTTTACATTCTCCCTCAAATGATTTCTATCAGTTTTGAAGATGGTACCACACCGGTCTTATAGGTCTATTTCAAAACCTACAGGGAAATGTTAGCTGAATACCTAAGAAATTTTAAAGCATGAGTTACAGAAATGAAAACTAACTGGAATATTTGATGGCCGCAACCGAAGGACTTTTTTTTTGTTGATTAAACAAAGTTGAACCAGGTTAGCTTAACATTTCATGCACAACCCTTGTTCTAGCATTCCCAGCGGGTGCCAACTTGCACGGCCAAGTCAAACGTCAGTGGTAGTTTTAAAATGGTTGATTGGGAGACAAGCGGGTATACATTTGTAAACCAAATTCAAACAGGACCATGACCAAGATACATGACAAGGCTGACCTCTACATGACCTTGACCTAAAATGTATAGCTGTACACCTGGTCGGTGTTTGAGAACCGCAGCTTAGAGGGACGAGGATTCGGCTTGTGCGACTCTCTGAAAGCACACAACATACAAACTTTTGGACCTTCTATTGACAATCTAAAACCAAAGTGCAAATATATCTGCAAGAACTGAAAACCATCACAACTCGCCTGTGCAAATCTGATCTCTGAATTTCACCAGATCCAATACCGTGCTTGCTAATTTTTTCAAATACATTTGAAGTTAAATTTTTATGAAAAAGAAGAAAATCACATTTCGCATCAAGTAGATTTTCTTGAGCCAAAGCAGCTTTTCATCAAACCAACATAGTCCTGATGAGTTTTATCCCTATTTGTATTGAGATAAGTTCATCGTATTTTGGGCTAAAATATTTTAGACTTTGCAAATGTCAATGCACCTCCTAACCTTCTGACCCCCTTTGACCTTGGTTTGAGTCAAGGTTAATAAGTAAGTAACCTTCATAAGCTGTGAATGGAATGAGTAAGAAACTTCATAAGTACAAACTTCATAAGTACAAACATGTATGCACTCATAATGCGTATTTAAGTTTAGTGAGTAATAAATTCTTAAACTTTTTTTAATTTCATCATATTAAGATCTGAGAATATAGAGAGGTTATGAAGTAAGAGAGGAATGATAATAGGAGAATATAAGTACATTATTTGTAGTGTGGTTATCACAGGACGGTATTAGATACTCTTCTACATCATCAGAAATATTCATGTCGTCTCTTTTTACGAGCACTGATTTTATTGGATATATTTCAACCATTTCTACTTGTGTTCACAGAAGAAAGTAAGACTCAGATACAGTTGCATGTCCAAATACACTGTCTACTCGTGTTATTAAATGAGTTTAAGCAGCGATTTAAGGAAAAGTAAAATAGCATTTGGTGAATAAGAGAGCAACGTTAACCAATGCTTTACTTAAATACTATCAATCTAACTCTTTAAGATTTTCTCCGGTGAATTCTGACACAATATGACAATTTGTGCTGTAACTATTTTGCATTGTGAAGGTATTTGTTCAGAATTAACTACTGGTAAGTTAATGATCAAATCACTTAGGCAAGTCTATACATCTTTAAAACACATAAATTTGTTGGAATTGCTGTTTGGATTCTAATCTCATGTTAACCTTACTACTTTGCTTTTTTTTGCTGATCGATCCATACATGGTTTGTCATTTGTCTAAGTATATACGTCTATAAACAATAATTCATTATTTCTTTCACACGGCTATATTGGAATAGAAACTATCTGTAATACGGGTTTCGATGACAGAGAACAATTAGAATATAGGAGGCATGCATACAGGGTCTTTCTTAACGCTAGTCAGAATACAATTCGGATATCTTAGTTAACTAATTCTTGGGCATTTTATTGTCTGCTTTCAAAAACTGTTGTTTCACAGCAATCACTTGATTCTAATGTGTTGAGGGAATTTGATTCATTTAGAAAATACCAGTAATCTACATATTCATGTTCAGAAGAACAGTGGTAAAGAATCTGACAGTTCAAAATTTGATCTGCTCCAAATGCAGAGGATAAAGTAACTCGGAAAGGTAGTCCCCACAGGAAAAGAAGAAGTCTAGGAACACTAACAAGTATACATACAACACAAATGGACAGCAGAACCAAAGAGACATGGTACAATAATTAAACACTGGACTTGGTGGAGAGTGATTGGCTAGATAGGAGTAAAGCACAAGATACAACAGCTACTGTGATTGGCTGTACCTGTAGCAGTTATCTACAGTCAGACGTCGGGGCCGCATGAGCGTCCTGAGGCGGGAAGCAAAGCGGAGACAGCATGTATAACATTACTATAGGAAGAGACAAGCGTCTCGGATCACAGCCGGGCTACAAGAGACTCAAGGGTTAATAAACATGCATGTATACAGAGCCGGACTTGCATATACCGCTCGTGCCAGAAGTCAAAATGATAGCCCGAATTGCGGGCTTTGGTGGCGTGATGGTAATATACATGACCGACCTACAGACGGTTAGTAATGGCTTTTGTTTTCCAACAATACAACTTGAAGGTGGAATAATGATTCAAAACATTCACAGGATGCTTTCACAAGTTTTTTTTCTTCCCTGCCTTTTGTCTTTTTTCCCTTTCATTTTGAGATACAGAAAAATAATTAAGAATCATTTGATAAGTTGTTGATTCTATCATATGTGTACAAGAAATCTTTCTGGGAATGTTTTGATTTGATTATCTTCAAGACAAAACATGAGGTTCTGGGCAGACCATCCACACGCGCATGCTTTTTTTTTTTGCCATGCACATTCATAAATGTTGATGGTTTGATGACTGTAACATATTAAAGTCTAAAATAATGGGGTAATTTTGATTTCGCAGTGATCTATGTGGTGATGGTGAGTTCGCTTTGATAGCTATGCCAAATTTGTGTCCAAAGTGTCTCTCTACTATAAGGTAGAGTACATCTTATCAAACCATATATACCAATGGCTAAGTAGCCTTTCAGAGATTAACAAAAGTATCTATCATGTTCAGTTTCCCAGTACAATTTTTAGAAGCTGTTGTTACAATGACTCAAAAGTTTGGATTTGAGGTGCCGTAAAATTTTCAATACATATTTAAAACTAATTTTTTGTTCTGGTGCTTTGTCTAATATTGTGATGAACATGGGAGATATAATATTTGTTGATTCCGAAATGGATTTTATATGGTAAATGGGTCTAGACATGCCACCTCTTGTTCTTCAGAAGAGTTGTGTCATGCCTTGCTATAGAGCTGCTGCCTTATATCATGTATATGGTGCAAATATAGTAGACTACAAGGATCTCAGAGGAAGAATATACAAAGTGGAGGGACGATCAGACTACTTCTAAACGTCCTAATTACTTCTATTCCAATTTTATTCTACTTACTCTCCTAATTCTCTTACGGCATTTTCTTTTTCAGTATTGATTTCTCTTCATTTGGTTCTTTAAAAATCATGTCCAGACCTAACTAAAGATCCGTTTTAAAACCTAATTCTGCTCCATACCTCTTTCAATATCAATAATGTTTTATTCCTCAGAAAATTGTTAGTAATACCCTTAGCGGTTAGTTAAGCGATCTATTATAAATGAGGTTACGACATACCCCAACACCCCAAGTGTATGTCAGAAAACCAGACAGCCACCCTCAGTCATATCCCCACTGTTTAGACACAGCAAAGAAAAGATTACATATAATAGATTGACAATCAAAATAACAATGATTTTCAATCAACAAAAGGGGTAAGTTGAAAAGGTTTTGGTTTAATTTTTTTCTTTACAGGCATTAGACTTAGATGTTGAAGAAATATCCTAGATCGTGTCCAAATCCTTTCTCTGGTAGTATTTGAGATAATTGATGGGATGGGGCCTTACAGGGGCTAACCCCACCATCTACCCTGCAGTACTGACAGACAATAGTGGTTTCAATGAGGGGATAGTGTTTTCTCAATGGATTTGTGCAACTCACAAGGTTTTTTTTATTGTTTTTTTTTCTTCAAAACAAATGCACCATGTCATTAGCATGTTTGCAGTCTAGGCTAGTCACCAGCACATAACCACACACTTGTGCACATATGGGTCATGCGGTCACAATGAAACCAAGGCCACCTGTATTAGAGCACCCCTATTCTTTTAACAAGATTTTTACCCACTTATAAGCACACATTTACTTATTAGAGTGGCACAGCAGGGGTTGGTCTCATATATAAGCTGCGCGGCCTTACCCGCGAGGTACTATGATACTTACAACTTCTAAGGGTCCCATAAAGTTTGATTTTAGTTATCCCATTGGAGATACCTACTCCAATGGGCCAATTTCCTCCTACCATTCCCAATTTTATACTAAGCATGCCCAATTTGACTCCATCTCTGCTTAGTGGTGCCCTGTCCTAGATGCTCATAGCTTGGTTGAGTTACCACTAGTGAAGCATACTGGTAGTACTTACGTGTCAATGGGTGTTCTCCGCGAGTCCTCCATCATTTTCTTCTGACTCTCTTGTAGCCTGACGGCTGCCCGTCTCCGATCCTCCCGCTCCTTCTCTTCCTCTTGTTCCTGTTCACGACGTAAGCGAGCAGCCTTTTGCTTGCGTGCCTCATATTCTGACTTCTGTCTGTGAAGCTCCTGCACAGAAAACAAATTAGTTTAGCAAAATTCATGAGCTTTTCCCAAGATCTACTAGTTGGATTCTGAGCATTATAAATCACTTGGCTTTCATACTCTGTGAGGCTGTCTTATAGATGCCAGTGCTTTTCTCTTTTGCCTTTTTGTGAAGCGTTGTGTAGCCACATGTCTTCTGTGTTCTCACGATACAATATGTAAACTAATCTAGACATCTGAGTGTAGAGTCTATCATCACTGATAGAGAAAACATTGAGGTGACCGCTGAGCCATTGCAGCAACAAGATCAGTGAGCAAGAAAACCAGTGAAAGTTTAATATGTAACAGTTAACACTATTCATGCAAAACACCTCTACTATCAACTACTATAGTCTATACAATATTCTTCAGCAGTTCAATTCATTTATCTTCATTTTTGGTAGTATGAAACAACAAAAATAAGCATTGTAGACAGTTTTTTTGTTGATAAATTTGTAAGTTGCCTTAATTCAAAGGTTATCAGTTATTACATTAGTAAAATAAAAAAGATGGACTGGAATGAAAATAAAGAAATACATGAGAAGCGACAACTATAAGTTATTGTCAAACATAAAGAAAACACACAGTTTAAGATGAATAATGCTACAATTCTACACGCACTACGCCTACACCTACCGAGTTAAAGACTACGAAGAGATCAAATGACGAGTTAAGTCACCAACTACTATAAAGAACACATCACTGGAGACAAAACACAGAAGGCCTTAAATACAATTATGCCATCACAAATGCCACTAGGTACTGAGTAGGGGAAGAGCCATCGCCACAAGCCATCCGGCGATATACAGACCATGCAGCCGGAATGCACCAGTCATGCATTTTATGTATATATGTATAAAGTCAAAATTTTGCAAAGTACTTCAAAAGAATTCTTGTGTCTTGCAAATTTCCTTGGATTATATACATTGTACCAGATGAGCATCGCAGGGTTTCCACAGCAGATGAATGCAATTTTTTCTTGGTTCAACTGTATGTGGAATATTTTTGATTCTGCAAGTGTGTCTTTTTCTTCTAATATATAAAGATCTAAAAGAAATTGTACTATGATTGTTTCTGCTTTCCTAATTTTTGTAGCAGATATCTTAACTGCCTGAATACTCATTGCTTTGACAGGAATTTATCGAGATCGTTTGAGGGTAATTGTTGTTCTATTCCTCCCCTCCCCTTTCATTTTGTTTTAGGAGGGAACAGGTCTTCAAAGATTAATTTTGGTTCATCATAAGAGTCCTTAAGTATATAATAATATATTGGCTGAGAAAGTTGTTGCACCACATGAAAATGTGGGCACACGCCAGCAATCGGAGGAAGTCCGATAAGTAACATTACGACACTGATACAACACCAGTTTAACGACAATGTCAAAATTATTTACATCTTATCATATCTTAACTCATGCAGTGTTGCGAATGTATCTGTATGTTTGTAATTGTTGTCTGCGGACATGTGGTTGGCCATGCTTCAGGTATATGCTTCAAAATTCTTGCTAAATCTACTTTTTTTTTTAAATAAAAGATTGAGTAGATTCCTCTTATACAGATTTGTAGATTTTATACAAGACGGTCCTGTAAGGCCTAACATAAACGCCGGATGAGCTTAATGGTATCGCTCCTAACCACCACAAGACCCGCATGATCTCTCAAGAGAATAATCAGCAAATTAAATCACAGAAGAGGAAGATTTCCAAAACACGAAAGGTTACAAGATGAAATCTGGATTCAAAATAAACCTTATATATCATAGTCCTTATCATCTTTGATTCTTTTATTTATTCATTTCATTTTTTGTTGTTGATATTTTGAAAATTTTAGTTTCTAATCAGGGTCTGGTGGTGGGCAGCAGGAACCCAAGTTGATACACAGCAATGTCATGGGGAGGTTGCAAAATGTCAGAACCTGTACGTATATTCTATACTTATCTGCACCTCCACTCTTATTTAGTAAAGCAACCAGTCCTGGGGTTGGGAGTAGACTGGTTATCTATCTAGCTCTGTTGTTCAGAGACACAAAGAGTCAATATCTTTTGCAAGAAAGCAGGTATCTACAGTAAATTTTCATACATGTTATAATGATATTAATTATCCTCCAGCCCAGCCATACCAGAGAAAATCTACATTAATCAAATTGAAAGTGACACTAATATATGAAATATGATTCATCAACCCTTGTTACCTGAAATATATGTATAAGCGAATGACTTGAAAATGGAGGTGCATGAATGCTATAAAAGCCTTTATGATCTATATTGTCAGTATGGAATATGGTGACATTGCGGTGTCCACTGGGAACTCTAGTATCTACAACTATCACTACCGGTGGCGGTGTGCAGGCAGCAGCACTCCATGCTGTGGCGCCATCTGTTGTGGGCAGACCCGTCGCCATGACAACACCAACTGCGGTGGCGCCCACTGGTGCTGGGGCCACCAGCGGTGACCCAGGGGGTCCCCCTGGAGGCCAAGTGGGGCAGTAACTGACCCGCGTAAACTCATCTACGAGGTCCACCTCTGATACGAAGCCGTCGCTCGGCGGTGTTGCCGTCACCTGTTCCGTTGAATGTGAAGATGTCCGTAAAGTCGGTGGTGTCGATGATGTCACAAGGGGTGATTGTGCAGGGGACTGGTCGATGCTACTGTTGGCAGATGATGAGGCGGCGGAGGGCGACGTCTCAGGATGATGAAGGTGTGGGTGGTATGGGTGATGTTGGCTATGGTAGGGTGAGGGTGTGGCTGAACTGGGTGTACCGAGGGGTGACCGTTCTGGGGTATTACCAGGTAGAACTAATGGTGATGTGGCAGTGGTGGAAGGTGACAATACAGAGGGTGTGGGTTGGGCGGAGGGTGTCGCAGAGGGCGTGGAGTAAGGAGTAGCTTGTGGAGACGGGGACGGGGATGGAGAACCTCCCGTTACTGCACCCGCTGGAGTCTCGCCAACTCGCCGCTTAAAGTGTGCCTCACGCTCCTGTCGCTGCTCCTTCACCACCTCCGCCGCCTTCATCGCCAAAACATTTGCCTCGTCTAGGTCGCTCGTCACCTGTAGGAGATGAATGCAATAATTATACAATCATCCACTTGTCATTCAAAAATTTATTCTGAACTGACCACAAGAAATTGCCTCATTTCTGCTGTAATATATTTCCCACCTTTCAGGATGTCTGATACCTTGTAATAGCAAACATCTTTGCTTTTTAATGTAAGAATCAAACTACTTCCGATATGGGTAAAAAGAAAATATATTCCATTCATTTGTTTATTCAGTTATGAGCTATTTATCAATATTATCTATTACAAAAGTACTTATAAGCTATCGCCCTCCTGATATTAAAATTAATTGATTAAGTTTTACACATTTATGGAAAACCAGGATTTAAATTACTAATACTGACACGCAGTGAAAGTAAACCATTTAGCAAACAAAAAAGAAATGCTTGCATTGGCAAATCCAGTACTAAAACGAGAACCAAAGACCATGTTGAAGATGTTCAACTTTGACTTTACGAAGAGACACGAAATATACTAAAGCCAACCAAGCGTAATACTACTCTAACAAAATACCATGTCACCATCGACATATCTGTAAGAAGCGTAAATGACAGAGTAACGTCTGAAATAGTTAATACACACAAAAAAAATTTACAGAAGCAGATTGTATTCCAAAGAGAGAAGTAATTCTACGCATGGAAATCAATTATCAATTCGTGAACAAAATATATGACTCCTGGTGTAGAAGTGCCTCTTAACATGAAAATAGAGAAAAAAAAGGATCAAAAGGGACTTTTTTTTTCGGGGGGGGGGGGGTCGTTGTGTTGTTGTTTTTTGCGTGATGAAATTGCTGGCATATCACAAATCCCCCTTTTATTTCTCAGCTACTTAAAATCAAGGTTTTTATATGTCATGGCAGCTCTTTTATACAGTGTCTAGATGCCTTAAAAAGAAGACATATTTGAATGTTTGTAGCTTCTCTTCTGACAGTGCCTTTTCGTGTATGTATAAATGGGTGCCTTTTAGAATTTTTTCTGTGATGCGAAAAATAACCAGAAAATCCTTAAGCACAGCTAATGCGGCTGAGAACCAAAGAGAATAAACTGACACAGTGAATAGGCACTACACTGCCACCAAACAGTGTATACTGCAACCACTTTACTCAGTCGCGTATGAAGCTTTAACTTACGCTGAGTAGAGAGGCACTACCCAGCCGCTGTAGGGTGTAACGTAAGGCATTCAGACCTATCAGGTCAAACTAATGTCCGCACGACACCGGCCAGGGCAGCACAATAACAAAGCACAAACAGGTCAACTTTGCTCCTCTAAGTTTAACCACGTATACCTAAAGTCTTATCTCTAGTCACATCCAAAGCAGTCCTAGGTTGTGTAAGTTCACGCCTTTACAGTCAACATCACAACGAATTTTAGTGCTTATGATATTAGACCCTAAAACTGTCAACTAGCAGTGTTCTACACATTGTGCTTCATTTAATCTGGTTTAGTTTCATCATCATTTGCTTTTCTAATTGAAAGTAGTGCAATTCAAGGAGATACCAACACCAGTATTCCCTGCTCATTAACTATTTTTCTCATATCTTTATATGATCTAGACAAAACAAGTAAATGCTGACCTCTGAGGGTGACCACCGGGACTTCTCGTTACTGTCTGTTGTACTGTAACCTGAATCCACCGTATGTCTTTTTCGCCGCTCATTTGGAGAGTCTAGATACCGGTATTCTTCAGAATTTCTGAAAATGATATATCAAGAACAATTTAATCTATACACATGACAATGTGCCTAGAAAACAAGTTCTTTTTTTTTCTACAGATAGTTAATGATCTTACGAATATTTAATGTCAGTTTACTTACGGTTGGCCAAGCCCTGCTTTGCGTGGATGCCGTCGGAGTTCAACATCTGACATGATGACGCCCCGCCGCCGGTCTTCCCGAGCTGCCGCCGTGTGTAGATACTTTATTATGTGAACTAAACCTTTGGTACATATCTGGAAATACACAGATATATGTTAATTTGGTTTAGATATTATAAAGTTGCAAAACAATCATTGATCTCATTGATGCAGTTCAAACATGAAAAGCCCATAGTATAGCACTTTTCTTTGAAAGTCGTTTACTATAATTCATTTATATTAATAACAAACACCTACAAAAAGCCCTTTAAAGCACAATAAAGTGAAATACATCAAAGTACTCACATTAGCAGGTGGACAGACTAGAGGGTTGTGGTCGACGTGGAATTCTTGTAACGTACTGATTTGTCGATACTCACACGGAATGTGAGATATTCGATTACCAGAAAAGTCTAATTTTGTTAATTGTAATTTACTAATATCTGCAACAAAGAAGAGAAAACACGTACATCACTAGGAGTAAATCGTCATAGAGCAGGTTTAAGATGATGATTTCATTGCTATGATCATATATTTAAAACCCTTGAATTTGATTTGACTTTCTATTACATGGTTCCCTTCGTAGCTGGTGCTTAAAAATAATCATAGCAATCAATACTGCATTTCTAATAAATATCTGAAAATAACGTTAACCAGTTACTGGTAAAGTTACTTAAGGTAACATAGAAATCATCATATTTAACCCATTGAGGGCTAGCATCGACTATAGTCGTCACCATGGTAGGCCTAGCATCGACTATAGTCGACACCATGGCAGGTCTAGCGTCGACTATAGTCGATGCCAGTTATATAGAATTAGTATAGGAATTGAAAATAGGCTCGTCCTCTAGGAACTATACTTTTTTCAGAGGCCGTCCCCATGGCCAGGGCAACAATTTTTGCTCTGCCCTTAAAGGGTTAAATTACATATCTTGGTACCGCAGAATACTCATTAGTCTACGTGGATGCACAACATTTTGTATAGATCCTTACCTACAGGAAGTTCTACTAATAGGTTTCGCCGTACATTTAACGACCGTAAAGATTCTAAGTCGCCCATTTGTACAGGTAGGTGCGTGATATCGTTACAGCTCACGTCCTGAAAGGTCAAGTTAGCAATTATTACAATACAAATCTGATCTTATGACCTGTGCGGTAAACCCTGTAAGGGCAGCATGAATGCAGCTCAGAGAGAACCTCGTCAGTTCTATCCAACATGGTCAATTCAGTACAGGAAGATCCCCATAAGATATCAGTTCAGTGCTGGTGAACCACCAATACTGAACTGATGCATTATGACGAAATGGTAACACACATTATAATTCAATTCTCATGCTAACTCAATTAACTGACTGACACTCAGACTCAAAACAAGCTGCATACCCCTGCAATATTTAAGTCCTCTCTTGACACACTCTACATGCAGGAACATTCAGTCAATACAATGGAAATTCTTATCACTTTTCAATAGGATGAGTTGCTCACCAAGTCCATGAGTCGTTCTAGTTTCCCGATCTCCTCGGGTAAAGAGACAAGTTTATTGTTAGCGGCATGTAGCACCTCTAGTCCGGGTAACTCAGACAGGAAAGGCGGTAACGTCGTCAGCTGATTCCGGCTGAAACACACATGTATGCACAATTATAACTCTGTATCATAAAGTGTCATTTCCTGGTGGTACTATCTTTGATACAAAGGTAATGCATGTATCTAAATTTATTTTGCATCAGATAGTACATATTTCAGCATCAACAAATTGTTATTGTAATGACCTCTGAGATATAGCAGTGAGTTGCAAAGGACAAAATAGTGTCAGTGGTAAGTTGACATTGCAAACACCAGATGGCAGTTATGTCCCATGGAAGGAAATAGAAAAATCACTGCGTACAGTATATGAGTGTTAAGTGGGTTGAGGTGAACCAGGACCTTCAGTTGGGTAACCCAATGTGGCAGTATAGTGGGGTTGAGGTATACCAGGGCCTGCAGTTGGATAAGGGCACGTGGCAGTATAGTGGGTACATACCTGAGGTTGAGGTGTACAAGGGCTTGTAGTTGGATAAGGGCACGTGGCAGTATAGTGGGTACATACCTGAGTGAGTGAGTAATAGAGGTTTAACGCCATTTCGACAGCTAAGGTCATATTCATGGCGAGAACTACATTACACAATTTCAGAGGAATGTGTCAGTGCCCGCGCATATGTGCACCACACACATCCTGAGGGGATAGGAAAGAGGAGAAATAGACCCCTTTAAGTGGGCTAGGGAGGCCCGGGTACATACCTGAGGTTGAGGTATACTAGGGCTTGTAGTTGGATAAGGGCGTGTGGCAGTATAGTGGGTACATACCTGAGGTTGAGGTATACAAGGGCTTGTAGTTGGATAAGGGCGTGTGGCAGTATAGTGGGTACATACCTGAGGTTGAGGTATACTAGGGCTTGTAGTTGGATAAGGGCGTGTGGCAGTATAGTGGGTACATACCTGAGGTTGAGGTATACTAGGGCTTGTAGTTGGATAAGGGCGTGTGGCAGTATAGTGGGTACATACCTGAGGTTGAGGTATACTAGGGCTTGTAGTTGGATAAGGGCGTGTGGCAGTATAGTGGGTACATACCTGAGGTTGAGGTATACTAGGGCTTGTAGTTGGATAAGGGCGTGTGGCAGTATAGTGGGTACATACCTGAGGTTGAGGTATACAAGGGCTTGTAGTTGGATAAGGGTGTGTGGCAGTATAGTGGGTACATACCTGAGGTTGAGGTGTACAAGGGCTTGTAGTTGGATAAGGGCGTGTGGCAGTACCCGGAGTACATTGTGGTAGATGTCCAGACGTTCCAGCGACCGGAAGTCACACACCTCTCGGGGTATGTCTGCCATCCTATTCTTGGATAGGTCTGAAATCAGAGAAAAGGACATTGGTCATTCATCTTGTTGGATGAATTCAAATAGAAAAATTTTAATTCATTTGTAGACTCTGAACTGAGAAAATATCTTTTAATTTTGACAAGAAAACACCACTTATAGTTTCTGTAAATTCCCTTGTATAATCCGAACCAGAGCCAAGTGTGGCTTATAGAATAACCTCAAAGAAGGGGTGCGGCTTATACGTGGGTACCATAGCTTCTCCCAAGCTTAGGGGTATACCTGTACGTGAATGCGCTTTATACATGGGACTTTAATGTATAAGTAATATATCACATTTCTGTCATCTACTTTTCATAGTCAGTCTATAGGTGAGGTTGGCACGTATCACAGGTTTGCAGGTTTAATTCTAGAAACTTACCTGATTGACATGGGACCAATCTGGGTGGCTCTATCTATTGAGGTTATACAGTATATACTGAATCTTTAATCAGTCATATTGGCCTGGGTTCCGGGAAGCCAAAAACGCTGCTGATACATATAGCCTCCACCCACACACATTCTCACCTCACTGCATACCGTTACCAGGCCGCTAGGTACACCGCCCATCACTAGGCCTACTTGGAGACCACAGGTATTCCTACACTTTTTACATTAACCCTCTACCCTCCGCACAGATCCTATTTCTCACCTTACTCCTGCCACTCGGGCAGAAGGTCACATAGCACTACTTCTCATATGTTCATACATCTATATCGGTACTTATTTTTGTACAATTCTCAGGGGGGATCAAATAGGAAAACTAGTTACAGCACAATCCCTTCAATTCAGGGTATCTGTGGGAAGGCCATACGGCCATATATGGTCCTATCACCTCAATCGACCCCCTCTATGAGGTTTTCGCTTCTTCTCACCCTTGCTTATTGGACCAATGGTGAGACTTTTATCTAGTTTTGGCTTATTCTGAGACCCAAGTTGTAAAGCTTTCTGTTGGGTAGAGGGTGACCTAAAGCAGTTCTAGAGGGGGCTGCAGGGGACCTAAAATTGTGCCAGAGTTGTAAGGCCCTTCTGTGGACAGAGGGTGACCTAACACTGTGTCAGAGTTGTAAGGCCCTTCTGTAGACAGAGGGTGATCTAACACAGTACCAGAGTTGTAAGGCCCTTCTGTGGGGCAGAGGGTGAGCTAACACTGTGCCAGAGTTGTAAGGCCCTTCTGTGGGACAGAGGGTGGCCTAACACAGTACCAGAGTTGTAAGGCCCTTCTGTGGACAGAGGGTGAGCTAACACTGTGCCAGAGTTGTAAGGCCCTTCTGTGGGACAGAGGGTGGCCTAACACAGTACCAGAGTTGTAAGGCTCTTCTGTGGACAGAGGGTGATCTTACACTGTGCCAGAGTTGTAAGGCCCTTCTGTGGGACAGAGGGTGGCCTAACACAGTACCAGAGTTGTAAGGCCCTTCTGTGGAACAGAGGGTGCCCTAACACTGTGCCAGAGTTGTAAGGCCCTTCTGTGGGACAGAGGGTGGCCTAACACAGTACCAGAGTTGAAAGGCTCTTCTGTGGGACAGAGGGTGATCTAACACAGTACCAGAGTTGTAAGGCCCTTCTGTGGAACAGAGGGTGCCCTAACACTGTGAGTGCGTGAGTAATAGATGTTTAACGCCATTTCAACAGCTAAGGTCATATTCATGGCGAGAACTACATTACACAATTGAGGAATGTGTCGGTGCCCGCGCATATGTGCACCACACACATCCTGAGGGGATAGGAAAGAGGAGATACAGACCCTACAGTGGGTTAGGGACGCCAGTCCCTAACACTGTACCAGAGTTGTAAGGCCCTTCAGTGGGACAGAGGGTGACCTAACACAGTACCAGAGTTGTAAGGCCCTTCTGTGGATAGATTGATTGATTGATTTGTGTTTTACAGCACTTTAGCGGCACTAAGTGGCTATCTCGTGCTTCACAGGTTGATAATTTAACAGAGGAATGTGTCAGTGCCCGCGCATATATGCACCACACACATCCTGAGGGGATAGGAAAGAGGAGATACAGACCCTACAGTGGGTTAGGGACGCCAGTCCCTAACACTGTACCAGAGTTGTAAGGCCCTTCAGTGGGACAGAGGGTGACCTAACACAGTACCTGAGTTGTAAGGCCCTTCTGTGGATAGATTGATTGATTGATTTGTGTTTTACAGCACTTTAGCGGCACTAAGTGGCTATCTCGTGCTTCACAGGTTGATAATTTAACAGAGGAATGTGTCAGTGCCCGCGCATATGTGCACCACACACATCCTGAGGGGATAGGAAAGAGGAGATATAGACCCTTTTAAGTGGGCTAGGGAAGCCTGTTCTGTGGATAGAGGGTGACCTACTGTAATACCCTGTTTATAAGGCGCACCCTGCATATAAAACGCACCTAGAGTTTATGGATATGGTTAATAGTTTTAACAGTTGCAATGCCCTTCCTTTGGGACAGAGGGTGGCCTATGGTAACGCTATTCCAAAGTTGTCAAGCCCCATGTGTGGCTGAAGGGGCCTTAACACCGTAACAGTTTAAAAGCCTCCTATGAAGCTGGAGGTGAACTAACACTGTAACAGAGCTTTAATACATACTCCTATACATAGCATAGCCTACTAGTGGTCAGTTGAGTTATGACCTGTTGCCAGTTATCGACTAATACTGTAAACTGTAATGGTCTACTCAGCCTCTCACCATCACCACCCGGGGCACACCTCCAGCACCTGATCCCCCAGCCTGGGGCTGGTATTACACAGTATTAGCACCCTGTGTGGTACATACAGGGGGAACTGCTGATCAGGGGCAAACAGGGGATCAAACTAAGGGTGGGGAGAGATTGAAAAGCCCCAGACTAATTGCAACTATCCAGCCAGGGCTAGGTCATGTACACAGTGGTATGGCTCTCCAGGGAATACTGATTTTCATGATTAGGCACCCTAGCACTAATTGGAAGTCTGATTAGCACTGTCCCTTATATGTATGTCGTGGGCCTCCTTCCAGCAATGTGAAGGCATACGTCTGGTGTTTATTACAAACCTGGTGCTTTAGCTTTACTATTTCGGATATCTTCTTCCCCTAGCCCCTATTTGAGACAGGCGGCTGTTCATTTGCGACACAACGACGCGATGATATGCTATGCAGCTTTATCAGCATGGCTGAGCACACTGCTGATAACAGAACCCAACTTTGCACCATTACCCATGTAGCACTAACTACTCATTATTCATGTTGGACTGCCTGGATCACCGATAGTAGTCAGGCTCTAGTGGCATGTGAAAGGCTCATAAAATGTATAGTACCAGTACCTCAAAGTCTGCAGAAGACAGCTGTAATTCTGTTTGTTATTTTTCACATTACCTAGATACCAGAAAAAAGTAATTTTTGTGTACCGTAATCTCCCGCGTATAAGACGCGTCCTCTTTGCCAAACAAATGCCTGGTGCGTCTTATAGGATTTTTTCAAGTTGGGTGTGCGTCTTATACGAGGGGTAATTTTACTATAGAACAGTACTGGATTGACAAAAATCACCCCTAAGAGGTGCGTCTTATACGCGAAAATGCATGTAATGAGTTTGGGGTGCATCTTATGCGCGCAGCGCGTCTTCTACGCGGGAGATTACGGTAAATAAGTTCTGATTACCAAAATATATGGTATATTACCACATGGTCAGGGGCCAAGATAAAAGACAATTCATCATTCACAGATGAAAGTAAAGTGAACAGTATAAATACATATTCCCAGAAGATCCCTCAAAAGATTGCCTAAGACTTGTTCTTTTATCTGGCATGTGCCCAATGCTGTTTGCTTTCTTTCCATTTTTCATGTGTTTAACCCTGTACAATGCCTCTGGCTTAGGTTTACGCTCACTGGTTTGCATGGTACACCAATCCAGCAATGGAAAGTCTACTCGCCAACACTGCATTCGAGTATCATGCTGACCTCACGGGAGTGATCAACAGTGTCTGATTTGCAAAGCACATGGATGCAGCATTGCCCGGGTTAATTTTTCTGTATACTTTGGACGAATGGGTATAATGTATTGATGCAATGCACAACTCTTTCAGGGTTAACCATAGTGTTCATATTACATTTTTATTTTATCTCCATGCCCATTGTTTTTGCTTCCTCCTGGCTGTATGTAAGTGGGTGTGACGTGTGGGCTGCAGCTGGTACCCTGCCAATGTCCACATAGTGGGGCTGCAGACACGTAGGGTACCAGCTGAGGACGGCTGTATATATACCTGGTAACTCTTAATACCCCATCTTCACATACACTAGTACAGGTACACCCACCATGGTAGTCATGGCAACCACAGACACGCTCCTTCTCCTTCTGCTGCTCACACAGGTCCCTCCTCCTGGTCCTCAGGTGTTGTGTATGTTAAGTCCAGATAGGACCCTGGTGTAAGTGCATATAGAGATCACTGCTAAACTCCCAATGTCCTGTTGTCACTGATATAGATTAGAAAATCGTGCCTATAACCTTTTGAATTTTGTAGTTTTAGCATTGTCCTGTATTATTTAATACCTTACCTTAAGTGATGGGTACCTTATTGGTTTACTGCCTGGTGGGGCCTTTCTATAGGCAAACCAGACTGCAACAAGATCAATGCTTTTCACTTGATTTCGACATTTTTTTTTAAAACGTTGCTTGTCCTATACAGTAGTGATTGCATCTTATGTTAGACATAAGCTGTCAGAAATAGACTCTTATATATAATGTGTGAGGTTTTACAGCATCGTGTTTTTTTTTCAGCCCTTCTCGATGCCCTTTTCAGCATTATAATTCTTTTGCAGTTTCCTTTTTAACAGTTTTCATTTGAAGATATCTAATATCTTTATCACTAATCTACAAAAATCCCTTGTTAAAAGCACTTATCATTATGCAGTGAATACTGCATGTCCCGTGAGTTCATAGGATGCCAGCTTCACTCCCAGGTACATGACAAGTTCACAACATATCTAGCCCTACGTCTTGCTACTGGATAATTTGATATAAAATTGCCATCGTTCTCATATAAGATGAAATGCATGTAGGCAATTGCCCTTGTCGAATCGCTTTTGGCAAAGAGAGACTAAAACCAGTATGGGGTACTAAGAGGAAAGGGCCCAGGGCACAAGGTTTTGGCAAAGTAGCCAAATTGTCTATTCCCAGCTGATAGTCTCACTGGTGATGGTTTCATAATCCGGTGTATAGATCTTGGGGTGGTTCTAGCACATCTGCCACATTTAGACTTGACCTAAAGCCATAGTGTCCAGTCACCATGGTGATTAAATTCAAGGTAAATAAATGGTGACCCCCTACCCCCCGGGCCCCTACCCCCAATGCCTCCCACAACCCAGGGCTATGCCTCACTTGATACTATAAAAGAAATCGGACCCTCAGAGGCAAAATTTAGAACTGGACAAATTTGAATTACTACTGAAGAGGCATTGGGTTACATACATCTGCATTATTAGTACCCAGAAGAGTGACATCAATTTTACTTCAGTAGAAAGTCTATTGATGGAATACTAACGGCTCACACAATAGAGGATCAAAGAGTTTAAGTGTA
The DNA here is from genome assembly GCA_949317995.1 of Acholoe squamosa. NCBI lineage: Eukaryota > Metazoa > Annelida > Polychaeta > Phyllodocida > Polynoidae > Acholoe > Acholoe squamosa. The sequence continues at coordinate 21,211,645 of OX439047.1, read as the reverse complement.
CAAGGCTGTCGCCTGTGGCATCAAACAATGACATGCTATATGGTCACCAAAGGCATGTTAAAGAGAATGCCATTTACCACCACACAGGTGACTGTCATAGATATATCATGTAGCCATATTTTGGGTACATGTGTCATATGAATAATACTCTGCCCAAGGGTTAACCCTGAGGGGGTCGGCTGAGAGCAAAAAATATAAACACACTCCCAGCTTCCAGCCCTCTGACTTTCCTATCTCCATATGAAGTACTGTACCTAGCGTACAACGCACACATTGGCATCAGGAGGTTGCTATAAGAAGGCACACTTCATCTCAGGGGCGTGGGAAGCAGATTCAGAGTGGGTGGGACCAGGGGGGGTTTCTGCAATTTTTGACCTCCCTTTGCTTGACCTTTTAGTTTTGACCTTTTGAGGAGTTGGCCAAAAGTGGGGGGGGGGGGGCATGTCCCCCCTGCTTTCTACGCCCATGCATCTGCAATTTGCGTGCATGTATACTGTAGTGAACAGTTTTAATAAGGGCAGTCCCATACAAACGCAGGGAGAATCAGGGGCTGAAACACGTTAGCAAATGTGTGCTAAAGCGGGCCACTGCGGCTTAAATGCATAGTATTTATAGTTGTGGGTGCAGGGACTAAGATATGAACAAAGTGTGACGTCACACACAATACACAAACGCCCCCTGACATCGTCACGCCACCTGGTGACAAAAACACAAGGTGACGTAATTATGTATCCACGTGACCAGACTAAGATAAGTGCCCTCATCACGTGGTCCCCTGGTGATGAAATCTGTCATAGACAGAGATAATAAACCCGCCCCAGGAAAACCTTCCTCGTGTCTTCTGGCAGTTTGCTCTCTTTTTACTATAATTATCCTCCTTTTTGGCTTGATAACTACCACAAAAGTTCACATGCCCAGCAGCTGTGGCTTATAAGTGAAATAGAAATGTGTTTGTTTATTTTCAGCTCGAAGGATGCTCGAAATATGTGTGTGGCCTAGAGGAATATTGTACAATGCCTAAACTGCAAAAAAAATTAAAACCCTTGCAGTAACTTATAAGATTTCAGATGTTCCTCACACACAAAACTTTATCACATGCTCTTCTACTTTATGGCCATGCATTGAAATGAGGTGAATCCTTTTTCTTAAGTACAAAAGAAAAGTAATCTGTCCCGAGATTAAGTGAATAATGTCTATAAATATAATTATCCATGTAGCCCTGCACACAAGGAGAAAACTTGAGGATACGGAGTGTATACAGCTTAGCACTTTAACAAAAAGCAGGGAGACCAACACCCACTGTTACTTCTATTCCAAGTGTCTCTAAAGTTGAGTTTCCTTTGAGGATCCAGAACCTCTTCATAAGCCTGCCCATACCCCCACTGTGAAACTCTTTTCTCTCCCCCATACAAACCTATGAGTGTGAGTGAGTGAGACACATGTAAGAACATGTCAGCTCGCACTCCCTGGGTCAGAGGTCAGACTGGGGTTTGTTTCTGACCTGGTTACCATGGCAACCTACTGTGTGCTGGTCTTTGTAGTGTCAGGTAAACACAGGCAGGGGGCAGTACAGGCTGCTAGAGACAGGTGGGCTGGAAATGACGTATTTTGGCTGCTATGTAAAGGTGAGGATAGCCATAGAGAAGGTACAAATAAATCCAAAAACTCAGGTTTCTGCGGTGGTAGGTACCTATTGTAGTAGACTGGTGGCAGTCCCAGGGCCTTTTTTTGTTGTTGTTTTATACCCATATGACTTTACTCCCCCCCCCTCCTTCTCTCTACTGTGCTCAGCTCCACTAGTAATACCGTATTTTCATTTCACTTCAATTCTCTTAGACTTATCTTAGATAAATCTATAAACTTAAACAATGCATAAAGTTTGGTGGTCATATTTAGTGGCCAACAAGTTCAGAGAAATACAACTGAAAGAGCATGAACCCCAAAAACTTGTTGTCATTGTTATTCTGATAATGGAAACTGACAATCCTTAGTACCTCTGTGACTGTGAGTAACAAAAAGGGCATATTAAGACCAACTTGGTCTATCCTTAGACATATATGGAACCAATATTGGCGGAAATGAAGAAAGCAGACGACAATTGACGACTTACGTAATCTCCCGCGTATAAGGCGCGTCTTATACGCGGGGTTTTAGTTCTACCTGGATCCACAAGGGGGAAACCAAGACCTTTCTTTTGACATGTTACACTCCCATATGGCCACATATGCTGCATATGGGGTCCAGTGGGGTCCTGGGGGTCCAAGCAACACATAGCTTTTTGAATTTTGAGAATCCATTCAGTAGAAGAGAAGTTATGATTTTTTTTATTTTTTTGACCATATTCTAAAACTCTAGGTGCGCCTTATACGCGGGGTGCGCCTTATACGCGGGAGATTACGGTAAATGTAGCGCAGACAAAGGTCAGCTGGACAGGCCTTGTTTTGGTGCTGCAGCAGGTACATCAGTAAATGTCAGCAGGGCTGAATGTCAGAGTACTGTGTGGAGGAGGATGCTACTCCTCCTGCACCTTATGGTCTGCCCTCATCCCTTATAATGTCTTATTTAGACTGTATAGACTACTCTAGACGCCTGTTCAATATGTCTGGTACTACAGGTAACGGTAAATGGCCCTGCATGTGTAGAGTTGGGAGAAATACATTTTGCAGCTACAAACTCTCTACAAATCCAGCAAGAACCTTCTAAGACTTTCCGATACAAAGTTTCATTAGAATGATCTTATTATCCACTATTAATATGGCCAGAAGAACTGATCATTTGTAAATATATACTGTGATAGTAGTACTGTTATCAAGTAGCGTTATAATCTAAATTTCAGCCACCTAATTCGTAGAGAATAATACATTTATACAATGTTGGCTAGTGCTGGAGATTAGTATCTACATGTATAATGTTGGGAATGGAACATTGTCGTTGTGTTTGTATAGTCACTATTAGGACTGCCACCTGCCCTGTATGACCAGACTGTCGTGATGGCTAATTAATGGCTATTCATTAACCTACTTGTGGACAATGATATTAGTCACAGCAAAATGGCGCATATCACTATTATGATGCGTGAGTTGACCCACATGCAGGAGGGTCACTCCGGTCGTTGAAACTAGACAGTGACTTAATACAATATTGGCGTGCATGAGCGCCAGGGTCCCAAATAAATGCATGTCTGATATATATGTGCCATGGTATCATGGCATCTAAAATACTAAGCGCATGGACAAATATAAGGCCGGCATGGTATCCAAACCCAAATGGCGTTACACTGTACTCTACTCTACTAGTTACATCCAACGTGTGAAATTCTACACTACATACCAATTATAGCAAAAAATATAATATTGACTATTTTATTCTCCAACAGGAGCGTGGAGTTTGACCTCCATTGTACCTGTACCCCCCTCCCTCCCACCGAATCCTTAACATTTGACCATTAAACAATTTTAGGGTCACATAGCGAATCAATATGCTATGCCTATTTATCAGCATAATGGTTTAGCCCAGTCGTGGCAAGGAACTCACCAGGGCTGCATCCATCCATCATACTAATCCAACAGGGCGGATACCCTCCTGAATGGTCGACATGGTGCACAAATGCAGTGCTGGCGGGTAGACTCACCAATGGTGCATCATGACAACAAAGGATCATGAACCCCAGAGGCATCATTCAGCATTTAAAGTGTTAAATGGCTAACCCCCCCCACACACACACACACACACATCCAGCACTCTCCACACCTCACTCCTTCAGCCCTGACAGTTACCCTTTACCATTCTACACTCATATCCTGACAACATCCCTCTGTATTGATTAATTATTCACGTTGGGTCCAATTTGCTCATCTATTACACATTACTAGTACTTCTGGGGTGGTAGAGGGGTGGGTGGAAGGGTTTGGGGAGGGAGGCCAATCTGGCCCCAGCTCGACCACTAGCGTGAGTCGTCTCTGGCGACCAGCATTTACGGGTAAAAGTAGTTCTGGCCGCTGGTTGCTGTAGTGGTTAAACGTAGGCAGGTATAATGCGTAGTAATATTCCCCAGAATATGGGGACCCACAATCCCCAAACACGAGAGATGAAGTTCCCTGAATCCCGACCGGATGAGACTGGAGGGAGGCTGGGGATGTGAATGGCCAGTGGGCGTGGCAATGGAGTGAAGGGGTGGGGGATGGGTTGTGTGAAGGGCATTCTGTAGGTTGACCCCTGGCTTTTACCAACAATGGAACCTGATGTGAGGCACACTTTGAATGGCCACAGTTATTATTGGCCTGAATGGTCCATGTGGTTGTCTAGACTAGCATAGATTCTAATTGTATGAACCAATGTGGAACAGGGACTAGAAGCAATCTCAGCTCCCTAAAATGAAGCCACTGATTCACATAGTAGCAACCCGGTAATACTAGTATGGCAATCACAAATTTACTATCATATTGCTACTTAAATTATGTATACAGAACACGTATTCTCGTATTGATTTTCGTTTCCTGTACAGCACAAATACAAAGAAATTAGGAAAGGAAAAAAAATGAAACAAAGTCAATTCAGCATTTAAAGATTAATCACTACCATTTCCCATTTACCACACCAAAGGTGTTCAGTTAAATTGATGCTACGGGCCTTTTGCATGAATTCTGTTTCTAGTGTAAATACTCCCTTGAAAATGTCACGCGCCCATTCATTGATCCAACAGCAGGATAATTACAAGTGTCTAGCAATGATTGAAGCCCCCTAGCGGAGAACAGGTGACTTAACCGGAAGTAGATGACTCAACGTCTACATCATATGGAAAAGGACAAAAAATGTCCCAAAAACAGTCAAAAAGTAAATCAGTCACCCAACAGGATTCAATTATCATGGAAGTAGCTTTATTTCGTTTGGAAGTTGAGATTTGCAGTTGGACTATTGTACTCGACTTGTCGTTTTGGCCTCTTTGATGTAAAACTATACTTCTGTAAAATTAACTTCTTTGGTCAATTTCAACTCGACAAAAATAAAAGCCTCAATTCTTTATTTAAATATATGGGCCAAGGGCTTGGGTCCTCTACATTTTGTTTATTGGCCTTGTGCCAGAGGGGGTGGGACCAAATGTCAAAGATGTGCCAATTACCAGGTATGCCATGATGGGTTCGGGTTACCACTGAGAACCTTTTGGGAGGCAGCAATACACGTATCACGCTACATAACACAAAGTGTGCCTTGTTTAGGTCTAGGGGTTTGACATAGTTACTGTGAACCAACTTTACAAAGTGGGGATCTGTGATTTCACATCAAAGTCTGATTGATGATCACCCAATTTGACATTAAACAGAGAAATTGGACATGTATGCATTGACTCCTTATCCCCATTTAGTCCTCTAGCAAACATGCCAAAGGATTTACTTTTTAGGGAAGCAATCTGACCAGATTTGACTTTGTCAAAACCATGAAATTAGTGACAAAAAGTCACCTTCCATGTAGCATGTACATGTTAGCATGTTCATATCCTGAAACACAGCATGTTATAGCAATATTAGCATGTGAAGTGGTCCAACTCTCTCCCCACTCCCTATTCTGTTATCCCCCATCCCCAGACCCCCTGGACGCCGTATACCATTTGGCAGGTGGCAGTATCCATCATTCAGCAGAGGAGAACCCCAGGGGGATGGTAATTGTCCTACCGCGGGTACTCCATGGATAACTATCACAGTGTCTATTACCATTATCTCTACCCATTATGTAGACTAGGCTCTACCTGTGACTGTCATATTTACCCATTATCCTAATCTCTACCAATTATATGTACTAGTACCGAACTATAACCGTCAAATTTAAGAATGTCCATTATCAGGGTACTTAACCATTAAATATAAGTGTAGAGAAATGTCCCAACCTGAGGACATATGCTTTCAAGTAACTGCCTTTTTAGTATTAGTACTTAGCCCAAGATCTTGGCATACACAATATACCCAATTTATTTTACAGCCAATTCATTATGTACATCTTTGCCTACTACCGTGGGTATTTAAACATCAAAATGACTCTCTATGTGACTGAGGAATACTGTAGGTATAGCATGTTCATGTAAGCCCCGCCCCCTCCTGTAGGCCATGTTATACACCCATGTAGAGGGCCCCAGACGGGTAAAATCGACAAGGGGACAAAGCCATTTCTTAAAATCGACAAGGGACATGGTCTTGAGGGACAAGTGACAAGGCCACCTCTTTAAAAATCGACAAGGGACATGGACTTAGAGACAAGGGACAAAGCCACTTCTTAAAATCGACAAAGGACATGGGTTTGAGAGACAAAGGACAACAACCACTTCTTAGAATCGACAATGGACATGGGACCCCCTGTCTAGGGCCCTATGTAGTGGTGGGTTTACATTGGTAGTAACATGATCATGTCATATAGAACACGCCTGTATTGTAACACTGCTACTGTTATACAACCAGTCCCTGGTTATAGTGTCAAGTTTACACCACACTGGTCGTAATATTTACCTGTCTGGGTGCAGCTCTAACATTAACCGTTAAGGGCCACATAGTGTTTTTAATAATCTGTCCCCATTCGTCTTAAGATGCATGGATGCAGCCCTGACAAGCCTATCGTCAACAGGGCTGCATTCACACTGGAATGTATGGTGCATGGATGCCGCATGGATGCAGCCCTGGTGATAAGACTCACCAGGATGGTATTCATGCAACATGACAACAAAGGACTTGGACGCTATGTATTAAAGGATTAAGCGGCCCTTTTAGAGCTAATACCCCCCCCCCGTGTCTGGCAGCCTTAACCTACCACTAATCCTATACACTGATCCCGACATGGGGATCAAAACATGTAATACATGTATACTCCATTAAGCACACACGAGTATAGGTATATTTTGTGAAGCACCAGACAAAGCAGCTCCAACAACCAATATTCATACCTAAAACGATTCGACATGTATTAGGTAGCTGACCCCATTTGAAACTAGGTACTTGCTACAATGCAAGGCCAAGGGTGCCTTATTAGATTCTACTAAAGTCGGAATGTGTCTTATAACCAAAGTCTTTCCCAAAAGATTAAAGGTCCAGGTGTGTGTATGAGTCTGCTCTTATAGAATCAGGCCAATACATGATCCACCCAGGTCACAATCCGGCAAAAGACAATATTAGGAAAGATGCCATCAATCAAACACGTTGACCTAATGTGACTTTTACCATCACTGGGTGCATGCGATAAACATAGTGAATCGTCCCTAAATTTGGTTACAATCGATGAAAAGTCATTTTGGGTCCATATAGGAGTTTAACTGGCAGATTGGAGTGCCATAGCCCGAAATGAGAACCGTGGAGTTCTACACTAATGGGGTGACCAGCTACATTAATTGGGGGACAAGATGGCGGCTTACATGGTGTAGCATGTTAAAGCTGCATATTATGAAGAGCAGACGACATTTGCATGTTGTTGTTGCTGCACGGTCTGGGACTTATCTTGCCATTGCAGAGATCAATACATGTCAACTGTACTCCTTTAGTACTGCATAATACTTAACTGCACCATAACATAGCTGCCCACTGGTCGTCTTATTTTCCTGGAAGCACCAATTAATGGCACGTCTATTTACCAATATTGCGTTCATGTATCATGCTGATGCTACAAGGCTGATACATCCCGAAAGGGCCGGCATGATGCACTAAGGCAGTGCTGGTGAGTAGACTCACCAGCACTGCATTGGTGCCTCAGGATGACACTTGAGGCATCATGTGGCACGTTGATGCAATCATGGACGCACTCACTGACCCTGCCCCGGGTGAGGGCCATGGACTTGTAGATGAAGCATGTGAATAGATGGCCAGGTTTTATGAGATGGGAGAAGGGCTTCAAACTGACATTTACTTTATGAGCAACCCTGTGAGTTACGATAATTCTGTCTCTACACAGATCAATTGAGGTGGGGGGGGGGGGTTAGTATTATAGGAAAGACCTCAGGAAGATACTTATAAAAAGTTCATGAAACTTTATAGCGTAGATATCACTATTCTACAGTTGAGAAAAGTGCTGGCTCTCAGATCTGTACAGTTCACTACTCACAGGCTTTCTTTTTCTTCTATGTCTTTTTTCATCTTTCCTTTTACCAAGGTCCCATGTGATCAGGTTTGCCACAACCAATGCATATAGAGCATCTGGTGGTGTAATGGGAGGGTGTGAGCAGCTCGTTTACACCACTAACCCTGCCAAGGCCACATGGCGCTTCCGGGCCCATGTTCCCTTCTCGTCATGATGCCCTAATGCAGCGATGGTGAGTCCTCTTGTCAGCATTGGCGCCCCATGCTGTCCTACACTTTAACCTTTTAGGGTCATTATGATGCATGAATGTAGCCCTGGTGAGCATCATAATGACCAAAGCACATGAAGCATTAAAGAACTGTGCAGCCCTTACAGCTGTGAGAGCTGCTTACCGACCATGGAGCTACTCAGGGCAAGGGCCATCTCCTCCAGGGGAGGCCCCAATCACCACCCCTCCTCCTGAGACTAGCCTTAATAGCCCCTAACTCACACAGATCCAAGTATTAATTTCCTTGGTTGGGCAGACCTAATTAAGTAAAAGGTTGCAATTTCTATCATTTGTAACCTTTATTGATCAATAACCTAGAGATGAATATTCTGAGATAGGGTGAGTACTTTAGATGACAATCATGATTCCTATCAAACTAATTTACAACTTGAGAATAGATTGTACCGGTAGTTTCATATTCCCTTCTCAGAAATGGCCTTCTGCCTGATCTCAAAAACCCTTTATCATGATGAGCCTGTGGCAAATTGTCCGTCATTACAGTACCTCTGGCATTAGTGACAATTGGGGAAATTGAATTGACCACACTGAATGCTAAATGCCCACTCGACCTTCAGGTGTTTTGAATTTGAAAGGGAGGGACTAGATTTAAAGTTCTGAAAGAAGCTCTCACAAGTTTAGGGTTACAACCATTACAAGCTTTATGCCAATGTCAGTTTGAATATCGTGAGGGCAGATTAAATGGGTTTGCACTGTCATGTGGGAGATTTAAGAGGTGAAGGGGGGGGGGGGGGGGGGTGTAGAGTGAAAGACATTCAATTAGTGAGACAGTGTCTGTTCAACCTGAAACAGTTTTGTAAAGGGACCTAACACCAGGCAATCAGGAGATGGGGAGATTAGAATTTCAAATTAGTAAGCTAGCGTGACAAAGTCATGGACAATCTTGGTGTTCAAATGATGGGAATATTAACAAACCCAAATGCATTATGTGCATAATTTTAATCATTCTAAAATGTAGACCTTTTACCATGGATTTGTTTTCACATTTAGGCTCCTGCATGAATACAGGTGTCTTAAAATTTGCCTTCCACTAAAATTCCTTGTGTAAAGGGCTTGGTTTCTCTTCTTTATAAATCTATCATCTGTTCCTGTCTCACCCAGATGTAGTTTTAATAGCTGTCTATATCCAGATTTGATGAATATCAATAGAAGTAGCACACTGCACACAATGGACATGTATGGTTACCAAGCAAGGAAATATTTGCCTTCACAAGAGCTGGATGAAAAAATCGAGGATACCAAACTTTCTTTTCATAACCCTCTATGCATCATTGCATGTTAAAATATTCAAGTAGATTTGTGAATATCTGCAACCTCTGAATAATCACATGGGTGATTTTTTTTCTCTCTAATAGATCTGTGACTCTCTTTATTGCCCATTATCCTCTGGTTAGAAAAGGATGCAAGTACCTTAATCTCCCACATATAAGACACGTCCTCTACGCCAAACAAAATGCTGGGGGGGGTCCTATAGGATTTTTTCAAGTTGGGGGTGCGTCTTATACGAGGGGTAATTTTACTATAGAAATGTACTTATCTTACAAATTTCATCATTAAAATGTTAAAATGTATCCGAAAATGCATTTGCTGAGTTTGGGGTGCGTCTTATACGTGCAGCGCATCTTCTACGCGGGAGATTACGGTAGTGAACCTCACATCTATCTTATCCCTTTCAAGCTCCAATACCCATCTCCTACACTGGTAGGCTCTATATTAAGTTAGACATGATCTAATAGATGAGATGCGGGTTGGTGCTGGTTATCAGCTGGTCCAGACAATGTTTGTACTGACACACTCTGTGTGCTGGTACACAGACTATTTCCATGTTACCACCAGGCTGTGTTTACCTTTAATTAGACCATTAATGCAGCTTGTGGAACACCACCCATCTACTTAACCCCCCTCACCTGTCACTAACATGGGGTTAATGCACCATCACCTCTATCAGGGCACCACCATGCAATAGACGAGTTGCACAGTGGTATCCATAGCAAATTGCCTGAGCCAAAGGGGATCACTTATTTGGGTGAACAATAATTCACTTCCTCATATCCACCATCTCACATACATGATCCCTGGGTTGGTGGGGAGCACTTGAAAAGGGAGCATCAGGTCGATACTCATATGATTTATCCTTTATCAAAGTGAATTGAATTGTTACGGTATGAAGTATTTTTGGTAAACTTTTGTTTTGTTTTGTAAGTTTCAATGCAACCATTTACTAAATCCATTACAATGAAGTTCAGACTTTAAAATACATCACTTCAATGCTACATTGTAGTTAAGAGTAAAGATCTTTTACTGGAAGGGTGTGCCTTTCACTTTTAGCCCTGCTATGGACAATAGTTTGCAGTCATTTGATGCACATGTTCTAAGATGTCAAAGATGGACAATAGTTTGCAGTCATTTTATGCACATCTGCCAAGATGTGAGGGACGAACCATGGTTTGAAGCCCTTAAAAGGTCAAGGATAGTGGTCCAGGCAGCACACTCGAGGCGTTCGGTGTACAGTTTTCTGACTAGATCCAGTGCATTATGGGTAGGGGTGACCTCGAACGCTAACTACACCACCTTAGCTTGTTCCCTCCACCCCCTTCCCCCCTAGCCAGGTCTGGCTAGGCACAGGTCCCTAACTATGCTTGGGAGGGTAGTAAGTTGACTCAGGGATCAACCTTGACCCACATGGGTAGGACCAATAGGAGATGGCCTTACAAATAGCATTGATCCCTCAGCCATACTCCGAACGCCTCGAGTGGTTCTATCAAGAGTACATGAGCTAAGAAACAACTGCCCCCATACACCCTCCCCATGCATACACACACTTTGTCCTACTTCCTGCCAATCATGTCATGGTTAGGCGAACACAGAGAGTATGGCACCAGTTGCAGTACAGGGTCAGTCCACTTTATTCCAACAAGTGGTCCCCGCATGACCCCCCCCCCCCTCAGATCTGGATACCGACCATTTAAAAAAGGTTAAAGGCTTAGCAGGACATGTACATCAAGGTGCCATTTATAATGGAAATATAGAAAGCACAGCATTCGGCATTGTTGACGGGTTGTGGTGGGAGGGGATCCCGGGTGCCTGACGTGGTCAGGCTGGTCTTCCTCCCCGGTACCCTACTCAAGCTACCTTGAGTCTCGTTGACCCTTGAACCACACTCTCCAGCCTGATGTTTGGTTTGTATATACTACTAACTACAGGCAAAAGATGTGATTGGAGAAAGTTTGCGGCCACCTCTCAACTCGAGACTGACAGAAATGATGAAATAGTGATTGGCAGGGCAGGATTTGAAACTTTGATGGAGAATTACAACTGTCCTATGTACCCTTTGATAAAAATAATTACTGGAATCTTAATACCACATCTTTTTCCCTCACATTCTGCTATGATTTATGGGCGTATGGCTTCTGTACATATTTCACCAGCACTGATTATAAAAGAATCCCTCGTCAACCCCTACGTTGGCCATGTTACCCGACAGGTAAAAACTGCTGCGCAGTTAATGACCCTACAGTGAAGTTGAACATAACTCCTGATCGGTGAAACTTTGTGTTTAAAAAGCTACTATCCGGTACTTAATCCAATATACCAAACAAGGTGGAGCACTTAGGGACTTTTAATGGTTTGAAATAGTTGAGTTGAGTTCAGAGGCTAGTACTGCCCATGTGGCAGGAGGCTGGGGAAGGTGGTGTGTGGCAGAGGCCCAGGTGGGGTACAGGTAGATCCAGCCTCATCGTTAACCCTTTAAGGGGCGCATGATGCCTGCAGGTTCATGTTCTTTGTTCAGCATGATGCACCAATGCACAGCACTGGTGAAACTTCTTACCAACACTGCATTGATACACCACACTTCATGATTGTATCAGTTAGGGTTGCATGATGCATGAATGGACACCTGATAAGTAAATCACCAGGGCTGCACTCATGCATCATATTTTCTAAAAGTCAAATAGGCATCATGCGTTACAGCACCATCAGGCCTCATCATTAAGGCAATTGCCAGGTGGGCGGCAGGGGCATGGGGAGGTCAGACATGGGGTGGGGAGATGTTTGAATCATTTAAAGCCAGTGTCAGGTGTCAGATGGACATGCAGAATTTAACAGACTATGACGCACCAATACACATTACGTCTATATCATGTCTATTTTATAGTTATTTATTAAGCTTTGTTATTTTTCTTTTTATTCGTTCATTTCCTTTCTTGGTAAAGAAGTCACATACAACAGACCTCAATATTGCAATTCATGGAAATAGCATAGAGAAGTGGGTGAAAGATTGGCATATGACCATGGCATGCTGGTTGAACTGGCTTCACCCATACAGTGATTTGACAAAGGGGATTTAAAGGAACTTTTTTTAGCTACAAATGATGCTGTGCAGTTCTACCCACAGTTTCCTCCTGGTTTATAGAAGGCTATTTGTACCCATGGCACAGCCCCACACATTATAGCCGTGGCCTCAAAGAACCTTTGCCTTTGGTGCTTTTGGCACCAGAATTAGGGAAGCTACCCTTTGTATAGTGGCACGATCAGGGCCCTGGGCACTCACTCCATGTGCTGCCACTCCACTACTCTGTAAATACTCTGCCAAATGTAACTTACTCACCATTGTGACCAAGTAATGTTCATTCTTACGTCGAATACCCATAGCTATGAACTCTATGGTATAATAACTGAACGCCATTAGTGACATGGGGCTCCTGGCCTGGTACTAATCTGAATGATGCAATACTGGGCGTAGTATACCTTTGACCTGACAATACTTGGGGCATTGGGCTCTTGAGTTTAATTTGAGAATGGTCAACCTTCAAGAAATGATGTACGTAAAATGTGATCGAAGGTCCAAGAAATAGGGTAGCTACCGATACTTTTCCTTTTCAGTATGGTTCTTTCCAAAGGGCACTGTCCATTTTGCCACCAACATTTCCAATGTCCAAGAATCTGGATGGTTCGTATGACACCACAAAGTGTAGTGGCACTTGTAGTACATTACCTACCGGTACATAATTCTGCTGCACGAACATGGGCTGCATACATACCTGCAAATAAATAGGAAGGCAAGTTTTAATAACAGGTTGACGAAAAATCAATGAATGTGAAATGTCATGAAGGGGGACCGATTGGTAATATCAGCAACATTCACTGATTGAGTGACAAATACCATAACTTACTCAGCTCAGACAATGCTGAATTTACACTAAAATAGATAGTAATTGAAGGATATAACTTGGGACGTTAACAGGGACATAGTCACTTCTTTCAAAGTTCTTTGAGTGGGTAAGAGTGGAAAGAATTTTTACCCTAGGATTACATGGAGGGACTTTGGTGCTCCATATTGGAGCAGTGACGTGTGGTAACAGTGTTTTGCAGGGGCTGATAGAGGGGGTAGGTTGACAGGATTGGTGGGAGAGCTGATGACGGCCAGTCCTTCACCATTAAGCCGCTTACCACCCATCATGTTGTCATGATTAACACACAAAAGGTCACATGATGCCTACAGGTTCATGTTCCTTTGTCGTCATGGTGCACTTGTAAATGCAGTGCTGGTAAGTCTACTCATCAGCACCGCATTGGTGCATCGTGCTGACCCTTTGTGTGTATCAATGCTGCAGGGTGAGCATGATGCATGAATGAAGCTGTGGTGAACTACTACCCAGGACTGCATCTATGTGCATCATGAAGAACAGTGGGCATAATGCATTAAAACATTATGCAGGCCTTAAAGAGTTAACAAGAGTGAGATGGATGGCCTTGCATGTGTTCAACACTCTATCAGTCCAGTGCAGCTAAACCATAGACAATACTATGGAATCATCCCTTTTCTCTGCTACGTACTTCAGCAACAGCTATTTATCTATTGTGTCTATTATGGTACCAATATTCATCATGGTTACTACTGGCACGGACAGATCCATCTCCACTCTTATGCAATCTTTACCAAACAGAGTATAAATATCAATTTGACCATCTACTCCTAATATTTCCTCCTTTTTCATATAACTAGTAGCAGGGATAAAGGCTGTCTTCATTTCCATTTCGTCTTGTGTCATATCTCTATTAACATATGTGTATCAATTTATACGCTCCAATTCCCTCCCTTTTCAAACCAGTATTATGAATGTATTTTTTCACTTGTTCAATTTCCCCCTGTTATGTCATAGTGAGTGTGTGATTAAAAGAAGAAAACCTGCTGAATGGCCGGGGCTGACTCATCCAAGCCCACTCCAACATTATTGGCAATCAATTATGCCATTTTCTTTTCTTATGTGGGCAATGTGGGTGGGACAACAATGAATCCAGAGCAACCCTCCCTTCGAACTACAGACTGCCATCCTCTCATATGACACTTAGAATGAAAACAAGCACAGGGTTAGCTCAACCCAATTTAACCTGTGATATATTTGGGTGCCACTTATTTACTGGAGTCCATACCTGCCATTTCTACAGCTATTAAACACGGCACAGACAAGGCCGACTCCAACATGACATTATGAAATATCTACATAACCTAGCTAACTGTCACTGACAACCCCCAATAATTCTTAATGTTAATAAAAAGGACTGCATGATACCTCAATGATCTTGTTCTGTCTGGTCATGATGCAGAAATGCATTACTGCATCATGCTGATGCTGTGGGAGTGTATCAACACTGTAGGATCAGGCTGGTATATATATGACTCCAGCAGCAGTGAGTTACTATTGCATCATTAATGTATTAAGTGGCATTTAGAGGGTAAAGGCAGGCAAACAGCACTCTAGGTCCCTTCATTAGTCCACCACAATAACAACTTAATTACCCATGTTTTATTGAGCAATCAGAAATCTGTTCCCCAGGACAATAAATCAACTCCAGATAAAAAAAGGCATAAATGCCAAATTAACCTTATAACGTAGTACATTGTACTTCTAGTCAATTGGTACCAGAGGATACCGGGTACCAGTTTATTATTGCCGCTCCCGAAAAAAAAAAAATTGATTATTCTTTCAATATAACATAAAACTCCCAGGCGTGAGTTGTAACTAGACGGCTTCGCCTATTGGGGCATTTCTTAAAACACAGTCTATGTTCCTGAATGGCACATTATCGATCCCTAGAAGGGCCTTAGATGATGTTCTCAAATTCAGAATTTGGCTTAGTAATGAGATCCAACTTATAGTATACACGAGGCATAAAGGTATCGGTTACGATGGAGAGAAAAATATCTGAGTTCATTGTATCACAGATTAGAACCGATATGCCTTGTGAATTTCTGCTTTTCTCATTTTTGGGTCACCACATGGCAGAAATAAAAGATGGAACACATGGACAATCCGAGTCAATTGCATCAACTGCCTCGTGGCATTGTTACATAAAATGCCACCCTTGGGAGAATCACTCTCCCCTAAATGGGCTAAAGTTACTGCAGTACCGCTTAATGTCCAACATCATTTCTGTGGTAATACCTCATAGGGTGT
The DNA here is from genome assembly GCA_949317995.1 of Acholoe squamosa. Taxonomy (NCBI): domain Eukaryota; kingdom Metazoa; phylum Annelida; class Polychaeta; order Phyllodocida; family Polynoidae; genus Acholoe; species Acholoe squamosa. The sequence continues at coordinate 21,195,850 of OX439047.1, read as the reverse complement.
CTGCCCTCCACATCCATTCAGGCCTCTAGAGCTGTAGATCCAACCTACTCCCTGAGGGCCTTCCCAACAGGTCCCCATCCTCCCCATCCCACCCTGTAGGAACAATACATGGGGCATACTGACAGGTCTCCATGACAAAGCCACTAACACTTCCACCAGGGTCACGCTCCTCAAGGTCACGCTCCAATTAACAAGACAAGATGGCTGCCGTGTCAGAATCACAATCAATTAGCAACAGGAAACGTGACTAATCCGCCTAGTTCTGTGAGACTATGGTGAGACAGTAGGACTGGGGATGTACACAGAGGGGCTGAGACACATTAGGGTTGGGGCAGGTCCATTACAATGAACTGCTCTCCTCTATTGCTCTCTTCTATTCATGCCTGCTCAAATGTGCCTTCATCCCTAAGTGAAAGGGTTCCACAACCCAGAAGTGAAGGGGTAATGGGAGCCAAGCAAACCGGGAACCTATTGTGGGTAGCTTTTAGGCAGTGCTAATGGACACATTCCAAATTGTCGTGTTTATAGTCTTGGAAAAGTGCCAGGAGCTTAAATAAAAGTCTGTTTTGAATAAAGGCCGGGGTTAATTAATCAGCCCTTCACACCTATACGTGTTGGAGTGCTAGATCGCAATGGTACGGTGTGCAAGAACAATATAAGCGCCCTTGTGTATATGATTATACTAGGAGAATGACACTCAGCTAAGCACTGGTTATGCATGTTATGCAAATCCTCAATACCCCATTGGTTCATCATCTTAAATCTGAGTTCCCTGAGCATGTGCTTTATGATTGAAGGAAATAAAATTCCTGAATGGGCGCCAGGGAATCCAAGAGACAATTCCCAGATTTCCAAAAATCCTAGAGGCCAATTTGAAGCTCTGTGATGAATAGGGCACATTACTTCTGTTTTTGTACCAATCAATTAATTTCAGCCCCCCCCCCCCCACACACACACACACTCATAAATATCCCTCCAAAAACAAAACAGATCATCCAATAGACGCCCGACTGCCTCTGGGAAGCTTCCACCTGTCGCCATCTGCTGGTCGGGAGGGTCATCTACCAAATGACCTTTTGACCTTGATTGACCTACATACTGCAGACATTTGACCTTCAGGAGGAGGCTTTGAAGGTGAGGGTGTTTGTAGCCAGATTAGGCTGATATGACATGGCCTGCCAAATACTCCCATTTCCTAGAAGAAGCACGTGTGGAGAGGGAATGCATGCACATGTCTGTGCCTCCATTACAGAGGGATCATCTCTCTGCTAACAATGCAGCTAATAATACATCAACAATATCAAGGCCCCCTTAACTAGTTTAAAGTATGATTTATGGGAATTGCAGGAATTTATATAGTCCTTTAGCTCTCGAGATAACTGGAAAATTTAACCTGTCATGATAGCAATCTGATGAGTCGTTAAATTATTCATTGCCATTTATGATTAGATCTCATCAAATCATAAATTAATGAAGGCTAATCACGCCACATCTGATGCCATTTGGTTCTATCTTTTGACTAAAATAGAGTTAACCATTTGCTTTTGTAAAATAGTATACCGCTGGAGGTGCTTTTCGTCCAAACCACTTTTAATATTGAGGGAATATACCACAGTAAAACATGTGGGTGAATCAGTGTGTGACATTGTCCCAGCAACACAATGAAACCCAATACTCAATGGGTCATTATCTGCCGGACACCAGCAGCAGCAACCCCATAATGCATCAGTCTCCCATTACAGCCGCCATTTTTATGAGATGTGCTATCAAAATCCGTCCCTTTATAATATGAGCTGGCGGCCAATATTATCAATGCTACCGTAAACTCCCGCGTATAAGACGCGTCCTCTAGGCCAAACAAAATGCTGGGGCGTCTTATAGCTTTCTCTCAAGTTGGGGGTGCGTCTTATACGGGGGGTAATTTTACTATAGAACAGTACTGGATTGACAAAAATCACCCTTAAAATGTGCGTCTTATACGCGAAAATGCATGTGCTAAGTTTGGGGTGCGTCTTCTAGGCGCAGCGCGTCTTCTACACGGGAGGTTACAGTAAATTGAATGGGCATATGGACAAAAGTGAAACCATCAGTCCTCATCTCTTTTTACCATAATTCAATGTTTAGATATCCTTACTGCTTTGGGTTAACATTATTATGATTTTAAAACTAAGCAGCTTAATTTAGGAAGCTTTGATGACTAATTTGGTGCATCTCCTATCTCAAGCCATTTGGTGAGTAGCACGTATTGTAGTTTGTATCACATTACTAGAATGATATTTTCATTGTACTTGTTAAAGGTGGAAAAGTTCACAATGGCTGGGAACGAATCGATATAGAATCAATATTCGGCCCAATATTTCAGCTGACGGTGAGCTGCTCTCATGATATAATGCAGCGTACTAGCGGTATGTGTGTGTGGTGGTCGATGAGGGTGGGGAAAGGCTGTGACCTGCTCATTTGTAGTGTATATGTAGACAAGGAGCTGCTCCCTTTGTAGGCCACAATACATATGTACCCCTCAACTTGAATTTCAACCAAAACATTATAAAGAGTACCATCTGCTTTGCAGGATCTTGCTTTCTAGCAAATTCATGGCGATGTGCTGTTTGATCGACAGATTATAGAGACTCAAGAACATCATCGTTGATGTTGTACGATGATGTTGTAGCATCCATCTGTTACCAGTATTTTCATAAAACATATGAATCATGGCCCTTCCTGTGTGGCTTAATGACTGAGACCAACTAAACTTAAAACACAGTCCCTGTTTAAGTATTATTGAGCAAAGGCTTTGCTTGAGGCAGCCTTTGTGAGACAAATTAACAATTAAAGGACAGTCCCCATCTCAGGAGAGGGCCGTCCCAGCTGCACACCAATGTGTCACTGTCAGAGACACTTCCCTATATCTACTATTTTTGTTCTGCTGCCATTTATTTTGTATTCTTGCATTGTCTGTTTGGACAGCGTCTCTGATATTGCTTGGTACAATCACTTCCGGTTCATCCCATATCACGTGACACGTGGTGCTGCCCCTTACGGATGGACCTGGTACTAGAGTTATTTACTCTTGTCAGCAGTCCTCTTGGGAGTCATCTTTGTTTTTCTTTCTTTTTCCCCCTTTTTTCAAGGATGTGATTTCATATTCACCATCGAGTAGCAGGAAACTGAATGGCAACAGTTCATTTTCTCTCTGACCTTTGATAAAATATCAGACACCTCCCACATCAACTATCAGAGATGCCACTTATTGGCTGACAAAAACCAGGAAAACTGGACTTTTGGACACATTTTCCCAGGAATTTAACATAATTTAATACAGGAATCTTGGAATGAAAACCAGGGATTCCTGGTAAACCAGGAAAAGTGGCATCACTGAACTATAAATGTTAGAAACATTTCTAACGAGGGCCGACTTTTGACCAGAATAGTAGGAAATTCTACAAAGGTTGGGGAAATGTGGTGTTTGTTTTTTTCGTGTGTGTTTTAGCACAGGTTCTTTTTGCGTGGTAGTATGCTATTAAGAGTCTGGTTTGGAAGTTGACTGATTTTGACTATATTAGGTATACACTACAGACCTTTGCCCCTGAAGACAAGGCCTGACCTAAAGGTCTTAGTCAGAACTACTCACTGTACCACACAGGGACGCTGAACACACGGCGTCTGGTGACGTAACCCCATGTCTGGTGACGTGTCCATGACGTGTATCATAAAAATGTGTAGTCTGACAGTAATTATATTTCAATACTGAAATGAGACCTTCATTTGCATAGATCTTGAAGTATATTCATACAAGTACCTTTAATAGTAGAACTCATTTAAAGAATACGGTATACCGGTATATCTTTTACCGTTTTCATTATTATGATCATATGACTTCATATTGCCAGATTACATGTCTTTACACTATGAGCAGTGCCCGGCCCTATACAACAACAAGCAGTGGATGGATAGAGGACATTAAGACTTGGAGAGGGTCAGTGTCTTCCCTGCCAGGAGGCAGGTAATACTGGCCTCAGGCCAACTCTGCCCTAGCCACTTCTCAGTTTCTGCTCCCACCATCAAAAACTACCGTAGTATACTTTTAGCCATGGCTTTCTTGAAAGCAAAGAGCCATGTGTAATTGGTTCCTTTTCTCCATATCATCCATACCCCGGCGCTTAAACGAGCCACAACGGTATATTATTATTATGTTTTCCTTATGACGTCACTACATACCTTGCATACCTGTTACCATTAACTTTCAAAGGTGACGCTTTCATTCTTAGATTTTACCATACTTACAAAGGGTTAAAAAACTGAGGTGAGGTCAATACCGCTGGGATAATGCTAGGGCTTCAGTTCCGGGCTGAATGATTAGTATAACTTGACAAAAAGGGAAAAAAAGGAAACAGGCTCTCTAAAGTGGAAATTTAAGTACCGTAATCTCCCGCGTAGAAGGCGCGTCTTCTACGTCAAACAAAATGCTGCTGGGTCTTATACGCGGGAGGGTAATTGCCTTGAGTTGGGGGTGCGCCTTATACGCGGGTTTTTCCAACATCTCAATTGGGAATACAACCCAAAAATAGGGCAAAAAAAAAAAAAATTCAGTTTTTATTGCCGGTCGGTGTACGCCCACCATGTGCCGATGACAGCTTGAACTCATAGCGCCAAGCGCGGCAGCCCGGTCGCTGTACATTTGCTCGGCGGGTTTGACGCCGACCTTGTGCCGATGACAGCTTGAACTCATATAGCCAGCACCGCGGCAGCCCGGTCGGTGTACAGGCGCTCGGCGGGTTTGACGCCGACCGTGTGCCGATGACAGCTTGAACTCATAGCGCCAAGCGCGGCAGCCCGGTCGCTGTACATTTGCTCGGCGGGGTTGACGCCGACCATGTGCCGGTGACAGCTTGAACTCATAGCGCCAGCACCGCGGCAGACCGGGAGGTGTCGACGGGCGCTCGGCGGGGTTGACGCCGACCATGTGCCGGTGACAGCTTGAACTCATAGCGCCAGCACCGCGGCAGAGCAGGAGGTGTACAATAGTGAGGGTGGGGGGGGGGGTGGGAAGGGGGGCGCCTTCTACGCGAAACAGCCCCCCTGTGAGTTGGGGGGGGGCGCCTTATACGCGGGTTTTTCCAGGAGTCGATCCAGAAGAGGTACGTGCGCCTTCTACGTGAAAAGGCCTTCTCTGAGCTGCGCCTTCTACGCGGGAGATTACGGTAGGGGCCTTATTTTCAAATTACCTTCATCCTAGAAGAATCAATTTCTTTGATCATTGAACACAAGATTTAGGAATCCCTTGAGTATAGAATTCAGGGATGTCGGGTAGCATTACGGTGACAGAATTCCTTTGCAGTTGTGGATCAAGGATTTTGAGAAGGGGGGGGGCATATTTTAGCTATGGGATATAGCTGGATGAGAAGATAGATTTATCACAAGCTAGGCAAAGTAAATTCACAAACAGGGAAAGAAATCAGTAAAATGAGAGGATCCAGGAGATAGAAAGAAAGGGAAGGAGGCGTGAGTGGAAATTGAATCAGGGGATGTCAGGGAGGATTTGAGGGAGGGATGAAGGCATACAGAGATATGACATATCCCCCTCCTCTAAAACCCTAAAAACTCCTTAGCACTTGGGGCCATTTCCCTGAGAAAATTTTGAAAATTCCAAGGTCAAATTTTGCATTCTGGTAGGTCTTGAGAATCACTTCATAACTTTGGTTCTAGTAGATATATTTGAAAAATTCTTTCGCTGTTAGAAAGCCCAGAGCAGTCCTTTGACCATGGTTAGCCAATTTGGCGAATTCTGAAGTGATAGCATTAGCCAAATTGGGGTTTGATTCGCCTGTGGCGATTTGGGGAATGGCTAGCATTATCCCTGGTAATACCTTTACAGGTACACTGAGATACAAGTCTATGGTGCAGAGAGACCTCAGGGTAGAATCAGTGCAGGGTCTGAAGCTAGTCTTTATTTTCACCCTGTGAGTTACTCAGGGGCCACTATGAGCAGCTCCCTGAGTGTAACCATGGTAACGGCAGTACAGGAGGTGGCCGCCAGGTGTCAGTCTGGTGTTTACACACAACATTCCATACATAACCCACCCCAGCAATAAAAAGCTGTTAGCACGTACATAAACACCCACCTTTACACAATAAACCAGATAGATGGGCATTAGGAATGAAGACATTTATTTGCTATTAACTGTAAGTTTGTTTGTTGACATGTACCGGAAGTATATATGTATGTCCCTCGCTATGTACTTTAATCATTATGAACTGACACAATTATTCGATTTGAGAGGAAACACTTTGATACTTTTCAAGAACACATTCTGTAAAACCTGACCACATTGGTGCATCTTCCAGGCCCAGGACTAGCCTAAACTTAGGCTCTGAGCCTGAGTAACTCAGGGTGTGGCTTATAAGGCAGCTGTAGCTTATATTTTTTATGTACGTTATCTCTGGAATGCACAAGATGTAGAATGGAGGCAGACATCAATATTGTGCCCTAGTGCCCCTACAGGTTATAGGTGGGACTGGTGTTGGTGTCAGTTACAGTAAGGTCTACAACATGACACCACGTTTACACCACACAGCATGGTTCCAGCACACAAAGAGCTCTGACACCAAGCCTTTGTCTATCAGCTAAGTCTGCAGCCAAGGCGATGTGTTTGGATACCCTCTGTGACAATGTGCTATGTCCATCTGGGGCAACTTAAAGTCATTTTCCGCCTGACCACACATTGCTTACTTGTAAATCTAACAAGAAGAAAATATACAGATCCTGAGCTATTTAAGCTGGAGGGAAATGTAAAAAGTTCTGCCCATCTCCTTTGCATTTTATCAATTTTCAAGGTCATTTAATCATGTCTACTGCTCAATATATATTGATGGTTTTAGATTCTGTATAGATGTAATGAGTATCCTACTGCTCTGTTACTTACTACATTGTGATCATGATTAGACAGGGGAGCCAGGCTTTAGACGAGGAAGAATTAACGAAATAGGGCATGGTAAAGTGTCGACAAAAGGCTTATAAATAAATGCCAGTACTACCGTAATCTCCCGCGTATAAGGCATGTCTTATATGGGGGTTTTTAGTTCTCATTGGATCCACAAGGGGGACACCAAGACATTTCTTTTGATATCTTACATGTCCCCTTGGTCAAAATAGGACATAAGTGGGCCCAGGAGGGTCTAGATAGGGTGGCCCAAGCTACACATAGGTTTTTGAATTTTGAATATTCATTCAGTAGAACCAAAGTTATGAATTTTTCATTTTTTTTTGAGAATTTTCCAAAACTTTAGGTGTGCCTTATACGCGGGCTGCGCCTTATACGCGGGAGATTACGGTACAATGCCCATACCCCCCACCCCCAAACCATCCCACCCCAATGCCCAGGGTCACATAAACATGTCTAATGTGACGTGAACACAACATACCACCCACCACCTCCCTACTACGTAACTTCACCATAAGCTGCCCCCTGGGGAGACCACAACAAAGTCTGGGGGAGCAAACTGGGTCATTGCCCCATACGTACAAGTTTGTCTCCTCCCATCGCAATACTAATCACTACACTTGTAGTTGGACAAATGCCTTCTAAATCTTGCTGTACCGTAATACCAAACGCAGCTTTAATTTACACAAAGACGGACTTCTACTCTGCCTTCTAGCATCAGCAAAAGTTGGTGCGCCTTGTAGCTGAGGATTTTGTATAAACATGTATTAAGGGACAGTGATCAAAGTGATAAAATTTGAATCAACTCCCAAGTGCGCTCTATATCTTTCCTTTTAAACTCATAGGCAGGGTGTGGTTTATACGCGAGGTATTACAGTAGTCGTTAACAGTATGGGGAAAGGAAATTGTTGCCTTTTTATATTCCAGATTTACCGTAGGCTGTACCTGGTATTACGGTACTTTATTATGGCTATAACCACGTTTGGCACTCTGGCCCATGCCAAGAGATGTGCTAGAAATTAGGATGTGCTTACATGGTACATTTACCAGTAGTTTGACAGGGTTTTACAAAATAGGTCACATATGTTATTGGGGGCAGCGAGGTTTTTAGGATGTGTACCTTGACAAAGGAATGTGACAAAGTCATCTCTTCCTACACTGTTCTGTGAAATATAGTACAGCATTTTGCAATGCAAGTAACTCAAACGGGCACTTAATCTCTACTTTTTGGCCCCTTCTGATACTAACCTCATGTTTTCTTCAAGCATTATCACTGTCAATGGTTAAGCCTATGGAGAATGCATCCATTATCGCCTGTATGTTTCATTGGCAAATAACTCCTCTCCTGGCGAGTTAAGCATTGCACAATACCAGCAGGTCTTGAATAAATATCCATATTAACCATAAAAATGCATGAGACAGTGTAATTCTCCTCCATTTTGTTATAATCCAGCAGTTTGCATGGCACCGTGAGTCGATGGTCTCGCTGTCCGCCATTTTGGATTTTGATGTTCTATGCGCATGCGCGACCCCTCCTTGCCGGAAGTAGCATTTTCGAAGGAGAAATGATATATTCTATCGATTTAACTTGAAATTAATGGCTTTTTTAATATAATCCATGCATCTTTGGCAATATCAATCGAATTGAATCGAATACACCCTATCTTTTTACTGTTATAGCCCCACAAATCGATCGTCTCGCTGTCCGCTATGTTGGATTTTGGTTCTATCTGCGCATGCCCGACCCAATTTACATGGTTATTTGGGTCAATTTGCACGCCCAAGGCTTTGTGATGCGAATTAACGACAGGGCAAACACATAATTTTTTTTTACTTAATCATACATATCGATTCAAATCATATCCTTTTGCCATTCTTTATCATATTTCTATATCATAATTTACAAAAAATCGATATCCGCCATGTTTGTGCCGAAATTACGACATTGGAGACGCGCGGACGGATCGAAGGATGGTAAATTCATCAACATTCATCATTATTTGCACCACTCCAGACCAAAAACGCGGGAACGTTAAACCTATTCGCACCTCTTATGGGATTTAACATAGACCGGAAAAGCGTCTTAGTTTTTCTCACTGTTAAGAGGCACTGAATCCATCAATTTTTTACCCGACTCTTATAACTCTGTTCGAGTTAATCAGAGAAAGAACTGGAGGAAGGGGTATATCTGTTTTTTTGTTTGTTTCTCTTTTTCCAAACTTTTTTTTTATTATGGTCCATCCTGTATTATGGTTTATCCTGTTCCTGTTTAATTATTTCCTCTGGAATGCCTTTATAGTGCAGACACAGGCTTACATTTTCATTTTGAAAAATGTCCTCATTCATAGCATATATGTGTAGTGTTCTACCCCTCGATGCTAATCGAATCTTTGGATAGACAATGAAGAACATCTAGTCAGGTTCCAGTTGAAACTTTATTGTCAACAATGCATAGGCACCAGCCGTCCTTGATGACAGTTTACAAGAAGTTGTGTTTAACCACTAAACAACCTTGAACTAGTCGACTAGCACAGTCTTCTAGTGTCTAGAAAAGCCAACAACATAAACCTTCTCTGTGCAACTGCACAGAGATATCTAAAACATGGTAGTCGAGCAGCCGCTAACCATCACTCAGGATGGTCCGTCACGACTGGACTGACCCTGAGGAAGGCCGCGAAATGGCCTTATATACACCAAAGTCGAGGGCCACGTGACCATGCGGTGACGTGGCACTGGACTCCAGCGCCCCAAGGCGTTCGGTAAGAGAGGTGCTCTTGACGTTGCCAACGAGGAGCATTGACGGACATCGAATGCTCCTTGAGGACGACTCGCGACCACCACATATGTATTAGTGAAGAGTAGAAGCATCCCAAAGGATGTACATTTAGTATTGACATTCACCTTTTCTTACATACACATGTGTGACTGGTGTCTTGTTCGTCACCTTGGTCCACAGGAACCTTGGCGTTTTCATCTGATAAAATACACCCCAGAGCCAATCCGGCTTAATCCTGGATTAAGTCGCTAAGGAATCATTAAGTCGTTGGAAACTATGAAAATCCATTTAAGATTATGGTAATTTGGAAAAAGTGGATTTCAAAAATAGCTAACGGAATGCTCATTTATTTCAAGGTAGTTGGATAAGAAATGGCTTGTATCTGGTATGATGTTGAGGGTTAATTCATAACTGAATAAGGGTCATCTATATTATGGTTAGCAGGTATTGAAAAAAATATGATTTTTGTTTCGGTTATAGTTACTGAATAAGGGTGATATCTATTGTGGATAAGGTCTATTCATCTACAAGGCCCCACAGTGGGGCAGTATTCAAAAATGTTTAAGGTTAGGGCTATTTCACAGCCCTAAGATGTTATTGGTTTCTATGTTCAAAGGGCTAGACTCTATATGAAATTACATGTACATGCAAAAGTGGTATGCTACATGCAAATATAATACAAGGGGTCAATGGTTAGGAGGTTATGTTAAGGATTCAATTGAAAATTGAGGATCTAAGATCTATGATCAAGAAGCCCGTGTTAAGGATGCAATTGAGAGGATTCAATTTAGGATCTGTCATCTATGATCAAGATATTAGGATTTCATATTTAAATTTGACGATCAATTCTGAGTTTAATATCAATTCTAAAAGCAGTTAAATTGCAGTGCGTTTCCCGGATTAGAAATTTATCCCATATTTTCGGCAAAGTAAACACAGCAAAGCTGTAATGCCGTGCATATTCATATCATGTTCTAAGAAGTATAGAATTTATTTACAACATTTTTAATATGATATTAGATCAAAATTTTCAGAACAAATATTATTTTAATACGGAATCTAAAAGCCCTTCATATGTTGTGTGTTTTGCAATTTATTAATCTATAACATACTTTCAGGAAAGTAAACACAGCAATGCTGTAATGCCGTGCATATTCCTATTATGATCCAAGGAAAAAAGACCATTATATATGAACTCTATGGCCTTTGGAATGGACCTATACTTAAATATATGCTCTGATTGTGGTGCTTCCTCGCTCTCCATGTAAAATGCTGTCCCATTGCTATAGTATGGAGTAAACCTATGCCTGGATTAAAATATGCAAATAAGGAATGTGTGTGAGGGTTGGGAGTAGTGTGGTGGTGGTATTGGTGGTGGTGGTGTCACAATGGTCACTAACATCCATCTGATAACTTTTGAAGATCAAAATTGACCATATATGGCCTGGATCCCTGTGATTTCTGAAACCAAGATGGCTGACACACAAGGAAAACAAAAGAATTAGGTAGTTTAGGTGTCCCAATGGTCACTAACATCCATCTGATAACTTTTGAAGATCAAAATTGACCATATATGGCCTGGATCCCTGTGATTCCTGAAACCAAGACGGCCGACACACAAGGAAAACAAAAGAATTAGGTAGTTGAGGTGTCCCAATGGTCACTAACATCCATCTGATAACTTTTGAAGATCAAAATTGACCACATATGACCTGGATCCCTGTGTTTCCTAAAACCAAGATGGCCGACACACATGGAAAACAATAAAATTGGGTAGTTGAGGTGTCCAAATGGTCACTAACATCCATCAGATATCCTTTGAAGATCAAAATTGACCATATAATGGCCTGGATCCCTGTGTTTTCTAAAACAAAGATGGCCGACACATATTGAAAAAAATAGAATTAGGTAGTTGAGGTATCCCAATGACTACTAACATCCACCTCATAACTTAAAAATTGACCATATATGACCTGGATCCCTGTGTTTCCTAAAACAAAGATGGCCGACACACATGGAAAACAACAAAATTGGGTAGTTGAGGTCCCCCAATGGTCACTAACATCCATCTGATAACTTTTGAAGATCGAAGTTGACCATATATGGCCTGGATCCCTGTGTTTCCTAAAACAAAGATGGCCGACACATATGGAAAACAATAGAATTAGGTAGTTGAGGTCTTTCAATGGTCACTAATATCCATCTGATAACATTTGAAGATCAAAATTGACCACAAATGAACTGGATCCCTGTGTTTCCTAAAACCAAGATGGCCGACACACATGGCAAACAATAAAATTGGGTAGTTGAGGTGTCCCAATGGTCACTAACATCCATCTGATAACTTTTTAAGATCAAAATTGACCATATATGGCCTGGATCCCTGTGTTTCCGAAAACCAAGATGGCCGACACACATGGAAAACAATAAAATTAGGTACTTGAGGTGTCCCAAACATCCATCTGATAACTTTTTAAGATCAAAATTGACCATATATGGCCTGGATCCCTGTGTTTCCGAAAACCAAGATGGCCGACACACATGGAAAACAATAAAATTAGGTACTTGAGGTGTCCCAATGGTCACTAACATCCATCTGATAACTTTTGAAGATCTAAGTTGACCATATATGGCCTGGATCCCTGTGTTGTCTAAAACAAAGATGGCCGACATATATGGAGAACAATAAAATTAGCTAGTTGAGGTGTCCCAATGGTCACTAAGATCCATCTGATAACTTTTGAAGATTAAAATTGACAATATATGACCTGGATCCCTGTGTTTCCTAAAACAAAGATGGCCGACACACATGGAAAACAATAAAATAGGCTAGTTGAGGTCTCCCAATGGTCACTAACATCCATCTGATAATTTTTGAAGATCAAAGTTGACCATGTATGGCCTGGATCCCTGTGTTTTCTAAAACAAAGATGGCCGACACATATTGAAAAAAATAAGAATTAGTTAGTTGAGGTCTTTCAATGGTCACTAACATCCATCTCATAACTTTTGAAGATCAAAATTGACCATATATGACCTGGATCCCTGTGTTTCCTAAAACAAAGATGGCCGACACACATGGAAAACAACAAAATTGGGTAGTTGAGGTCCCCCAATGGTCACTAACATCCATCTGATAACTTTTGAAGATCGAAGTTGACCATATATGGCCTGGATCCCTGTGTTGTCTAAAACAAAGATGGCCGACATATATGGAGAACAATAAAATTAGCTAGTTGAGGTGTCCCAATGGTCACTAACATCCATCTGATAATTTTTGAAGATCAAAGTTGACCATTTATGGCCTGGATCCCTGTGTTTTCTAAAACAAAGATGGCCGACACATATTGAAAAAAATAGAATTAGGTAGTTGAGGTCTTTCAATGGTCACTAACATCCATCTCATAACTTTTGAAGATCAAAATTGACAATATATGACCTGGATCCCTGTGTTTCCTAAAACAAAGATGGCCGACACACATGGAAAACAACAAAATTGGGTAGTTGAGGTCCCCCAATGATCACTAACATCCATCTGATAACTTTTGAAGATCGAAGTTGACCATATATGGCCTGGATCCCTGTGTTGTCTAAAACAAAGATGGCCGACACATATGGAAAACAATAGAATTAGGTAGTTGAGGTCTTTCAATGGTCACTAATATCCATCTGATAACTTTTGAAGATTAAATTGACAATATATGAGCTGGATCCCTGTGTTTCCTAAAACAAAGATGGCCGACACACATGGAAAACAAAAAAATAGGCTAGTTGAGGTCTCCCAATAGTCACTAACACCCATCTGATAATTTTTGAAGATCAAAATTGACCATGTATGGCCTGGATCCCTGTGTATCCTAAAACAAAGATGGCCGACACATATGTAAACAATAGAATTAGGTAGTTGAGGTCTTTCAATGGTCACTAATATCCATCTGATAACTTTTGAAGATTAAAATTGACAATATATGAGCTGGATCCCTGTGTTTCCTAAAACAAAGATGGCCGACACACATGGAAAACAAAAAAATAGGCTAGTTGAGGTCTCCCAATAGTCACTAACACCCATCTGATAATTTTTGAAGATCAAAATTGACCATGTATGGCCTGGATCCCTGTGTATCCTAAAACAAAGATGGCCGATACATATGGAAAACAATAGAATTAGGTAGTTGAGGTCTTTCAATGGTCACTAATATCCATCTGATAACATTTGAAGATCAAAATTGACCACAAATGACCTGGATCCCTGTGTTTCCTAAAACCAAGATGGCCGACACACATGGCAAACAATAAAATTGGGTAGTTGAGGTGTCCCAATGGTCACTAACATCCATCTGATAACTTTTTAAGATCAAAATTGACCATAATATGGCCTGGATCCCTGTGTTTCCGAAAACCAAGATGGCCGACACACATGGAAAACGGTCCCAAGACTCCAAATAATCCAATGCCACGCCACTTAAAACTCCTAAAAAATTGCATCATACTTATGTGTACATGTATAAATAAATATACATGTAGGTGGCCTTTAGTGGGTTAATAGTCAGTGGTGCTGAGAAATGCACCACCAGCAGAAGAGAACCACATGGTGCTTGGGGAGGTGGTCCTAGGCAGGTATGGGGCCACCCCAGGAGCACAGCCACCACCACCATTCAGAGGTGGGTGGGGGGGGGGGTATATATACTATATACCATGGCTCTGCCTGAGGTGTCCAGGGCTACCACCACTCTGTCCCCAGGGTCTACAATAACAGGTCCAGCAACACCACCACCACCACTTCTATGCTTGACTGGTTTGAAGATTTTAATCCAGGTATAGGCATACTCAATACTGTACCTATGGACAGGATTATACATGGAGAGCGAGGAAGCACCACTATGAGAGCTTGTATTTAAGAATGGGTCCCCTCCTATAGCCGTTCATTCCTAAGAATGAACGGCAATAACACTTCACATCCTGCATCATAGCTACCGTCAATATAATACATGTATCATATGTTTATACTATTATACATGTAGGTGGCCCTGAAGGGGTTAATGGTCACAGGTAAACAGTACAACCCACTCAACCCCTTGTGCAGCAAGCTGGAACCTCTCCTTCCAATAAGCCAATGACATAATTACTACCTAATTAAGAGGATTATATCTGGTCCATCCAGATGTGTGAGCATGTACATGGCTATTTCTCTTAAGGCTAAACTCAGGGATGAAAGTTACAGAGCACGAAAATCCCTGAAATGGTCCAATATTCGCCCCAAAAACCTGGGGTTCTATATGAATGTATAGGGCCCTGGAACTTCAAAATCCCTGAAATCAGGAAATTCCCTGAAGACTTTCATCCCTGTAAACTCACCTTGAGACAATCTGTGCATTTTACTTTTTCATCCCAATACATGTATAACTTCCATCTAACAAAGGAGTTTTGTCATTATAATGACTAATGACTTTATCACATCCTGACATTTTAAAATCCTCTTGTAACATGACAAATACCTCTTTCAGATTTGAAATATTAAACTGAGTTTTGTCCTTAAAACTTTTAAGGAAGCTACCTCAACCCCTAGATCCAGGTACCTTAGACTTGTCCAAGCTACTTGTCTCAGTCTAATCCTATGTGAACATTAAGGACTTTTATGTGGGCAAGTCTACCCATTTGGCCACATTCCATTGCATCGACTCCCCTTACATGACTATGTTATTGGCTAGCCAATAACATAATAAAGTACCATGGCAATGGACTATTTAGCACAAGAGAAATTACCCTTATTCAGTGACAATTGTAAAGAATGAATCTTTCCTTGCTAATAGTGACAAACAGTGAAATCTATTAGGAGCGCCAGATGACTGTCTTCATGCAAATAATTGTACAATACAATGAAATGTACCACATCGTTTAATTGGGTTGATTACCCAATCATTTGTTGCAGACATGATGGCGGCATTTGCTCCTGAGGCCAAACTGTCTACAACAATCAAAATATTGACATGGAAATGACAAAAAGTCGTCTGCTTTCCCAGTTTTACAATCAAAATAATTCGGTACATTATTACACAGTTGTCTGAAAACAAAGTGATTTCTGACTTGCTGTCTAGCACCTTCTACGTGAAAATGCCCCTTATTCATTAAGGTTTAAATGATGTTACATAATCCTCAATAGAGCTCTGCAAATGTTTCATTACTAGCGGGGGTAGTTATGAAGGGCTATGCAGAAGGGAGGGGCAAGTCAGAGCGACTTATTTAATTAGCGACTTATTTGTTTTAGGGGTCTAGAGGAGCAATATTCTATAGGAGATGGTTAGATATGAATAGCCCATGGCTCTAGATTTGTAGCCCCCGAAAAATTCTGCACCCCATTTTTTGTTTATCTTGCCCCTTACAAAGAACCCATTTTCCGGGAGGGGGCCTTCCCTTGGATGATTTAAGTTTGATTTTTCCCCCTATATATTACTCTACATTTAAGTCGCTATTAAATAGGTCGCTATAGGACGTGGGGTTCGACCAAGGGGGAGAGCCAGGCTCATTTTCCTGGATTTTTCCTTGGGTTGCCTTTCCCTATATATTACTCTACTTTTAAGTCGCTATTGAATAAGTCGCTGATCCCTTTTAGGCCTTGGAAGATCAGACTTTGATGTATCTATCCTACCAGCGACCTATTTGAGAGCGACTTAAAAGTAGAGTGATATATAGGGAGCAACAAACATTCTTTATACAAGGGATTCTGTTCTCCTGGGGGAGGCCCTCTCCTCCAGGGTTAGGGGCCTTCCCCTTAGGCCCCCCCCCTCCCCTTGGGGTTTTTGTTTCCTCTTTCAGTCCACTTCCCTCATACCCCAAAAAATCAAATAAGGCGCTACCCCAGAATTAAATAAGTCGCTGTGGTGTGGACCAAATAGGTCGCTACCAAATTATTTCCTGATAGAAATATGATGTTAGTATTTTTTTCTATTTATTCCCTTCAGCTTCCTTGTTTTCCATAGTGACTTAATCCTGGATTAAGCCGCCAATCCTTATACAATTCCAGCCCCATCCCATTTCGCTATCATAACTTTTTCTCCAATAGGATTCTCCCCTTTTGACTTTCCTTTACCAAGAGATAGAAGCACAAGTACCGTAATCTCTCGCGTATAAGATGCGTCCTCTATGCCAAACAAAATGCTGGTGCGTCTTATAGCTTATTCTCAAGTTGGGGGTGCATCTTATACGAGGGGTACTTTTACTATAGAAATGTACTAAATTAACAAAATTGAGCCCTAAGAGGTGCGTCTTATAGGCGAAAATGCTTGTACCAAGAAGGGGGTGCGTCCTATACGCGCAATGCGTCTTCTACGCGGGAGATTACGGTAGTTAAAGATGCAATTTCAACTAAAACGACCTTTTGGAAAGTGATTAATGAATCAGTCTGTGATCAATATAACCTCTTCCCCTATTGAATAGTGCATATCATTTTGATGAGTGTCCCCTGTATGTGGAGACAGAAGACACTTAGGGTCAGAATACCTCTTTCCTATGGCGGGAAATATGTGTCAAGTTCCATACCAGTCAAGAGCTACAACATAGGGGGCTCCACCAGCTTGTCCTCTATCACATTAGCTATGTGTAGATCAACATCCCAAAGGGGAACCCTATGAGGCCTATCACAGAGGTTCCATTTACCTTGTTGATCCAAGGGCAAGCAGTGAGCTACCTGACCACAAGGTGCCACTATTGAGCCATGCAGAGACCCATATTATAGAGCTGGTCACTCATCCATGACAAACCAAAACAATGCTATTTTATCCAGCTGTTTTAGTGTCAACCTACAGTAAAAATTCTGAGCTATAAAGCCCATATATCATGGGGAAATATAATGCATGTTGTCTCAAAACTCAGGGAGCATTTATAGGAAGGAAAAACTCATACAAAAATGGCTTCACCGAAAAATGACAAAGTTTTAGCTGGGATAGCATCTTTAATACTGGATTTTAAAATGAGAAAAGTATATATTTTATCCATCTCTAGACAGCAGTTACAGCCGTCTGGAGAATGACGCAATTTTAAATGTTCAACAAGTTTGTTCCCACTGTTGTCACATTCAGTGACAGCGACTAGCTGCGGTTATACAAGAAGTGCAGTTGGTGCCTAGATAGTGATGGCCGTATGGGAGACACACAGCTCCTCTTATAATGGTGGGGTAGCCATCTAAGGGCACCATGATGCCTCCAATTTCCTTTGGGTTGCCATGATGATGCACCTATGCCAGGTCTACTTGCAAGCACTAGATTGGTGCATCATGCCAACACAAAGAGTTCAGCATGATGCATGGCTCCCGGGCATGGCTGCGGCCCTAATGGTTACCTCACAAGGTCTACATTCACGCACTATGATGTTAAGTGGGCATAATGCATGAAACCACTAACCTATGCAGCCCCTGGAGGAGTCAATGGTGGTTTTAGTGTAGTTGGTGTAGGAGGAAGGCAGCTCCCCGTCTCACCTCACCTGGTGTTGGTTACCCTCCAGGTGCCCCTCCATTACCACACCATTAAGTTAACCCTTCAAAAGCCAAATACTGCATTAATGTACTATGTCCCCTTTGTCAACATTGGTGCATGATTGCAGCCCTGATGAGTTACTTTCTAGGGCTACACCAATGTATCATGCTGCACCAACGAGAGGTTGATACAGTCCTATAAGGTCAGCATTATGCACCAATGCAGTTCTGGTAAGTAGACTCACCAGCACTGCATTGGTGCGTGATGAAGACAAGGTCTAGGAGGCTGTATATGCCCCTTTAGGGGTTACTCTCTGTGTCTGTGCATGTGTTGGGGGGGGGGGGTGTTAGTAGTCTATTGTTCCCACCTGTTCCCCGCTCCTCTCATTGTAGTCTACTGTTGGCCTGTGAAGTAAACACTTTCTGTATTCCTTTACCATGTTTAGCTTACAATTCCCTTCTTTCTTCTCATTATCTTTTTATATTCATCAACACGGGAAATCATTTTAGGGTACAGAATTGACAGTGAAACCACAAGAAATCAAAACTGGGGCGTGGTTTATAGTGTTGGTGAAGGTACCGTAATATGCATATACAGCACAGCTCGAGTATAAGATGCATCCTGAGTTCAAGTAGTACCGTAATGCCCCGCATATAAGGCGCAGTGCTCGATAAGACCCACCCCTAACTTGCCAATGGCTGTTTCGCATATAAAACGCTGAATTTTGTAAGAATAGTACATTTTTACATTATACGCGAGAGATTACGGTAGTAGGTCAAGGGTATAAGGTGCATGTGGGGCTTGATTTGGCCAATTTAGTTTTGATGACATGCTGCATTTTAAGGGTAACAACATAGCCTTCATCCTGTGAATTCATAACGAGGTCACTATCTAAATGCATGCCAGACAATAATGCTTCTTCCGGTTCCGGTCCAGAGGTTATGATCCTAGGAGAGGGGGTCATTCTCCTTCCCAGAGAAGGTGGTGTGACCAGAAGCACTGGGGTGAAACTGGAGATAAGGCTAGTCAGTGTGAGTCTCACAGGTTGGGTGGGTGTGATACCTTTAAAGGCTGGGGAGTGCTTTACTGCATCATGCCCACTGGTCGTCTTTATGCATCAATGCAGCATTGATGAGTCTGCATGATACTAAAGGACAGCATTCAATCATAATACATGTATGTACCACCCCTAAAGGATTGACCCTAAAGAACCTCAATGATAAATACCGTAAACTCCCGCGTATAAGACGCGTCCTCTACGCCAAACAAATGCCTTGTGCGTCTTATAGGATCTCTACAAGTTGGGGGTGCGTCTTATACGAGGGGTAATTTTACTATAGAAATGTATTGAATTTACAAATATCAGCATTAAAATGTGCGTCTTATACGCGAAAATGCTTCTGCTGAGTTAGGGGTGCGTCTTATACGCGCGATGCGTCTTCTACGCGGGAGATTACGGTAGTTAATACAATCACCAGGGGTGAACTGGTGCATCATGGCGACCAAGGACCATGGGCCTGGTGGTATCATGTAGCTTTTAAAGGGTTATAGGGTGATAGTATATATTGTAGTCTATCTGTGCCACTTCCTTGTGTATAGAAAGAGGGTTCACAACTCGGTCATGGATCCGTTTCTTGTTTATAGGAAGGTTCTGACTCAGGGCATCCTATTCTATATACCGTAAAACTCTGTGTATAAGCCACACTGATTTATGCAAATGAGGGTCAGGCTTACAGCTGGCTATAGCATGGTCCAAAAGTCAAGGTACACCGTATAGGACTCAGTATGGAGGCCTAGTGGAGCCACCATCTTGAATTTCGCTGGTTGAGCTAAAACCCACTGATAAGACATACCATGATGGGTACCTTGTCCCTGGTTAACACTCACTTCCAGGGACATGCTGGTCCCATCTTATCAGTTCTTATCAGTGTGTGTCGCCAGAACCAGCTCAAGACCAGCTAGTGGCCAATAGGCAAGGCGTACATGTATATTAAATATGGTAACAGTCACGGTGCTTGAAGTCAAACTCTATGTTTACCTCATAAGGTGGTTTTAAAACTCAGGGTGTGCCAGGCCTTCATGGTAGGTTTTACAGTAGTACATTTAAAGATGAGTTATCAATGTGTTATGGTTTCATTTTCCTTATGGCATTCACATTCCCTGATGTTTTACTTGGATGATTCATTCCCAAGTCCAAGTAAAGTGTGTGTACATCCTATAACCTTTACAGGTTATTACCGGTATTCATAGATTACCAAAAGGAGAAGAATATCTTTGACTACATTCATACCACCAGAATGGCAATTCCTCTCCTGTCCTTAGTCACAATAAGCATTTATGAGGCCCTGACATGCCTGTGGTATACATGAATAGGAGCCACACATGGTAACAGCGGTTCTATGGACTTATACATGTACAAACATGGTGGCACCTATGGTTGACTATAGGTAATCAAGTTATATATTTCCAATTCAACCTCTCAATGCCTTTGACCCACATACATAATTGTTTGCTTTTCCTTATATCTTCTTTTTTAATCAGAAGGGTCCCAGTAGTAGGACCACATATTACCTGATATTAAATTATGGGGAGGGGACTACATGAAAACATGAAGTTGCTATGAAAATAACAGGTGTGCTGGTTTTCTATGTGAAATGAAGATACACTGTACACAGTAACCAGCTTAGATATGAAAAGCTAAATGTCGTCTGCCCTTTTGGTCCTCCTCCCACCACTTCCGGTTAGCCGTGACCTTGTACCATAGGATGCCCCACGTCCTCGTCTGACATCCTTGACTCATATATAGGACCATGGCAATTCTCCAAGCACATGTTCTGCCTCATTTATATGTTATTCTACATGACAGCTGACTGCATACAGGACGGAACTGCCAACACTATCATGCTAGAAATCACATTATATAAGCCGTGTACAAAATGTTATTTCGTACTGGGCTAGACTTACATGTATTCCCTGGTATTGTTAATTAAATAGCATGTCCTATAGCTGAGCCTTTACATCAATTCAGCCCAGTTGGCTATGAGCAATCTAGAGAAGGCATTCCCTGTTGATCTGCCTGCTTGTTGATAGATGCCAGGGCTGTCAGCTGCCAGTCTAAAAGACTGGGCCCTGGGTACAACACTGACCAGACCATATTGTACTCTCTCTGAAACATGCATGCATGATTTATAGCCTGACCATAGCTGTAGCACACAAATATGTTAGACGTTGTTAGATCTAGATAACAAACTTGACCAATTTTCTTCATTTCTTAGTATATTTTTCTCAGAAAATTCTGACGAGGGCAGTGAAGAGAAACAAGATTTTTTTTTGGATTGGCCTTACCCCTTATAAGTTATTGCACCTAACCAATTTTTTTTTTTTTTACAATTTTCTCATCCTTGTCATGTAATCCTTCCTTGATTCTACATAGCCCTCCATTAGGCCTACAGGGCACATGATCCTTCATTGTCCGTCCCATGTAAGACCTGGATAGTTCCTATTGATTGCTGGTAGCTGGTACGTTGAAAGTCGTTACTAGCATTGATCGCTGGTGCCCAACATGTTGGAGTTCATTAGGAAACCTCTTGGGGGCAGTGAGGTGGGAAATTACCCGGCTATCAAATCAGCCCTTCATCAGTAGCCGACACACCATGCAATGCCCACAGTGCTATTAAAATGGGAGCAGTGGTCCAGACATGAGAAAGGCAGGAGGAGAGATGGGGGGTGAATAGACAGACATTGAAGGAAGCAGACAGAAAGGACGCCTCAGGCTGGGACCGTGCAATATTGGTGTCCTATGGAGAGTTATGCCAGTCAGTGGGAATCTGTCATTTGGCTTTGGTCTCTGGCATAAAAGTGCTGCCATTAGTCCTTTCCTGTACCATTAACTCTAATATGCCTGAAGAAGCCCCTCTTTATTGTAGAGTACTTCTATTTTACTTTGTGAAATTGTAAATTTCTATCTACCTCCCTCACAACTCAACTGCCTTATCATCTTTTAGATACACAAGAGGGACCTTTTTTGCTATAAGATATGATTATATATATATATATATATATATATATATATATATATATATATATATATATATATATATATATATATATATATATATATACATACATACACACACACAAGGCACTCTCCAATAGATCCTAAGTAAGCCCTGTCCCAATCCATCAGGCCATTTGAGCCTCTCTGGTTCCCGGGCTCTGGTTACAATCTGTTGGGTACCACTTTAGGCTGGTAACCCTGCAGGGGCGTAGGAAAAGGGGGGGCCAGGGGGGCCTGGGCCCCCCCCCCCCAATCATGAAGGAGGTGGGGCCTGAGTATGTCTGGGCCCCCCCCCCAATATTTTCCAAGAACTCATAAACACAATGGAAAAGAAGCTAAAACTTTACATCTAAAATTAGATTATTATGGTGATGTCATAGGGAAAATGGGGGTCTGAGCCTAAAGTCAGATCCAAAATTTACCAAAAATTACTTTTCTATATGAATTCTATATACGCATTATATAGATGCCATCACGCATTAGCCGACAATTCAAGGTGGTCACGATGGTGCCCTCGCCGGGCCCCCCCAATGAAGATTTGCTTCCTAGGCCTCTGCCCTGGCTATTGTAAATCCACCAATTTATCATAAGGCAGATCCCATACACACAACTGAAGGTCTACCCTGATTTTAGGAACATCCAACAAAGCTAACCTGGAAATTGAAATATGTCACTCATACATCAACTTAGTGCTATAGTCAATTTATCAAACACCTAACTCTGGAAACATCAGCTAATCTGTAATAGAGCCTCTGATTCAAAGTCATGGCTTATATGCAGGGTTTTACAGCAGTTGATGTAGACTGGTGGCAGTCCTGTGGAGGGTAATGATACCTCCTCCTCCACCACTACCTACTAATCTACCAGGCAGTAATCCAAGAGCCACATTAAACAGTAAAATACCCAATCCCCAGGGAGCCTAGGCTACCTGGCTGTAAAACCAACAATGGGATGCCTTGTGAGCAGAGAGGGACACAGTAGTATGGGGATCCCTTAGAGAGTTTTCTTACTAGCTCTTCACATAGATGATGACTGTGTGTAGGTGAACTACGATAGAACCTCACAACGCTATATAGAACCATCGCGCTGCAATGGAAACCTCAATTCCTGAAGCAATCTGATACATGCATATTGTGTAGAGTATGCTGCAGCAACAACTAAGCTATATTATAATAATATAGCATGGCGTTGCCTAATTAAATGCAGTGATCCCTACAAGAGGCGTGTATAAAATAAGCCCCATTGATCTATATCCATTTGGGAGCGCCCCCTCACGGTGACCCCTGAACTTCATGTGACCTTGATCCAGACATCAATAGTGTACAATATTCGAGGCGTTCGGGTAGCGGTTTTCTTACATTTTGCAGTGCATTGTGGGTGAGGGTGACCTCGAACGCTAACTACACAACCTTAGCTTGTTCCCTCTACCCCCCTCCACCCCAGCCATGTCTGGGTAGGTACCAGTGGTTAACTATGCTTGGGAGGGTAGTAAGTTGACTCAGGGATCAACATTGACCCACATGGGGAGGACCAATAGGGGGTGGCCTTACAAACCTGCATTGATCCCTCGGTCCTACTCCGAACGCCTCGTATATAACTGCGTCCTTGACCTTCTAATCCCTGAGCTGCTCCTCTGAAAGTGGTGTGTATGTGTGTGTGTGGGGGGGGGGGGACATCTCACCTCATGAGCCCCGTATAGATCCCTGGTGGTGGTAGGCTGAGGATTGTCGATATACCCCGGTAGTAGTACTGCCCAATAGGCAAGGGGATGGGGAGTGAGTGGGGAGTTATAGGTGTATATTATTGGCAGTATTCTGACTGATTAGTGATACCAAGAAGGGTGCTTACCGGTAGTTTACTATCACAAGCTAATATAGAATCCTGATATGACGTGAGTATGACGTATGTATACTCACTAGCTCCATCCTCCATTGCCACTCGATTTGACTAACTGGTTGTATTAATATCCACCAGTGTTTTCCACAAAGCCAAGCTCATGAACAAATTAGGCCTATAAGGCTTATTGTGACTTGTCATATATTGAACACAGTCACTACTCATAACTTTTGCAATAGTCGAAAGCCAAGATGGGGGCTTGCAGTAATTTAATTTTATAGCCTGCAATATTGACGTCATGGGTTAATTCTGTAGCCTTCAGATTGATAGGTACAACTTAAAATATGACACAATGACAAGTCTGGGAGGCAGTTATTCACCCAGTCAGCTTTATCGATAAGTCTACTTGATAAGATGTTGTGTCGATTATTAGACTACCAGTATTTACATACAGGGGTTATATTTGTCACTAACCTCTTGTGTCTTGGCAAGGTCTGACCAGACTAAACCTCTGTACACAAACCAAAAGGCTGTACTGGTTTAAACACTATATGGTACCTTGTGTGGGAATTAGGGCTGAAGGCAATCTGAACAATTCAAAGCTTACCCACAAGTATTAAACCTGACCATAGCCGAAAATCCCCCGTGCTATTACCCAGAATAGTATTTATGTTTGGATTCTATATTTAGATGTAGATCTGTCTGTTCACAGCAATGAAGGTCTGTGGGTTGGAAATAGATGTGTGTATACACATATATAAATTACCACTACAGTCACAGTACAGTCCTGTACGATAGGAAGTGGTCATCATTAGATAATAGAAGGAAACCTCAAATGTTTCTCCTGTCATTTGACATGACTTGTATGAAAGTACATGGTTCAAAGAGAAGGAAGATGCAAAAAGCATTTCTCCAATATCATATATGTGCGAAATAACTCCCCCCCCTCCTATAGAACAAAAGAAATCCCAGGGTGATCCTCCTAAACACGCAGCTCCCAGTACTCAAAGCTACTCAATCTCTGAGCAGATTTGAGCAGCTCTAGAATGTCTATTTGTTCAAGGCATTGAGTCATTAGGAATGTTTGCTCTGTTGGGGTGTCGTGTCTACCCCAGCCCGGTGCCAGTCCCAAGCAAATGTCCAATTAACCCTTTTTCAACATTAATGACTCAATGAATCAAAAGGGATAAATGTCATTTGGGGTTAAGTTAATGGACAGTTTTTAGGTCAGGGAAGAGATTCAAATATCATTCCTGCCTGGGTATGGATATTTCTAGGATTATAACGAAAATCATATTCTTATCGCAGTTCCCTTGGGTGTACTTAGAGAGCAATGACAACTAAAAGCTCTTCCTGGGAAATTTTCCAGGCAGATACAGCATTTTAGGCTCATTGAATGATGTTAACAGCCCTTTGAGAGACACACATTCCAACAGCCAGTTCTGGGAATGGCAGGTCTCCTTCCATAGACGTTTACACATTGTATCTGTTTATTGGTAAGATGGCCCTGTCATCTTGGCATTTGTCCAAAGGAAATACCTGCACAAGACCCTCTTAGTCCCACCCTAGTGCAGCCCATCTCAGCTTGTTGTACTGGGAGACATACACAAAACCCCATCTGCTAAACCTTACACTCAGCTGTCTACAGCCTCTAGGTTTGCTGGTGGCAGTGCTATTTATTTTCTTCTTTTTTTCCCTCTTGTTTATCATTTTCCTCAGGTTTACCCCAAACTTTTGTCCTTTTTTTCACTTTCTTCTCTGTTTTCCATCTGGTAGCTTAACACCATCGCACTACATGCGACTTCTTTATCCAATTTGTGTACATTTTCTTTCCTTTTGTTTTTAAATCAACACAAAATATAGAAGTGGAAGTGCATATATTTCTTATCAACTTTTAGCGAGTTATCTTATTTTAGATCACATGGCGTGACCAGACGTGAACTCATAGCTGTGAAATTAGCCATTAAAAAAACAACTTTTTAAATACACTCTTCTCTTGTCAAAGAAATAATTAACTTCTCTGAGCCAAAAACTTTCAAGGTGGGTGCAAACAGGACACTACAAATCACTGACCCATTTTTATTTAGAGTGAAGCCTCCAGGTTTCAAACCACTCAGTCAGGCTATCTTGAGTGTTAAGGTTTCCTGTCCGCTGCGTACAATCGGTCTTTCAAATCAGCTCTTTACCAATAGCACCATAGATAACAGTTATCTCTACCCGGACCAGAAGGCAGTATCTACTTCTCCTATCAGTGGCTACTGAGAATATGCTGATCAACAACTGCATATTGCAGTAGGTACTGCTGAAATACTTCCGAAACAGCTGACTCCACACTGCATTTTCAGTCTACACTCAGTAGTGTACTGACTATCAACTATATATGCACTGCATTTCAGACTAGAATCAGTAGTCTACTGACTCTCAACTGAATGTTAATAGATTCCAGAAATTATACACTCTGTGCAGCAGCATAGATGCAGTAGTCTACTGACCATCTACTGGTATGACTCTGTCCATTCACGGATTATTTACCTGATGCTTCTAAGACAGTCCATAGTGTGAATGTCAGTATGGTTGTGAACAGCAATCAAAAGATTCAGTAATGTAATAATGAAACTATCTAGTGTTTGTGGAGACAAGCATACTTCACCCCATTGCATATGAATATCTTATCAGTGCCAGTAATGGATATACATGGATGTTGGGGTGTATGAAAGTGAGGAATTACTCACTGACTTTATATAGGGTACAAATATACTGAATCTTTTGGTCCCCATCATGACATTTTTTTTTACATAGTATCCATGTATCATTGATAATTGCAAAGTGCTTGTCTCATCACCTTAACATCAGTAAACCGAAAGGCATTATACTATAGCAGCACTCTATAGATATGTCTACTCTTACCCTTTTGCTATGGTAAGAGTTACCCAGTATTACTGAATCAATACTGCCCTAGCCCCCTCCTACATGATTTGCATGCACTACTAGGAAGTAGTAACCGCTCCACATAGCTGATGGGGCGGTGGCTCAGGGGGCTACTGCGTTGGTAGAGTAATCAGAAGATCCCAAGTTCAAATCCAGCAAGGACCACCTAGAGAGGCATTGGTAGTGCCAGTACTAGAACAGCGGCTGCTTCTTTTATGCTTCTACCTGCCCCCAGCAGTAGTTTTCAGTATGATCTACTGCTCAACTACTGCTATAGCAGCAACCATTCAGTAGTGCTGATTGAACACTGCCCCAACCCCATATATGGTCATGCAGCATTAAATAAGTAGATACTGTTCAAATGCTGCCATCTAATTTACATAATTGGGACAACTGATTCAATACTGCTTGCATGCTGCTAATACTACTGTTCTACTACTGTACCACTGCTGCAAGTTTTGTGGTGCTGAGCAGTAGAATGACAGTAGATGCTGATACAATACTGTTTCTGATGCTGCTTTCACACTGAATCACTACTGTCACACCACACTGTTTCCCAGCTGCTTTAGTGCTGCATTTCTACTGCATTTTGGTCCGGGTAGGGCTGATAATACGTGAATAGATAAGGTCAAAGATACTCCTAAGAGTGCTGATGTGCATGTATTTGTTGAGGCTTAGTGGAAGTGTTATATCAGTGATAATTACAAGTCATCTTATGTAAGGGTTATGAACCCATAACTGAGTCCCTATACTGGGCGTACATTATGATTCATCAGATAGACTGAATACTAGACTGGATACAGTCCCTAAACTTCGGCCCCTCTCCTCCAGTTGTAACCTCCCCCAGGGGGGGGGGGAGGTTACAACTTAAATTCTTTTCAATTTCTATTCCAATTCTCTTTTATTAAAACCAAGGCACTTGAGCATGTCTAATTATCAGAAAATTCACACTTTTACGTACATTGTAACAAGAACGAGGAACTATCAAAATTTGTTTCTGGTTTGATTAATGCAGTGAAGAGATAAAGGGGTTTTAGTTATTCTGGGTTGGGTAATCCTGTCTGCCGGGGCCTGCCTGGGCTGTGTAAGCTTGCCAGAGGTGATAACGGCTATCAGTGGGCTGGTAGGTCTGTCTGGTCGTCATCTGTTATCCTGGTGAGGGATGGCTGGACAGCAGGAGTGGGCATGTTGATAAGGCTTTGCTGAAACTACCTGTATTTCTAATCTCCCTGCTAGAAGGACTGAAAACATACACTCTTACCATTTAACCCTGCTGTCTTCATCCATGATAGATGGGTGCTTGGGTGCAATTTTCATGACTTATAATCCAGGAGTTTAAAAATAGCTGGAGTCTCTACGCCAAAGTTAGTATGGAATGTTATACTACCGGTAGGTGTATAACCCCCAGTTTCTACATGAAAGAGAGCATAATACCACTATGTGTTGCATATAGGCTTAACATTCCTCCTCAAGCATTTTTAATTTTTTTATGGACTAATTCATAAACTCTAGGGGCGCCGACGCCCCTTATATGCGGGGTCGCCTTATATATGAAGGAACTACGAGATAAGAAAGAAAGAGGCAAAGGGGGAGGAAAAGCCCCAGATCAGCATTTATGACTCGACATCTGTGTGCGTCTTTAATTTTATATATAATAAGTCACGCCTTATGTGCAGGGTTTTCTGGTATGTGACATACTTTCCCATGATATATCTGTCTCCACAGTTATGCTACATATTACATGATATCGAGCAGCTCTTCCTCTTCCTGCTGCTCAGAATCACTCTCCCCAATCTCCCCACACAGGCTGGGTGACACAAAACAGATACTACCTGTAGTACACAAGCTCATATCACTATCTAACATGCTCGGAGAGTGAGTCCCACACAGCGTGATAACATCCCCGATAACATCTCAGGGTGGCAAGCTATACATCATACCTCGCTACTGTCCCAAGGGGTGAGCAAATAGGAGCAGCTCGGCTTGGAGAGTGAGGCCCCCAGAAGCCATTCTACTGGTATTGAGGGTGAAGGGTCACTGCTTACAAACTGGATTTGTATACGTTAGTCAACGTGTGTATCCAGGAAGTAGTAATAAAAAATGTTACTTCCGGTCTTAGTCAGCAGTGTAACACTAACAGAGGCGTGCACAGTGATCCGATAAACAACAATATTTGTCTTATCTCTTTTAGCATTTTTTTAAATCTCCCTTCCTCAAGATGTGAATGGAAAAGAAAAGAAAAAGAGGAAGAAATGAAACAGACTGCACCGTAGATTTCCTCTCTATCTTGATCTCGGCTAGTACCGGTATAGGTAGTGGAAACGTGTTAACACTAGAAACCAATTTCAACAAACCATCAAGTGGAATCGTCACATCTTTCTTATCTTCTAGTCTACCTACCGGTACCTACGAGTAGTATCTCTACGAGCAGCGACTTGGGTTGGGGTGAGATCTTGTCAGATAAGGCTTAAAGCCAAAGCATGTACATACCTGCAACGAGAGAGGATAAGTTTGTTTTTTTTGTGTGTGTGTGTGTTTTTTTTTTTTTTGGTCATAATCAAGTGCGAAGAAAGTAGTAGAATATTATCAAGCAATGCGAAAATATGAATGAGGCCAATACCACAAAATGTTAGCACCGGTACTTCATTCAATACAAGATCGTTAACTACACAGAGTAGTTCAGCATATTATTTAGAGTTATTCTAATGCTTCACAGTCCATGTAATAACAATCCAATGTAACACAGTGTGATAAGCTGACTTGTTATATAATTGATGGGAATTGGATGGACCTGGATATAGATCTCATCACCCACTAGATTAGTCACACTCCACTGTATTGATGAATAGGATCTCAATGATCTCATTCACAGTGTAATCTATGTTATCAGTAACACAGCTAATGATGTCCACACATAGCCTGTTAATACATACATAGTATACATAATGTAATGTCACTCATACTGCTAATGGCCTCCATGTATAGCCTGTACATTCTCTGTACCAGTTTATGAGAATAATGATGGTGGTTGCCTTTTCACTGCCCTTGTCAAGAGAATCATTGAGAAGGACATAAATGTAAATTTACAACTCAATCAGTTTTGGCCATCCCTACTTCTTACTTCTACACATACTATTTTATTCTCGTATACACAGATGTGTGAATTTACAGAGACGTGCACTCGCAGAGGTTGTATTCATCAAATATATCCGCCATTACCACAACCACCTGACCAGCAACACTTTTACAATGTTAAACTGATGGGATCAGAGGGCACCCATTTCAATGTGAATATGGCAAGAAAGGCATACTCTCAAACACTTGACATTTTAAGTGTTTTGTATCAACTGTCGACCACCTACCGCAATCTCCCACGTATAAGACGCGCTGCGCGTATAAGACACACCCCAAACTCAGCACATGCATTTTCGCGTATAAGACGCACATTTTAATGCTGAAATTTGTAAGATTAGTACATTTCTATAGAAAAATTACCCCTCGTATAAGAGACCCCCCCCCAACTTGAGAGAAAGCTATAAGACTCCCCAGCATTTTGTTTGGCGTAGAGGACGCGTCTTCTACGCGGGAGATTACGGTATTTAACCTTCTCACGGTACTAGACAACATATTGTGTTTGTGTAGGAATCCCTGAAGGCTTAGGCAGCAGAGTGGAACATATGAATACATGTGGAAGGTGGAATTTTAAACCTTTCATGTTTCTTCGTCGTCATGATGCACCATTACACCGCTGGATTTATTCACAACCATTAAATTGATGCATCATACAGACCACTCACGAGTGCATCAGCAGCATAGGATGGGCATGATGCATGAATGCAGTGCTGACGAGTTACTCGCTGTGGCTGTATTCAATATTATGCACTATGGCGTTATCAATACTCTAAGTGACATAATGTCATGGTATCATGAATCATGATTTTATCTATACACAACTTGACATATTCCATATTTAGTCAAGGTCTAAGTGTCTAAACATCATTTGGGAACACTCATCTGACTAAGAAAACCCTGCCCATCTCATGATGCGGATACGGATAAACATAGCCTATTTACAATGGTAGAGGGGCCATGAGAGTCAGGGATATCTGTATATTATATTTATAATGTAGGATATCATAATATGTACACACGCCTATGTCACGTCCATTTTGTTTGGTAAGAGTGGATGTGACCTGTATATATGGATGAGGTTATGGTATCATAAAAGATCTACATATTGTCATGAATTTATCTATGAAAGATGGCAGAACATTTCACCTTGTTTTCAAAATGCCAGTAAAGTCAGTCGAATTAAAGACATGGTGCCATAATAATTGTGTTGAAAATGTGGAAAACATCTCAATATAGGGCAAAAAAAAATTAATTGTTTGTTTCAGGTCACCTGAAACAAACAACTTTTTTTATTTTGGCCTAAATTATAAATCTAATTGTCATATCAGATGCACCATACATACAAGGCTCACCCTTGCAGCTGGGTGGCCCATTAAAGGCACACGTAAAAGCATGCAGTTTCAGAACTGCTCTGTATTGTCAAACCATTCAATGTCTCACCCTCCCCGAGTTAACAAAACCTCTACCCGTCTCTCCTGAGATTTGTACCATATACATGGTACCTCTTCTAATATTGCATGTAAAAATAGTGTTGGCGTTTTTGCGTCTGTTTTGAACCTTTCTTTTCTTCTTTTATTTTTTTTCAATTTTGTTTTACTAAACCTGATTTTCTTCTTTGATAGTCCCATCCAGGGATGACAAGACGTGGTTTCCATAACACACAGGAAAGTTCAATCCTAGACAAGATTATAAGAACCACTGCTGGATGGTATTTCTATTAAGACCAGGTTGCCAAGGTGAGATAAGGTTACCAAGGTGAGATAAGGTTACCAGGCGACCTCTGCCCTCACACCCTGTACGACTACCCCTACACACATGTTACCCGTGTGTACTGTTATCTTGCTGGGTTCCACTGGAGTGGGTTCCACCCTGGGGGTCCATCACTTGGGGCACGGTCTGAGATTATAGGCGGAGGCATGGCATAAGTAGGTAGACTGAACAGGTGCCCGATAACTGCAATCAATTTACACATTCGAGATCACCTGTTCTCTTAATTTTAATACGATGAGAATTTTTTTTTCTTGCCCCCCCCCCCTTCCTTTTTAATCGTTTGTGAGTCTGATGTCCCTTAACACCATAAAATAGGGTCTTGTTTACTGAGGTAAAGTTATGTGGATTTACTTGAGAAAAGGGGTCCCTCTCCCAAGTGAACTCCATCCTTTCATGTCAAATAGTTAGCCACGGCAGCAATACTTGTTCCCATCTATACTAAGTCTAAGGTGCTCTCTGTGGCCTCCATCTTCAGACAGGGCCAACCAGGGCACATACCCTGTCATGCATGCAGAACACAGACAGAACATGTCAACTGAAGACACCCTACACTGAGTTACAGGTAGGAGAAGGTGTTACCCGAACAGATCATTTTAAGTTTGTATTAAGACTTTAGGTTTACGTTCCTGGTTCCTTGGTTGTTATGATAAACCGAGGAGTGCAAATCGCCAACACCGCAATGGCGCATCATGCCGAACCTCTAGATGTATTGACTTGCATGGATCATTGGATCATATAGTGCACGACTGCCACTGTGGCAAGTATATAAATTGGTGTGATCCGCTAAAACATTTTGCAACTGTTAAGGGTTTAACTCATGATCATTCCTGTCAAGCTGATCACACCTTGTCACGTCACCATGAAAACCATGGAATCGTGGGAACGTCACAAATGTATGGAAAAACTTTGCTCTGGATGTTGTGTGTTCGGAAGGGAGGGGGATATTTTATGAAGCTCTATAAGGAGTGGCACAAGGGAAAAGGAAAGCATTTGGTGAGGCGATTGAGTGGTTACTTTTACGCCATTTCGACAGCTACCCAGTTAAGCCTAGCTCACCCTAAAAGGCCATATTCATTGCGAGGATTATAGTGCTCACTGAATGCATAGTGATGTAAACTTACCTTCACTAGGAATAGGATAAAATAAATAAAGTTACCAAACCAGCTAGGGGCTTCTTTGACTTTACAGACCACCATTTTTTCTGACCCCCCCCCCCATTAATGTGATAAAAGTTATGATGACACCCCCCCCCCACACACACACACACACACGCAAACCAGAGATGCCACTCGCTGGCTGACAAAAAACAGGAAAACCGGAGCATTGTCTCTCCATAGCATTTTCTTGTGGGATGTCTAATTTATTAAAATATCAAGTATAAACAATGCCATGTTTGCTGTGACCGGGGTGAGTCTCACTCTGCAATCAGTTACTAAATTTGTTGAACTTCCTACAATTCTTTGTCAAATAACACACTTTAAAGAGCAATTTATACTTAAAATATCAAGTTTCCTGTCTAATGAAGAAAAACAGAATTTTACAAAATCTAAAATTGAATGAAGATATCTCCAATTTTTAACCATTTTTTTTTTTTTAAATGACAAAATTTTGGGGTACCTTAGAGAACCACCGCCAAAATGTCCGTAATTTTTTGTGATGTGAGTGCAGCCATGCAGTGACCACTATCAGTGGCCACCTGCACAGGTGTCACTGTTGTGTGCTTTTTTTACAATTTGTAAGTGACTGGAATTAAAGAATTTAAGATTCTCAAAATACAGTTTTTACAAAAATTGGAATTTCTACAAATTTGAAATCTTGGCTTTTCAATGGTTAAATATTTTCTAAGTATATTCTAAGGAGGCATAAAATGCTCATAAAAAATCGTAACATGGCGGCATACACATGGCCATTTCTTCTCAATTGTTTCATATTTTGGTCCTCTCAAAAATAGCATCGGGCAAAGTCCTAATTACATGAAACTTCATATGTTGGTAGATTTTTATGTCCTTAACCTGTGTCTGGTGTTAGTTTTTTGGTGTCTCTAGTGGTTAATGTGTTTTTCAAGGCTTCAATATTACCTTCACATTCAATTTCATGTAAAATGGTTAATAATGGGTATTTTTCTTCCTAGATTTGTCATTTGGGTAGTTTTATATCTAAACTTTAGGAATTACTATCTAAATCCAATGAAAAGAAATTAATAATGTCCTATATCAATGAAACCGGCAAAGATGCAAACACTTGACTGGACTCACA
Source organism: Acholoe squamosa (assembly GCA_949317995.1). NCBI lineage: Eukaryota > Metazoa > Annelida > Polychaeta > Phyllodocida > Polynoidae > Acholoe > Acholoe squamosa. The sequence continues at coordinate 21,161,689 of OX439047.1, read as the reverse complement.
CCTCACAAAAATGTCAAAACAGCCTGCCAGCTTTTCCCATCCTCCACTGTGGCAATGTCAAAGTGCCTACCCCGGGGTAGCGAAGTCAGCCGAATCTGGCTGCTCACTCCCCATATCTGTCACAGTGGTAAACAGGTGTTGGTAAAACATTAATTCCAGGGATTCTACTGGACAGATTTATTTCTTTATAGTATCAAATTTAAGGTAAAATATGGCTCTATTTCATGTGCACAATAGTTTGCTTTATTTTCCTATTTCTCTACTACTTCAGGCAGTCAACATTTGGGTGACTTCAGTGATTCTGTCAGACCATCCGGTTTGTGTCACATGAGCAGGTAGGATTATGACGGAATTCCGGTCGAAGCTCGCCGAGAGTCCTCTCCCTACCGTCGTGTAGTCGCCGTATAGTGTGAGGCGGGGGGGGGGGGGATGAGGGGTTGGGGGCAGGGGGAGGGGGGAGGTGGATGGGTTGAGGGGAGGATGGGTTGAGGGGAGGGGGCAGTAGTTGCTTGGGGTAGTTGGGGTTGGGTTTATTGGTTACCTGTCCCTGGTTACCTGTACACCGGTGACCGGAGATGACTTTCTTGAGTAATCTCCGATCCAACTGGAGGAAACCTGGAGATGACTTTCCATTTCCCGGATTGTCATCTCCAGTCTGTTCTATATGGTTACCTGTACCGTACATCGGAGATGACTTTCTTGAGTCATCTCCGATCCACCTGGAGGACACCTCTACCTACAAGCCTGGAGATGACTTTACACCTCCTGGGTTGTCATCTCCAGTCTGTTCTATGGATGTAGGCTACACCTGGGACCTGGAGATGACTTTCCGCCTCCTGGATTGTCATCTCCAGTCTGTTCTATGGTCACCTGTACACCGGAGATGACTTTCTTGAGTCATCTCCGATCCACCTGGAGGAAACCTGTGACCTGGAGATGACTTTCCATTTCCCGGATTGTCATCTCCAGTCTGTTCTATATGATTACCTGTACCGTACATCGGAGATGACTTTCTTGAGTCATCTCCGATCCACCTGGAGGAAACCTGTGACCTGGAGATGACTTTCCATTTCCTGGATTGTCATCTCCAGTCTGTTCTATATGGTTACCTGTACACCAGAGATGACTTTCTCAAGTCATCTCCACTCTGCACCTATGGGACCGTACCCTGCCGATCACTTCCAACATTCCAGGTAGTCATCTCCAGTCTGATTTAAGGCCATTTCTAACCTGGAGATGACTTTCTAGAGTCATCTCCGGTCTACCTGGAGGATGCCTGCACCTGGAGATGACCTACCATGTCCTGGGTAGACATCTCCAATCTGTTCTTAGGGAGTGGTCATTTTTTAACAACAGGGGGGGTTGGTGAAATTCTGTGTGTGTCTGGTGAAAATTTTTCCGTGCCCCCTCGGAGGGGTTTGAAATTTTTCTGCCCCCCCCTTTTATTCTTTAGTGGCGCGCTGGCTTTTTTGCTCAAAAAGCGACACCCTAAGAGGGGTCTGACCACTCCCTAAAGCCGAAAGATTAGTGAGGAGGAGGGTATGAAGGGGTTCCTGATCATGAATTATTTCAAATTTTGGATCCACCAAATTTTAAACTTGTGCCCCATCACTGCTTCTCCAGTAGCCGGCTATGACTGTGCCTGCAATAGCTCCAGGAATGCTCAGCCCTGTTCTTATACTTGGACAATGAAGAGTTAACCATATAGTGTTTATGTACCTAGATTTTATGTCATGGCAGATACGATCGTTACTATAGAACAGTACTGGACATGCCGTATAGGCTGGTGCAGCCTATTGCTCACACATGGTTAACTCTTCAGGGTCCAAGTATAAGAACAGGGCTGAGCATTCCTGGAGCTATTGCAGGCACAGTCATAGCCGGCTACCGGAGAAGCAGTGATGGGGCACAAGTTTAAAATTTGGTGGATCCAAAATTTGAAATAATTCATGATCAGGAACCCCTTCATACCCTCCTCCTCACTAATCTTTCGGCTTTAGGGAGTGGTCAGACCTCTCTTAGGGTGTCGTTTTTTTTAGCAAAAAAGCCCGCGCACCACTAAAGAATAAAAGGGGGGGACAGAAAAATTTCAAACCCCTCCGAGGGGGCACGGAAAAATTTTCACCACACACGCGCAGAATTTCACCAACCCCCCCCCTGTTGTTAAAAAATGACCACTCCCTAAGAACAGATTGGAGATGTCTACCCAGGACATGGTAGGTCATCTCCAGGTGCAGGGATCCTCCAGGTAGACCGGAGATGACTCTAGAAAGTCATCTCCAGGTTAGAAATGGCCTTAAATCAGACTGGAGATGACTACCTGGAATGTTGGAAGTGATCTGCAGGGTACAGTTCCCATAGGTGCAGAGCGGAGATGACTTGAGAAAGTCATCTCTGGTGTACAGGTAACCATATAGAACAGACTGGAGATGACAATCCAGGAAATGGAAAGTCATCTCCAGGTCACAGGTTTCCTCCAGGTGGATCGGAGATGACTCCAGAAAGTCATCTCTGGTGTACGGGTAACCATAGAACAGACTGGAGATGACAATCCAGGAAATGGAAAGTCATCTCCAGGTCCGTGGTATCCTCCAGGTGGATCGGAGATGACTCAAGAAAGTCATCTCTGGTGTACAGGTAACCATAGAACAGACTAGAGATGACATCCCAGGACATGGGGAGTCATCTACAGGGTGCAATCCCCCCCCTCCCCCCCCCCCCGCCTATCACTAAATATATGGGCCAAATTACTTCTCATGTAAGTACAGGGCTGTGTGGCGTAGCTGTCTGAGTGTTCGCCATCTGTGTGAGGGGTACCCGGTTCGAATCTAGGAGGAAAACGCGTTTTACGTGATTTTACTACATTGTCTTCAGGGATTTATTTAATTTATTAGTCAATAATATCCATTTTGGATGAAATAGGACTAAAAGCATGCATTATTCAGAAGAATGGTGCCCAGTTATATAATTAATAAAAACATATGTATAGAAATTACTACTTTGACCGAACAACGACTGGGAAAGGACTTCCGGCGAGGATAGACTGGATTTCGGTTGAAAACATAGCTCACATGAGCGGCCATGCAGTCATTGCAGATATATAAGCAAATGTCCACGACCAGTGAATAATTTTACAGCGTATTCACCTCGGTGGCGCTGCCCGCCGTTATACGGCTGAGTTGAATGCGGGCAGCCCCACCGAGGTGAATACGCTGTAAAATTATTCACTGGTCGTGGACATTTGCATTCATGCCATGGCCCACGGGTTTAAAATGCTTTTAAATAAAGGATTTCAACAATATTTACTGGTTTTGAAGGCATAGACTCGTCCCGGTTTGTTTTCATCCGCCATGACACCTTGTTCGACGAAGTAGGTCACGTGATACGGAGCTAGCCGCTACTTTTAGTTTCGATATGAATGTTCCTTGCATAGGGCAATAGATTCTTTTTTAACATGGCGCTAACACTTAGATATACCTTAAACAATTCATAACATATTATTTAACTAGTTCAATCATTCATTTTTTGCGTAAAACTTCTAATAACCATACCTAAATACGAAACTAGTTAACTCTGTATAAATTTCAAAATGGCGCCGCGGTATATGCGAGGATCGTATTCCACCCCCCCATTGAATACGGCGTAAGTAGTACTAATCTATAGTGTCGTCGATATTCGCCATGGCATAAGCATGAATATTACCCTTTCTATAATAAAAAGTTACATGGAATACAATATTACATATATGAAGCCAATATATAGATTCTCGACCTATATTTTGAGGGGATTTTGATAATTTTCCAGTTATTATTAAGAGCAGGGCGGTGCCACAAACTTATCCAACTTTGGACCAATTTTCCTAAATAGATTACAGAAGCTATCAGTACATAGAGGGCTATTCTACAATATCAATTTAATTAGAATATGGTCAGTTTATATAGGTATACTACGGTATAGATCTAGTGCTGCGATTATTCCACGGAAGTCCCGGTTTTTGGCTGACTTCGCTACCTGGACCCCAGGCTGGGGTCATGCCCCCAGACCCCCCCCCCCCCTTCGTTTCAAATTTTGTCCCTGAGGCTGAAGGTGAAGCCCATGTCCAAATGTTGGCATATTGGGTTCCTATGTCGGCTATGACAATTAGTTCAGGAGTTATTCAGCTGGGCCTGGGGCCATTATGTGTCGAAAATAGACAATTTCGCTCAAATTCGCATGTATCATTATGATATCATAACAACACCCCCCCCCCAAATTTTTTTTTTTTTTTTCTAAAATCTGATGCTGAATATTGCTTCTAGGGGCCAAAACCAACATTTTGGTAACTCTTCAATAGACTGAATAGTGTATTCACAGTATTGACTATTGGCCGATTTTAATAATTAATCTGCCATGCCTAATAATGGTCTACTTCAATCATGGAATGACAACTTGAATTCATGGAGTGGAAGAGACCAATAGCAACAGAATCAGAGTCAAAGGGCTCACAAAATCAGCATCCGACTCGGACTGAGTGAGTGAGAGAGGCAAAACAACGTCGCAGGCTCAGCCAGCGTAGACAGTCAAAGTGTCAGTGAAGACTGAAGAGATGGGTGAGTTGGGTGACTGAGTCAGAGTGCACGGAAACTAAACCAACCTGCAGAGCTTGTATCGCAGAGATCATACTTGTTGGCGACCTTAGGGTACTCCTTAAGTTTCCTTCCACTCAAGTTCAATTCTCCTGTGTGTTGTGCTTCGTCGAAAACCTTTTCTAAAGTCCTAGAAAGCGAAGTCGGGCTATGTCCGCCCGGGTTAAAACTCGTCGCCATTTTGAAATACATATTTGACACACAACCCTGAGGACGCATGCGCGATGTCCCAGATTAGTCTCTTGTATAGCCAACGCTTACCAGTGAATACCGATGCAGTTACCCTGCATAGCCGCAAATAACGTGCACTTTGGAAAAGGTGATATTTGTGAAATCCTCTGAAGGCTGCAGAACACTAATTATTTTCCACTGTTGGCCTATATAGCTTTTGGGCGAAAATAAAATACTTGTGCAAGTATCTGGGCTTAGCCACTATTATTTTCTTGTAGATATACATTTTTCCCAATAATTTAGGGCCATGGCATGTGGCACAATGTGATTAACTTTTGTGCTATAGGCCTTAGAGTGCGGATTTACCCAGATTTGTGGGTTTTGCAGTGAATGATTTCAATAAATTCTGTAAATAAATAGAGCCCCCTGACCCCCCCCCCCTCAACTTACCATCAAATATCAGCCTAAATTACACTGAAATCGATTAATTTACATCCTAAGGATTAATTCTATGCCTGGTTTGCCTACCCACTGTCAGATTTTAGATCAATAATCATTGTACAACACCCTTCAGTGCGGAGTTACAAAGTGTCTCCTGCTGCCACCTCCCGTCAATTGGTGTCCTGCAACCTGAAAGTAATAGTGAATATTGATGTAATAAGCGGCTAGGTTGCTAAAAAAAAAAAAGAAAAAAAGGTACCACTCTTGTGGCTCTTAAGTATTGAAAATTTGGTCTTTTTACCCTATATATAAAAAGGCGTTACTTCGCCACTGGCCAATGGGGTGGATTGTTGGTTGGACATTGTCATAAAGTACGGTACCTCCCCCTGTGGCGAGATACACAACTACACATTCTGTGCGTCCACCAAAAATCGCGCCATTCTTAGTGTAAAAACTGTACAGTTCACATCGGTTCCCAGACACTCACTCCTATAGTATAATCATATTATCCTGTCTCATTCATTATTCATTCATGTCATTATTATTTATCTTCATCACAATATTATTAAATAATCCTTTTTAGATATGTTTCATCTTGTATTTCTCTTAAGTCATAATGGTACTCAAGGTATACTGCCTGTTTTTTTTTTTACACTGTGATCATAAATGTGATTCTACATGTATATGACAATTCATATAACACATAAGGTTTTATATAAAATTTATTCACCAAAAATAAATTTTATTTACCCAATCTTACTCTTAACTCATTTCTTGCTTGGGGTTAGTGCAGTAGTGAGGATTTGGACGTTGCAACAGTGTGTGAAAAAGTGATGGGGGTTAGGGAGTGAGCACTTTTTATCAACAGCAATCAGGAGGGCTTAAGTAAGCAGTGAAGATCAAAAGGTCCAAAAACCATTTTCACAGAAAATGTGCTTAGAATTACAGAAAAAAAATATCTTTTTAAAAGTCAGTAGGAACTTTAGTCATATTGACTAAAAAATGGCAGCATTGGAACCAATTCCTATTACTGCTACTAGGGGAAACAAGGTTCCTAACAGCTTCCTAAGTAACTGGTATCCATGTTCTTGTCTTAGGTCAGACAATGAAGTTCAACAGTGTCAGTTCCTACTAACAGTAAACTCAAAGAATTGGACTATCATAGGCTAGCCGATGACATCATGATAACCACAAGTGCTAGAAAAATTAAAAGCAAATGCAAGTTCTATAAAGCACCACCTGGTCACTATTGGCATAGTGTATCCGAAACCTACATGAGCACCCTGATCAGTGCTAAATTCAATCAGTGTGAAGGGCCTAGAAGGAGCCTACTGGAAACAGGGTCTATTGCCCTGGTGGAAGGTTGTAGAGACATGATCTGGGGTGGAGGGTTTGTATATCACTCAGACTGTTATGACCAGGGAAGAATTAAAGGGCAAAATCTGCATGGAAAAATTACTATGCGCATCAGGGATAGCATTAAAGATTATGAGAGGAGCAGACCATTGATTGTATTATAAGTAGTGTTGCAATGTTAATCTTATGGCATCAAAAATTGAGCTGTCGCCATAGGTACAGCATTGCGCTGCCCGCGAAATGGACGCAATGATATCTTTAATTTTGAGAAATGATACCTTTATTAGACCATGCGTTAAGTGCATATACTGAGTCAGAGCCATTTTTCCATTTTTTCTTTTCCTTTTTTGTTATATCTTCAGAGGGGAGTGTATACCCTTAAGAAAGTAATTGACCATAGTAGCACACATGTATAGTGCTTAGGTATAATAGTCATGTGCAGCTAGGAAGTGAGTCACATAGAGCATAGCCATGGAACTACAAATGTGGTACAGAGTTGGTATTCTATTGATTGGAGATTCCAGGATTGCTGGTGAGTGAAGTCATGTTGTACTAACAGCGGTTTTTTATTATTATCGATACACTTATCTTGTACTATGATATCTTGATACTCTGTATGAAACATTCTTAACCTCATTCTTTCTTTTCTTAATTTTTATTAAACAAAATATATTTGTCTTCTATATCTATCCAAAAATCCCATCAACCCTAGTGATACCCAATCATAATAAAACAAAGTCCTATAACTATAATTAGGGTGGGTGGGTTTTCCTCTGAGCTGTGTATAGCTGAAATTAAGTAGGCTCACAGACCAGTCTCCTCTTCCATGAGGTTAATTTTGTGGAAAGGAATACACTGTATTATTTATGTACATATTGATTTGAATTCATTGTTTATTTGTCTTGTTATTAAATACCATTTGTATACATTTTTCGTTTCTATTACTGTATTCAACTCATGGTCTGTTTGATTAGCAAATTCGGAGAGAAGAGGGGGCTGGTTTTCTCTTCTATTAATTGTAGGAGCTTTGAAGACAAGTATAGTGAGGTATATAAGATATTAGATAGGAGTGATATTATTTGCTTATGTGAGACCTGGCTAAAACCAGGGTCTCCTGAGGGTGTGATAAATAAAGATGATAGGTTATTATATAGACAAGACAGAATAGGTAAAAATTGTGGAGGTGTGGGTCTCAGTGTGAAATCTGGTTTAGGTCAATACATTAAGATCATACCTGAATTCACTGTTCAAACAATTGATTATGAAAGTATAGCGTGTATGTTATGTGTGCCTGGTGAGAAAGATATATTTCTTATCTCTATATACAGAATTCCTAATACAAATGTCCCTAATTTTATTGCGTTTTTAAGGAAAATTGCAGGTTTTGAATTTAACGGTAATAGAGGTAGACATGAGACATGGATCTTAGGTGACATAAACTTAAGTATGTATGATGATACTGATGTGGGTTGTGAAAGCTTCAGATCCTTGTGTAAAGATATTGGTTGGAAAATTCTGATAAATGAAATAACCCGACCCTTCAGTGGAACCTGTATTGATAATGTAATTACCAATAGCCTTAATGTTATAGATTCAGGTACTATTTCGGCTTTGATTTCAGATCATGTGCCTGTTTATGTTTGCAGAGGGCATAACAATTTTACATATGAAAAATCGGTGTATAAGGGAAGGGATTATAGAAATTTTTCAGAAGATAAATTCAAAGATTTTTTAAATGCCTGTGATTGGAAAACATATTTTGATATTAAAGATAATCCAGATTTATTATGGGAAATGCTTGTAACTCCTATAAATCAATATCTGAATAAATATAATCCTTATGTTGAACATCAAATCAAGAAAACTCATAAATCTTGGATTGATGATGAAGTAATGGATTGAGTATTTGAAAGGGAAGGATGGTTAAGATTATATAGTGTTAACAAGGGTACAATGGAGAAACAGGCTATCAAAGACTGCAGAAGGAAAATAAGAAAAAAGATTAAAGCAAATCAAATTGGAGGAGTAATGCAAGAGTTACATGAATGTAATGGAAATCCTAAGAGGTTCTGGAAGCATATTAATGACATGTTTAAGAACAATAAATCCATTATATACCCCGATATGAAACACCATGAGACAGGGATTCATATTGCTTCTGATGTAGCATGTGAGTATGTGAATGAGTACTTTTGTAATATTGGAAGAGAGCTACATATTGCAACGGTTGGTGATGATCAATGTAAACTTGATAATGATCAAAGTATTGAAAATGTACTCATAAATGGAAACTTCACTGAAACAAACATTAAGGTGAATAAATGGGATGTTCATTACGCTATAAAAGAAATAGACAAAAATAAATCATCTGGGATTGAAGGCATAAGGGGTGATATATTACAATGTGCATTGCTATGCCTAATACATCAATCTACCCACCTGATTCAGACTAGTTTAGATAAAGGTATTTTTCCAAGAGACTGGGCCTCTGCCCTAGTAAAACCATTACCTAAGGATGGAGATTTATCACAGGTCAAAAACTGGAGGCCTATTTCCCTCCTACCAATGCCATCAAAGATTATTGAAAAAAATTATGTATTATCATTTAAGTCAAAGTATGAAAAGAAATAACACCTTTTGTGACAATCAATATGGTTATAAAAAAGGTACTTGAATAGGTGATGCTACCTTTGATCTCGTAAATGAATTGTTTGAGAATAGAAATAATGGGTACATAACAGGGGCCCTTTTCATTGATTTCACTAAAGCCTTTGATAGTGTAATTCACTCAAAATTGCTGGTCAAACTTATTAAGCTTGGGCTAAGTAGGACAAATTTTATGTGGTTCAAAAGTTATTTAGAAAACAGGCAACAGAGAACGAGTTATGGTAATAAAATATCTAAAAAGAAATGTATAAAGTATGGTGTACCACAAGGCTTTGGTTTTGGGCCCCCTGTTGTTTGTTTTATATATAGATGATGTTGTTAATGTGTTGCAATCGTGTGTCTACAACTCTGACTGCCGTCCAGAAACCAGGCCCGAGTCCCAGACCCTACTGCCTTTGGGAAAACCGAAACCTATGGGCCCCCCTGCTAGCCCGGCCACCACCACTGGTCGTGGACGGACTCGGCCAATGGACCCGAAGAAGCCAGGCAGAGAGTTGGTGATGAAGGACCCGAGGCTGGCAGGGGGTGTGGCAACACCATAGACGAGAGAGGGGCAGTGGTAGGATCGTCTCTACGAGCCGACACTGAGAGCCCATCACCGAACGCTACTGCCACTTCGAGCTCGGCTTATGAGAGCAGTTCTGATTCTAACCTGATAACTCAGACAACACCTCCAGCCAGGAATATGAGGACCACCAATGTACTGCACTTGGTGAAGTCCAACCTCGAGCTGGAGGATCCCGATGATTATATCAGGCAACGAACGCAGGAATCCTGTGAAATCCAGGCTGATGTTTTTAAAGCATGGCAAGATCGACACATCAGCCAGGCAACTGGATATCTGCTTGGCGTGACTGAAGGGGTCTCTGAATGCCTACATGAGATCCAGAGATGTGAAATAACCCGAATATCTCAGGACATGCAAGGGCAAGCCAGAGATCAGCTCCGAGCTTCCCTCCAACGCGAGAACTAAGCGAAAGCCATGATGCTGAAATATGAAAACGAACTCCAAGAATTGAGGAGACAATATGACCACCAGGACGTTCGATTCATGGCAGTATTTGGCTGCTTCATGAAGGATTGGGATGGCAACCCCGAAAGTGCATTTGAGAAGCTCCAGGCTAAACTCCAGGAAGCTAGACAGCTAGAGGAGGACATAAAATCTTTTGGTTTTATGAGTGTGTCCACCCCGAAGCATCCCACCACTGAGCCTGGAGAACCAGTAGCACCTCAAAGGGATATTGAAGCTTCTGTTGCTGCCCCGACTACCACTACAGACAGCTCAGCTGGCGCCTCGAGTCTTGACCCCGAAACAGTCCCTACGGTTGCTACCCCTGATCCAGTCCCCATGGCACAATCTGATTAATCTAGACCCTGAGCCGGAAGCCACTACTGGTGAAACGGTGATGGACACTGATTTATAATGTATGATTTATTAATTTATAAGGGTGACCCGATTTTTCTAGGGAATCAGTGAACATATTACTTTATGTATACCCGAACTGTGCCTGACTGAGGAACCCCGGACGGATGCAGACCCAGGAAACCCAATGGACAAACCTACATCTTCCCATCTTCTCCAGGGCACACCACAACAGCGACGCGGCTTGCCACCGCAAAGTCCTTCAATCACCGAATGGATCTGCAGACAAGCAGTTAACCCCGAAGACACCCAGAAATTTATTATTATTGTACAGCAGACCCGCTACACTGGTGGGCTGCTATAATTTAACATATTGTCTATTATCCATTACCACTATTATGTACCTATGTATAAAAGTTACTTCATATACATATCGAACCTAGTATACTCTACTAAGTTCGATCTCATAAAATATTTATTACTATAAAAATGTTAATTGGTGCTACAAACCTACGAGATTTGTAACTCGAAATTCATTTCGAGAAGTATATTTTTCTAAGTACACTCCATAGTACATAGCACTCAGGTACAAACCAAATGTGTTCATTAATTAGTAACGTTCAATAGTGGTAGATATAAATATAAAATCCCACGGTTACTGTAAACTGTGTAAAGAAAAACTATTATATAGGTTTAATACGTAAACTGTAAAAATTTTCTTTTCGGGCTATGTACAAACATATAATATTATAAACAAAAACCAACTCGGTATGTTATTAATCATACATATTAATACTTTAATTGTATGTATGGATTTGAACTTGTTCTTTTGAACTTGTTTTGATCCTTTTCCTTATTATATTCAAACTGTGTTTTCATATAATCAATTCACCTTATAATTTATGTGGTCGACTCATATTAATAAGATGTCACACAAATAACATGTCACGTTCTACTTCGAACTCTTGTATAATACTTGAAGCCCTATTCTAACTGTAGAATAATGAATTTGTTTACCATAATGTATATATTTTCTATACACCCCCTTCCTTATTTTGGTGGGGGAAGTGTAGGGGCTAGTAGATTGTGATATAGTGTGAGCGTCTTCCTCGAGAGGGCGGTTCAAGCTCTGTGCCCATCACCGGTAGTCACTAGAGGTCATTACGATCACTTGTTGTTGCGGGGTGGTGGCACCACTGTTCTTCCTGCTCAAGTTCCTACCTGGGGCCCGGGAAGGCGGGAATCTGTCTCTGCCCACGATCGGAGTCGGACCACTTTTCTCTGAGCTAGTTCTTGTTCTGCCATGGATTAAAAGGGAGTCATCGGCTGCCATTAGGATGGGTTGTTGCATTCATTTCAATGGATCCTGAACAGAATCTTCACTTGCACACCCACTAACAACTTCCGTACAAAACCCCTTCAAATTAAGTGATAAGCTCTTGTCCATGATAGCTCAGTTGGTAGGGCATTGCACTTTACATCTTAGGATTGGTGGTTCAATTCCCGGTCATGCTTTCTATTTCTTTTATCTTAGATTTGGTATATCATAAAAACTCATGTCCCACATGTCTCTTATGGTAGAGCTAGAAAAACAACATAGAAGACTCTGTATTCATGACTACCAACTCAAAATGGAACTTTATCCACATGTCGTATTGCTATTTAGATGGGGCCTAGATAGCTTGAATGTAGGCAAGAGTTATTGCTTTAGTGTAGACAGGGGAATTTTGAACTTTGGATACAATGTGCTAGTTACCTCATCCAGAGTACAAGCAACAGTGTTAATCCAAAGAAAAGCTGCCCTCATTTTAGTCAGTCATACAGAAATTTGCTCTTTTTCCATCAATCTGATAATCAACATATGAAATTCAAAACAATCTCAGCGCAGTCGGCAGGATTCGAACCTGCGCGGGCAGAGCCCAATGGATTTCTAGTACATCGCCTTAACCACTCGGCCACGACTGCCATGAACCAAAAGGGAGTCACAGACTGCTAATAGGGAGGTTTAGCAACCACTATGTGGGCAATGTAACGCAAACGTGCAGCATACCTAGAGTATTGGTACGTCTGCATCAAACCAGGTACGGTTGACGTACGACGGGTTTGCTAAACCTCCCTAATAAGGTAAATGTCAGTGACTTTCGAGGCACTGTTGTGAAACATTTATCACTGCAGTTATAGTGATTGCACACACACACACACATAGGCAGTTGTGGCCGAGTGGTTAAGGCGTTGGACTCGAAATCCAATGGGTTCTTCCCGCACAGGTTCGAACCCTGTCGACTGCGTGGTTTTGATGTCCTCTCACGTTAGCAATACGTGTAAAATAGACCAGATACATCTTAGGGTTGGTGGCTCAATTGTCGGTCGTGCTTTAATTTCTTTTATATTAGATGCGGTATACATAATTGCCATCATAAAAACTCACGTCCCACATGACTCTTGTGGTAGAGCTAGAAAAAGTATGATAGAAGACTCTGTTACCATGACTACCACATGTCATATTTCTATTTAGATAGGGTCTAGATAGCTTAAATGTAGGCAAGAGTTATTGCTTTAGAGTAGGTACAGGCAGTTGTGGCCGAGTGGTTAAGGCGTTGGACTTGAAATCCAATGGGTTCTACCCGCGCAGTTTCGAACCCTGCCGACTGCGGAATTTTGAACTTTGGATACAATGTGCTAGTTACCTCATCCAGAGTACAAGCAACAGTGTTAATCCAAAGAAAAGCTGCCCTCATTTTAGTCAGTCATACAGAAATTTGCTCTTTTTCCATCAATCTGATAATCAACATATGAAATTCAAAACAATCTCAGCGCAGTCGGCAGGATTCGAACCTGCGCGGGCAGAGCCCAATGGATTTCTAGTCCATCGCCTTAACCACTCGGCCACGACTGCCATGAACCAAAAAGGAGTCACAGACTGCTAATAGGGAGGTTTAGCAACTACTATGTAGGCAATGTAACCCAAACATGCAGCATACCTAGAGTATAGGTAGGTCTGCATCAAACCAGGTACGGATAATGTACGACGGGTTTGCTAAACCTCCCTTATAAGGTAAATGTCAGTGACTTTCGAGGCACTGTTGTGAAACATTTATCACTGCAGTTATAGTGATTGCACACACACACACACATAGGCAGTTGTGGCCGAGTGGTTAAGGCGTTGGACTCGAAATCCAATGGGTTCTTCCCGCACAGGTTCGAACCCTGTCGACTGCGTGGTTTTGATGTCCTCTCACGTTAGCAATACGTGTAAAATAGACCAGATACATCTTAGGGTTGGTGGCTCAATTGTCGGTCGTGCTTTAATTTCTTTTATATTAGATGCGGTATACATAATTGCCATCATAAAAACTCACGTCCCACATGACTCTTGTGGTAGAGCTAGAAAAAGTATGATAGAAGACTCTGTTACCATGACTACCACATGTCATATTTCTATTTAGATAGGGTCTAGATAGCTTAAATGTAGGCAAGAGTTATTGCTTTAGAGTAGGTACAGGCAGTTGTGGCCGAGTGGTTAAGGCGTTGGACTTGAAATCCAATGGGTTCTACCCGCGCAGGTTCGAACCCTACCGACTGCGGAATTTTGAACTTTGGATACAATGTGCTAGTTACCTCATCCAGAGTACAAGCAACAGTGTTAATCCAAAGAAAAGCTGCCCTCATTTTAGTCAGTCATACAGAAATTTGCTCTTTTTCCATCAATCTGATAATCAACATATGAAATTCAAAACAATCTCAGCGCAGTCGGCAGGATTCGAATGTGCGCGGGCAGAGCCCAATGGATTTCTAGTCCATCGCCTTAACCACTCGGCCACGACTGCCATGAACCATAAGGGAGTCACAGACTGCTAATAGGGAGGTTTAGTCAACTACTACGTAGGCAATGTAAGCCAAACATGCAGCATACCTAGAGTATAGGTAGGTCTGCATCAAACCAGGTACGGATAATGTACGACGGGTTTGCTAAACCTCACTAATAAGGTAAATGTCAGTGACTTTCGAGGCACTGTTGTGAAACATTTATCACTGCAGTTATAGTGATTGCACACACACACACACATAGGCAGTTGTGGCCGAGTGGTTAAGGCGTTGGACTCGAAATCCAATGGGTTCTTCCCGCACAGGTTCGAACCCTGTCGACTGCGTAGTTTTGATGTCCTCTCACGTTAGCAATACATGTAAAATAGACCAGCTACATCTTAGGGTTGGTGGCTCAATTGTCGGTCGTGCTTTAATTTCTTTTATATTAGATGCGGTATACATAATTGCCATCATAAAAACTCACGTCCCACATGACTCTTGTGGTAGAGCTAGAAAAAGTATGATAGAAGACTCTGTTACCATGACTACCACATGTCATATTTCTATTTAGATAGGGTCTAGATAGCTTAAATGTAGGCAAGAGTTATTGCTTTAGAGTAGGTACAGGCAGTTGTGGCCGAGTGGTTAAGGCGTTGGACTTGAAATCCAATGGGTTCTACCCGCGCAGGTTCGAACCCTGCCGACTGCGGAATTTTGAACTTTGGATACAATGTGCTAGTTACCTCATCCAGAGTACAAGCAACAGTGTTAATCCAAAGAAAAGCTGCCCTCATTTTAGTCAGTCATACAGAAATTTGCTCTTTTTCCATCAATCTGATAATCAACATATGAAATTCAAAACAATCTCAGCGCAGTCGGCAGGATTCGAACCTGCGCGGGCAGAGCCCAATGGATTTCTAGTCCATCGCCTTAACCACTCGGCCACGACTGCCATGAACCAAAAAGGAGTCACAGACTGCTAATAGGGAGGTTTAGCAACTACTATGTAGGCAATGTAACCCAAACATGCAGCATACCTAGAGTATAGGTAGGTCTGCATCAAACCAGGTACGGATAATAGGGAGGTTTAGCAAGCACGACGTACGTCACCATTTTCTGGTTTCACGCAGACGCACCAGTGCTGTAGGTATGCTGCACGTCTGCGTTATATTGCCCAAGCAGTGTTTGCTAAACCTCCCTTATGTACGACGGGTCCAACGCCTTAACCACTCGGCCACAACTGCCTGTACCTACTCTAAAGCAATAACTCTTGCCTACATTTAAGCTATCTAGACCCTATCTAAATAGAAATATGACATGTGGTAGTCATGGTAACAGAGTCTTCTATCATACTTTTTCTAGCTCTAACACAAGAGTCTAGCACATTGTATCCAAAGTTATTGCTTTAGAGTAGGTACAGGCAGTTGTGGCCGAGTGGTTAAGGCGTTGGACTTGAAATCCAATGGTTTCTACCCGCGCAGGTTCGAACCCTGCCGACTGCGGAATTTTGAACTTTGGATACAATGTGCTAGTTACCTCATCCAGAGTACAAGCAACAGTGTTAATCCAAAGAAAAGCTGCCCTCATTTTAGTCAGTCATACAGAAATTTGCTCTTTTTCCATCAATCTGATAATCAACATATGAAAATCAAAACAATCTCTGCGCAGTCGGCAGGATTCGAATGTGCGCGGGCAGAGCCCAATGGATTTCTAGTCCATCGCCTTAACCACTCGGCCACGACTGCCATGAACCATAAGGGAGTCACAGACTGCTAATAGGGAGGTTTAGTCAACTACTATGTAGGCAATGTAACCCAAACATGCAGCATACCTAGAGTATAGGTAGGTCTGCATCAAACCAGGTACGGATGATGTACGACGGGTTTGCTAAACCTCCCTAATAAGGTAAATGTCAGTGACTTTCGAGGCACTGTTGTGAAACATTTATCACTGCAGTTATAGTGATTGCACACACACACACATAGGCAGTTGTGGCCGAGTGGTTAAGGCGTTGGACTTGAAATCCAATGGGTTCTTCCCGCACAGGTTCGAACCCTGTCGACTGCGTGGTTTTGATGTCCTCTCACGTTAGCAATACATGTAAAATAGACCAGCTACATCTTAGGGTTGGTGGCTCAATTGTCGGTCGTGCTTTAATTTCTTTTATATTAGATGCGGTATACATAATTGCCATCAAAAAAACTCACGTCCCACATGACTCTTGTGGTAGAGCTAGAAAAAGTATAATAGAAGACTCTGTTACCATGACTACTACATGTCATATTTCTATTTAGATAGGGTCTAGATAGCTTAAATGTAGGCAAGAGTTATTGCTTTAGAGTAGGTACAGGCAGTTGTGGCCGAGTGGTTAAGGCGTTGGACTTGAAATCCAATGGGTTCTACCCGCGCAGGTTCGAACCCTGCCGACTGCGGAATTTTGAACTTTCGATACAATGTGCTAGTTACCTCATCCAGAGTACAAGCAACACTGTTAATCCAAAGAAAAGCTGCCCTCATTTTAGTCAGTCATACAGAAATTTGCTCTTTTTCCATCAATCTGATAATCAACATATGAAATTCAAAACATTCTCAGCGCAGTCGGCAGGATTCGAACCTGCGCGGGCAGAGCCCAATGGATTTCTAGTCCATCGCCTTAACCACTCGGCCACGACTGCCATGAACCAAAAAGGAGTCACAGACTGCTAATAGGGAGGTTTAGCAACTACTATGTAGGCAATGTAACCCAAACATGCAGCATACCTAGAGTATAGGTAGGTCTGCATCAAACCAGGTACGGATAATAGGGAGGTTTAGCAATCACGACGTACGTCCCCCGTACCTCATCTAACGTAGACGTACCTGTGCTGTATGTATGCTGTACGTCTGCGTTTTATTGCCCACGCAATGGGTGCTTAACCTCCCTAATGCACGACGGGTTTGCTAAACCTCCCTAATAAGGTAAATGTCAGTGACTTTCGAGGCACTGTTGTGAAACATTTATCACTGCAGTTATAGTGATTGCACACACACACACATAGGCAGTTGTGGCCGAGTGGTTAAGGCGTTGGACTCGAAATCCAATGGGTTCTTCCCGCACAGGTTCGAACCCTGTCGACTGCGTGGTTTTGATGTCCTCTCATGTTAGCAATACGTGTAAAATAGACCAGCTACATCTTAGGGTTGGTGGCTCAATTGTCGGTCGTGCTTTAATTTCTTTTATATTAGATGCGGTATACATAATTGCCATCATAAAAACTCACGTCCCACATGACTCTTGTGGTAGAG
Organism: Acholoe squamosa; assembly: GCA_949317995.1. Taxonomy (NCBI): domain Eukaryota; kingdom Metazoa; phylum Annelida; class Polychaeta; order Phyllodocida; family Polynoidae; genus Acholoe; species Acholoe squamosa. Next base: position 21,143,974 of record OX439047.1, on the reverse strand, counting down.
CTAGAAAAAGTATGATAGAAGACTCTGTTACCATGACTACCACATGTCATATTTCTATTTAGATAGGGTCTAGATAGCTTAAATGTAGGCAAGAGTTATTGCTTTAGAGTAGGTACAGGCAGTTGTGGCCGAGTAGTTAAGGCGTTGGACTTGAAATCCAATGGGTTCTACCCGCGCAGGTTCGAACCCTGCCGACTGCGGAATTTTGAACTTTGGATACAATGTGCTAGTTACCTCATCCAGAGTACAAGCAACAGTGTTAATCCAAAGAAAAGCTGCCCTCATTTTAGTCAGTCATACAGAAATTTGCTCTTTTTCCATCAATCTGATAATCAACATATGAAATTCAAAACAATCTCAGCGCAGTCGGCAGGATTCGAACCTGCGCGGGCAGAGCCCAATGGATTTCTAGTCCATCGCCTTAACCACTCGGCCACGACTGCCATGAACCAAAAAGGAGTCACAGACTGCTAATAGGGAGGTTTAGCAACTACTATGTAGGCAATGTAACCCAAACATGCAGCATACCTAGAGTATAGGTAGGTCTGCATCAAACCAGGTACGGATAATGTACGACGGGTTTGCTAAACCTCCCTAATAAGGTAAATGTCAGTGACTTTCGAGGCACTGTTGTGAAACATTTATCACTGCAGTTATAGTGATTGCACACACACACACACATAGGCAGTTGTGGCCGAGTGGTTAAGGCGTTGGACTCGAAATCCAATGGGTTCTTCCCGCACAGATTCGAACCCTGTCGACTGCGTGGTTTTGATGTCCTCTCACGTTAGCAATACGTGTAAAATAGACCAGCTACATCTTAGGGTTGGTGGCTCAATTGTCGGTCGTGCTTTAATTTCTTTTATATTAGATGCGGTATACATAATTGCCATCATAAAAACTGACGTCCCACATGACTCTTGTGGTAGAGCTAGAAAAAGTATGATAGAAGACTCTGTTACTATGACTACCACATGTCATATTTCTATTTAGATAGGGTCTAGATAGCTTAAATGTAGGCAAGAGTTATTGCTTTAGAGTAGGTACAGGCAGTTGTGGCCGAGTGGTTAAGGCGTTGGACTTGAAATCCAATGGGTTCTACCCGCGCAGGTTCGAACCCTGCCGACTGCGGAATTTTGAACTTTGGATACAATGTGCTAGTTACCTCATCCAGAGTACAAGCAACAGTGTTAATCCAAAGAAAAGCTGCCCTCATTTTAGGAATGTAATATATGATGATTATGCTTGCACTAGTGCCTTTTAGGTACTAATAGAGGAACGAGGCGGAGCCGAGTGCCTCTATCAAGTACCTAAAAGGCACGTGTGCAAGCATAATCATCACACATTGCGTTTATACCACGGTCTGCACCTTTAGGATGCATTAGAATGCATTCTGCATTCTTTGACAGACAAAGATTATATGGTATCCATAGTGTCCCAAACATAAGAATCATCTAACCCAGCACCATTGTCCAGCCCCGTGGCCTAATGGATAGGATGAAGCACTCTGGATCAGAAGATCCCTGGATCGATCCCGGGCCATGCTGAGCTTTTTCAGCATGAACCAATGTCAAAGCTATGTCATAGCTACTGTCACATATAAGAACAGTATTGAAAAAGAACACTGTCAATATTGAAGTGTCAACTCAGTGCCTCTATCCTATGATATAAGCACTCAGATTATCCAGTTTGGGCACCCAAAATCGTTCTGAAATGTGATAACCGTGGTATAATCAGTCATACAGAAATTTGCTCTTTTTCCATCAATCTGATAATCAACATATGAAATTCAAAACAATCTCAGCGCAGTCGGCAGGATTCGAACCTGCGCGGGCAGAGCCCAATGGATTTCTAGTCCATCGCCTTAACCACTCGGCCACGACTGCCATGAACCAAAAAGGAGTCACAGACTGCTAATAGGGAGGTTTAGCAACTACTATGTAGGCAATGTAACCCAAACATGCAGCATACCTAGAGTATAGGTAGGTCTGCATCAAACCAGGTACGGATAATGTACGACGGGTTTGCTAAACCTCCCTAATAAGGTAAATGTCAGTGACTTTCGAGGCACTGTTGTGAAACATTTATCACTGCAGTTATAGTGATTGCACACACACACACACATAGGCAGTTGTGGCCGACTGGTTAAGGCGTTGGACTCGAAATCCAATGGGTTCTTCCCGCACAGGTTCGAACCCTGTCGACTGCATGGTTTTGATGTCCTCTCACGTTAGCAATACGTGTAAAATAGACCAGATACATCTTAGGGTTGGTGGCTCAATTGTCGGTCGTGCTTTAATTTCTTTTATATTAGATGCGGTATACATAATTGCCATCATAAAAACTGACGTCCCACATGACTCTTGTGGTAGAGCTAGAAAAAGTATGATAGAAGACTCTGTTACCATGACTACCACATGTCATATTTCTATTTAGATAGGGTCTAGATAGCTTAAATGTAGGCAAGAGTTATTGCTTTAGAGTAGGTACAGGCAGTTGTGGCCGAGTGGTTAAGGCGTTGGACTTGAAATCCAATGGTTTCTACCCGCGCAGATTCGAACCCAGCCGACTGCGGAATTTTGAACTTTGGATACAATGTGCTAGTTACCTCATCCAGAGTACAAGCAACAGTGTTAATCCAAAGAAAAGCTGCCCTCATTTTAGTCAGTCATACAGAAATTTGCTCTTTTTCCATCAATCTGATAATTAACATATGAAATTCAAAACAATCTCAGCGCAGTCGGCAGGATTCGAATGTGCGCGGGCAGAGCCCAATGGATTTCTAGTCCATCGCCTTAACCACTCGGCCACGACTGCCATGAACCATAAGGGAGTCACAGACTGCTAATAGGGAGGTTTAGTCAACTACTACGTAGGCAATGTAACCCAAACATGCAGCATACCTAGAGTATAGGTAGGTCTGCATCAAACCAGGTACGGATGATGTACGACGGGTTTGCTAAACCTCCCTAATAAGGTAAATGTCAGTGACTTTCGAGGCACTGTTGTGAAACATTTATCACTGCAGTTATAGTGATTGCACACACACACACATAGGCAGTTGTGGCCGAGTGGTTAAGGCGTTGGACTTGAAATCCAATGGGTTCTTCCCGCACAGGTTCGAACCCTGTCGACTGCGTGGTTTTGATGTCCTCTCACGTTAGCAATACATGTAAAATAGACCAGCTACATCTTAGGGTTGGTGGCTCAATTGTCGGTCGTGCTTTAATTTCTTTTATATTAGATGCGGTATACATAATTGCCATCAAAAAAACTCACGTCCCACATGACTCTTGTGGTAGAGCTAGAAAAAGTATAATAGAAGACTCTGTTACCATGACTACCACATGTCATATTTCTATTTAGATAGGGTCTAGATAGCTTAAATGTAGGCAAGAGTTATTGCTTTAGAGTAGGTACAGGCAGTTGTGGCCGAGTGGTTAAGGCGTTGGACTTGAAATCCAATGGGTTCTACCCGCGCAGGTTCGAACCCTGCCGACTGCGGAATTTTGAACTTTGGATACAATGTGCTAGTTACCTCATCCAGAGTACAAGCAACAGTGTTAATCCAAAGAAAAGCTGCCCTCATTTTAGTCAGTCATACAGAAATTTGCTCTTTTTCCATCAATCTGATAATCAACATATGAAATTCAAAACAATCTCAGCGCAGTCGGCAGGATTCGAACCTGCGCGGGCAGAGCCCAATGGATTTCTAGTCCATCGCCTTAACCACTCGGCCACGACTGCCATGAACCAAAAAGGAGTCACAGACTGCTAATAGGGAGGTTTAGCAACTACTATGTAGGCAATGTAATCCAAACATGCAGCATACCTAGAGTATAGGTAGGTCTGCATCAAACCAGGTACGGATAATAGGGAGGTTTAGCAATCACGACGTACGTCCCCCGTACCTCATCTAACGTAGACGTACCTGTGCTGTAGGTATGCTGTACGTCTGCGTTTTATTGTCCACGCAATGGGTGCTTAACCTCCCTAATGTACGACGGGTTTGCTAAACCTCCCTAATAAGGTAAATGTCAGTGACTTTCGAGGCACTGTTGTGAAACATTTATCACTGCAGTTATAGTGATTGCACACACACACACACATAGGCAGTTGTGGCCGAGTTGTTAAGGCGTTGGACTCGAAATCCAATGGGTTCTTCCCGCACAGGTTCGAACCCTGTCGACTGCGTGGTTTTGATGTCCTCTCACGTTAGCAATACGTGTAAAATAGACCAGCTACATCTTAGGGTTGGTGGCTCAATTGTCGGTCGTGCTTTAATTTCTTTTATATTAGATGCGGTATACATAATTGCCATCATAAAAACTGACGTCCCACATGACTCTTGTGGTAGAGCTAGAAAAAGTATGATAGAAGACTCTGTTACCATGACTACCACATGTCATATTTCTATTTAGATAGGGTCTAGATAGCTTAAATGTAGGCAAGAGTTATTGCTTTAGAGTAGGTACAGGCAGTTGTGGCCGAGTGGTTAAGGCGTTGGACTTGAAATCCAATGGGTTCTACCCGCGCAGGTTCGAACCCTGCCGACTGCGGAATTTTGAACTTTCGATACAATGTGCTAGTTACCTCATCCAGAGTACAAGCAACAGTGTTAATCCAAAGAAAAGCTGCCCTCATTTTAGTCAGTCATACAGAAATTTGCTCTTTTTCCATCAATCTGATAATCAACATATGAAATTCAAAACAATCTCAGCGCAGTCGGCAGGATTCGAACCTGCGCGGGCAGAGCCCAATGGATTTCTAGTCCATCGCCTTAACCACTCGGCCACGACTGCCATGAACCATAAGGGAGTCACAGACTGCTAATAGGGAGGTTTAGTCAACTACTACGTAGGCAATGTAACCCAAACATGCAGCATACCTAGAGTATAGGTAGGTCTGCATCAAACCAGGTACGGATGATGCATGACAGGTTTGCTAAACCTCCCTAATAAGGTAAATGTCAGTGACTTTCGAGGCACTGTTGTGAAACATTTATCACTGCAGTTATAGTGATTGCACACACACACACATAGGCAGTTGTGGCCGAGTGGTTAAGGCGTTGGACTCGAAATCCAATGGGTTCTTCCCGCACAGGTTCGAACCCTGTCGACTGCGTGGTTTTGATGTCCTCTCACGTTAGCAATACATGTAAAATAGACCAGCTACATCTTAGGGTTGGTGGCTCAATTGTCGGTCGTGCTTTAATTTCTTTTATATTAGATGCGGTATACATAATTGCCATCATAAAAACTCACGTCCCACATGACTCTTGTGGTAGAGCTAGAAAAAGTATGATAGAAGACTCTGTTACCATGACTACCACATGTCATATTTCTATTTAGATAGGGTCTAGATAGCTTAAATGTAGGCAGGAGTTATTGCTTTAGAGTAGGTACAGGCAGTTGTGGCCGAGTGGTTAAGGCGTTGGACTTGAAATCCAATGGGTTCTACCCGCGCAGGTTCGAACCCTGCCGACTGCGGAATTTTGAACTTTGGATACAATGTGCTAGTTACCTCATCCAGAGTACAAGCAACAGTGTTAATCCAAAGAAAAGCTGCCCTCATTTTAGTCAGACATACAGAAATTTGCTCTTTTTTCATCAATCTGATAATCAACATATGAGATTCAAAACAATCTCAGCGCAGTCGGCAGGATTCGAACCTGCGCGGGCAGAGCCCAATGGATTTCTAGTCCATCGCCTTAACCACTCGGCCACGACTGCCATGAACCAAAAAGGAGTCACAGACTGCTAATAGGGAGGTTTAGCAACTACTATGTAGGCAATGTAACCCAAACATGCAGCATACCTAGAGTATAGGTAGGTCTGCATCAAACCAGGTACGGATAATGTACGACGGGTTTGCTAAACCTCCCTAATAAGGTAAATGTCAGTGACTTTCGAGGCACTGTTGTGAAACATTTATCACTGCAGTTATAGTGATTGCACACACACACACACATAGGCAGTTGTGGCCGAGTGGTTAAGGCGTTGGACTCGAAATCCAATGGGTTCTTCCCGCACAGGTTCGAACCCTGTCGACTGCGTGGTTTTGATGTCCTCTCACGTTAGCAATACGTGTAAAATAGACCAGCTACATCTTAGGGTTGGTGGCTCAATTGTCGGGCGTGCTTTAATTTCTTTTATATTAGATGCGGTATACATAATTGCCATCATAAAAACTCACGTCACACATGACTCTTGTGGTAGAGCTAGAAAAAGTATGATAGAAGACTCTGTTACCATGACTACCACATGTCATATTTCTATTTAGATAGGGTCTATATAGCTTAAATGTAGGCAAGAGTTATTGCTTTAGAGTAGGTACAGGCAGTTGTGGCCGAGTGGTTAAGGCGTTGGACTTGAAATCCAATGGGTTCTACCCGCGCAGGTTCGAACCCTGCCGACTGCGGAATTTTGAACTTTGGATACAATGTGCTAGTTACCTCATCCAGAGTACAAGCAACAGTGTTAATCCAAAGAAAAGCTGCCCTCATTTTAGTCAGTCATACAGAAATTTGCTCTTTTTCCATCAATCTGATAATCAACATATGAAATTCCAAACAATCTCAGCGCAGTCGGCAGGATTCGAACCTGCGCGGGCAGAGCCCAATGGATTTCTAGTCCATCGCCTTAACCACTCGGCCACGACTGCCATGAACCAAAAGGGAGTCACAGATTGCTAATAGGGAGGTTTAGCAACTACTATGTAGGCAATGTAACCCAAACATGCAGCATACCTAGAGTATAGGTAGGTCTGCATCAAACCAGGTACGGATGATGTACGACGGGTTTGCTAAACCTCCCTAATAAGGTAAATGTCAGTGACTTTCGAGGCACTGTTGTGAAACATTTATCACTGCAGTTATAGTGATTGCACACACACACACACATAGGCAGTTGTGGCCGAGTTGTTAAGGCGTTGGACTCGAAATCCAATGGGTTCTTCCCGCACAGGTTCGAACCCTGTCGACTGCGTGGTTTTGATGTCCTCTCACGTTAGCAATACGTGTAAAATAGACCAGCTACATCTTAGGGTTGGTGGCTCAATTGTCGGTCGTGCTTTAATTTCTTTTATATTAGATGCGGTATACATAATTGCCATCATAAAAACTGACGTCCCACATGACTCTTGTGGTAGAGCTAGAAAAAGTATGATAGAAGACTCTGTTACCATGACTACCACATGTCATATTTCTATTTAGATAGGGTCTAGATAGCTTAAATGTAGGCAAGAGTTATTGCTTTAGAGTAGGTACAGGCAGTTGTGGCCGAGTGGTTAAGGCGTTGGACTTGAAATCCAATGGGTTCTACCCGGGCAGGTTCGAACCCTGCCGACTGCGGAATTTTGAACTTTCGATACAATGTGCTAGTTACCTCATCCAGAGTACAAGCAACAGTGTTAATCCAAAGAAAAGCTGCCCTCATTTTAGTCAGTCATACAGAAATTTGCTCTTTTTCCATCAATCTGATAATCAACATATGAAATTCAAAACAATCTCAGCGCAGTCGGCAGGATTCGAACCTGCGCGGGCAGAGCCCAATGGATTTCTAGTCCATCGCCTTAACCACTCGGCCACGACTGCCATGAACCATAAGGGAGTCACAGACTGCTAATAGGGAGGTTTAGTCAACTACTACGTAGGCAATGTAACCCAAACATGCAGCATACCTAGAGTATAGGTAGGTCTGCATCAAACCAGGTACGGATGATGCACGACAGGTTTGCTAAACCTCCCTAATAAGGTAAATGTCAGTGACTTTCGAGGCACTGTTGTGAAACATTTATCACTGCAGTTATAGTGATTGCACACACACACACATAGGCAGTTGTGGCCGAGTGGTTAAGGCGTTGGACTCGAAATCCAATGGGTTCTTCCCGCACAGGTTCGAACCCTGTCGACTGCGTGGTTTTGATGTCCTCTCACGTTAGCAATACATGTAAAATAGACCAGCTACATCTTAGGGTTGGTGGCTCAATTGTCGGTCGTGCTTTAATTTCTTTTATATTAGATGCGGTATACATAATTGCCATCATAAAAACTCACGTCCCACATGACTCTTGTGGTAGAGCTAGAAAAAGTATGATAGAAGACTCTGTTACCATGACTACCACATGTCATATTTCTATTTAGATAGGGTCTAGATAGCTTAAATGTAGGCAGGAGTTATTGCTTTAGAGTAGGTACAGGCAGTTGTGGCCGAGTGGTTAAGGCGTTGGACTTGAAATCCAATGGGTTCTACCCGCGCAGGTTCGAACCCTGCCGACTGCGGAATTTTGAACTTTGGATACAATGTGCTAGTTACCTCATCCAGAGTACAAGCAACAGTGTTAATCCAAAGAAAAGCTGCCCTCATTTTAGTCAGTCATACAGAAATTTGCTCTTTTTTCATCAATCTGATAATCAACATATGAGATTCAAAACAATCTCAGCGCAGTCGGCAGGATTCGAACCTGCGCGGGCAGAGCCCAATGGATTTCTAGTCCATCGCCTTAACCACTCGGCCACGACTGCCATGAACCAAAAGGGAGTCACAGACTGCTAATAGGGAGGTTTAGCAACTACTATGTAGGCAATGTAACCCAAACATGCAGCATACCTAGAGTATAGGTAGGTCTGCATCAAACCAGGTACGGATAATGTACGACGGGTTTGCTAAACCTCCCTAATAAGGTAAATGTCAGTGACTTTCGAGGCACTGTTGTGAAACATTTATCACTACAGTTAAAGTGATTGCACACACACACACATAGGCAGTTGTGGCCGAGTGGTTAAGGCGTTGGACTCGAAATCGAATGGGTTCTTCCCGCACAGGTTCGAACCCTGTCGACTGCGTGGTTTTGATGTCCTCTCACGTTAGCAATACGTGTAAAATAGACCAGCTACATCTTAGGGTTGGTGGCTCAATTGTCGGGCGTGCTTTAATTTCTTTTATATTAGATGCGGTATACATAATTGCCATCATAAAAACTCACGTCACACATGACTCTTGTGGTAGAGCTAGAAAAAGTGTAATAGAAGACTCTGTTACCATGACTACCACATGTCATATTTCTATTTAGATAGGGTCTAGATAGCTTAAATGTAGGCAAGAGTTATTGCTTTAGAGTAGGTACAGGCAGTTGTGGCCGAGTGGTTAAGGCGTTGGACTTGAAATCCAATGGGTTCTACCCGCGCAGGTTCGAACCCTGCCGACTGCGGAATTTTGAACTTTGGATACAATGTGCTAGTTACCTCATCCAGAGTACAAGCAACAGTGTTAATCCAAAGAAAAGCTGCCCTCATTTTAGTCAGTCATACAGAAATTTGCTCTTTTTCCATCAATCTGATAATCAACATATGAAATTCCAAACAATCTCAGCGCAGTCGGCAGGATTCGAACCTGCGCGGGCAGAGCCCAATGGATTTCTAGTCCATCGCCTTAACCACTCGGCCACGACTGCCATGAACCAAAAGGGAGTCACAGATTGCTAATAGGGAGGTTTAGCAACTACTATGTAGGCAATGTAACCCAAACATGCAGCATACCTAGAGTATAGGTAGGTCTGCATCAAACCAGGTACGGATGATGTACGACGGGTTTGCTAAACCTCCCTAATAAGGTAAATGTCAGTGACTTTCGAGGCACTGTTGTGAAACATTTATCACTGCAGTTATAGTGATTGCACACACACACACATAGGCAGTTGTGGCTGACTGGTTAAGGCGTTGGACTCGAAATCCAATGGGTTCTTCCCGCACAGGTTCCAACCCTGTCGACTGCGTGGTTTTGATGTCCTCTCCCGTTAGCAATACATTTGAAATAGACCAGCGAGATCTTAGGGTTGGTGGCTCAATTGTCGGTCGTGATTGATTGATTGATTTGTGTTTTACAGCACTTTAGCGGCACTAAGTGGCTATCCCGTGCTTCACAGGTTGATAATTTAACAGAGGAATGTGTCAGTGCCCACGCATATGTGCACCACACACATCCTGAGGGGATAGGAAAGAGGAGATATAGACCCTTTTAAGTGGGCTAGGGAAGCCCGTTGTCGGTCGTGCTTTAATTTCTTTTATATTAGATGCGGTATACATAATTGCCATCATAAAAACGCACGTCCCACATGACTCTTGTGGTAGAGCTAGAAAAAGTATGATAGAAGACTCTGTTACCATGACTACCACATGTCATATTTCTATTTAGATAGGGTCTAGATAGCTTAAATGTAGGCAAGAGTTATTGCTTTAGAGTAGGTACAGGCAGTTGTGGCCGAGTGGTTAAGGCGTTGGACTTGAAATTCCAATGGGTTCTACCCGCGCAGGTTCGAACCCTGCCAGTCCGGAATTTTGAACTTTGGATACAATGTGCTAGTTACCTCATACAGAGTACAAGCAACAGTGTTAATCCAAAGAAAAGCTGCCCTCATTTTAGTCAGTCATACAGAAATTTGCTCTTTTTCCATCAATCTGATAATCAACATATGAAATTCAAAACAATCTCAGCGCAGTCGGCAGGATTCGAACCTGCGCTGGCAGAGCCCAATGGATTTCTAGTCCATCGCCTTAACCACTCGGCCATGACTGCCATGAACCAAAAGGGAGTCACAGACTGCTAATAGGGAGGTTTAGCAACTACTATGTAGGCAATGTAACCCAAACATGCAGCATACCTAGAGTATAGGTAGGTCTGCATCAAACCAGGTACGGATGATGTACGACGGGTTTGCTAAACCTCCCTAATAAGGTAAATGTCAGTGACTTTCGAGGCACTGTTGTGAAACATTTATCACTACAGTTAAAGTGATTGCACACACACACACCTAGGTAGTTGTGGCCGAGTGGTTAAGGCGTTGGACTCGAAAATCGAATGGGTTCTTCCCGCACAGGTTCCAACCCTGTCGACTGCGTGGTTTTGATGTCCTCTCACGTTAGCAATACATGTAAAATAGACCAGCTACATCTTATGGTTGGTGGCTCAATTGTCGGTCGTGCTTTAATTTCTTTTATATTAGATGCGGTATACATAATTGCCATCATAAAAACTCACGTCCCACATGACTCTTGTGGTAGAGCTAGAAAAAGTATGATAGAAGACTCTGTTACCATGACTACCACATGTCATATTTCTATTTAGATAGGGTCTAGATAGCTTAAATGTAGGCAAGAGTTATTGCTTTAGAGTAGGTACAGGCAGTTGTGGCCGAGTGGTTAAGGCGTTGGACTTGAAATCCAATGGGTTCTACCCGCGCAGGTTCGAACCCTGCCGACTGCGGAATTTTGAACTTTGGATACAATGTGCTAGTTACCTCATCCAGAGTACAAGCAACAGTGTTAATCCAAAGAAAAGCTGCCCTCATTTTAGTCAGTCATACAGAAATTTGCTCTTTTTCCATCAATCTGATAATCAACATATGAAATTCAAAACAATCTCAGCGCAGTCGGCAGGATTCGAACCTGCGCGGGCAGAGCCCAATGGATTTCTAGTCCATCGCCTTAACCACTCGGCCACGACTGCCATGAACCAAAAGGGAGTCACAGACTGCTAATAGGGAGGTTTAGCAACTACTATGTAGGCAATGTAACCCAAACATGCAGCATACCTAGAGTATAGGTAGGTCTGCATCAAACCAGGTACGGATGATGTACGACGGGTTTGCTAAACCTCCCTAATAAGGTAAATGTCAGTGACTTTCGAGGCACTGTTGTGAAACATTTATCACTACAGTTAAAGTGATTGCACACACACACACATAGGCAGTTGTGGCCGAGTGGTTAAGGCGTTGGACTCGAAATCGAATGGGTTCTTCCCGCACAGGTTCCAACCCTGTCGACTGCGTGGTTTTGATGTCCTCTCACGTTAGCAATACATGTAAAATAGACCAGCTACATCTTAGGGTTGGTGGCTCAATTGTCGGTCGTGCTTTAATTTCTTTTATATTAGATGCGGTATACATAATTGCCATCATAAAAACTCACGTCCCACATGACTCTTGTGGTAGAGCTAGAAAAAGTGTAATAGAAGACTCTGTTACCATGACTACCACATGTCATATTTCTATTTAGATAGGGTCTAGATAGCTTAAATGTAGGCAAGAGTTATTGCTTTAGAGTAGGTACAGGCAGTTGTGGCCGAGTGGTTAAGGCGTTGGACTTGAAATCCAATGGGTTCTACCCGCGCAGGTTCGAACCCTGCCGACTGCGGAATTTTGAACTTTGGATACAATGTGCTAGTTACCTCATCCAGAGTACAAGCAACAGTGTTAATCCAAAGAAAAGCTGCCCTCATTTTAGTCAGTCATACAGAAATTTGCTCTTTTTCCATCAATCTGATAATCAACATATGAAATTCCAAACAATCTCAGCGCAGTCGGCAGGATTCGAACCTGCGCGGGCAGAGCCCAATGGATTTCTAGTCCATCGCCTTAACCACTCGGCCACGACTGCCATGAACCAAAAGGGAGTCACAGATTGCTAATAGGGAGGTTTAGCAACTACTATGTAGGCAATGTAACCCAAACATGCAGCATACCTAGAGTATAGGTAGGTCTGCATCAAACCAGGTACGGATGATGTACGACGGGTTTGCTAAACCTCCCTAATAAGGTAAATGTCAGTGACTTTCGAGGCACTGTTGTGAAACATTTATCACTGCAGTTATAGTGATTGCACACACACACACATAGGCAGTTGTGGCTGACTGGTTAAGGCGTTGGACTCGAAATCCAATGGGTTCTTCCCGCACAGGTTCCAACCCTGTCGACTGCGTGGTTTTGATGTCCTCTCCCGTTAGCAATACATGTGAAATAGACCAGCGAGATCTTAGGGTTGGTGGCTCAATTGTCGGTCGTGATTGATTGATTGATTTGTGTTTTACAGCACTTTAGCGGCACTAAGTGGCTATCCCGTGCTTCACAGGTTGATAATTTAACAGAGGAATGTGTCAGTGCCCACGCATATGTGCACCACACACATCCTGAGGGGATAGGAAAGAGGAGATATAGACCCTTTTAAGTGGGCTAGGGAAGCCCGTTGTCGGTCGTGCTTTAATTTCTTTTATATTAGATGCGGTATACATAATTGCCATCATAAAAACGCACGTCCCACATGACTCTTGTGGTAGAGCTAGAAAAAGTATGATAGAAGACTCTGTTACCATGACTACCACATGTCATATTTCTATTTAGATAGGGTCTAGATAGCTTAAATGTAGGCAAGAGTTATTGCTTTAGAGTAGGTACAGGCAGTTGTGGCCGAGTGGTTAAGGCGTTGGACTTGAAATTCCAATGGGTTCTACCCGCGCAGGTTCGAACCCTGCCAGTCCGGAATTTTGAACTTTGGATACAATGTGCTAGTTACCTCATACAGAGTACAAGCAACAGTGTTAATCCAAAGAAAAGCTGCCCTCATTTTAGTCAGTCATACAGAAATTTGCTCTTTTTCCATCAATCTGATAATCAACATATGAAATTCAAAACAATCTCAGCGCAGTCGGCAGGATTCGAACCTGCGCGGGCAGAGCCCAATGGATTTCTAGTCCATCGCCTTAACCACTCGGCCATGACTGCCATGAACCAAAAGGGAGTCACAGACTGCTAATAGGGAGGTTTAGCAACTACTATGTAGGCAATGTAACCCAAACATGCAGCATACCTAGAGTATAGGTAGGTCTGCATCAAACCAGGTACGGATGATGTACGACGGGTTTGCTAAACCTCCCTAATAAGGTAAATGTCAGTGACTTTCGAGGCACTGTTGTGAAACATTTATCACTACAGTTAAAGTGATTGCACACACACACACCTAGGTAGTTGTGGCCGAGTGGTTAAGGCGTTGGACTCGAAAATCGAATGGGTTCTTCCCGCACAGGTTCCAACCCTGTCGACTGCGTGGTTTTGATGTCCTCTCACGTTAGCAATACATGTAAAATAGACCAGCTACATCTTAGGGTTGGTGGCTCAATTGTCGGTCGTGCTTTAATTTCTTTTATATTAGATGCGGTATACATAATTGCCATCATAAAAACTCACGTCCCACATGACTCTTGTGGTAGAGCTAGAAAAAGTATGATAGAAGACTCTGTTACCATGACTACCACATGTCATATTTCTATTTAGATAGGGTCTAGATAGCTTAAATGTAGGCAAGAGTTATTGCTTTAGAGTAGGTACAGGCAGTTGTGGCCGAGTGGTTAAGGCGTTGGACTTGAAATCCAATGGGTTCTACCCGCGCAGGTTCGAACCCTGCCGACTGCGGAATTTTGAACTTTGGATACAATGTGCTAGTTACCTCATCCAGAGTACAAGCAACAGTGTTAATCCAAAGAAAAGCTGCCCTCATTTTAGTCAGTCATACAGAAATTTGCTCTTTTTCCATCAATCTGATAATCAACATATGAAATTCAAAACAATCTCAGCGCAGTCGGCAGGATTCGAACCTGCGCGGGCAGAGCCCAATGGATTTCTAGTCCATCGCCTTAACCACTCGGCCACGACTGCCATGAACCAAAAGGGAGTCACAGACTGCTAATAGGGAGGTTTAGCAACTACTATGTAGGCAATGTAACCCAAACATGCAGCATACCTAGAGTATAGGTAGGTCTGCATCAAACCAGGTACGGATGATGTACGACGGGTTTGCTAAACCTCCCTAATAAGGTAAATGTCAGTGACTTTCGAGGCACTGTTGTGAAACATTTATCACTACAGTTAAAGTGATTGCACACACACACACATAGGCAGTTGTGGCCGAGTGGTTAAGGCGTTGGACTCGAAATCGAATGGGTTCTTCCCGCACAGGTTCCAACCCTGTCGACTGCGTGGTTTTGATGTCCTCTCACGTTAGCAATACATGTAAAATAGACCAGCTACATCTTAGGGTTGGTGGCTCAATTGTCGGTCGTGCTTTAATTTCTTTTATATTAGATGCGGTATACATAATTGCCATCATAAAAACTCACGTCCCACATGACTCTTGTGGTAGAGCTAGAAAAAGTATGATAGAAGACTCTGTTACCATGACTACCACATGTCATATTTCTATTTAGATAGGGTCTAGATAGCTTAAATGTAGGCAAGAGTTATTGCTTTAGAGTAGGTACAGGCAGTTGTGGCCGAGTGGTTAAGGCGTTGGACTTGAAATCCAATGGGTTCTACCCGCGCAGGTTCGAACCCTGCCGACTGCGGAATTTTGAACTTTGGATACAATGTGCTAGTTACCTCATCCAGAGTACAAGCAACAGTGTTAATCCAAAGAAAAGCTGCCCTCATTTTAGTCAGTCATACAGAAATTTGCTCTTTTTTCATCAATCTGATAATCAACATATGAGATTCAAAACAATCTCAGCGCAGTCGGCAGGATTCGAACCTGCGCGGGCAGAGCACAATGGATTTCTAGTCCATCGCCTTAACCACTCGGCCACGACTGCCATGAACCAAAAGGGAGTCACAGATTGCTAATAGGGAGGTTTAGCAACTACTATGTAGGCAATGTAACCCAAACATGCAGCATACCTAGAGTATAGGTAGGTCTGCATCAAACCAGGTACGGATGATGTACGACGGGTTTGCTAAACCTCCCTAATAAGGTAAATGTCAGTGACTTTCGAGGCACTGTTGTGAAACATTTATCACTGCAGTTATAGTGATTGCACACACACACACATAGGCAGTTGTGGCTGACTGATTAAGGTGTTGGACGCGAAATCGAATGGGTTCTTTCCGCACAGGTTCAACACCTGTCGACTGCGTGGTTTTGATGTCCTCTCCCGTTAGCAATACATGTAAAATAGACCAGCTACATCTTAGGGTTGGTGGCTCAATTGTCGGTCGTGATTGATTGATTGATTTGTGTTTTACAGCACTTTAGCGGCACTAAGTGGCTATCCCGTGCTTCACAGGTTGATAATTTAACAGAGGAATGTGTCAGTGCCCGCGCATATGTGCACTACACACATCCTGAGGGGATAGGAAAGAGGAGATATAGACCCTTTTAAGTGGGCTAGGGAAGCCCGTTGTCGGTCGTGCTTTAATTTCTTTTATATTAGATGCGGTATACATAATTGGCATCATAAAAACTCACGTCCCACATGACTCTTGTGGTAGAGCTAGAAAAAGTATGATAGAAGACTCTGTTACTGTAGAGGTACGCATTGTTAAACCATAGAGTTGGGTACCGTCTGACGTGGCGGGTGAGTCGAGTCGTCGGACGTTCCTCAGGTTCCGGATAGGTGGCAGCACCGATCCGGGTCTGTGGGGACATCTGACGACGAACACCTGGGTCCTTATATAAAGCCCAGGGCTCAGCTGCTACGTCAGAGGCCCTTCTGGCCTCCGCACCATGTAGACCATTATCCATCAATATTAGCTGCCTCTTCCATACCATTCGGCAGCCTTGAGTGTGCACTAAGTAATAAAATTAACCGTTGGCATACACTTGAAATACTGTCTTACTCTTTCTTTCCGAATCGTAAGACCCGAACCCCCAGGTCCGTAAGGCCACAAACCCTTACACTGGTGCCGTGACCAGGATATTCTGGTGTATAGCCCGGACGTTATAACGTCCGAACGGCTAGTACATGGGTTAGATAGCCTCGCGGAAGCTAACCCAGCAGGGCAATTAATTGCCCAGGAGAATGGAAATGGATCATTAGTGCTCCAAACCCATTCGAACTCCAAAGATGCGGAATCTGTATCTTGGAGAGATCCCGAACCCCACTATAATGATAGTGAGGAAAATCTACCAGACTCTGTACGACGTGAACAGTCCATACAGAGACAGGGTAACTTAATAGGCCAACAATCACTTGTTGACGAGTTAAGTAATTCGATGTTCGAAGTTGGTGGTAGTACTAATCCAGAACATCCGGCACCAATGCCAAAGAGGGTAACATTCGGAGAACTACCTTATAGATTACCCAGACCCGGACTACCAATATTAGATTACAGCGCTATAGATGGCGACTTAACCTATGCGGTACCGGAAGGTGAGGAATTTAAACGACCGGATGTCCTGTTGTTAAATGAAACTTATGTAACTTTGAACGAGAACCTAAATACCTTGGTCAAAGCTAAAGATGAAGTATTCCATGAAAAACTTCAGCTGGAAGAAGACCTAACTGGCATGCGGAAGGAATTCGAAGCCAGAAGGAGTGAGTACATGAAGGAACTCGAGAATGAAGAATTAAAACTTCAGGAAATGAGAGAGTCATTCAATAAGGAATATGACAATAGACACATTCGTATCCAAACATACATAGATACGAACGATCAACTAAATCTTGATAAGGCAAAATTCGAATCCGAAATATGCCATTATCAGAGCGAGTTAGAGAAATTGAAACTTCAGTATAGTAAACAAGCTGAAGACAATGAAACCATCCGGGTAGGCATTATAGCTTACAATAAACAACTGGAAGAAGATAGACAGAAACTCACGAATGAGCTTCAGGAATTGCAGACTACTGCAATAACCTTAGACAAATATGTAGAAGCCGCCGAGTTGACTATAGGTGATATAGATCCAGCTGTGGTGTCTACAATGTTGGGAAAAACATCCAAAGATGCAACCCCAATTAGATACAACCCATTCGTTGATGATGGGGCTGATAAGAATGTAGTTTCTGGAATCTACAAGAAACCGGATAATACCGCAGGTAATGGAACTGCACCTACACCAGCAACTCCTGTGCTGGATACAATAGGTCCGGCACCACCAATACCAGATTTGAGTCACAAAATTAAAGCGACTCACGATAGTGCTACTGGAACTAACAATAATACACCCGTGGCACAATCAAGAGTACCGGGACCACTGAGGCATATGTTAACACCACCTTCATATTTCTCCCAACCCGGCCACAGTACACCAGCAGGTCCGAGACTACCGAACCCACCTCCGGGTCCCGGTAATGGTCCTACTGATGGACGTTTTCCAAGACCAAATCCGCCACAAAACAATGTTAACAGCGGTACGTATCAACCAAGAACATCTTCCTATGGATATAGATATAATTATAATCCATCAGGAAGTGGTAATTATCAAAATGGTAATAACTATAACCAGGGATGGAATCAAAATAATTCTTACCCTAGATATGCGTCTTCTGGAAACGCCGGTTACAATGGTGGATGCCCTGGCGGTTCATCCGGAAACTATCATAATAATGGTCCACCAGGAGGGAACCCTCCAGGCGGCCCAGGAGGATCCGGATCAGGAGGATCAGGATCAGGAGGAGATGGCAGGAAGCCAAATAGAAGAACTTCCATGCCTGCAGGGATGCAAACCATCTTTGATAGGAGCCAATGTATCCAAAACCTTGGCATTGACTGCTACCGAAAGGGAGCAGATGGCATGGAAGTCATGAACTGGAGCATGCGAGAAGCAGATAGACTACGCGGATGTAATAATCCGGCACGTAGACAGGCACGGATACCCCCTCCATATGATTCTAATGATCCATGGAAGGACAGGTACCAAGCTTTTGTCGACGAAGTCAATTGCAGTGGCTGGACAAAAGAAGAAGCTCTGCCGTATTTGATCTGTTGGTTGAATAAAGGTGGAAAAGTAGCTCTCAACCAATGGAGAGCAGCTTACGGATTATACGGCACCTATGATCAATTGGTCGAATGTGCCGCATACCTATTTGGATCAATCGTTAGGGAAGATCCATGGGTAAGCTTCAAGAAAAGGACACAGAAACCTAAAGAATCTCACAAGGTCTTTGGTTTGGAGCTACAGGACCTGCTATCAAAAGCGCGTCCGAATTGGGCTCATGACGATGACTGTTACCTACAAGAGTTGTTTATACAATTCTACAATGGATTGCGGGATCCGGATCACAAACAAGTAGTTTGGGATTCTTGGAAAGATGATACTTCCTTCAGTGACCTGTTCATATCAATAGATGGACATGACATGAAGAAACGATTGGTAGGTCTAGGACCTAACCCGGTAAGAGCAGCTCCGCTTCAATACGAAAGTACACCTGCTCCGATATATGAAAATTCCCAATTAGCCCCGGTCGATTCGTATGAGGCTGATGAGGGGGATGAATATGTCTCCGATGAAAACGGAGAATATATTGGATCAGTCCAGGTAGCTGGAAAGTATTACCGACAGAAACGGTATAGGAAGGTACATTCGAGAGGGAGGGGAGGATCTGTTACTGGTAAAACAGCTTCCGGATCAACTCAACCTGGCAATGTAGCCTCTACGGCGAAGCCAACTGTGGCAGCCACTGTTGCTCCTACTAATGTGATGGAAACATTAATAGCCAGACTAACAGAAGCTCTAAAGAGACCGAGAGTTGATAAATCTCAAAGGAGGGCACTACGCTCCTGAATGTATGGCTGAGAAACCTGTCCCCCGTAGACAGGAAGGTGTCTCTGGAATAAGTACAGAGGAAAACTAGGGAGGGGTCTCCCGAGGGGCAAAGAAGGGGATCCCAGTGACAAATCTTGCCATGATATCACCATCCGTGATGATAGTTCGCATGTAGTAGCAAACTCGCCTAGCACCGAGGTGGTTGTAGACACCCGGAAGGTTAGGGAAGCTGATATAACAGGTGCCACGGGAGCACAGGGGAAACCTGATATCAGTAACGAGGCAGGCGGCTACGAGTTAGCCAGGGTTGGTAGTGCCCACCTGCCCCCGGGTCATCCTTGTCTGGAATACCTGAAAGGATGTGGATCGACTCCTGGTGTGAACAATGACGTTCCGATCATCACGGATATGCCCTCTGTTTTAAACGGAAGGCGGTGGTATGTTTGCCTCACTGTTAACGGAAGATCTGCCGAATTTCTCATGGATACGGGAGCTAGCCACTCCTGTATCTCCAAGAAGTTCTATGATCTTATACCGGATGAACATGATACTCTCAAATCGGGAGGAAGTGCTCATACGGCCGATGGCAGTACCTTGCAAACATATGGTAGAACTTGTGTGAAGTTACAATTAGATGGAGTACATGACTATGTCATGAGCGCCACCGTTGCGGATATAGCAGATGAAGGGATACTCGGGTTGGATTTCGCATCCCTGTATGGATTTGTGTTGGAACCCCAATCAGGAGTGTTGAGTGTGAAATACCCGTATCCTGTAAAGGTTAGGTGTGTACTGAGACAAGTGAGCAGTATGGCTAGTGTAGCACACACTGTGCGAATCCCTCCGGGAGTAGCCTGTGATGTGCTAGTGAGAAGTGATCCTGCAATGCGCAATAAGCCTGCAGTGATAGAACCGGATGTAGCTACTCTGGCAAGTATCGGATTAGTATCCGCAGACACTATTGTAGCAAATGCATCCTGGTCGGTAGTACCTGTCTCCAATACTGGAAACAGTACTATCTACTTAAAAAAGGGACAAGTTTTTGGAAACGTGACCTTTTCGGAAACTGTAACGGATAGTAAGTTAAACTTACAAAAAGTAACAGGAAATGATGAAATTTCGGAAGACTTACTCAAGTTGTATGAAGAAACTTCATTAGAAAATCCGGAAGACCGGAAAGAGTTCTATGATTTGCTCTGTCAGTACAGGACTGCCTTTGCCAAACCTGGTGAAAAACTAGGTACGACAAACAAGGTAGTACATAAAATAGATACTGGAGATGCGGAACCCTTTAAAATACTGTATAGGCGGTTACCTTTAGCGAAAAAGAGAGTAGCTGAAGAGGAAATAAACAAGATGTTGGAACAGGATGTAATAGTCCCTTCCAATAGTCCATGGAGTAGTCCTGTGTGTATGGTAACAAAGAAAGACGGTACTATCCGCTTTTGCATAGACTACAGGAAATTGAATGGAGTGACGAAAAAGAATTCGTATCCATTACCGAGAATAGACGAAACCATTGACTCCTTAGGAGGAAACAGTTGGTTTTGTACCCTAGACTTGCAATCAGGTTACTGGCAAGTGGGAATGAACCCTTCAGATATGGAGAAAACTGCATTTTCGAGTCATATTGGGCTATTCCAATATAACGTAATGCCGTTTGGTTTGTGCAATGCACCAGCAACATTTGAAGCAATGATGGAAACAATCCTAAGTGATTTATTGTGGAAAAGATGTCTTGTATATCTTGACGATGTCATAGTCTTCGGAAAAACATTCGAAGAGTGTTCTAATAACCTAAAAATGGTACTAGAACGTATTATTTCTAATGGTCTCAAATTGAAACCTAAGAAATGCCACATGTTTAGAAAGTCCATAAATTATTTGGGCCGCATCATTAGTGATGAAGGAATAAAAGCTGATCCGGAGAAAATCGAATCAGTTACGAATTGGAATAGACCTAGAACACCCAAAGAAGTGAGGTCCTTTTTAGGATTCTGTTCCTATTATAGGGAATTTATGGTCAAAAATCATAGAAAGTGTGCAAATAGGCCTTGGTGGAGTTTTGAGAGGTCTGAGAAAAAATTATGTAGTATCTCAAAAATATTTTTTGTGGATAGTGTATAGGTCTTGGGGTAACTGCACATGAAATATTATGAGTTAAATATGAAAACTGTTGCTATGGCAATGCCCAGAACCTATCTACCTGGAAATGATGTCCTCCCGAATGACCATTTGGGGTATTCTCCCTTTATTGATTCAAAATGACCTATGATATGCTTCTGGTCCACTGTTATTATGTTTTTGCTTGTAGTACTGGGTCTAATGGTTGGGTTTGCAGTATTGTAGTCAGACGTAATGGGCTTTTTGCATTGTCCTCTGGTCATTTTCCTATAGGGCCTAGCCTGGAATTCAAGTAAAGCTCAGATTCTAAGATAATTATTTCTTTCTGTTCTATATAAAAGCTGAACAGACTATGGTAGGAACTATTGATTATATGGAATACAATGCCCATGACATGTACTTTCAGGTGGTATATAGTTTTAATGGGGAAAAAATCTGTAATTTCTGTTCAAAATACCTTGTAGTTCATCATTTTCCTGGACATTATGTTCAGAATTGTGATCAAAATTGATTAAAAGTAGGCTCATTTTATGATAGCAAGGAATCAGCTGACATAGATAACAATATGAATTTCATCATCTACTGCTCAAGATGGTCCAGATCTGTGATTTTCAATGAGGTAAAATGATTGTTTCTGTAGGAAACAAAACCCTCAACATGGCATGTTACTCAATGGTCACTCGCCCGGACACAATTTCACCTGGACAAAAAAACACTTCCCATCCCTGATACTGCAAAGGTTTAGCAGCAATCAATTATCCCATACATTGAGTACTAAGGTATATGTAGGGGGTAAATAACTGGCATAGTTAGGATATTTGAATATCCCTATTGTGCAGAGGAGGGGCAGGAATATTGAATTTTGTGTGAGGACAAGAAATGTAGGCAGAATCATGGTAAAAACCGTTAAAAGCATTCTCATTCTACGATAATAAGGTCACATCTGACATAAAGAAACATGTTATTTTCATGATGTGCAGGTCGAAATGGTCTAGATCTGATATTGTCATGGTATTATGACAATTGTTTCTGTAGAAAATCAAGCCCTCAACATGGCATATTATTCAAATGTCATTCGCCCGGACATATGCCAAAAATCACAAACATTTATTATAAGTACACTCATTTTATGATATAAAGGACACATCTGACATACATAACAATGTGATTTCTGTAATCTACAGGTCTAAATGGTCTAGAGCTGTTATTTTCATTAAGATAAAATTTTAATTTCTGTAGGAAATCAACCCCTCAACATGGCATGTTATTTAATGGTCACTCGCCCGGACACGATTTCGCCCGGACAAAATAGCACTTCCCATCTCTGCTACTACAAAGGATGGAGAGTAATCCATTGTCCTATACATTGGGCACTTAGGTATATGTAGGGGGTAAATAACTGACTTAGTTAGGATAGTTAAATGTGTTAATCCTACACAGGAGGGGAAGGAACATGATTTTTCGCCCGGACAAGGAAATAGGGGGATTTTCAAGGAAAATCACTTATTGCCCCCTCACAGTGAAGTTTGTGGAGGAAATCAAATTTTGTTTTCAACATACTTTACCCCCAACATGTAGCAAATCTTTTAAGGCATGATTGAACCAATTTCACCTTTAGGTATTTAATGGGGGGATGCCAAATGACCAAATTATCGCCCGGACAGACCACTTTACAAAAAGTAAAATGCTCCAGAAGAATAGAAAAAATCCGACCAGGAACATAATTTTTGCTCCTGTTTCACCACAAGACTCTATAATTTACATAATAAAAGTGGACAGACACATACCTAGTCCTCATTCTACAAAAAATGATGAAATATGTTGATTTTATTGATTTTCCAAGCTGAAAGGGGTCAATTTTAGGTATGTTCAACCCCCTGGAGGTCAGAATATTGATAATAGACCACTAAAACCCATATATAACATCAAGAACTCATTGAGCCTAAAAATATGACCCAAATAAAATTGGGGAAAAATCAAAATCCTAAGTGTAGGGGGCTGACATTCACCAAAATTCCCATTTGCACACCTTCTGTGATTTCAGACCTTATTCCGAATTATTCTAGAGTCAGTTATCCATTACAAGCAATAGCTAACTGGACTCCAGGAAGTACCAAGGAAAAATTTCCTTGGACGCATGAACAGGAATTTGCTTTTCAAAAGCTAAAAGACCTGTTCACGAGTACTCCGGTATTACAATATCCGAATGAAACGGATCATTTCATACTGGATACTGATGCTAGTAATGATAGCATTGGTGCAGCTCTCTCGCAAGTCCAAAATGGGAGAGAAGTACCAATTGCCTTTGCCAGCAATACACTGAGCAAAACTCAGCGCAATTACTGCACAACCAAAAGAGAGTTGTTAGCAGTAGTCGTATATACCAAGAAGTTCAAACATTTTCTATGGGGAACGAACTTTACATTACGTACGGATCATTCCTCTTTAAGATGGCTACTGAACTTCCGAGATGCTGAAGGAATGTTAGGCCGATGGTTAGCTCATCTATCAGAATATGGGCTTGAACATCACCAGATTCAGCATAGACCTGGAGTGAAGCATTTGAATGCTGATGCCTTGTCTCGAATACCAATCCGGAAATGTGATAATCCGGATTGTACTGATTGTGGAGCTCATAGGGCAGTGTTAGCAGGGATTCGAAGACCATTCGAACCCCTAGTTGCCAGTATACTGGATTGGTCTATGGATCACATACGACGTTTCCAGGAAGCTGACTCGATAACTGCGCAGCTATTGCAATTAGTACCAAAGGGTATACGTCCAGTTAGACCCGAGGTCTCTCTGGAAAATCGAGAAATGAGAAGGTTTCTTGCTCAATGGACTGAGCTTGAAGTCCGGAAAGGTGTGTTATACCGTTGGAAGCCATGTAAAAATGGTGAGAAAATCATGCAAGTGGTAATACCACATGCCATGAGACATGACATTATGTACTTCTGTCATGGACATCGGACCAGTGGTCATTTTGGAAGGAAACGTTCGTTGGCACGACTTTCCAAAAAATATTACTGGCCTGGCATGACCAGAGACTTGCAAAGATGGGTAATCACCTGTCTGGATTGTTGTAAAAACAAACCCGGACCCGGGATGGGTAAACTTCCCCTATCCCAAGAACTTTTCGGAGTTAGATTCGCAAGAATCGGGGTAGATATCATTAGTGGATTGAATACAACCGCTAATGATAATACCTGTATGATGGTAGTGTGTGATTATTACACAAAATACACTAAAGTATTTCCACTACCGGACCACAAAGCAGTTACTTGTGCCGAAGCCTTTGTAAAAGGCTGGGTACTAAGTTTCGGTGTACCACTAATGCTACACAGCGACCAAGGCAGAGAATTCAAATCAAATCTCTGGCAGGGTATGTGCGAATACTTAGCTATTTGTAAGACTAGAACCAATCCGTATAGACCACAAAGCGACGGATTGGTAGAAAGGTTCAATAGAACCCTTATCCAAGTTCTAAAATCACTCGTCAATGAACATATGGACGACTGGGATGAGCAATGTCATTTCGTGACACATGCTTATAACAGTACGGTACATTCAAGTACAAATTGTACTCCGAACCTCTTAGTATTCGGAGAGGATCTGATAATGCCTGCTGACTTAGTATTTGGAGTCATAGGGATGGACCCGGAACTACCTTGCCATGTAGTTTTTGTGGAATGTTTAAGAGACAGATTTAAAAAAGCATATGAGTCTGTCCGAATTGATTTGGAAAAAAGTGCCAAATGGCAGAAAGTTGGATATGATACAGATCTAAAGCATTGGAAATTCCAATCCGGAGACAGAGTTCTCAGATTACGTGAACCACTTAGACACATAAAATTAGCATCTAATTGGGATGGTCCCTTCACGGTAACACAAGTTATCAGTGATTGTACCGTAATTATTAAATCTGACCTTGGTCGACTCTATAAGTCGAATGTGGCTAGATTAAGGAAATGGTCTGGGAGGGAGACCTCCACAGAAATGTATGGTGAAGGTTCCGGGAAGATCCTGAACCAGAATCGCATAATAGACCAGGTAAAGAATACTACAGTGAAGCGAGGCCGTGGTAGGCCTAAAAAGTGTTCCGAATCAGTGACACCCACGCCAACACCGATTAAGCGTGGGGGAGTTAAAAAAGTCTCGGCAGGTGAAGACAGAAAGAAGAGGAAAGGTGTCTCTAAGGCTAAGAAACACCTAGAAAAGGCTCTTCAGACTGTCAGGTCCGATAAAGAACTATCCGAGAAGGGAGATACGTTCGTCGCAGCCCTCGAATTGCCCAGAGGACTGCAGTGACCTAACCTGTATACACAACGGGTGTAATGTTTACATTTAGAGGAACGGATGACAGCTGACCCGCAAGGCTTATTTGTCGCCGCCACATGATGTACCAATGGGTAGTGGACGGATAATCTGGTGGATTTGCTTAAGCTTTCCATAATCTCCACTTAAATCCCCAGACGAGTCATCGGCGTGAGCGATAATTACCTAAAAACAATCAGTTTGTTGATGTTCCGCTTGAAGCACGTGCGTTTCCGCATGACGTCACCGCGTCCAGTCTCGACTGACCTCTCGTGACCTCGCGGGCTGCGGGGAAATGACGTCACGAAAGCTGGCCTGTCGCCATATTGTTTTTTGGTAGCGTTTGGGACAGTCGGGTCACCCCTTCTCTCTTAAATTCTACCATCTAGCAAACCTCTTGTGCGTCCTCAGAGTCTGTCTCTCAGCAGGCAGACTCCGTCCGTGTCGGCCCCGGCGCCGTAAAAGCCGGAAAAAGGAGTAGTTTACTCCCCTGGGCGATTCCCCAGTCATGGCTGAGGAATCCGTAGCTGCAGCCAAGCTATCCGGTGACCCGGATAAGCTGACTCCGTCCGCAGAACCTTTTCCGGAAGCTTTGTCACCTGTAACACAGGAAGAGAGCGAGATGATGGACGTGGAGGAATCCACGGATCGCTCGTTCGAGGAGAAGCTGGCTTCATTTTCACTAAATGAGCCAGAGAAGATACTATCTCCACTTCCACCCGAGGGATCCGGAGGGGCTGCGAGTGCTGAACCCGCAGCGACTGAGTCCGAGACCACACAAGTCGACGGACCGAAGGATCAGTGGAAGCCAGCAGTGGCTGACCCGTTCCCAGTAGATTACGATGGTCGCTACCTGTATGTCCACCCGGAACTGCAGGCACAAGTGACCTACGCGGACGGTACACCAGTTAGGTTGGACCCGAAAGTAAGGATGGCTATCGAGGGCGTCATGGTTCCCGAACAGCTGACCAGGACGCCTCCCGAATGGCTTCGAGACTGGCCGTGGTTCCAACGGGGACTTATGGTAGACGCTGGTTTCCGTGAAACAGTGTATGAAGCCAACCGAGCCTTCGAGCTTGGAGCGTACCAGAAGCCTGACAAGTCCCTGTGGAACGTCAAGGCTACAAATATTGATTGGGTAGGCTGCGTCTCGGATCCTGAGGGGCAGACTTACCCACGTCCTTGTGCTACCCGGCCCCAGTACCGGACCACAAAGGAGTTCTGGGAAGCCGCTGCTAACTTCGAGCAGTGGGACGACGGTTTTTACATAACCGAGCAAGAGTTAGTGGATGTCCAGAACAATTCACTAACCAGCATGGACCGAGGTGCAGCCCTTCGGACGGTTCTCGTCCGCCGAATGACTGCCGAACAGGAGGCCCAGGAAGAGGCTAAGAGGGCCGCGGAAGTACCCGCACCTCCTATCCCCGACCTGAAGCTTGCCACCAGGAGCTCAGCCAGTGCTACACCAGCCACCGGCAGTACTACCTCCAGCGCATCCGGAACCCAGGAACCGGAGGAAGACTGGAAGGTCAGTAAGAACAGGAGGTCCGCTGCTCGGAAGCTCAAGAATCTCCCGGATTCTGCTAGAGCCGAGCTGAAACCCAGCACCTCAGCCACTGGTAGTACTGCCATGGAGGTTGAGTCGTCAGACGAGGAGTCTGTACACGAATCCTCGGTGGAGTATGATGAGAAGGCCACTCCATCAACTCAAACCGAGGCCGAGCGATGGGCTAACGCCAAATCCGGATTCAAAACCCGGATTCCGAAGTGTTTCTCCGACTGTGCCTACGGAGTAAAAAAGGACGGCTCTACCCTCTATGCCTGCCCGGACTCAGTCAACAAGAATGATGAGTCAGATGATGAAGATTGGATGCGTCTTTTGGACGAAGATCCCAATCCGAGCAAAGCCTATCGAAAGATGTGGCTTATGCTAAACCACACCGAAGGGTATTACACTTATACCCAGAGGAGGAAGCTGCGTTGGGCTCTAGAGGAGTGGTACGGTGACGACCAGAAGTCCTGTCCCTTCTCTATCTGCCAGGATGCGAGTGATGTCTCGGTCCGGACCTGGAGTACTCCAGCCCGGTTCCAAAGGCATCTGGTAGAGGCCCACTTCCACCATCACCCGGTTTACATTTGTGATCCGAGTTATGGTAAGAAGGGCAAGAAGTGTACTACGAAGGTGCAATATAGCCGACGTAGTGATCTGGCGAGACACCAGAAAAAATGCCACGCAGAAGGTTTAGACGGGGCTCGGAAGCGCATCATGGAGCTTCATCAGGAACTCATGAAGGAGTTCGATAGTCTGAGTGAGGATGCTTGGTCTAAGATCTGACCAGGGGACCAAGTCCTCTGCGAGGTTCCGAAGACCAAGGATTCGAAACTCCGCGCAAAGATAGTCCTGACTCCTGGAAAGGGTAAGCTGGACATGCACGAGTCTCTCTGGCAGAAATGCGAGGAATCCGGTAAGGAGGGAAAGAGAGCTCGTGAAAGAAGCAGAAGAGACCAGAACCGTGGTGGCAACGGCAAAGGTAATGGTCAGACCACCACTGCTAAAGTCAGAGCAGACGACCGCTCCAGGTCTCCTCTGGCTCGGCACCCCCACGAGCAGGTTCAGGGCACTCCGGTGTTCAAGAAACCCGAACCTGCCGGATACGCTGGCGCCGTATTGAAGCCTGGGAAAGTTAATCCCCGTAACTTTCCGTCCTTGACCCAGGGACCTGGACCTGAGAGCCAGACCTTGGTCGTAGGAAAGGGTGGTCGTCTTGTCCATAAGAAGACCTCAGCACCTGCTGCCGCCGGATCCGCATCCGCTCCAGCCGCCCTGCCAACCAACTTCACCCAGGAGCAGTTAAGCCTCTACCTGCAAATGGGATTGAAGCAGAATCAGCCTCCTGCCTACTGTGTACCAACAGCAGGTGTGTCCGGAAGCCCCACACCCGGAAGTGGTCCTCAGGCCGCATCGACTCCCCCCAAGGCTGTCGGTGCACCTGCGAAACCAAAAGACGCCATTACCATTAAAACCGGTAATGCGGAAGTTTGGTTCGAGAAGTCTCGCCAGGGGGAGGCAGATGTCCAGAAGGCCATCTACACCCACTGGGAGAAACGTGTCCGTGAGAAGGCAACAGAATTCCATCAGGGTCTTCTTAACGATACCCTGTTGTGTATGAAGGAGGTTGCGGATGCTGAAAAGCAGCGCCTCGAGACCCTCATTCGGGACGATGTAAAGTCCCAGGAGGAGGCTGCTGCAGCTGCCCAAGAAAAGGCAGCTATGGACGTACACGTCTTGGAGAAACGTGTAAAAGAGGAGATTACCCGGAATACCAATTTGAACACTAAGTTCATGAGGGTATTCGGAGTCGACCTCGACGAGTGGGACGGCACTCCCGAGTCGGCTCTAGCTCTTCTTAAGAAGAAGCATGCGAAGAAATCCGCCTAAGCATGCTACGGGTTATTTTCCATAATTTTTTTTTCTCCACCACTAAATAACCAGATATAGTCTTTGCGGAACCCTACAGGTCTGCGAATGTTTTCTTCATTAGTATATGAACACCTGTTGTATGTGTTCCGGGTTCCTTCTATGACCAGCTTATTGTATAATTCAGGCCGTATAATTCTTATTGTACCCTGAATAGTCTATTCGGATTGAGAACTTCACTTACAAACAATCCGATAGTAGACTTGCTGCTGTTAAACGTAACCCGATGCTGGTTCCAGACTTCTGCTGCTACCTGTGCTAACCACTTATTAGGATGGACTTTACGATTGACCTCTACAATTCATCTATACTCCCGAATGGACTTATACTATATGTTACTACTATTTCCGGACCAGCCTATATTGGACTTTTTACCTATGTCAACAATACTTAAACGGATTACGATTCTACACTGTTGACTAAACCGGATCTACACCTTACTTCTACACTCTACACCATTCGGATATACTTATGAACTATAGCACTTCTAGAGGATTGTGGGTAGCTGCCCCAAAATTCATCTACCGTGTTCACTCTATAAAAGGAAATCATAGACTTTAGCATGTCCATCCCGTGGTTAGCTGACCACACTTACCTCCTAGTATCCGGAAAACTACAGCAGAAGACTCCAGCAGCATCTACCAGTACCATATTGTTTATAATATTATATGTCTATTTTTCTATTATACTATTTGTATGTGCATATCCACTACACTGGTCATAACTTACTATATATTATGATACGGATATCTATATATCTGTTGGTACGGATCTCAAATTACTGTTCATATTTATAATATAAGATCCGGTAAACTACACCAGAACATACGTATTATTGTCCTGCGAGACATGTTGTATCATAAATATATTAATCTGGTGTTATAAAGGTTATTTGGTACACGGTGATATCATATATATTATTATATTCATTACTACACCGTGATTTTTTTCTTTTCAAGTGTATAATATAAATGGTTCTATTCGTACTACTCACGGAATCCTTAACGGATTCATAAGGTTATATCATATGATGATGTTACAAGATTATATGTCATTAGATAGTGTAGTTACTCTTACAGTCTTTTTCAAGACTATATAATCAAATGTGGTATTAATAACTACAAACGCATATGAATGTTATTACGTGATGTATTTAATGTTAACAGTTCCGTTACACATAACTGTTACTATCACATGTATACGAATTATGATACTTGTCCTATTACTTATACCGTAAACATGATATGTTATCCTATGGTATAATAAGCTAATTAACAGTTTCGATACGTACAACTGTTATTAATTCAAGTAATTTGTATCATATTCCAACATTCAACTTGCTATTATTTAACTACACTACACTATCAAATATATGTATGTGACATCCAAATCATACTTAATCTGGTGTTAACGTTATATCTATGGTTGTACCTCTATTACTAATAGTTTAGACATATAGATATGTTATCCTAGTAATATTACTATAACTATAACACCCTCCTAAATGTCTGGGGGAGTGGTGTAGAGGTACGCATTGTTAAACCATAGAGTTGGGTACCGTACACTTGAAATACTGTCTTACTCTTTCTTTCCGAATCGTAAGACCCGAACCCCCAGGTCCGTAAGGCCACAAACCCTTACACTACCATGACTACCAGATGTCATATTTCTATTTAGATAGGGTCTAGATAGCTTAAATGTAGGCAAGAGTTATTGCTTTAGAGTAGGTACAGGCAGTTGTGGCCGAGTGGTTAAGGCGTTGGACTTGAAATTCCAATGGGTTCTACCCGCGCAGGTTCGAACCCTGCCAGTCCGGAATTTTGAACTTTGGATACAATGTGCTAGTTACCTCATCCAGAGTACAAGCAACAGTGTTAATCCAAAGAAAAGCTGCCCTCATTTTAGTCAGTCATACAGAAATTTGCTCTTTTTCCATCAATCTGATAATCAACATATGAAATTCAAAACAATCTCAGCGCAGTCGGCAGGATTCGAACCTGCGCGGGCAGAGCCCAATGGATTTCTAGTCCATCGCCTTAACCACTCGGCCACGACTGCCATGAACCAAAAGGGAGTCACAGATTGCTAATAGGGAGGTTTAGCAACTACTATGTAGGCAATGTAACCCAAACATGCAGCATACCTAGAGTATAGGTAGGTCTGCATCAAACCAGGTACGGATGATGTACGACGGGTTTGCTAAACCTCCCTAATAAGGTAAATGTCAGTGACTTTCGAGGCACTGTTGTGAAACATTTATCACTGCAGTTATAGTGATTGCACACACACACACATAGGCAGTTGTGGCCGAGTGGGCATTGGACTCGAAATCCAATGGGTTCTTCCCGCACAGGTTCCAACCCTGTCGACTGCGTGGTTTTGATGTCCTCTCACGTTAGCAATACATGTAAAATAGACCAGCTACATCTTAGGGTTGGTGGCTCAATTGACGGTCGTGATTGATTGATTGATTTGTGTTTTACAGCACTTAAGCGGCACTAAGTGGCTATCCCGTGCTTCACAGGTTGATAATTTAACAGAGGAATGTGTCAGTGCCCGCGCATATGTGCACCACACACATCCTGAGGGGATAGGAAAGAGGAGATATAGACCCTTTTAAGTGGGCTAGGGAAGCCCGTTGTCGGTCGTGCTTTAATTTCTTTTATATTAGATGCGGTATACATAATTGCCATCATAAAAACTCACGTCCCACATGACTCTTGTGGTAGAGCTAGAAAAAGTATGATAGAAGACTCTGTTACCATGACTACCACATGTCATATTTCTATTTAGATAGGGTCTAGATAGCTTAAATGTAGGCAAGAGTTATTGCTTTAGAGTAGGTACAGGCAGTTGTGGCCGAGTGGTTAAGGCGTTGGACTTGAAATTCCAATGGGTTCTACCCGCGCAGGTTCGAACCCTGCCAGTCCGGAATTTTGAACTTTGGATACAATGTGCTAGTTACCTCATCCAGAGTACAAGCAACAGTGTTAATCCAAAGAAAAGCTGCCCTCATTTTAGTCAGTCATACAGAAATTTGCTTTTTTTCCATCAATCTGATAATCAACATATGAAATTCAAAACAATCTCAGCGCAGTCGGCAGGATTCGAACCTGCGCAGGCAGAGCCCAATGGATTTCTAGTCCATCGCCTTAACCACTCGGCCACAACTGCCATGAACCAAAAGGGAGTCACAGACTGCTAATAGGGAGGTTTAGCAACCACTATGTAGGCAATGTAACCCAAACATGCAGCATACCTAGAGTATAGGTAAGTCTGCATCAAACCAGGTACGGGTGATGTACGACGGGTTTGCTTAACCTCCCTAATAAGGTAAATGTCAGTGACTTTCGAGGCACTGTTGTGAAACATTTATCACTGCAGTTATAGTGATTGCACACACACACACATAGGCAGTTGTGGCTGACTGATTAAGGTGTTGGCGCGAAATCGAATGGGTTCTTCCAGCACAGGTTCGAACCCTGTTGACTGCGTGGCTTTGATGTCCTCTCACGTTAGCAATACATGTAAAATAGACCAGCTACATCTTAGGGTTGGTGGCTCAATTGTCGGTCGTGCTTTAATTTCTTTTATATTAGATGCGGTATACATAATTGCCATCATAAAAACTCACGTCCCACATGACTCTTGTGGTAGAGCTAGAAAAAGTATGATAGAAGACTCTGTTACCATGACTACCACATGTCATATTTCTATTTAGATAGGGTCTAGATAGCTTAAATGTAGGCAAGAGTTATTGCTTTAGAGTAGGTACAGGCAGTTGTGGGTTCGAACCTGCGCGGGCAGAGCCCAATGGATTTCTAGTCCATCGCCTTAACCACTCGGCCACGACTGCCATGAACCAAAAGGGAGTCACAGACTGCTAATAGGGAGGTTTAGCAACTACTATGTAGGCAATGTAACCCAAACATGCAGCATACCTAGAGTATAGGTAGGTCTGCATCAAACCAGGTACGGATGATGTACGACGGGTTTGCTAAACCTCCCTAATAAGGTAAATGTCAGTGACTTTCGAGGCACTGTTGTGAAACATTTATCACTGCAGTTATAGTGATTGCACACACACACACACATAGGCAGTTGTGGCTGACTGATTAAGGTGTTGGACGCGAAATCGAATGGGTTCTTCCCGCACAGGTTCAAAACCTGTCGACTGCGTGGTTTTGATGTCCTCTCCCGTTAGCAATACATGTAAAATAGACCAGCTACATCTTAGGGTTGGTGGCTCAATTGTCGGTCGTGATTGATTGATTGATTTGTGTTTTACAGCACTTTAGCGGCACTAAGTGGCTATCCCGTGCCTCACAGGTTGATAATTTAACAGAGGAATGTGTCAGTGCCCGCGCATATGTGCACCACACACATCCTGAGGGGATAGGAAAGAGGAGATATAGACCCTTTTAAGTGGGCTAGGGAAGCCCGTTGTCGGTCGTGCTTTAATTTCTTTTATATTAGATGCGGTATACATAATTGCCATCATAAAAACTCACGTCCCACATGACTCTTGTGGTAGAGCTAGAAAAAGTATGATAGAAGACTCTGTTACCATGACTACCACATGTCATATTTCTATTTAGATAGGGTCTAGATAGCTTAAATGTAGGCAAGAGTTATTGCTTTAGAGTAGGTACAGGCAGTTGTGGCCGAGTGGTTAAGGCGTTGGACTTGAAATCCAATGGGTTCTACCCACACAGGTTCGAACCCTGCCAGTCCGGAATTTTGAACTTTGGATACAATGTGCTAGTTACCTCATCCAGAGTACAAGCATCAGTGTTAATCCAAAGAAAAGCTGCCCTTATTCTAGTCAGTCATACAGAAATTTGCTCTATTTCCATCCATCTGAAAATCAACATATGAAATTCAAAACAATCTCAGCGCAGTCGGCAGGATTCGAACCTGCGCAGGCAGAGCCCAATGGATTTCTAGTCCATCGCCTTAACCACTCGGCCACGACTGCCATGAACCAAAAGGGAGTCACAGACTGCTAATAGGGAGGTTTAGCAACTACTATGTAGGCAATGTAACCCAAACATGCAGCATACCTAGAGTATAGGTAGGTCTGCATCAAACCAGGTACGGATGATGTACGACGGGTTTGCTAAACCTCCCTAATAAGGTAAATGTCAGTGACTTTCGAGGCACTGTTGTGAAACATTTATCACTGCAGTTATAGTGATTGCACACACACACACATAGGCAGTTGTGGCCGAGTGGTTAAGGCGTTGGACTCGAAATCCAATGGGTTCTTCCCGCACAGGTTCGAACCCTGTCGACTGCGTGGTTTTGATGTCCTCTCACGTTAGCAATACATGTAAAATAGACCAGCTACATCTTAGGGTTGGTGGCTCAATTGTCGGTCGTGCTTTAATTTCTTTTATATTAGATGCGGTATACATAATTGACATCATAAAAACTCACGTCCCATATGACTCTTGTGGTAGAGCTAGAAAAAGTATGATAGAAGACTCTGTTACCATGACTACCACATGTCATATTTCTATTTAGATAGGGTCTAGATAGCTTAAATGTAGGCAAGAGTTATTGCTTTAGAGTAGGTACAGGCAGTTGTGGCCGAGTGGTTAAGGCGTTGGACTTGAAATCCAATGGGTTCAACCCGCGCAGGTTCGAACCCTGCCGACAGGGGAATTTTGAACTTTAGATGCAATGTGCTAGTTACCTCATCCAGAGTACAAGCAACAGTGTTAATCCAAAGAAAAGCTGCCCTCATTTTAGTCAGTCATACAGAAATTTGCTCTTTTTCCATCAATCTG
Source organism: Acholoe squamosa (assembly GCA_949317995.1). Classification (NCBI taxonomy): domain Eukaryota; kingdom Metazoa; phylum Annelida; class Polychaeta; order Phyllodocida; family Polynoidae; genus Acholoe; species Acholoe squamosa. The sequence continues at coordinate 21,108,957 of OX439047.1, read as the reverse complement.
ATAATCAACATATGAAATTCAAAACAATCTCAGCGCAGTCGGCAGGATTCGAACCTGCGCGGGCAGAGCCCAATGGATTTCTAGTCCATCACCTTAATCACTCGGCACGACTGCAATGAACCAAAAGGGAGTCACAGACTGCTAATAGGGAGGTTTAGCAACTATTATGTAGGCAATGTAACCCAAACATGCAGCATACCTAGAGTATAGGTAGGTCTGCATCAAACCAGGTACGGGTGATGTACGACGGGTTTGCTAAACCTCCCTAATAAGGTAAATGTCAGTGACTTTCGAGGCACTGTTGTGAAACATTTATCACTGCAGTTATAGTGATTGCACACACACACACATAGGCAGTTGTGGCCGAGTGGTTAAGGCGTTGGACTCGAAATCTAATGGGTTCTTCCCGCACAGGTTCGAACCCTGTCGACTGCGTGGTTTTGATGTCCTCTCATGTTAGCAATACATGTAAAATAGACCAGCTACATCTTAGGGTTGGTGGCTCAATTGTCGGTCGTGCTTTAATTTCTTTTATATTAGATGCGGTATACATAATTGGCATCTTAAAAACTCACGTCCCACATGACTCTTGTGGTAGAGCTAGAAAAAGTATGATAGAAGACTCTGTTACCATGACTACCACATGTCATATTTCTATTTAGATAGGGTCTAGATAGCTTAAATGTAGGCAAGAGTTATTGCTTTAGAGTAGGTACAGGCAGTTGTGGCCGAGTGGTTAAGGCGTTGGACTTGAAATCCAATGGGTTCTACCCGCGCAGGTTCGAACCCTGCCGACTGCGGAATTTTGAACTTTGGATACAATGTGCTAGTTACCTCATCCAGAGTACAAGCAACAGTGTTAATCCAAAGAAAAGCTGCCCTCATTTTAGTCAGTCATACAGAAATTTGCTCTTTTTCCATCAATCTGATAATCAACATATGAAATTCAAAACAATCTCAGCGCAGTCGGCAGGATTCGAACCTGCGCGGGCAGAGCCCAATGGATTTCTAGTCCATCACCTTAATCACTCGGCACGACTGCAATGAACCAAAAGGGAGTCACAGACTGCTAATAGGGAGGTTTAGCAACTATTATGTAGGCAATGTAACCCAAACATGCAGCATACCTAGAGTATAGGTAGGTCTGCATCAAACCAGGTACGGATGATGTACGACGGGTTTGCTAAACCTCCCTAATAAGGTAAATGTCAGTGACTTTCGAGGCACTGTTGTGAAACATTTATCACTGCAGTTATAGTGATTGCACACACACACACATAGGCAGTTGTGGCCGAGTGGTTAAGGCGTTGGACTCGAAATCTAATGGGTTCTTCCCGCACAGGTTCGAACCCTGTCGACTGCGTGGTTTTGATGTCCTCTCATGTTAGCAATACATGTAAAATAGACCAGCTACATCTTAGGGTTGGTGGCTCAATTGTCGGTCGTGCTTTAATTTCTTTTATATTAGATGCGGTATACATAATTGGCATCTTAAAAACTCACGTCCCACATGACTCTTGTGGTAGAGCTAGAAAAAGTATGATAGAAGACTCTGTTACCATGACTACCACATGTCATATTTCTATTTAGATAGGGTCTAGATAGCTTGAATGTAGGCAAGAGTTATTGCTTTAGAGTAGGTACAGGCATTTGTGGCCGAGTGGTTAAGGCGTTGGACTTGAAATCCAATGGGTTCTACCCGCGCAGGTTCGAACCCTGCCGACTGCGGAATTTTGAACTTTGGATACAATGTGCTAGTTACCTCATCCAGAGTACAAGCAACAGTGTTAATCCAAAGAAAAGCTGCCCTCATTCTAGTCAGTCATACAGAAATTTGCTCTATTTCCATCAATCTGAAAATCAACATATGAAATTCAAAACAATCTCAGCGCAGTCGGCAGGATTAGAACCTGCGCGGGCAGAGCCCAATGGATTTCTAGTCCATCGCCTTAACCACTCAGCCACGACTGCCATGAACCAAAAGGGAGTCACAGACTGCTAATAGGGAGGTTTAGCAACTACTATTTAGGCAATGTAACCCAAACGTGCAGCATACCTAGAGTATAGGTAGGTCTGCATCAAACCAGGTACGGATGATGTACGACGGGTTTGCTAAACCTCCCTAATAAGGTAAATGTCAGTGACTTTCGAGGCACTGTTGTGAAATATTTATCACTGCAGTTATAGTGATTGCACACACACACACATAGGCAGTTGTGGCCGAGTGGTTAAGGCGTTGGACTCGAAATCCAATGGGTTCTTCCCGCATAGGTTCGAACGCTGTCGACTGCGTGGTTTTGATGTCCTCTCACGTTAGCAATTTGTGTAAAATAGACCAGCTACATCTTAGGGTTGGTGGCTCAATTGTCGGTCGTGCTTTAATTTCTTTTATATTAGATGCGGTATACATAATTACCATCATAAAAACTCACGTCCCACATGACTCTTGTGGTAGAGCTAGAAAAAGTATGATAGAAGACTCTGTTACCATGACTACCACATGTCATATTTCTATTTAGATAGGGTCTAGATAGCTTAAATGTAGGCAAGAGTTATTGCTTTAGAGTAGGTACAGGCAGTTGTGGCCGAGTGGTTAAGGCGTTGGACTTGAAATCCAATGGGTTCAACCCGCGTAGGTTCGAACCCTGCTGACAGGGGAATTTTGAACTTTGGATGCAATGTGCTAGTTACCTCATCCAGAGTACAAGCAACAGTGTTAACCCAAAGAAAAGCTGCCCTCATTTTAGTCAGTCATACAGAAATTTGCTCTTTTTCCATCAATCTGATAATCAACATATGAAATTCAAAACAATCTCAGCGCAGTCGGCAGGATTCGAACCTGCGCGGGCAGAGCCCAATGGATTTCTAGTCCATCACCTTAATCACTCGGCCACGACTGCCATGAACCAAAAGGGAGTCACAGACTGCTAATAGGGAGGTTTAGCAACTATTATGTAGGCAATGTAACCCAAACATGCAGCATACCTAGAGTATAGGTAGGTCTGCATCAAACCAGGTACGGATGATGTACGACGGGTTTGCTAAACCTCCCTAATAAGGTAAATGTCAGTGACTTTCGAGGCACTGTTGTGAAACATTTATCACTGCAGTTATAGTGATTGCACACACACACACATAGGCAGTTGTGGCCGAGTGGTTAAGGCGTTGGACTCGAAATCTAATGGGTTCTTCCCGCACAGGTTCGAACCCTGTCGACTGCGTGGCTTTGATGTCCTCTCACGTTAGCAATACATGTAAAATAGACCAGCTACATCTTAGGGTTGGTGGCTCAATTGTCGGTCGTGCTTTAATTTCTTTTATATTAGATGCGGTATACATAATTGGCATCTTAAAAACTCACGTCCCACATGACTCTTGTGGTAGAGCTAGAAAAAGTATGATAGAAGACTCTGTTACCATGACTACCACATGTCATATTTCTATTTAGATAGGGTCTAGATAGCTTAAATGTAGGCAAGAGTTATTGCTTTAGAGTAGGTACAGGCAGTTGTGGCCGAGTGGTTAAGGCGTTGGACTTGAAATCCAATGGGTTCTACCCGCGCAGGTTCGAACCCTGCCGACTGCGGAATTTTGAACTTTGGATACAATGTGCTAGTTACCTCATCCAGAGTACAAGCAACAGTGTTAATCCAAAGAAAAGCTGCCCTCATTCTAGTCAGTCATACAGAAATTTGCTCTATTTCCATCAATCTGATAATCAACATATGAAATTCAAAACAATCTCAGCGCAGTCGGCAGGATTCGAACCTGTGCGGGCAGAGCCCAATGGATTTCTAGTCCATCGCCTTAACCACTCGGCCACGACTGCCATGAACCAAAAGGGAGTCACAGACTGCTAATAGGGAGGTTTAGCAACTACTATGTAGGCAATGTAACCCAAACATGCAGCATACCTAGAGTATAGGTAGGTCTGCATCAAACCAGGTACGGATGATGTACGACGGGTTTGCTAAACCTCCCTAATAAGGTAAATGTCAGTGACTTTCGAGGCACTGTTGTGAAACATTTATCACTGCAGTTATAGTGATTGCACACACACACACATAGGCAGTTGTGGCCGAGTGGTTAAGGCGTTGGACTCGAAATCTAATGGGTTCTTCCCGCACAGGTTCGAACCCTGTCGACTGCGTGGCTTTGATGTCCTCTCACGTTAGCAATACATGTAAAATAGACCAGCTACATCTTAGGGTTGGTGGCTCAATTGTCGGTCGTGCTTTAATTTCTTTTATATTAGATGCGGTATACATAATTGGCATCTTAAAAACTCACGTCCCACATGACTCTTGTGGTAGAGCTAGAAAAAGTATGATAGAAGACTCTGTTACCATGACTACCACATGTCATATTTCTATTTAGATAGGGTCTAGATAGCTTAAATGTAGGCAAGAGTTATTGCTTTAGAGTAGGTACAGGCAGTTGTGGCCGAGTGGTTAAGGCGTTGGACTTGAAATCCAATGGGTTCTACCCGCGCAGGTTCGAACCCTGCCGACTGCGGAATTTTGAACTTTGGATACAATGTGCTAGTTACCTCATCCAGAGTACAAGCAACAGTGTTAATCCAAAGAAAAGCTGCCCTCATTCTAGTCAGTCATACAGAAATTTGCTCTATTTCCATCAATCTGATAATCAACATATGAAATTCAAAACAATCTCAGCGCAGTCGGCAGGATTCGAACCTGTGCGGGCTGAGCCCAATGGATTTCTAGTCCATCGCCTTAACCACTCGGCCACGACTGCCATGAACCAAAAGGGAGTCACAGACTGCTAATAGGGAGGTTTAGCAACTACTATGTAGGCAATGTAACCCAAACATGCAGCATACCTAGAGTATAGGTAGGTCTGCATCAAACCAGGTACGGATGATGTACGACGGGTTTGCTAAACCTCCCTAATAAGGTAAATGTCAGTGACTTTCGAGGCACTGTTGTGAAACATTTATCACTGCAGTTATAGTGATTGCACACACACACACATAGGCAGTTGTGGCCGAGTGGTTAAGGCGTTGGACTCGAAATCCAATGGGTTCTTCCCGCACAGGTTCGAACCCTGTCGACTGCGTGGCTTTGATGTCCTCTCACGTTAGCAATACATGTAAAATAGACCAGCTACATCTTAGGGTTGGTGGCTCAATTGTCGGTCGTGCTTTAATTTCTTTTATATTAGATGCGGTATACATACTTGCCATCATAAAAACTCACGTCCCACATGACTCTTGTGGTAGAGCTAGAAAAAGTATGATAGAAGACTCTGTTACCATGACTACCACATGTCATATTTCTATTTAGATAGGGTCTAGATAGCTTAAATGTAGGCAAGAGTTATTGCTTTAGAGTAGGTACAGGCAGTTGTGGCCGAGTGGTTAAGGCGTTGGACTTGAAATCCAATGGGTTCTACCCGCGCAGGTTCGAACCCTGCCGACTGTGGAATTTTGAACTTTGGATACAATGTGCTAGTTACCTCATCCAGAGTACAAGCAACAGTGTTAATCCAAAGAAAAGCTGCCCTCATTCTAGTCAGTCATACAGAAATTTGCTCTTTTTCTATCAATCTGATAATCAACATATGAAATTCAAAACAATCTCAGCGCAGTCGGCAGGATTCGAACCTGCGCGGGCAGAGCCCAATGGATTTCTAGTCCATCGCCTTAACCACTCGGCCACGACTGCCATGAACCAAAAGTGAGTCACAGACTGCTAATAGGGAGGTTTAGCAACTACTATGTAGGCAATGTAACCCAAACATGCAGCATACCTAGAGTATAGGTAGGTCTGCATCAAACCAGGTACGGATGATGTACGACGGGTTTGCTAAACCTCCCTAATAAGGTAAATGTCAGTGACTTTCGAGGCACTGTTGTGAAACATTTATCACTGCAGTTATAGTGATTGCACACACACACACATAGGCAGTTGTGGCCGAGTGGTTAAGGCGTTGGACTCGAAATCCAATGGGTTCTTCCCGCACAGGTTCGAACCCTGTCGACTGCGTGGCTTTGATGTCCTCTCACGTTAGCAATACATGTAAAATAGACCAGCTACATCTTAGGGTTGGTGTCTCAATTGTCGGTCGTGCTTTAATTTCTTTTATATTAGATGCGGTATACATAATTGCCATCATAAAAACTCACGTCCCACATGACTCTTCTGGTAGAGCTAGAAAAAGTATGATAGAAGACTCTGTTACCATGACTACCACATGTCATATTTCTATTTAGATAGGGACTAGATAGCTTAAATGTAGGCAAGAGTTATTGCTTTAGAGTAGGTACAGGCAGTTGTGGCCGAGTGGTTAAGGCGTTGGACTTGAAATCCAATGGGTTCTACCCGCGCAGGTTCGAACCCTGCCGACTGCGGAATTTTGAACTTTGGATACAATGTGCTAGTTACCTCATCCAGAGTACAAGCAACAGTGTTAATCCAAAGAAAAGCTGCCCTCATTTCAGTCAGTCATACAGAAATTTGCTCTTTTTCCATCAATCTGAAAATCAACATATGAAATTCAAAACAATCTCAGCGCAGTCGGCAGGATTCGAACCTGCGCGGGCAGAGCCCAATGGATTTCTAGTCCATCGCCTTAACCACTCGGCCACGACTGCCATGAACCAAAAGGGAGTCACAGACTGCTAATAGGGAGGTTTAGCAACTACTATGTAGGCAATGTAACCCAAACATGTAGCATACCTAGAGTATAGGTAGGTCTGCATCAAACCAGGTACGGATGATGTACGACGGGTTTGCTAAACCTCCCTAATAAGGTAAATGTCAGTGACTTTCGAGGCACTGTTGTGAAACATTTATCACTGCAGTTATAGTGATTGCACACACACACACATAGGCAGTTGTGGCCGAGTGGTTAAGGCGTTGGACTCGAAATCTAATGGGTTCTTCCCGCACAGGTTCGAACCCTGTCGACTGCGTGGCTTTGATGTCCTCTCACGTTAGCAATACATGTAAAATAGACCAGCTACATCTTAGGGTTGGTGGCTCAATTGTCGGTCGTGCTTTAATTTCTTTTATATTAGATGCGGTATACATAATTGGCATCTTAAAAACTCACGTCCCACATGACTCTTGTGGTAGAGCTAGAAAAAGTATGATAGAAGACTCTGTTACCATGACTACCACATGTCATATTTCTATTTAGATAGGGTCTAGATAGCTTAAATGTAGGCAAGAGTTATTGCTTTAGAGTAGGTACAGGCAGTTGTGGCCGAGTGGTTAAGGCGTTGGACTTGAAATCCAATGGGTTCTACCCGCGCAGGTTCGAACCCTGCCGACTGCGGAATTTTGAACTTTGGATACAATGTGCTAGTTACCTCATCCAGAGTACAAGCAACAGTGTTAATCCAAAGAAAAGCTGCCCTCATTCTAGTCAGTCATACAGAAATTTGCTCTATTTCCATCAATCTGATAATCAACATATGAAATTCAAAACAATCTCAGCGCAGTCGGCAGGATTCGAACCTGTGCGGGCAGAGCCCAATGGATTTTTAGTCCATCGCCTTAACCACTCGGCCACGACTGCCATGAACTAAAAGGGAGTCACAGACTGCTAATAGGGAGGTTTAGCAACTACTATGTAGGCAATGTAACCCAAACATGCAGCATACCTAGAGTATAGGTAGGTCTGCATCAAACCAGGTACGGATGATGTACGACGGGTTTGCTAAACCTCCCTAATAAGGTAAATGTCAGTGACTTTCGAGGCACTGTTGTGAAACATTTATCACTGCAGTTATAGTGATTGCACACACACACACATAGGCAGTTGTGGCCGAGTGGTTAAGGCGTTGGACTCGAAATCCAATGGGTTCTTCCCGCACAGGTTCGAACCCTGTCGACTGCGTGGCTTTGATGTCCTCTCACGTTAGCAATACATGTAAAATAGACCAGCTACATCTTAGGGTTGGTGGCTCAATTGTCGGTCGTGCTTTAATTTCTTTTATATTAGATGCGGTATACATAATTGGCATCATAAAAACTCACATCCCACATGACTCTTCTGGTAGAGCTAGAAAAAGTATGATAGAAGACTCTGTTACCATGACTACCACATGTCATATTTCTATTTAGATAGGGACTAGATAGCTTAAATGTAGGCAAGAGTTATTGCTTTAGAGTAGGTACAGGCAGTTGTGGCCGAGTGGTTAAGGCGTTGGACTTGAAATCCAATGGGTTCTACCCGCGCAGGTTCGAACCCTGCCGACTGCGGAATTTTGAACTTTGGATACAATGTGCTAGTTACCTCATCCAGAGTACAAGCAACAGTGTTAATCCAAAGAAAAGCTGCCCTCATTTCAGTCAGTCATACAGAAATTTGCTCTTTTTCCATCAATCTGAAAATCAACATATAAAATTCAAAACAATCTCAGCGCAGTCGGCAGGATTCGAACCTGCGCGGGCAGAGCCCAATGGATTTCTAGTCCATCGCCTTAACCACTCGGCCACGACTGCCATGAACCAAAAGGGAGTCACAGACTGCTAATAGGGAGGTTTAGCAACTACTATGTAGGCAATGTAACCCAAACATGTAGCATACCTAGAGTATAGGTAGGTCTGCATCAAACCAGGTACGGATGATGTACGACGGGTTTGCTAAACCTCCCTAATAAGGTAAATGTCAGTGACTTTCGAGGCACTGTTGTGAAACATTTATCACTGCAGTTATAGTGATTGCACACACACACACACACATAGGCAGTTGTGGCCGAATGGTTAAGGCGTTGGACTCGAAATCCAATGGGTTCTTCCCGCATAGGTTCGAACGCTGTCGACTGCGTGGTTTTGATGTCCTCTCACGTTAGCAATATGTGTAAAATAGACCAGCTACATCTTAGGGTTGGTGGCTCAATTGTCGGTCGTGCTTTAATTTCTTTTATATTACATGCGGTATACATAATTGCCATCATAAAAACTCACGTCCCACATGACTCTTGTGGTAGAGCAAGAAAAAGTATGATAGAAGACTCTGTTACCATGACTACCACATGTCATATTTCTATTTAGATAGGGTCTAGATAGCTTAAATGTAGGCAAGAGTTATTGCTTTAGAATAGGTACAGGCAGTTGTGGCCGAGTGGTTAAGGCGTTGGACTTGAAATCCAATGGGTTCTACCCGCGCAGGTTCGAACCCTGCCGACAGGGGAATTTTGAACTTTGGATGCAATGTGCTAGTTACCTCATCCAGAGTACAAGCAACAGTGTTAATCCAAAGAAAAGCTGCCCTCATTTTAGTCAGTCATACAGAAATTTGCTCTTTTTCCATCAATCTGATAATCAACATATGAAATTCAAAACAATCTCAGCGCAGTCGGCAGGATTCGAACCTGCGCGGGCAGAGCCCAATGGATTTCTAGTCCATCACCTTAATCACTCGGCCACGACTGCCATGAACCAAAAGGGAGTCACAGACTGCTAATAGGGAGGTTTAGCAACTATTATGTAGGCAATGTAACCCAAACATGCAGCATACCTAGAGTATAGGTAGGTCTGCATCAAACCAGGTACGGATGATGTACGACGGGTTTGCTAAACCTCCCAAATAAGGTAAATGTCAGTGACTTTCGAGGCACTGTTGTGAAACATTTATCACTGCAGTTATAGTGATTGCACACACACACACATAGGCAGTTGTGGCCGAGTGGCTAAGGCATTGTACTCGAAATCCAATGGGTTCTTCCCGCACAGGTTCGAACCCTGTCGACTGCGTGGTTTTGATGTCCTCTCACGTTAGCAATACATGTAAAATAGACCAGCTACATCTTAGGGTTGGTGGCTCAATTGTCGGTCGTGCTTTAATTTCTTTTATATTACATGCGGTATACATAATTGGCATCATAAAAACTCACGTCCCACATGACTCTTGTGGTAGAGCTAGAAAAAGTATGATAGAAGACTCTGTTACCATGACTACCGCATGTTGGTGCGTGATTGCACACGCACACACATAGGCAGTTGTGGCCGAGTGGTTAAGGCGTTGGACTCGAAATCCAATGGGTTCTTCCCGCACAGGTTCGAACCCTGTCGACTGCGTGGTTTTGATGTCCTCTCACGTTAGCAATACATGTAAAATAGACCAGCTACATCTTAGGGTTGGTGGCTCAATTGTCGGTCGTGCTTTAATTTCTTTTATATTAGATGCGGTATACATAGTTGCCATCATAAAAACTCACGTCCCACATGACTCTTGTGGTAGAGCTAGAAAAAGTATGATAGAAGACTCTGTTACCATGACTACCGCATGTTGGTGCGTGATTGCACACGCACACACATAGGCAGTTGTGGCCGAGTGGTTAAGGCGTTGTACTCGAAATCTAATGGGTTCTTCCCGCACAGGTTCGAACCGTGTCGACTGCGTGGTTTTGATGTCCTCTCACGTTAGCAATACATGTAAAATAGACCAGCTACATCTTAGGGTTGGTGGCTCAATTGTCGGTCGTGCTTTAATTTCTTTTATATTAGATGCGGTATACATAATTGCCATCATAAAAACTCACGTCCCACATGACTCTTGTGGTAGAGCTAGAAAAAGTATGATAGAAGACTCTGTTACCATGACTACCACATGTCATATTTCTATTTAGATAGGGTCTAGATAGCTTAAATGTAGGCAAGAGTTATTGCTTCAGAGTAGGAACAGGCAGTTGTGGCCGAGTGGTTAAGGCGTTGGACTTGAAATCCAATGGGTTCTACCTGCGCAGGTTTGAACCCTGCCGACTGCGTAATTTTGAACTTTGGATACAATGTGCTAGTTACCTCATCCAAAGTACAAGCAACAGTGTTAATCCAAATAAAAGCTGCCCTCATTTTAGTCAGTCATACAGAAATTTGCTCTTTTTCCATCAATCTGATAATCAACATATGAAATTCAAAACAATCTCAGCGCAGTCGGCAGGATTCGAACCTGCGCGGGCAGAGCCCAATGGATTTCTAGTCCATCGCCTTAACCACTCGGCCACGACTGCCATGAACCAAAAGGGAGTCACAGACTGCTAATAGGGAGGTTTAGCAACCACTATGTAGGCAATGTAACGCAAACATGCAGCATACCTAGAGTATAGGTAGGTCTGCATCAAACCAGGTACGGGTGATGCACGACGGGTTTGCTAAACCTCCCTAATAAGGTAAATGTCAGTGACTTTCATGGCACTGTTGTGAAACATTTATCACTGCAGTTATAGTGATTGCACACACACACACATAGGCAGTTGTGGCTGACTGATTAAGGTGTTGGCGCGAAATCGAATGGGTTCTTCCCGCATAAGTTCGAAAGCTGTCGACTGCGTGGTTTTGATGTCCTCTCACGTTAGCAATATGTGTAAAATAGACCAGGTACATCTTAGGGTTGGTGGCTCAATTGTCGGTCGTGCTTTAATTTCTTTTATATTAGATGCGGTATACATAATTGCCATCATAAAAACTCACGTCCCACATGACTCTTGTGGTAGAGCTAGAAAAAGTATGATAGAAGACTCTGTTACCATGACTATCACATGTCATATTTCTATTTAGATAGGGTCTAGATAGCTTAAATGTAGGCAAGAGTTCTTGATTTAGAGTAGGTACAAGCAGTTGTGGCCGAGTGGTTAAGGCGTTGCACTTGAAATCCAATGGGTTCTACCCGCGCAGGTTCGAACCCTGCCGACTGCGGAATTGTGAACTTTGGATACAATGTGCTAGTTACATCATCCAGAGTACAAGGATCAGTGGTAATCCAAAGAAAAGCTGCCCTCATTTTAGTCAGTCATACAGAAATTTGCTCTTTTTCCATCAATCTGATAATCAGACATATGAAATTCAAAACAATCTCAGCCCAGTCGGCAGGATTCGAACCTGCGCGGGCACAGCCCAATGGATTTCTAGTCCATCGCCTTAACCACTCGGACACGACTGCCATGAACCAAAAGGGAGTCACAGACTGCTAATAGGGAGGTTTAGCAACCACTATGTAGGCAATGTAACGCAAACATGCAGCATACCTATAGTATAGGTAGGTCTGCATCAAACCAGGTACGGGTGATGTACGACGGGTTTGCTAAACCTCCCTAATAAGGTAAATGTCAGTGACTTTCGAGGCACTGTTGTGAAACATTTATCACTGCAGTTATAGTGATTGCACACACACACACATAGGATGTTGTGGCCGAGTGGTTAATGCGTTGGACTCGAAATCCAAATGGTTATTCCAGCACAGGTTCGAACCCTGTCGACTGCGTGGTTTTGATGTCCTCTCACGTTAGAAATACGTGTAAAATAGACCAGCTACATCTAAGGGTTGGTGGCTCAATTGTCGGTTGTGCTTTAATTTCTTTTATATTAGATGCGGTATACATAATTGCCATAATAAAAACTCACGTCCCACATGACTCTTGTGGTAGAGCTAGAAAAAGTATGATAGAAGACTCTGTTACCATGACTACCAAATGTCATATTTCTATTTAGATAGGGTCTAGATAGCTTAAATGTAGGCAAGAGTTTTTGCTTTAGAGTAGGTACAGGCAGTTGTGGCCAAGTGGTTAAGGCGTTGCACTTGAAATCCAAAGGCTTCTACCCGCGTAGGTTCGAACCCTGCCGACTGCGTAATTTTGAACTTTGGATACAATGTGTTAGTTACCTCATCCAGAGTACAAGCAACAGTGTTAATCCAAAGAAAAGCTGCCCTCATTTTAGTCAGTCATACAGAAATTTGCTCTTTTTCCATCAATCTGATAATCAACATATGAAATTCAAAACAATCTCAGCACAGTCGGCAGGATTCGACCCTGCGCGGGCAGAGGCCAATGGATTTCTAGTCCATCGCCTTAACCACTCGGCCACGACTGCCATGAACCAAAAGGGAGTCACAGACTGCTAATAGGGAGGTTTAGCAACTACTATGTAGGCAATGTAACCCAAACATGCAGCATACTTAGAGTATAGGTAGGTCTGCATCAAACCAGGTACGGATGATGTACAACGGGTTTGCTAAACCTCCCTTATAAGGCAAATGTCAGTGACTTTCGAGGCACTGTTGTGAAACATTTATCACTGCAGTTATAGTGATTGCACACACAAACACACAGGCAGTTGTGGCCGAGTGGTTAAGGCGTTGTACTCGAAATCCAATGGGTTATTCCAGCACAGGTTAGAACCCTGTCGACTGCGTGGTTTTGATGTCCTCTCACGTTAGCAATACGTGTAAAATAGACCAGCTACATCTTAGGGTTGGTGGCTCAATTGTCGGTCGTGCTTTAATTTCTTTTATATTACATGCGGTATACATAATTGCCATCATAAAAACTCACGTCCCACATGACTCTTGTGGTAGAGCTAGAAAAAGTATGATAGAAGACTCTGTTACCATGACTACCACATGTCATATTTCTATTTAGATAGGGTCTAGATAGCTTAAATGTAGGCAAGAGTTATTGCTTCAGAGTAGGTACAGGCAGTTGTGGCCGAGTGGTTAAGGCGTTTGACTTGAAATCCGATGGCTTCTACCCGAGGAGGTTCGAACCCTGCCCACTGCGGAATTGTGAACTTTGGATACAATGTGCTAGTTACCTCATCCAGAGTACAAGCAACAGTGTTAATCCAAAGAAAAGCTGCCCTCATTTAATCAGTCATACAGAAATTTGCTCTTTTTCCATCAATCTGATAATCAACATATGAAATTCAAAACAATCTCAGCGCAGTCGGCAGGATTCGAACCTGCGCGGGCAGAGCCCAATGGATTTCTAGTCCATCGCCTTAACCACTCTGCCACGACTGCCATGAACCAAAAGGGAGTCACAGACTGCTAATAGGGAGGTTTAGCAACCACTATGTAGGCAATGTAACGCAAACATGCAGCATACCTAGAGTATAGGTAGGTCTGCATCAAACCAGGTACGGGTGATGTATGACGGGTTTGCTAAACCTCCCTAATAAGGTAAATGTCAGTGACTTTCGAGGCACTGTTGTGAAACATTTATCACTGCAGTTATAGTGATTGCACACACACACAAGTAGGCAGTTGTGGCCGAGTGGTTATGGTGTTGGACGCGAAATCCAATGGGTTCTTCCCGCACAGGTTCGAACCCTGTCGACTGCGTGGTTTTGATGTCCTCTCACGTTAGCAATACGTGTAAAATAGACCAGCTACATCTTAGGGTTGGTGGCTCAATTGTCGGTCGTGCTTTAATTTCTTTTATAGTAGATGCGGTATACATAATTGCCATCATAAAAACTCACGTCCCACATGACTCTTGTGGTAGAGCTAGAAAAAGTATGATAGAAGACTCTGTTACCATGACTACCACATGTCATATTTCTATTTAGATAGGGTCTAGATAGCTTAAATGTAGGCAAGAGTTATTCCTTTAGAGTAGGTACAGGCAGTTGTGGCCAAGTGGTTAATTCGTTGGACTTGAAATCCAATGGGTTCTACCCGCGCAGGTTCGAACCCTGCCGACTGCGTAATTTTGAACTTTGGATACAATGTGCTAGTTACCTCATCCAGAGTACAAGCAACAGTGTTAATCCAAAGAAAAGCTGCCCTCATTTTAGTCAGTCATACAGAAATTTGCTCTTTTTCCATCAATCTGATAATCAACATATGAAATTCAAAACAATCTCAGCGCAGTCGGCAGGATTCGAACCTGCGCGGGCAGAGCCCAATGGATTTCTAGTCCATCGCCTTAACCACTCGGCCACAACTGCCATGAACCAAAAGGGAGTCACAGACTGCTAATAGGGAGGTTTAGCAACCACTATGTAGGCAATGTAACGCAAACATGCAGCATACCTAGAGTATAGGTAGGTCTGCATCAAACCAGGTACGGGTGATGTACGACAGGTTTGCTAAACCTCCCTAATAAGGTAAATATCAGTGACTTTCGAGGCACTGTTGTGAAACATTTATCACTGCAGTTATAGTGATTGCACACACACACACATAGGCAGTTGTGGCTGACTGATTAAGGTGTTGGCGCGAAATCGAATGGGTTCTTCCCGCACAGGTTCAAAACCTGTCGACTGCGTGGTTTTGATGTCCTCTCCCGTTAGCAATACATGTAAAATAGACCAGGTACATCTTAGGGTTGGTGGCTCAATTGTCGGTCATGCTTTAATTTCTTTTATATTAGATGCGGTATACATAATTGCCATAATAAAAACTCACGTCCCACATGACTCTTGTGGTAGAGCTAGAAAAAGTATGATAGAAGACTCTGTTACCATGACTACCACATGTCATATTTCTATTTAGATAGGGTCTAGATAGCTTAAATGTAGGCAAGAGTTCTTGCTTTAGAGTAGGTACAGGCAGTTGTGGCTAAGTGGTTAAGGTGTTGGACTTGAAATCCAATGGCTTCTACCCGCGTAGGTTCGAACCCTGCCGACTGCGGAATTGTGAACTTGGAATACAATGTGCTAGTTACATCATCCAGAGTACAAGCAACAGTGTTAATCCAAAGAAAACCTGCCCTCATTTTAGTCAGTCATACAGAAATTTGCTCTTTTTCCATCAATCTGATAATCAACATATGAAATTCAAAACAATCTCAGCGCAGTCGGCAGGATTCGAACCTGCGCTGGCAGAGCCCAATAGTAGCTTAAAGGGTGTTAGGGGTTTTGGGGTCTATGGGATTTCCCATGCTAAAGCACTAATGAGGGACCTAGAGCGCGAAAAACTGTCCTCATATGACCCTGTATGTACAGTTACCTGTTATCACACTAGAGGGCGGTACTGTGCACCCTTCTGACCTTACATGACCCTACTGCCATGTATATAGTTACCCTTTATCACACCAGAGGGAGTACTGCTCTACCCTTCTGTCCTAATATGACCCTAAGGTTTATACATGGTTATCTGTTTTCACACCAGCGGGCGACACTAGTCTGGCTTTTCTGTGATAGAGAGTAGTGTGCAGTTACTCTTTTCTCCACCAGCAGGCGCTACTCATACTGTGTTTGAGATTCACCTCACCCAAACCTCAACACTGACAGCAGAATCTGATCTTACCGTCTTGTTATTTCATTATAACATCGAGCATAATCATGTATGGAGCTACAACTATTGATGAAGTAGAATATTACAATTTTGAAGAGAGAGAAGAAACTACTCGTGAGGAGTTCATAAGATTCTGCAGAATTATGTTCTGCGGGGTGGGGAGGATCCCTATTCACTATTATGCTGGACAGATGGAGCTTATATTATTGCATAAGCATGTAAATGAGTGGTATTTAAGGAGGATGTTCAGATATTATTACGATATCGCCAGACTTCAATACACAACATCCACCGATATATCTCCTATTAAATTAGTAAGAATTGCTTCTGGCTACCAAGAACTTACAAACTTACTAGCAACGACTAACATGGGTGGACAGGCACGTGCTGTCGCTTGTTCAGAAGAGGCTATACGTACAATAGAGAAGTACAAATTTCCAGAAGGATTTTCTCTCGAAAATAACTGTATAGACTTTATCACAGACTTTTATGTCGAGAGGATAAAGGAGAAAGTAGGGTTTGGAGTTTTTTTCATCCCCTTTAATTCTGAAGGTTCGGGAGGACTCTACGAGGTAGAGAAAATGCTTGAAACTCTTGGAGAACTTGTCCCTAAGCATGTATATGTGCGTATCAAGCAGAGAGTCCTAGGTACTGTAACACCTTTTAAAGGTCGTGAAATTTTCACCAGTCCCCGCTGTAAACTTTATAAAGTACTTCACTGTTTCGCACGAGGTGAATATTTATGGTGAATTAAACATGACAATGTTTAAACAGAAAAACAGGAACACTTTATTAAGAACACGGAACCATTTAAACAGACTTGGAAGCAATAATCTGACTACACGTTCATGAACTTTTATACAGACGCTGACTATGCTACTTATGTTCTTACAACTTATATTCTTGGATACATATATATATATATATATATATATATATATATATATATAAATTATCTAAAAGTTATGATGAACTATACCATGTATGATTCATGAAAGTTGAGTATAAGCATAGAGTTATATAATGTTTTCAGCTGATGTATGTCAGTCACTGCAATCAAATATAACCATTTATACATGCGGGGACAGCTCGTCTTATCTAATGAGAGCCGTGATACATACTGTAATGTTCTCTAATACAAACTACAGTGAGGATCTCTTACCTTTTATACATGCATATGTTATTCAGATTATATATATATATATATATATATATATATATATATATATATATATATATATATATATATATATATATATATATATATATATATATATATATATAATATTTAGTTGTCATCCTGCATGTTAGAGTGTTTTTATAATATAATGCCAATTTGAATCCGGATGCATAGTATATACTAATGAAGAATAGAGGACACCTTCTTCAATGTTGCTTGTAATATGTCCTAACATACTTTCACTTCCAATCAGATTATTTCTTTTTTTTCTTTTTTGAACATGGTGGGGTGAAATCAATTTTCTTATTTCTTAGCTGCATGTATTGAACCTTATGTGGCGTCTCAGAAATCATTGAATCATTGTCGCTCAGCAAATCAGGCATCGAGCTGCTTCTTTCAAACATGCTGATAACACAGTCATTAGCAAAAGGGGTTGAAACGGGGGTTTCATGAGGGACCTTTTTAACAGCAGGCGTGGAGGTCATGCTCAGGGAAACTTCTATTGTGTCTTTAGGGCAATTTTCCTCGGTAATAATCTCGCGTGGGGGTGATTCTTTATTCTCAGCATTTAAGCCCTCAGTGCCTCCAATTTCCTTTTCTTGTTCTGGTGTATGCCCTCCTAACGGATTAGACTGCCACGGGTCGTTTGGGTCGTTAGATGTACCTGCGTGCCGAGCATCAGGTTGTGCCAGGAGGTCATGAAGGGGTCGAGCGTCGCCGTTCCCACAGGACTGACCATTTTCCCCAGAACCCTGCTTGGTGAACCTTAAATAAGAAAGTGTATATGACATTAATGTCAGTAGTATATATATAGGTCTTCTTTGGATATTTCTAAAAAAATATCCAAAGAAGACCTATATTTTTTGAATATCCAAAAAATACCTATTATTTTGGATAATAGGATTATTTTGGAAATAGTAAAGGAGGATTGAAGGAGGATTGAAGGAGGAGGATTGAAAGATACATTCAATTTCAGATCAGCTCTCTAAGGAATGACGTTACTGAAACAGGAGGACTATTATGTATGGTGCTTCAACCAACTGATGGGAGCATACACGCTTCAACCAACAGTGGGAGCATCAACCAACAATGGGAGCATCAGCCGTTCTAAGTTGACAAGGTCGCACGAATAGTCGTGATTTTGTTCACACTGAAGCTAGTACCTGGAGCTACAGGCGTGGAGGTTCGTGACATGAGGGCCGGACCTCTCCAATTAACCCCAGACATTGCGTTCCTTATATACTCCACCTCAGCAGTGAAATCATAAATGTGGTGTTACACTTTTAAGTCTATGAACAAATAGACATTCAGTTTAAGAAGATATAGATTTTTTTCATCAGTTTGAGTGATTTAGGGACAGAGTTTTTTCTCCTCTATTTTTTGATGTATTTCATTGATATCAGCAAAGAACATTTGCTGAGTTATTAGAGGAATTTACAGCGTTAGTTTACAATTGAAACGATAGATTTTCATTTTCATTGGATTTAAAGCAATTCTTGTATTACGATGATAAATAAAATATGTGATGTACAGATCATTTGACACTTTGATTGAAGTATTATGCTGTCTATAAGTGAAAATAAAAATGAAGTGAAACAAGTTGTTTGGATATAATACATTTTATTATAATAATGTAATAGAACAGAGTTAAGTATTATTATAAAATCATATCATTAGGACATATGTGTTTCTTTACGCCATTGTTCATATATTTTGCTGTGTCTTAATTGGAAACATGTTTTCGAATAAGGAGTATCTTTGAGTTTGTTAGATTCTTTTAATGTAATATTATACATTTTTTCCAACACAAGTTGTGCAATCGGATCTCCACAATTTATTTTATATTCTTTTTCACCAAAATTTAAAAAAAGGATATGAATTTGTCCTCTGTAATCATTGTCTATGATTCCCGCCTTAACATCCGTATACTTAAACCTATGCCCACTTAATGGTGCTATACGTGCATAATACCCAGTAGGGACAGCAACTTTGATGCCTGTTTCAATTAAACATTTTTCTTTGGCTGGAATTATATAACTGAAAGCACTATATAAATTAAATCCTACAGCGTTAGTTTTTTCTTGACTTAGAGGAAATGTATTGGAATCATATCTAGTATATCCTAAAACAGGCTTGTTTCCCATTTTTTTTATTGACTGTACTTTAAGACTATTAAGAAGTGTGCATTCACAGAGACATTTATATCATTCAGAGACATTAAGAAGTGTGTTTTACCTTTAGGATTCTGTTTTTCTTATTCTTCTTCTAAAATGTACAGTATATCAAGATAGTCAAAAAGTTCTTTGTCTTGAATGTCTTCCATCGCAGTATTCAGTTTATCTAACTGATTTGGTTTTAACATGAAGTGGCTTTCAATGTTCTTTGATGCGAACAGTAACGTATCCCAGTTTAATTTGGTGATAGTGAAACCTTCTATTTCAATTTTAGAGTTCATGTTAACGTTCGAACTAAACAGATGTTTTATTTGATCCATTTCAGATGAGAGTTCTGTCCATTCTTCTTCGAAAATTTCGATCTTTTGTTCTTCTTTTACATCCAAGTATACGAGTGTGTTGTCTTCGTGCGGCACGTCATCGTACATAACAACTAAATCGAGATTGTAGGAAATGTTATAACATCCTCGCAAACACGTTTTCACTTCACCTTGATCCGTGTAACTATGTGCTCGCACTGTGAAATTGGTTTCATACCGATGATGACTTTCTTCTGAACTTGTTTCATCTTCTGAGGTTGATGATTCAATGTTATTCATTATAGTTTCGTTGTCAGCCATTTTTTTGACGCAATGAATTATGTTGCTACGTTATGTTGTCATAGCTACACTTAGTAACGAGTGTTTACTCGATTTGTAGCGCATACCTTAGCAACCGTGTTACACAGAGAGTGGATACCAAAGACGATCTAAATCATAAATTTCTGCTGGTATTGATTCATTTATATGTCTCCAGCCGGGAAAATAAAGAATTAAGTCATCATTTATGAACAGAGTGGCAGAGAATGAGTTACATATGTGTTCTAGTATACTTTGAAATTGACTTCTGAAAGTGATTGTTTAATCTAAAAATAGTATATTCGCAGATTTCAATGACTGGATAAAATTTTTATATTCTTTAGACTTAAGTACTGTAGTAGTTTCATTGATACGACTATTTCCATGGAATATTATTGAAATCTTGCTGTATCTTGAATTATCTCGGGTTTGCCATTTAACTCCAAAGTGATCTGTGTAATACATGACATTGATTAATTTTTTTAAGTTTTTTATTACTTCATTTAAAAGTGAAGAAGTTTGAACTTCATCGTTTTTCCATTTATTCAAAAAAAGTTCTGCTATTTCATTTTTTAAAATAAAAGTAATTATTTTAGTGTTTTCATATGGAAAAATATTATTTCGAGGTGAATGATCATTGTAATCAGAATCTTGTAAAATATAAAGCAAGCATTCATCTACTTTTGCTTTGTTGTCCATTATGTTTTTTTGGTTGTATGATTTTTTAGTTTATCATAGAGATTGTGTGATTTTTTAGTTTATCCCAAGGATATTTTGTTTGTTATATTGTATGCATAAAAAACATAACTCGATTTTATTTAATTTTTTTATTAGGGATAATTTCACATCGAGAGATGGAGGGCATTTCATTGATTTTATTAATGGTTTATATGATGTTGATTTTTTTTATTTTTAATGCTTTTTCATCATAGGCTTGTTCTTTAACTGCATCGACTCGTTTTTTCTTTTGCTGATTCTTAATTTGATTTTTCTTCATAGGCTTGTTCTTCAACTGCATCAAAGAATTGTTCTTCATCTGCAGCCTCTTCATTGACAGGGTTTTCTCTTGATGGTTCTTCATCCATTTTTTCAACTGGTTTTTCTTCAGTTTCATTAGTTGTTTTTTCTTTCCCTGATCCGAATCCTCTTTTGTTTCTTTCAGTTACATTAAGAACAGACACTTCTTCAAGGTGAGGGATGCAAATTCTTTCTATGATGATTTGAGCTATTTGATCTCCATGTTTTATTTCAAAGTTTTTATTACCAAAATTGAACAGTAGGACGGCAACAGTGCCTCTATAGTCTCCATCTATTACTCCTGCACCAACATCAATAAAATGATGAACTGCAAGACCTGATTTAGGTGCTATGCGACCATAGCATCCTGGAGGTATAGCAAGCGTTAAATCAGTTTTCACCAACATTCTTTCTTTAGCAGGAATAATATAATCATAAGCACTGTATAAATCAAATCCTGCAGATTCTTTAGTTGATCTTGTTGGTTCAATCGCTCTTTCTGTATTTTTTATATAATATATCACAGGTTTACTTATAGGATTTATATCAGGCGTGGTAACAGGAGTTTTGCATGGTGTTATTAATGCTGAATTTCTGTTATCCGTAAGTGTTACATAATAAGACTCGTGTGAATATGCCATTTTTGTTGATATTGATATATAAAGATATCAGTAATAATATGAAGTTATAACTAATATCAGTAATAATATGAAGTTATAACTATACTAAGTACTTATGACTTGCTTAATGACTTGTTATGATATAGTTATCTAAGCTTATTTCAGCGATATTTAAAGCGATAATATAATATAATGTTATAACTATAGTATGTATAATACTAAGTACTTATGATTATTGCTATACTACTTGTTATATGATATATAGTTATTTAGTTCTTAGCTTATCACAACTATATTAAAAGCAGTTATAAACAGATAACAATATTATGTTATGATAATAGTAAGTTGTTACAATTGTTATATCACTAGTTATGATATATAGTTATTTAAGATCATCATAAGCAATCTTATGATTAGATGACAATGTGATAAAAAATTATAACTATATCAAGTTATTACAATCTCAGCTTATCACAACTATATTAAAAGCAGTTATAAACAGTTAACAATATTATATTATGATAATAGTAAGTTGTTACAACTGTTATATCACTAGTTATGATATACAGTTATCTAAGGTTATCATAAAGATATTTTAAGCAATCTTATGATTAGATGACAATATGATAAAAAATTATAACTATGACAGTTGTTACTATTGTTGCTGTATTATTTATTATAATATTTAGTTATTTAAGCTTATCACAAGATATTTAAAGCAATCTTATAATCAGATAACATGATAATATATTATAACTAATAAATTGTTATGACTAACTGTATTGTAGTTATTAAAGCTTATCACAAAGATATTTAACATTTTAATTAAAGCCTGCTTGTTCACTTCCTATTCTTTTATCGAATTCATCGAAGATAATTTTCAAACCATCTTTTCTGTTCATGTCAGACAGAGCTTTTATGAGATGGTGAGTTGCACTGTATTTAGATGTTTGCCACATTTTTAGCACTTGGAAGGCATATTGAGTTAAGTCACGTTCAGGTTCATAAGAAATATTTTTTATATCTTTATATGATATATTTAAATAAATAGCGATATATTTCCAGTCTGATGGTATTTTTTCGCTCAATTTGCTCAAGAAAAGATATATAGCAGTGGAATCAGTATGGTAATTTTCCAATAATTTTTCGCCAAAATATTTTTGAGTGAATTCTATTAAGTCTCTTCTGCTAGTTTCTAGAAAACTTGTTTCTAGTTCCTCCCATCTCTTGTATGGAGGAACATTTCTCCACCATTTTTTTAACATTTCTAATGCCATTTCGCATGGTTTTTTAGACTTAAAATATTTTCTAAACGGTGATCAGGTATGCCTAGATAAATACCTAGTTTCATCCAGTCTGTACCTAACAGTACAGATATTTGTTGTAAGACTTGATCAGAATAACCTAAGTCTTGATTGAAATAATAGGATGGCAAAGGCATTTTGAAGTTATATGTAATCAGATGTAAAGTTAAGATTGGTTATGTTAGCTGTATCACAAAGTAGTATCGGAAACTGGTTATGTTAGCTGTATCACAAAGTAGTATCGGAAACAAGTATACTATGATGCAAAAACAGAAATAATATAATATGCATAAGGTTATATATGATATATAAAAAAGGACATAATATTACAATATGCATAAGTTCATATATGATACAGTAAGTAAAAAACAAATATATAGCCAGTAAAGATATCGTAAAACTTGTATATTTAATGTTTGTGATTTGTGTTTTTGTTTTTTTATTTACAGAATTTGTAATAATATATTTTTTTATTTTAAGCATTTTTTATTGCTGACTTAGAATACTTTTCCACAAAGCAAGATAAAAATTTACTTTTTCTCTGTCTTCGATAGTGTATCTACTAAAGAAATTTGGATTAATGTTTAACATTTCATGAAAGGTAATTTCTCCGTTTAAAATATCATTCACAGTTATATTTTTAATTTTCAAATCTTTTTCTATATGACAGGCTATCATATCAAATACACTTTCAATTAAAGCATATTTTTCCATGTTTTTACCTGAATAGTATTCAGGGTGATGATCATTATTTTTATAATGATGATCTAATGCATTTTCCCAAATTTTTTTGTCTTTTTCATCTTTAAGACCTTCAGTAGAAAAGAATTTTAAGGTATAACCTATAGCTTCTTTAATTGATAATTTTGATAAATCATGCATATTTAATCGTTTTATAAGACATATTTTTTCTGCATAATTAAAAACTGTTTCTCCTATAACGAAAAAGGCTGCAGATATTATTTGCCTATGCTTGAATACTTGTTTATAGTGTTCAAGGAGTATGTTTAAGAAAGCAGAATTGCATATAATTTTTTCTTTTTTAGCATTAACATATTTGATTGCTATTTCGTCACTGATGTTCTTATTTTTTAAAAGATTTCTTATGCTGTATGTTTGAAAACTCATTTTGAATTATATAGCAGTGATTAAGTATACCTAATCACATTCATGTTTTTCTTCATAAAACACTTCATCAGGTATACTTCTATATATGTTTAATAAACTCTCACGAGGGAGATCTACTATATCTATATCTTCAGCAGCTTCTTCATCCTTATCATTACTGTCTGATACTATAGTGTTTATGTAAATCGGACCTTTTCTTTTCCTGTATTCTCTCTTCTTTTTTCTTCTTTTATGAGATTTAGATAAAAATTTATTTCTTTTCCATTCATTTTGTTAGGTTAGTTAATTCAGACTTAAATTTTAGCATATTACTTGAGTCTAATCTCATGATCTCATCATATTCTAAATATACAATGGCTGCTACTCCATGATCTAATTCTTCTTCTAATTTTATTACAAAACCTAAAGTACCAGTTTCAGTTAATTCAAAAGTTTCTGATGTTGCTCCGTCTTTAGAAATATCAAAGCAAAATAATGTTGTTCCCTCTTTAAATTCGTCTATGGTTACATTTTGTGCTTCATTTCTGAATATATCTCCTGTAGATTTAAGGAGAGCAAGATAAGCCATGTTATACATATTATTTGGAAAATCTAATTCATAATGATAAAAAGGAGTTCCTCCATCGTTTACTTTAAGTTCTATTTCTTTAACTTTAAAGTTTTCAAATTTAAATGGATTACGATTATGAGTGCCTGTGAAGCCATCTAAATGCACGAGACCAATTATGACTCTTTTAGGTAAAGGTGTGTTATTCACAACATGTGAAGCTTGAAGAATAGCTTTTTGAGGACCGAAAGTGACATATTTCATGTCTATTTTATGGATAGGAATATCCCATATAGGTAAATTAGTAGCTCTTGCTTCTTCTAATTCTTGATGAAAATCATCTGTTAATCTAACTCTTTTCACGTACAAGTTTATTTCTTGTACATCTATAATATATTTTTGAGCTTCTACTTTTGACATTAAACAAAAAGTTTCATCTGCTCTATCTAATTCAATAGAAAGAGGCAAGTCCCCAGGTAATAATTTAGACTGTGAAAAAAGACTGTCATGTATTCTTACATGCACTTCAAACAATGTTCCGTTTTTTGTTTTTTCATATCTTTTTTTAGCTCCTGCATTGTGAGCTGTACCTGTTAAAGTGTTAACTTCATTGAAATCTTTATTGTCTTTTATGTAAAAACTTAATGGTCCTAAACATTTAGCTGTAAGAGGATCATAACTTAAAGTAAATTCTATTATTGATTTGTAACCATATAAATCATTGCTGTCTGATATTCTTATTCCTCCTACGAAAACTTTTACATTCTTAAACATAGTAGCACCAAAATAATTAACAGGAAAAACTTTAGCATTATCATTTATAGTTCCATCGTTAGCTGGAGCGTCAGGTGCTGTTTTATCTGCTTTCAATATTTTTGCTTTTATGTAAAGGTAACTGTTATGTAAAGAAACATAATCTTTTTTGTTAGATTTTAATGTAAATTGAACAGTGTTGCTGTTTGGTGAAGCTGTAGGATCTATTTTTTCATAGTATGTTTTTATTCTTGTAGTATCAGTAGGAGGTATATATTTATAATCCAATTCCGAGCTTATACAATGATGTAAATTTTCATTTAAAAAAGACATATTTTTTGTTCAGGTGTATCTTCTTATTTTTACTTAGATAATATAAAAAGATCAAGTTATCGGTTTATCTCAAGCTATTTATTCTATCCGAAAATATCACCATGCCTTCCTTTCTTTTTTCTGTTTCTCTTTTTTATAATTTTTGGCTGAGGAGATAATTTCTTTTGATTTGAAAAGTTTGAAATAACTTGAGAACCTAAATCAGACAAACTTTCTTCAGCTTCTCTTTTTATAGCCTTTTTTATATTTTCACCTTTTAAAACATTTTTTGCAATTTTTATTCCTCCTTTAAGAGCTCGTTTTCCTATTGCTTTACCTGCACTTTTCACCGCAGGAGTAATGAGAGGTACGACTGTTTTAAATAAACCTTTTAGTATGCCACCTATACCATATCCTCTTTGATTTCTGCTTCCTATGAAAGGAGTTAGTGTATTATATCCACTTCCATATTGATTGTAAAATAATGGATTTTTATTTTCTCGTAAAAATTGCCTGTAAAGAAATTTTTTATGAGCACAATTCGAATACATTTTTAGAAAAAAATTTCATTATGTCTATCACATTAGAATTTTTTAGCAGTTTTCCGTTCATTATTATTTCACCCTGATCATTCCAAAAAAATTGTAAAGCTAACATTTTTTTTAAAATTTCTTTTATGTAAGGTATTTGTGCTTGTCTTATATGTGATAATATTTCTTCTATAGATATACCTGTATGAAAAGATTTTTCAGATTGATTTTCTTGAAAATAAGAAAAAAAAGTAGGATTTTGTTTAGATATATCTTGATTAGTACTTAAAACTTTATATGGTTGAATGTTATACATTTTTTCTGCTAATATTTCTTTTTGTCTTTCAAGAATAGGATTTTTTTCATTTTTAGTTTCTTTCGTCTTAATTTCTTCTATAGCTCTAAGTTTTTTATATGTAACTAAAGGAATGACAATACTTTTTTTGAAAGAAGCAGTCATATTATTGTCTACTTCCTGCTAAACCTCCTAGTAAAGTTACGGCTAAAGGAATAAGCATAGACAAAAAACCACCTTTTTGTTTCAATACTGCTTTCCTTTTTTTGTTATTCACACGTCTATTTACTAAAAATCTTAAATTTTTTTTATGCTTTTTAAGTTTAGCATAAGAAAAAGGACTTAATTTAATGTTTCCTTTCAGTACGTTATAAATGCACTGACATATAGCATCTATGTCTTCTTTTCCTGCATATTCTATCAGAAGATTTCTTCTTTTTTTATTTTTAGTGTTACTTAAGACCGTAAGGAAAGCTAATTGCCTAGATAAATTAGGCCTTTTGTTTCTTTTAGTCTTTTTCTTTAAAATTCTTTTTTTCCCTTTCCTTTTTAATATAGGTCTTTTTTTTAATAACAAAGATTTCCTTTTCTTAGGCATTTTTTAAAACGTAATAAACAAAACTATTTTTTGTCTTTTATATCATTCTTTATTTCATTTATCACACGTACATTTTTTTAAGTTTTATTTGGAATATAAACATCTTGGCCTACATCAAAAATATTTCCTCTTAATCTGTATTCTTGTGGAGTTTTTTGATGTCCGTCTATTAAGAGATAAGAATGTGGTTTTCTAGTTGCTTCATTAAAAATATTGATAAAATTTTTATGATTTTTTGGTAATAATTTTCTTCCTAATATTTGAGGCACTGTTTGATCTAAAGGAGAATTAAATATAACAAGGTAAGTAGCATTTCTGTTCACAGTTTGTCTTTCTTTCCCTTCAGAAAAAAATTTTTGAGATATATATATCACATTTAAACCTTCATGATGACAAGTTTGAGTAAATAATTTTCCTATTTCTGCATTATTACTGCTTTCTTTCATTAAGTCATCTAATATAATAAGTCCATTTAAGTTCGGTTTTATGTATTTATCAAAAGAAGAAGGAATACCATTAATGAAAATAACGTCTTTATCTTGCATTATAGAAGGTTTTTTAGGAGGTGTTTGACCATAACACCAAATAAAATAATCTATGTTTTTGTCTAATATGCGATCACTGTTTTCTATTAAATTATAAACAAAAGTAGTTTTACCACTGTTACTAGGACCTGCTACTATCATAGAAAAAGGTATTCTAATACATGCATTGAAAATAGGAAATTCTAGGTGCTCCATTTTTTTTTTTTTTTTTAAATTCCTTCAATTTTAACTAGTTCTTCTTTATAAAAATTACCACTTAATATTTCATTGTTTTTATCAATTAATACATATGTTGCAGGCCAAGTTCTAAGAACATAAGCTACTTGAAAAATTTCTTTTTTCCAATGAGAAGAATATCCTTTTCTGAAAGTAGTTTTATATTTAGTAATTCTAACTTTATCTCCAACTTTAAAGGGTAAATGATGTTTTTTAGAGAATAAATATTTCCCGTATTGTTTTATCCATATTTTTTTTTCGTTTGCTTTAGTTACTTCTGAAGGACTTATACCTAAAGTTCTATGCTTACTGTGATTATAACTATATACTAAATTTTGAAGTACATCTATATATCTCAAAGTCTTTTTGAAAGTAAGATATTTATATATTTTATCTTGTATAGTACGATTGAATCTTTCTACTATTGCACTTTTAGTGTCTTGTGATGTACTGAAAAATTTAATGTTATTTTCTTTTAAATATTTTCTGAATACACCTTTAAATTCACTTCCGTCATCAAATTGTATAATTCTAGGCTTAACTTTGCTTTTCATTAATATATTTTTAAAGCCATCTAAAGTGACGGAAGCTGTTTTGTTTCTTAAAGGAAAAATATAAGCATAACGAGAAAAACAATCTATACAAGCAAGTAAATATTTGATATCATCATTTTCATTTTTAAAATTAAATATACTAATTAAATCTATTTGCCATTGATCATTTATACCTTTCACTATAGTTTTTCTTCGTAAAAACCTATGTTTTATTTTTTTGTGAGAAGTATAGGTTCTAGTGTTATGAAGAAAAGCTGATACATCCGTATGAGTTATATTTTTATTTTTTTTCTTTGCACTTTCATATAATTTATTTGCAGAACTGAAAGAGGCAGGATCAGACGGATTGAAAAATATTTCTTTTTAAATATTTTCTTTGTTTTTAGTTTGTTGGTTCATATTTTTTGACACATATTTCCTGTATTACATTACAGAGACGGAAATATATGCATGGTTTCGTTCTAATATATAAAATAAATTTTTATACATGAATAGAACGATACATATAATCACGTGATTTTAAACCATCTCAATGTAATAGAAAGTGTGTCGATATATTATACTGTCAGATTTCACGGTTATCCATGAAATTTTTTAAATTTTATTCATCCAATAAAAAAATGTTTACTGATTAACAGGCATGTAAATTGGGATGAAGCCACTTGGTTTCATGTTTCCATCTACATTAAATATCAGACTTTTGTTTCCTGTTTTTGTTTTCCTTGAACTAGAATTAATTTTAGTTTTATTTCGTGAGGTATTAGATTGCTGCTTGTTCACATTTCTCTTTCTTTTAACCTGCACCTTTTCCTTTCTTCCTGCTTTTTCATTTTCATCTTGACTTAAGTCATTATCACTTGTATTATTTTCCACCCTGCTAGAAGTCTTATTCATCTTTTTCTTTTTCTTGACTTGTATTTTTACTTTTTTTTCTTCATATTCATTTTCGTTATGACTTACATTATCATCACTCTCTTCTTTTCTTCTTTTCAAGTTTTCTTCTTTCTTGATAGGACGAACAATGTTTGATTCAATATTTTTGGTGGAGTCATTTTTTTCTTCTTCTGAAGACATGCTGTTCGAGTCTTCATTTTCGCTCAAATCTTCCATGACTTTTATACTGAAATTTTGTGCGAATTTAGCTTTGCTTCTTAGCTTTTCTTTCATGTATTTATTGTAACAGGCATTACATCTCAGGTGATTTTCATCAGACGTAAAAAAATGATAAGATTGAAAAGGTCTATGACACCTTATACATTCTTGTACCATTGACTCTGCACATTTTAAACAATATTTTTTATTTTTTACTAAATCAGCATTTTTACCACAAAATTCACATTTAGAAACCATTTTTTATCATAAAAAATTGAAAACGAAAATATATAAAGCTAATTAGCTAAGTTATTCATTTATCTCAATAATATTTTTATAATATTATTTTAAAGGTAATAAGGTAAGTCATTCATTTATCTCATTAATATTTTCATAATATTATTCACTGCTATCATTTTCACTTAATTCCATTTCACTTTCACTGTTGCTATCACTACTTAAATTTTGTTCTTTTTCTTTCTTTTTTTTTATTTTTTCTTGCTTGTTTTCTTTCTTCAATTTCTTAACTTTTTCAATTTTTTTTATATATTTTATTTTTCATTCGAAGAAGAAGGTCAAACTTTTCTTTTTGAAGAGATATACTTTTATCTTTAGTCAAGTCATGAAAATGTAAATATATATTTCCTTTAAATTTATTTATATCTATTCTTTTCCTCCGACCAAAAGCCAAAGTAGGGTATTTTCCTGATTTGTTCATTTTTTCTTTTATTATGCCTTAGGCTTTCTTTCTAATGTTAATAAGGTGAAAGTTTTTTCAAGCTATCTCATGATCTTTTTTTCTTTTTTATTTCTGGAAAAGGTATTTCGTTTCTTTTTCTTTTTTTCTTTCTTTTAGGTATACTATAGTGTCCATAAGCAAGAGATTTTATCCCGCTATCACATAAATATCTTTTATCTTCAAAAGGAGAAAGAGAAATCTTATGTAGGGAAATGGTATACACTTTATGTTTAAGACTTACTATATTACAACATTGATCTTCTCTTATTTTATTTTTAAATAAGACTTTTTTAAAGTTACTATGTTTTATTTCTTGTATACAACTTTTTTTTATGCCTTTCACTTTTTTCTCTTCTTCTCCAGTTTCATAAAGAATAGAATACATTTTAGGTCTTAATGCTATAAATTCTTTTATTTTTTTCCCTCCTGTTTCATCTTTGAATTTTCCTAAAACTTTCATATTTTTAGAGGAAAATAAAGGATGACTTTCTTTAAGATTAGAAAAATCAAAATAATTTTCAATATTTTTTATCTTTTTTAAGAAATGTTCATCTTTAATATAATAAATGAATGAGTCTGTATCTGTGTATAACAATTGAATAATGCTTTCTGAAAAAGCAGGTAACATGATATTATAATGAAAATTAAACATCCATAATTTTGATAGTTCTAATACTGTAAATCCTATGTATATAGGTTTATTTAAAAGAATTCGTTCTTTGTTATATTGTATACCTACGAAGTCTTTTTGAAAGATATGTAGTGATTTAAAATTTGGTTTTCTTATAAGTTTTTCACTTACTAAAGGATTAGAAGTTAATTTCATAGTTGATCTTTTCTTAACATTTTCTAACGTTTTCCCAAAAGTGCTGTTAATTAAAAGTTTAAAAAATTCTTTGTCAAAAGAAGAAGTAGCTAAGGTTCTTTTTGTTGTATTAAAATCGATGTATGGTTTCATCCAATCTTTTTGTTTAAATGAAAGAACTCTATGTATTTTTTTAATTTTCATTCCTAGGTTTAGATATAGCTTTAAGTTACGGTAATGTATAACATAATTTTCCTTTTGATTTAAATTACATATTAATTTTTTTCCTCCTTTTTTATATGAAATTCCTATGTCTTTGAGTACTTGTTCAGCATAAGTGGATAAATCTTCCTTTTTTATTTCTAATTTTTCTGGTGCTAAAGGAAAAGAATTATGTCTATCATGAAGGTTTGCAGGATAAGATAGAGTTACTTCCATAATATAGCCTGTTTCATTATCGTCTGGAATGTTACATATTTCTAATTTATTTATTTCTTTTTTTTCTAACCATTTGAAATCAGAAATAGGTAAAAAATCTGCTAAACATTTTCCATATAAATTATTGCAATCAATATAAAAAATATGTTCATCAGGTTCTTCTGCTATGGCATACCTGTGCGAAACATTAGTTATCCCTCCTCTTACACCTGTTTCTATGAAATTGTACATTTCTATGTCTGAAAATAAATCTAATTTAACCCCAGTATATTTCAACATGGCTTGATAACTTAAGCTTGGTGAAGTAAGAAAATGTGATGGATCTAATCCATAATAATCTAAAGCCTTTTCTCTGAAAGATTCGAAAACGTCACATAAAAGCAAAACATCTATTTTTAAATATTCTTTCAAATAATCTTTTAGGTTCTTGCATTTGAAAGCTTTGAACATAAAAAGAGCATGCTGGTAATCTTCGTTAGAAATGTTTTCTTTTGTTAAAGAAGAATAAAAATATTTTCTTGCAGGCAATTTTTTTTCTTTCAAAACACTCCATGAATTTATATAATCATAACACATAACTCCTTTACGGATAACATAAGGTAATAATTTTTTATCTTTTAAATGCTTCTTTGTTTCATAGAAGTCATCAGTTCCTTTTTCATTCATAAGATTTGCTAATTTAGCTAAAGAAGTAGGAAGAAATTGAAAAGAATCTATGAAACGAAAATTTTCAAAACTTAAAGTCAAAAATTTTTCTGACGATTTTGCTATAACAGATATATTTTTCTCGTCCACATATTTATATAATTTTTGAATAAGAAAATGAGTGTCATAGTTCATGCTATTATGAATAACAATAGGTATTTTTAATTTATCCATCCTTAAAGACGTATAAGTAAGATTACATCTGTTACAAGCATAATTTATGTCTCTCCCTTTACCTTCTCGCCCTATATGAGAATGATCTAAAACTTTACGTATACCTTTACGAGTCAATGAAACCCCACAAAAGTAACATTTTCTCTGCTTAGCTATATGAGAAATATCCTGAGGAGTTAATTTCATAGGTTCTCTTTTATGGTGTAAAATATAAGATATTTCAGCTCTTTTTTGATATAAATAAGAGACAAAATTTGATATGACATTTTTTCCTACATATATGAATGGATCTTGATTGTATTCTTTATATTTTGACACCATTATAGCACCGAAAGCATTTAATTTATGTTCGCGTTCACATAAAGATTTACCTTTATAAATTGGTTCTTTCATTTTATAATTATAACATTCAAAATCTGCATAAATGATAAAAGGACTTTTTACTTTATTTTTGAAATCTGAAAAATTAAGATGTGAACCTATAGGTGGCATATAGTATCCTTGTCCTACGTAAGGATTTTTATTACAATTCTGAGTTATGTGGGACTTATATTTTTTTTCTGAGCAAAAAGATATCAAGCATTTGTAACAAAAATATCTAGTTTTTTTCCAAAAAAAAGGTCTTATAAACTTATGTAAATTCCTAATCAAATAGTAGTGATCATCATATAATAATAAATCAACATGTCTTCCTTCAGAAACAGTAGTCGAATTAGTAGAAATATACATAGGGAAAGGTTGAATAATCTTTTGCTCTGTTTCTAACATACCAAATACATTTATTGTTAGATTGTTCTTTTTTTCAAATTGTGATATTTCATTTAATTTCACAGGAAAAGTAATAAAAGAAAGATTCAATTCATTTAAAAAAATATCATAAGATTTTGCTAAATTTGAATTATTTGTTACTTTATGTAGACCAGCTAAAACAGAATAAAGAAAGCATTTATTACCAGTTCCTTTTATATTTAAAATTGATTTTTTTTTTGTCTATTAAGTCTTTAGTCTTTTGTCTTTCTTTTCCTCCTAAAGGGTTATATTTAAAAATTGAAATTCTA
Organism: Acholoe squamosa; assembly: GCA_949317995.1. Classification (NCBI taxonomy): domain Eukaryota; kingdom Metazoa; phylum Annelida; class Polychaeta; order Phyllodocida; family Polynoidae; genus Acholoe; species Acholoe squamosa. Next base: position 21,075,566 of record OX439047.1, on the reverse strand, counting down.
AGAACTTTGATTTTTTTAAGAAACCATCCTGATCCCATGTGAAGGAAAGAATCAAAAAATCCTAATATAATAGAAAAACTAGACCTAATTGTTTCTTCTAAATTCAAAGAATCAAACCCAAATTGAACTGGACTTAAAAACCATGGTTCTATTTGAAAATATTCATTAGTTTCTAAGTTATATTTTCCTAAAATAACGCAAAGTCCTATCTGAAATTTAACTCCACCTTCTTCTTTCTTTACTTTTAATATTTTTTTCTTCACTTTTTTTAAATTTTTGAACAGAAATAAATCAGGATCATATTTTAAAGAATTAGGAATGATATCATATTCTGTGATAAGATTTTTTAATGCTCTACGACGATAAATCATTAGACTAGCGGTCTGAAATGTAAAACCAAAAACACTGTTCCGTATTCAAATTTAACAAGATCTCCTAAGTCATCACAGACAGTTATTTGAATTTCTTGTATTTCATTTCTTTTAAGTTTTTTATAATATGGAGTAACAAAAACTTCTGTTATGTCATCACCAAAGCTTCCTGTGCATCTTATTGTTCTTAAAAGTGGAACTTGTTTGTTTCCTACTACTTCATTACAAACTATGTTGCTATAAATATAAATATTAGATGCTATGTAATGCAAATTAGGAACCCCACCCGCTATGAAATTTTCATATTCATTTGGTCCTAAATTTGATGCTATTTTTTTATATTCTTCAAAATTTTCTAAAGGAGGTCCCATGAAAGACACAGTGTTTCCTTCTTTTTTCTCAGCTTTTTCATGTAAATCTAATCTTAACAAAGAAGACAAATCAGAAGAAAAAGTTACTACGTCTCCTTTTCCTACTTTAAGAATAGGTTTTAAATTTTGTGGTTTTATTTTCATAAAAGGTTTTCGCTCTTTTTTAAAGAAAACATCATCAGGATAAATATCAATTTTTTCTAAAACAGAATTTATAGTTCCAATAAGGTTATTAATAGAATTATAATTTCCATAAGGAATTCTTTCTACTATGAACCTTTTCTCCAAGGTAACATCACTTGCAGAATTTACTATGAACACATTTTTTTTAAATTTAAAAAAATTTCTTTCCACTATTATAGTTCTATTTCGTTCTGGTCTTTCAGGAAAATTATACCAAGAAATAGGTATATTAACTTCCACCACTCCAACCTCCCATTCCCCTTTCAATGTAATAGTTGAAGGTAAATTTACATAATAAGAACTTGTTTTGTTTTCCCTAGAAGGGTGAATAGTATTAGAAGGTAAATTCACGTAAAAAGGAGAGGAAATTGACATTTCTTTCTTTACTTATATGATATATACTTTTTTGATTATCTCAAAGAAATTAAACTTAAAAAATATTTATTAATTTCATAATTGAAAACATTATATAACATCATAACATAACACTGTTATATTTTTCAACATTTTTATTTTCAAGTAAAGCCATTTTAGGTAACTTGTCTTTCTTCAAAGAAGAGCATGATTCTGATTTTTTTAATAACCATAATAATATATCTTTTTCATACCTATATATTGGCTTCTTTTCAAACCATTTAACATCACAATATTTACACTTTTTTATTTTATGATTCGTTTTCATAAAGAAAAATTCTAAACATTTTATATGAACAGGTTGCATACAACAATGAATGTAAGTAACATTTGTGCTGTTAGAAGAAATTATCAGCTCTGAAGAACAAAGTTTACAAAACATATAAAGAATAGACATTTTATGTTCTTTTTTTCTTATTTGATCTCTTATTTTTTTCTTCAAAGGACTTAAAACATAATCATTAGGATTAACATTCAAGTAATGTTTTTTGTGAGCAGGTTTCATCAATTCTATTACATCTTCATAATATGAAATTTCTAAAATAAAACATGAAAAATCCTTTATTCTATAATAAAAATCTGTATATTTTAAAAAAATACAGCACATTTTAATAATTCTAGGCAATAACATGACATCAGATAAAACAATCTTCATTATTTCTTCTAAAAGATATGAAGACTGAAAGAAATCAGAGAAAAAGCATAAAGCTTCTACTCTTATTTCTTTTAAAGATGAAAATGGCTGAATCAAAGAAAGCGCTGTAAATATATGTTTAGCTTCTGTTACACTCATATAATTCTGAACAGGGAAACTGACATCTATTAAATCATCTATTTTACCACCAGTGAAAGTCAACATAGCTTCTAAGTAATAAACACGACTTAAAAGCAAACCAACATTAACTTTAATTGTCATCTTTCATATCAGCAATTTTTTTTTCTGATATAACTTACTGTGAAATCTCTTCTCAAAACTTGACACTTTATATCTACTCAATAACTTACAATAAATCCTCTTTATTTCAACCCTTATCCAACAACAAATATGGTAAAGGCATATTATCTTCAATAGACTTTATATATCAAAACTTGTTTGATAAATATGGTACAGAATGTTCTGTTTTAAGGTTCTTAACCTGAAATGTCACAGTGCCTAACTAAACACCGAACTTACAGGTTATATACTCTTATGTGATAAAGGATACCTGTTAGAAGTTATCACACAGTAGTTTTTTTACATGCTTATATTTCTTAAACTTTAATAATAATGTAATGCATTTTTTATAGTTTTTTTTCTTAAGCTTCTGAATTTTTTTCTTAGCCATGAACAAAATTCAGGACTACATATTGGCTTTGCTTTTTTCCATTTCATGCAACAATCATAACATGCTATACCTTTCCGATAATGAGTACTGTATGAAGCAAACTTAAAACTACTGTAACATTTATAATTAACTGGACAAGCACAACACAGCATATATGATACTTTTAATGTTCTAATTTTTTTATTTTTATCAAAAGTATGATATTTCCCACACCCTCCGCAGCGAAACTTAACAATTTCTGCATTAAGGTCTAAATCTTGTAACATATCAGTTATTTTATTTTGTAGTTCATTATCCGAATAACAAAGATAATCACAATAAGCAGATATGCTGTGTTTTGTACAAAGCAAATCGTCTAATATGTCAGAACGATTAACTTTTAGAAGATCTGAAGCAAACCAAAATAATTTTCTACTGCTTACATGAAACATAGTTCCGCAATAAACATAAACTTTCAATGCTTTCCCTATTTCTTTGATTTTTTTCGTAGTCCTTTGATATATATAATTAAACAAAAAATCTGACTGAAACAAAGAAGCAAAAAATGCTAAGGACTCTATGTTTTTGATTTCATTAAAACGTTCATAACAAGCTTTTTTTGATGAAATATTTAAGAAGGAAATGTATAAAAAACATTTCGATACAGATAATAATGAATGTGCAGGTATTTCAATGTTTAATTTTTCCATCAAAGGTTCACGATAAAAATTGAAATAGTTTTTAAAGTATAAACTTCTCAATGAAAGTAAAAAAAAGTTCAAGTAGAGTTGCTTTTCCATCTTGAACCTATAAAAACAAGACGGATTATTTTAAAATATAAAACAAACATTGAAATTTTTGTATGACATTTTCATACTACATGTTTATGATATAGGCTGCACACATGTTCAAATATAACATCATATAAACATAAAAGTAACTTTTCTTGAAGCTTATGTTTTATTTCTTGTGAATTATTTAATCCAAATGTGTTGACGAAATATGCTGAATCAAAAGGAGAGGGGAGCCAAAAAGTTTCAAGCAATAACGGCATGACATCATGCTCTTTTTCTGTGCAGTGAAGTACACTCCCCCTCCAAAGAACAGCTCGTCAGTGCATGTTTCACAAGTGATTTTTTTACATATTTTTGTTCTTGTTTTTGTAGGAACTTTTGTCATCAGCTTCAAGAGAAGTGATCCTGTCTCTGTGTCTTTCTTTTGAGGGAAGACGACAGAAACAGGCAAGCGAGACAGAATTAAACGTTGAAGGTAGTCTCTCGTATTAGCCTGTTGTATAGAATCAGAAAAAGGCTCAGTGACATTGACAACTTTGGCTGAACTTTTATCAGGAAGAGTGATGTTGTTGTCGTCTTTCACGACAACTTCACTAGGAACTAAGTCACTGTCTTGGAGAACAGCAACTTCTTTACCAGCAACATTAACTTCGTTACTGTCAATGATTTCGTCCTTGTCCCCTTCGAGAATAACTTCAACTTCACGATGACTGTAGTGGTCATTGTTGTCTTCAATACCACCAATTTCCTCATAGTCAACGTGAAGTTCATTGTTATCTTCTAAGGAGACAACTTCATTCACAACTTGATAGTCATCTTTTGACAACTCAAGTCCAGAAATCTGAATAGCTTCTTCTAGTAAATCTAAAGAAGCTGGACCATAGTCGCTTTTGCAAAGCTCAGAAAGTTTTTTTTTCTTTACTAGTGGAGGCATAACCTCCAGATCTTCTTCTTTTGATATCATTCTTTTAGTAGGATTAGCTCGACTCGGTCTTACAAGAAGAGGCATTTCCTCTTCAGGCTTCTGAAGAGAAGATGTTTCTTGTACATCATGAACATTTTTAGCAAATTTTGTTCCTTGAAAAAATTGGTTGTTTAACTTGGACAAAATAGGTTCTGGCTCTTGGTTTTCACGTTCCATCTGTAGGTAATAAATAAAATAAAATTCATAACTAAAATTTTAAGTCAAAAAGTTAAGTATAAAAAAATAAAATGTCACTCAAATATTATGGTAAGCAACTTTTATATAATATTTATTTCATTATTTTTAATTTTTTTGGTTTACAATTTTTAGGACCTCTTCTGTCTTTAGTACACCTGAGAATAGCTGCAGAACAATGTTGCGGACATTTGGCACATTTCTCTATATTTTCAGGTAACATATTAGTTTGTAAGACAATTAAATGCTTATATATTCTATCACATACTTTAATAGAAGATTCTAAGTCCTACACTGTTCTAGCTGTTCTTTAAATAAGTTAGCAAAAGGTGAAAACTCTCGTAACGAATTTACTTTATCGTCTACATCTATATCTATTTTTTTCTCATGCTTCATTTCTTCATTTTTTTTAAATTTTTTATTCGTTGAACCCTGCTCTTCACTATCTGAATCGCTCTCAGACAATTCTAAATCTTCTTTTAAAAAATTAAATTCAGGATCAGAAGAAGTATCTTGAGAAACGCTTCGTTTAGGTTTAACAGATTTAGATTTTCTCTTTTTTCTTTCTATGTCTAAAGATTTCGAATCATTATCCTCATTTTCACTAGAATCTGACAAATTCTCTTCACTGAAAACATTATCAGAAGCTGGTAATATTTTTTTATTCTTTTTTCTTTTCTTAGTCTCTACATATTCTTTCACTTCCTCGTTCTCAGAATCAAAAAAAATAGAAACAGGTTTGCTTCTCATATTTTCAGAAGGAAAAAAATCTACACTTTGATTTTTTGTGTGAAAAGTTATATTAAGATTCAAAACTTCTGAAATACATTCTAACAATACACTATGAGAAGAAATAAGGTCTAAAAGAATTTTTTCTTTCTCTTGATTTATACAAAATTCATACTCTTTTTTGTAGGCTTCTTCTTTTTTTAACAGAGACAAAAGAAAAAACCAAGTCTCATCTTTCATTAGATCAAATATTTTCTCTTTTGATATAAAAGACTCTTGCTTCTTCCTTTTAATATATTTTAAAATGTAATACAAACAATGTTTCTCTTTAAGCTTAATTTCATTCCAGTAAACTCTGTTAAATTCATTATTTTGACTTAAAATAAAAAATATTGTTAAAAGAATTTCTGAAATCAATTTAATTTTCTTTCATTTTTATTATCTGACTTTTCCTTTATAATTTCGTCTAACACAAGTTTTATCTCAGAACATAAAAATAAAAAAATATTACAATCTTTAGTTATACAATTCCCTTTGAAATTATAACCTAAAGTAAAAGTAATATCTTTATTTGAAATTCTTATGACAGAAACATTGTTCACATTATAATCTTTTAATCCTTCATAATTTACCCAAACAGATTCATATGTGTTAGACTCCTTTAATTTATATGAATATTTGTCTTTAAAATGAAATCGTATTTTTAAAAGAAATTCTATGACTTTAATATTGTTATTTTTTATGTCAATTTCTACACTTATTTGGATATTTAATAATGATACTTTAATTTTATTGTAATTTATTAAAGAAAAATGATTCCAAAAGTTTGAACAAAAAAAGGAAATAAACTTTTTAATGTTGCTTACAATAAAGTTAAAATCATTTCTTAAAAATATATAACAACACCCATTTTTGGTAAATTTTAAAGAAAAATCTTTTTTTTAAATAACAATAGAACCTCTATATTTAGAAATTTTCCCCTGCAGCTGATATAAATTCTCTATGTCTAACTTAGCACAAGGGTACGTTCTAGCTATTAAAACAATATTATTAGTGTAATACTGAATTGACATAAGAATTAAAACCAAAAAATATGCAAACCAATTAGTTAACACCGAAAGAATGATATATTATACCATAATAGAAGCAAGCCAGCTATATAATTTATTGAATAACTAAATAAACAAGACAACTGAAGCACGTTAACTGAATGACTGAAACAAGCTAACTAAATAAAGCAAGTAAGCAAATAAATAAAATAAAATAATAACCTTATCCAAATTTAATCAGCAATCTTGATGTTGCTAGCAGATCCTCGTCCTAAATGAACTGTGAATAACCTTGTTGATACAGTAAACTGTAAACGACCTCGATGTTAGAGCAAACTGCAGACGACCTTGATGTTACACAGACTAAACGACCTTGATGCTGCTGAGTCCTTAATCAAAAATAAGAAGACAGCACAAGACGTCTATCTGAAAAGAAAAAAGACACTTAATTTCTTTAAATTATCAGCATTATATCATTTCATATATAATCAGTTTCATGTCATCATCTAATTATCGTTATTTTTTCAATATGATATATATAAATTAATCAGTTTCATATCTTCATCTTATTATTATAAAATAATAATCATCATTATTATAAATCATTATAATAAAACATTATAAATAGTAATTATAATGTTTTTTCAATATAATCATTTAATAATAAACTCATTTAGATTAAATTTTACATTATAAACTCATTTAGATTAAATTTTAATGTTAAATATAAATAACAATTCGTCTTATCTATGACTAAAATCCAAAGCAAAAGAAATTTACCTTTGCTTTTTACAGTAAAACTTTCTGACTCAAGTTCAGTAAGGTCACTCTCGGATTGAGTTTGGATTAAGTATTGATCTGAAAAATAACATTTCATAAAATCTTTAATATATAACTCGAGTTCAGCAAGGTCATTCTTAAATTATTGAGTAAAGTATTAACCTGAAAAAATAAATTTTTATTGAGAAGATTAAATCTAAATCTTCTTAAACTTAAAACATTATTATTAGAACTTGGTTTTATATTCAAATAAAAAAAGTATTTTTCTTTTTTATTTAGTAACAAAGAATAGGTTAATAAATTTACCTCTGTGTACGTAGAAAATATCACGGAACAGATAATTAATTATCAATCTCGTACGAGTCAATAATCTCTGACACGCCTGTATATTTTGCCTTGCTAGTTGTCCTCCTCTATGCTCCACCCGCCATGAAAAGAGAGTAGTCGCCGTCGCTGTCCTATATTCCATGTTTTAAGAAGTATACTGAGAGTTATAGCAAATGGAATACGTACTACACATATAGGAACACTCATGGTAACTACACAAGGACTACTTCAAACTAAAATCGTTCTAATAGTGGATGAAAAAGTAGTTTGAATACATCGTTAAAACAATGCTGAGCGATAATACAAGTCGCTACGGTACAATGGCGGAACAACAACAAAGCAAGAGACCGGTCATGAGAACAAGGAGATCCTCTGGAGCAGAGATCGAGGCATATTTAGATCAACAGGTACAAACCAAGCCCAGAGGGAGAGGAAGACCAAGAAAATATACCAAGGAGGTTAGTAGCAAGGCTATGAAGAGAGCCCGACCGCCGAGCGACGATGTCAACAGTACGATGGACGGTTTGGTCGATACGGAAAGTACGATGGCCGGTTTGGTCGTTAACAAATCTCCAAGGTACCAAACATCACATAGACAGAAGAGGAGGGTCAAGGAGAAGGATACCACAGTTACTAGAGGTACATATGAAGCTGATGACATGGTATTTGTAGAAGAACAACGAAATACAGAGGATTCTGATAGTGACTGGGCATCGAACAGCGATGAAGAGTATCAGGATAGCAAGGTACAGTCCACAATGACGAAGGTAGACCTAAATAGTACCAAGAAGAAACAAGGCTCTAAGAACTTTCTAAGGAAGGGTTTCAATGATATGATGAAATTATTAACCCAAAATAGAGCAGATACACAAAGTGATATCAATGAGTTGAAAGAAAAAGTAGAAGGTACAAACAGGTCTCTCATGGACCGTCTACAACAAGTAGAATCTGAAAGTAAATCCCAATTCGTACATGTCACAAGAGAGGTGAAGAAAATCAAAGATACTACGGTACAGCATAGTGAAGATCTAAGACGTATGCATGATGAGGTAAAGCAAGCTTGTGATGCTGCCAAAGAAGCTAAAAATCTGGCTGAGGATGCTAAGAGGCAATGGACTGTGAATAGTATAAATCCTAGTTATGCAGCAACAGTTAAGCACAACATCAATGAGGATTACAAATCACCTCGTAGATTCAATATAATAGTGACAGGACTGCCGGAGGTAGAGAATGAAGACCCTATAGAAGAAGCTATGGCACTGATGAGAGCTATGAGAGTTGATGTGGATAGGACTGAAATAAAATTAACAACACGTATGACCACATCTAGGGATGGAAGTACTAGGGCATTATTAATATGCTTTACTACGACCTGGCGTAGAGATGCATGTCTCAGGGCTAAGGCCAAACTGGCGCAACATGGTAGTAAATATAATACTGTGTATGTGAATCCGGATGAGGATCCAGAAGTGAGACAGGTTAAAGGATACATGAGACGCATTGCAAAACACTGTAGGGAAAACAGGCTAGCTGATGCATGGGCCAAGGGAACAAGAATCTTGATAGACAATGTACTGTATGATGGATATAAACCCAACACCATCCCCCAAAGGTATATACCAGTAGAAGACTTCATAAGAAGAACACCTAGGACAAAGACAAGGTCATTGAAGAACACAGACACAGACTCAGGAACAACGAGAGGCAACCAAGATACAGTAAACAGTAAGAATGTTCCTCAACCACAGAAGGATGATGGCCAAGAAAAAAGTGGATGGAATACAAGATCATCTCCTGAAAAGACGCCCATAAATGTGAGACTACAGAGAATGTCCGGGTACAAGGGCAATATGACAGTACTGAAGAAGACACCCCCAAGGAATGGTTCTACATCAAGTACGGACACAACACCAGTGACAAAGAAAAAATCTTCGAACAAAGACACAACCAAAAGTGACATTACCAAAGACCCCACTGAGTCTGAGAGACCAGGATATGTGATAGGGAAACTCTATATGAGACGAACCGATACAAGTATCGTATTTTGTGGAGAGAAATGTTATCTCAGCAACCTATATAAGATCAAGATTGAGCACCAAGGTTTAACCTTTGGATCTGCAGAACACATGTTTCAATGGGTGGGCTGTGTTGAAATGGGTGATTTTGAGGCTGCTGAGAAGGTAATGAAGGCAAATGATGCAGCAGATGCTCGTAAAGAAGGTGAAGGTTGTAAGAAAGGGATGAAATGGAGAAAGATGAGACTCAAAATCATGAAACTGTGTTTGAGCAAGAAATTCTACCAGAACAGATTCCTACGGGAACTATTGAAGAAAACAAATCAGCTGAACCTAGTCCAAAGTGAGACTGAAATGTTCTGGAGTGCAGGTGTGGGGTATAATGATAGTAGCCTGGACAATGACACATACAAAGGAGAAAACATGCTAGGCATTCTCCTAGAGGAGCTGAGGTCTAGATTCCAAGAGGAACATGACCCAAAAAGCTCTGAGAGTATGGACAAACCCAACGAAAATGAAGGAGGGGACTAGATATATAAAGCCAAATGTTTAGCTTTGAACTATGATACTCACTAAGTGGTATAATATACAGAAATAAATTGATGGTCCAAACATGTCCTTAGGACCGTCCCTTTTGGCAAAATATACGTATATCTTTCTATGTTTAGTATATAGAAAAGTAGACGGTACAAACAGACTCACAGGACCGTCCTTTTTCCAGTTGTATTGTTGAAGAATGAGTGTATGTGGTAGCAGATTCCTTTGTATAGAGAAATTAAATATATATATAGGACATAACAAAGAAAAGTCCTGACCGTACTAAAACTTATGGGTGTAGGGAATAATTAACTCATGCATTGAATTAATACTATGTATCTAATCTTGTTTTTTCACCAAGTGTGCCAATGTCTATTTATTTGTGGTTCTGTTATACCACCAATGGACATTACGGACACACGGTATAGAGTGTCAACCTCAACCGACTCTCTCAGTATGGACCCTAGATTATTTAGCGTTCTTACTATACCTACACTTGTATATATGTTGTGTAATGTGATATCATGTATGTTCAGAGCAGGGTTTAATGGAGACAGGTGGAACTATCGAATAGCAATAAATGAGTAAAGACCCGAAGACTGTACAAGAAGGTAATGGTTTTAAGTTCCTGGTCCTTAATGCACAGAGTTTAAAGGATAAATACAATTATATCAGACGAGAATTTAATGGTTTCGATTTCATAGGTATAACTGAGACATGGTTAAAACCACATACACCAAGTAGTCAACTCCATATGTATAATAAAACACTGGTCAGGAATGACAGAAGACGTGGTAAAAGAGGTGGAGTTGCATGTTACATAGACAATACCTATATGCCCTATATTGAAATCGATAACATCAATTCAGTGGTAAATAAAAACATAGAATGTATATGCCTAAGTATAAATTACCCTGGACATAAACAGAAAGTAGTAACAGTGATATATAGACCACCTAAAGGTAATGTGGCGGAATGCTACAATCATATAAATACCATAGTAACATGTGAAAAGTATAAGAATAAAGAAATATGGATCATGGGAGACCTCAATGTAAACAGTCGTAGTAGAAACTGTATTAAATTCAGAAGAATGTCCAACTTTCTAAAGGACACAGGTTTAAGGTATCTAAAAACACAACCAACATACTTTCATAGATATGGGAAATCAACGCTCGATCATTATTATACAAACTGTACATGTATAAAGGATTATGGTCTACTAAATGACATCTGTGGGGACCATGTCCCAGTATTTGTTACTAGAAAACTGGTAAAAGAGGTTAAAAAACCACTAAAAGTTATCAAGTCGAGAAATATGAATAACTTCAACAAAAATAAACTACAATCCTATGTAAATGATATAGACTGGGATACTTGTATATTGCCTGATACTAATGAAAGTGACGTGTATAATAAAATTATATACCATATTATTGAATATTTGAATAGATATCATCCCATAGTACAATATAAAGTACGTGAAAATGATATGTTCTTTGATGAACGAGTAGGCAAACTAATTGCCAAAAAGAAAAGATTGTTTAGACGAGCTAAAAAATGTATACCAGGAGACACAAACCATCTATTTGATAGAGTGAAAATGTTAAAAAGGGATATTAACAAGAGACTAAGAATTAAAAGGAAAAATGTAACAATGAATTTACTATGTAAGTACAAAAAAGACCCTAGACGGTTCTGGAAAATGTTAAACATGGTATGGCAAGGTAAAAATACAACGCCTACGGTCAGCCTAAAGGATGATACCGGTACAACGATAAACGCTGAACAATTGCCAGACTATATAAATGATTATTACATAAATATAGGTTCGGAATTAGCAAGAATGTTCGAGGACATAGCTTATGTCAATGAGGGAATAGTATGTGAAAATATACTTAAGTTGGACAATTGTACAGCGGTAACTTGTAATAAAATCCTTAAAACAATCGATGTGAACAAAAGTACAAGTATTGACAATGTACCTTGCAATATAGTGAAAGAATTCCTTCTAAGTAAGGATATATTATTACCAACTTTTGTAAATAAATCTTTTGAGAGTGGAAATATACCCGAGGTATTAAAGATAGGACATGTCGTGCCACTACCAAAAGATGGATCACTAAGTGAAGTATCAAACTGGAGACCTATTACAATGACCAATGTATTCTCTAAACTTATCGAAAAATGTGTACATGTACAAATGATGAAACACCTGTTAGATAATGATATTATTAATAAAAATCAATTTGGTTTTATGCCAGGTCGGTCAACTTCAGATGCCATTTTTAAGTTGGTACAGTACCTACTAGAGGCTCGCAATAGAGGAGAGTACTCATTAATTCTATTCTTGGACCTGAAGAAAGCATTTAATACAGTGAATCTGGATATACTATTAACAAAATTACAAAATATTAACTGTGATGAACAATGTATAGCATGGTTAAAAAGTTTTCTAGTAAATAGATACCAGACTACTAGAGTCAATGGTATATCTTCTAATAAAAAAATTATGGACTGTGGAGTGGCTCAGGGCACAGTATTAGGTCCTTTAATGTTCAATATTTATCTGAATAATATTACTAGTAAAGTGGTAAATTGTGAATGTTTTCTTTATGCTGATGATGTGGCATTGGTAATAAATGGAAAAGACCCGGTAATAATGACCGCATTGATGCAGAGTGATGTAAATGAAATTGAGAAATGGTGCAGACTAAATGTTCTTACGGTGAATGTTAAGAAAACAAAAACCCTGTGGTGTAGCTCTATAAGGCAACATAAACCCAATAGTAATATCACCATGCAAAGTACCGTATTAGTAAATGTGGATAAATTTAACTACCTAGGTGTTATAATAGATAAAGAACTTAACTTCAAAAACCACTGTAAGAAAATTGATGGAATGGGTACGGCAAAGCTGAAACAACTACGAAATATTGTAAAATACCTTGATACAGAAAACTCGCTTAAAATATATAAACAAATGATTGTACCTATACTAGAGTACTGTAGCTTTGTGCATGAGTCTGGACCAAAAACAATTGTAGACCATATAGATGTAATACAAAACCATTGCCTACGAGCATGTCTGGGAATAAGGAATGCCCAAGATATACATACAGATGACCTTTTGAGGAGATGTAGAGTGGAAACGCTCAGTACCAGGCGTAAAAAATCCTTAGCATGTTATATGTACAAGTATGCTCGAAATGAAGAAAATATTATGGTTCCCACCAGAGAATTGAGAGGATTTAATAAGAAGAAACTTATAGTGAGTAGACCCAATAGGGAAATTTATAGGAAAAGTCCGTTGTACCGTGGAAACCTAATATGGGATATTTTACCTGCAGAATTACAATTAAAACCGAATATAGGATGCTTTAAATCGAGCTTAAAAGGAGACATCGTGGCAATACTGGGCAGAATGTGAATTATATCAGTAATGTATGAGATAGGAAAACATTGTACACGATAGTTCATGGAAACCATCTGTCTTGCATAATATCTATACCCTATAAACTGTCTATATGATATATTGTATCTTGGCGACTGATTATAATAACTGCACATGTAGTGTTATCTTTAGCCAATAAACAGTGTTAAAACTTCAAACTATGTTCCTTGTAGTTAGACACAGAGTTTCCTCCACTCATGATACACTAAAACAAAAAAAATAGGAATTCTTTAAAGTAAACTAAGCTCATTAAAGTTCATTAATTGAACAGGGTCTATTTTTTTAAAAGCAGCAAGTAAAAGCATTCAGTTTTTCACTACAGTTTTTGCACAAACACACCAAATAACTATATTTAGTTTGTGACTGTAGTTTTTACTCGAACACATAAAATAATTTATTTTTACTCTAACGCATAAAAAAACTTGAAACTGTAGTTTCTTCTTGAACGCATAAAATTTGAAGTTTGACGTTTTAGTTTCTACTCGAAAGCGTTAAGTTAAAAAGGTCTAACTATATAAATCACCTACCTTACAGTTTTCCTTTTCCTAGGTTCGTTATAAGCTGTAGCGTTTTACATGCTCCTCTCCTGTTCTGCTTTTATCTGAAAAGAAAATTTTGATTCATTATTAAATATCCACTCGAACACAACTAATTTCAATATTCAGTTTATTTCTACAGTTTTCACTTGAACGCATCAGTTCAGTTTATTGCTACAGTTTTCACTTGAACGCATCAGTTCAGTTTATTACTACAGTTTTCACTCAAACGCATCAGACAATTTCCACTCGAACGCATCAGGCAATTTCCACTCGAATGCTTTTACTTAAATGATCTAACACACCTTCAACAAAAGCAATAAGTTATTATTTCAATCTCTGTTCGAACGCTACAACTTTCCAGCTCATAACCTTATTTTTCACTTGAACGCGAAACATAAAATTACTTAGTATGTTAGTTTTTTCCTCGAACACAATAAGTCATTACGCATGCGTCACTCTGTTATAACAAAATGGCTGACTATACCTTCCGCTTTAGGTAAAACCATCTTTAGTAGCAGTGTTTTCTCCGAGAAATCATACTTTTAAGCCCTATCTAAACCTTTCTGATTTATTATCTTATTCTATGAAAAACATAAAGAATACAATACTTTTGTATATCAAAAATATATCATAGTTCTAGAGAAAAATGTATTTTCCTAACGCATATTCCGCAATCGAAAACAAAATACTTCTTACAAAAATTTACCTAGCCTTATGTTTCTTAGTTAATCCGTTAGATGTCTCTTTCTGTTTCTACCGTGTCTAATGAAATACTTTTGGTTCCTCTACTCCTGTCGTGTCTCATCAAATATTTATGGTTCCGCTATGTGTTTCTTTCTACCCGACGAGGGTTCAAGAGCAGTACTGCTTTATCAAGGATGAGGGTTAAATTGCACATAAATTTGAAAAACATTTAAAAGAAATCATCTGAATTTAAGGAAAATTTATTTCAAATGAAAACTCTAGTGAAAGCCGAGAAGAGAATCTCAGGGAAATAAAATATTTATAAGGTGGTATAACGTCCGTCCCCCTCCTGATCTTGGACCACCATATAGTGATCCGCAGTAAAAAACAATCAAAGAATATAAATGTGACACACAGACCCTTTGGTTAAGCGCTGATAAGCTAGTGAAAGCCGAGAAGAGAATCTCAGGGAAATGAAATATTTATAAGGTGGTATAACGTCCGTCCCCTCCTGATCTCGGACCACCATATAATGATCCATAGAATATAAATATGACACACAAGCCCTTTGGTTAAGTGCTGATAGGCAACATTAAAAAACTGGTGAGCACTATTGAATCATTAGGCACAGTTCAGACCGAAATATAGGTAGATACACACGCAAACCAACAGAAAAAAACTAAATTGGTTAAACCTATATTTCATACATAAAAGATGAAAATAAAAATTTATAATTATAATGCACGATTAGAATGATTATGTGCTGGTTTTTAAGGTGGTTAAGCTACAATAAATTATAGTGAGAAAAATTTTGGTGGTCCGAGACTTTACGGCTAGGTAAAAAATTTGAAAACTACTAGATCATACAGGAACCAAAATGATTAACTTGAACTTCCGGGTTAATTTTGCCAGAAGCTTCTTCTGCAAAATATAATATTCTAAGACCTAACGTAGGATTTACAGCTTTAAAAGTGGAAAATCATGTCAAGAAACAAGGATTATTTTCTTTTAGGACCTAAAAGATGCCTAAGTTTCAGCGAAATCCTCTCATACCAACGACAAGCTGAACTACTTCGCTGTTATCTAGTCATGGAAACTCGAAACGGGTACTTATCTATTTTATCTAAGAAGACTATGACTCACCCTACTTTTAGTTAAAGGCTCATTGTCAGTCTTTTCTCATTCACTCGTATTAATACCTTTTTCTACAGCTAAACTAGTTAGGTTAAAGAAAGATCTAGGTTATTCTCTAGTTCTTCGTCATCTAGCTTACAGTGAAGATGTGGACTTATTTCCTAATATTCGTTCTTGTCCCTGCTTGTCTAGGAGTGGGAACAAAAGAAAATTGTTCATGCTCTTTCTTAGAGGATAGCATTATTTCCTGCCAGAGTCCTAATCTAACATGTTGGATTCAAATGGAACTGACACACAAAACTTTAATCACTTCAGAAATCAGGACACAAAGTAACGACCAAACGCAGGAAATACAGTATGGAAGAAACCGATTCCCTTTCTTAGAGCAAGTTTCCTCGAAAGTTGCTCTCTATTCTTGTGAAGCAGGGACATGCAGGTAATTTAAAAGCATTTATTATCCTATTTTACTGAATAGTAATTCGTCGAAATTTTTGCTCTTACACTCTAAAATAATATTTCTTAACCAAAAATACTAATCTCAGAGCAATTTTCTATTAGGCCAATAGAACTCATATTACAGTTTACCGTCCACCGCCCGCATGCATTTAAAGGGCCGCATGAGAAAATTTCATTATTCATTATCTAAAAAAATATTGTAGAATTTTTCAAAAATGCATTTGGACATGGTAGGAATGAGCAAAGGAGGGCATATTTGGTATCAAATTAAAGCTTACAATGCCAGGAATGTCAATAACATGGTGGCATATACAACCTGGAGATTTCAAGGCAGTGCTACCTATATAATGAATAATGAATAATGAAAAAATGCCTCATCAATTTTCAAAACGGCTCGGACGGTAAACTGTAACCTGAGTTCCCATGGCCTTATTAGTGCTCACATATGAAATGTAAATTCCTAATTTTTTTCTCTGTTAGCTAAAAAAATAAATATGTATTCAGCTTTAGACCATGCTAAAAGTAGTGCTATTGAAAATATGAGATCATAGACTAGAATCTTTAATTCGACGCTGTCCTGGCACCGTGCCAAATCTGATACAATAAAAGAGATCGTAGTACAAATCTGTTATAACACATTGTCTATACTGTCAAATGTTTCAAGGATAATTCTGTTATAACACTGATAAAGTTAACGTCCTATTTTAACAGGAAAACTCATGTCTACCTTCCAACAGAAGGAAAATATATCCGTCTCACAGAATATCATCTGATGAAAGCAAAATCAACCACAACAAAAACTTCTACTCTGTCTACTATAATCTATAAGTCTACTACTACCTACAAACCTACTGTCTACAAGCCTACTTCCACCTTCAAGCCTAGTACCTATATCCCTACTTCGATCATGTATAGACGCACCATCTATATCCCTGCTTCCACTCCTGCTGCCTATACATCTACTATCATTGAAAAAGAGGCTACTTCAAGGTATTTCTATATTTTTACTAATTATTATAACACTTTAATTTGTTTTATATAAACTACGACTTGTACGAAAATGCCAACGACGTCAAAATATTTTCTATATATCTTTTTAAGTCACTGAAGAGACTTTATAACCTTAAAAATGTCTTAAGAAATCCTGAATCCAAAACCATATAAACGTTGTTATATTTTCTTTAACTCTATTCTAGTTTTTGAAAAGACATAATAACCTTATATTTTCAGAAATATCTTAACAAAAATTACCTAACATACATTAATATAATATAACCTTTCTTTTCAGAGAAAAACTTACCTTGATTAAGACGTCTGAACAGCAAACCACAACTGCTCCTCAAGAAAGAGACTATCAATATGAGGATACTATGACAACGTCTTCACTGTCTGGAGAAGGATTTCATCTGGAAGATCAGCCCAACACTCCTGCTTCTTATATACCAAACCATGAGGAGCTGTCAACCTTAAGCCCCGCCTTGAAGAGCAGCTCTCCCCTTTCAGCTGTACCAAGAGAGCACAAACTGACGACTTTAAGCCACGCCTTAAGGAGCAGCTCTTCCCTCTCACATACAGTAACAGATCAGAAAATGTCAACTTCAAGCCCCTCCTTTATGAATAGCACAAGAGAGTCTCTTCCAAACGATTCTGTTAACTCTTCAACGGCATCTTCATCTTTTATTGTGTCTGTATCATTTGGTGTAATCATTCCTTTACTTATGATAACAAGCATTGTCATAATATTAAAGGCTCGAAAAAAAAGAAACAGATCTCCTATATATAGACCAACTTCAGGCCAAGCTAGCACAAGCAGAGAAATTTTCGAGTTAATACCTCTACGTTCAAACATACCATAATGTCTTGCATATAAAAGACATTCCCTACTGCGTCTTATGTTTCCTCAAGTTGAAGGGTATATTTACTGAAAAAACAGCATAAAGATTATAGGTGCTTCTTATATACTCTCTTTTATCCAAAAACATTCTCCTGAGATCTGTATGTGAGATGGAAAAATGACATGAGACATGATAATATCCTAAATTCGTCATATGACACTTAGATTAGTGTCAAAGACATGAAATAATAGTAATTTAACGACATATAACATGGAAAAATGACATGAGACATGATCTTATCCTACAGGGATGTAAGTCTTCAGGATTTATCAGGATTTCCTGATTTCTGAAAATTTTGAATGCTATGTACTTTCCTTATACGAGTGGTAAAGAGAGACTTTTGGAAAAATAGATGGCTTTTATATCAAGTAAATGTATGGCTTCCTGATTTTTGCCCATGCCTGACTTACATCCCTGATCCTAAATTCGTCATATGACACTCAGATAAATGTCAAAGACTACTGCGTCTTATAATATTTCCTCAAGTTGAAGGGTATATTTACTGAAAAAACAGCATTAAAATTATAAATGCTTCTTATATACGCGCTGACTTTTATACACTGGAGATTAAGGTAGTAATTCTGTTTATCCAAGAAAACATTCATATTTTATAGCTACGCTTGTTAATAATTATGAATCACTTAACCAAAATTCATATATTTCATCATGTACGGTTATATAACCTGACATATGTATCTTGGCTATAAGGTACATTCTAGCCTTCCGTGTGGCTTTTAAAAGAACACTATTCATTATGCAATGCGCTATTCTATTGAAATCTGTATGAGAAACAATAAATAATTACTCTATTATTGAAAATCTTTTTATTATTGGATTAATCAAACTAAAGAACTGAGTACGTATGTACTGATACATAATTTATGTCCTTGTTTTGTTCAGAATGTTATCTGGAAGACATGATTAATATCCTTGTTTTGCTCAAGACATTATCTGAACGCAGTATTCTCTGGGAAAGTTGTGACATTTTGACCCTGGGTCTTTAGCTCTATAAGAAGTAATATAGTGAAAAATCCATCTTTAATCTTCTAAATACAAGACTCATAATTTTTTTTCTGTTCAAAAATCACTTTTTTTTAACTTCAAGCATCGTCAACTTTAAAAAACTTATAAAAAGTATATGAATTAAAAAAATTATCTTGAGATAATGATTACAATAATAACATTTATCTTGATATATATAGGATAAGACCTAAAGTGGTTAAGGGTGGGAAAGCTTCCAGTCTTCACCCTTTAAGACTAGGAATATAAAACTGTGTTTAATGCGCAATTCATAAGAAAACAACGGAAAATAAAAATAAATAGCAAAAATAGAAAAAAAAGCTGACATACCATCTGCTATAAAATATTTAATTAAAAACTTCAATAAAATTTCATTAGAATTTCTCTCTAGCACTTTATTAATTATGATAGTATCGTAACATTCAACAAGTACAAAACATATGCGAACCTTAAAGGATTTCCTACCACATAGGAGACAAACACGTCTGTAACCAACATAAGAGTGCATCATACTCAATATTCATACGATATGTTTTATTTTCAATTATGATACACAGTACATAAAAAAATACTATCATAATATTCTCTCTTAAAAAATAAATAAAAAAGTCAAATAAAAAATAAATAAGACTTTATCAATGTAATATGATAATCTATAGCAAGAAATACAATAATCCATTTTCAGTATTTAAAGGGTGAAGAAAAATATATTGCTTTGTCCTAAGAAAAGATTCTTCCTATAACATAGAGAATAAACACCAGCTCAGCTAGTGTACTATAATACCTTACGTATAAGACGCATCTCAAAACTCAACTATACGTGAGATATTATAATATGATCAAAAAAAATCCTAGGAGGTCAACATTTTACTTCATTAAGAGTTAATAACCACGTAATACGATACTAAATCAACAGGTGGCAGCACTATTCTCTTTTTACATAAAGCTATGTATTAGAACACCACTGTCCTATAGAAATATGATGTTATATAAAGAAATATATCGATACAATATAAATCTTTTATACAATAAACTATAACCTATACCAATAAAACATTAGGTAACATTTATTTATAACACATCATCTCTCAAAACATTTATCAATGTAGCACACCCATAATCATAACACTCGTACATGAACATATAGAAATAAATTCATGCATGTATCATACTAATATAACTCAAGTCTAGGCTAACATTAGCTTAAGAGTTCATAGATCTTCTATTTGGAATTTTTGAAGGTCTGGTCTCTCCAGACCAATATTTAATCCAAAAACATTCTCCTGAGATCTGCATTATACTTCTTCAATCCAACTTACTGGTATAATCCCAAAAAATCCTGAGAGGTCTACATAACACTTCATTAAACGTCATCAAACAGTCTCGATTTATCAATAAAATGATATTCATCAGCGCCGTATATAATATTCTACTATATCAACAGGTGGCAGGACTATATACTATTTAAGAGTTTACAGCATAACGAAACTCAGGGTAAGGAAGGTGGGGGGTGTGTGTAATTGGTCCCTAATGCTCTCATATTGTATGATTTGGTTAAAACGAAATTCATTTATAACTAAAATTACACACTTTGTTATAACAGAATTTTACTGTAGTAATTTAACAACATAGAACCTAATGACAAGGACATGGAAAAATGACATGAGACATGATCATATCCTAAATTCGTCATGTGACACTCAAATCAGTGACAAAGACATGGGATAATAGTAATTTGACATGTGACATGGAACCTAGTGACATGAGACATGATCATATCCTAAATTCGCCATGTGACACTCAGATCAGTGACAAAGACATGGGATAATAGTAATTTGACATGTGACATGGAACCTAGTGTCAAGGACATGGAGAAAAATGACATGAGACATGATCATATCCTAAATTCGCCATGTGACACGCAGATCAGTGTCAAAGACATGGGATAATAGTAATTTGACAACATGTGACATGGAACCTAGTGTTAAGGACATGTAGAAAAATGACATGAGACATGATCTTATCCTAAATTCGTCATGTGACACGCAGATTAGTGTCAAAGAGATGGGAAAAGCTATGTACATAAATTATTTAGTTCCACATAACCTAGAACAGGACAAAGATAGTTCATATTATTCTCGGTAGAGGGAAACCCGAGAATGCGTTCTGCGTTCTAAATACGATGAAATCTAACGTCTCAATGGTAAACTATGAGCAAATATTCTTTATTGATATCAATAAAATATATCAAACAATGAAAAGAAAGAGCTCTATACATAATTCATTCAAACTGATCAAGAAAATATAAAGAAAAGAGCATTATACATGTAATAATTTAGTTCCACATAACCTACATCATGCCAGAAATAGTTCATATTATTCTCGGTAGAGGGGGACAAAAAATCCGCGTTTTGAATAAAAATCTATCGTTTCAATTTAAACTACCGCTGTAAATTCCTCTAATAACTCAGCAAATGTTCTTTGCTGATATCAATGAAACATATCAAAAAATAGAGGAGAAAAAACTCTGTCCCTAAATCACTCAAACTGATGAAAAAAATCTATATCCTCTTAAACTGAATGTCTATTTGTTCATAGACTTAAAGGTGTAACACCACATTTATGATTTCACTGCTGAGGTGGAGTATATAAGGAACGCAATGTCTGGGGTCAATTGGAGAGGTCCGGCCCACATGTCACGAACCTCCTTGTCTGAAGCTCCAGGTGCTAGCTTCAGTGCGTAAAAAAGCTCGACTATTCTTGCGACCTTGTCGACTTAGAACGGATGATGCTCCCATTGTTGGTTGAAGCATGAACGGGTGATGCTCCCATTGTTGGTTGAAGCATGAACGGGTGATGCTCCCACTGTTGGTTGAAGCGTGTCTGCTCCCATCAGTTGGTGGAAGCAACCATACGTAATGGTCCTCCTGTTTCAGTAACACTCACCGTTCCTTAGAGCACTGATCTGGAATTGAACGTGTTCCACAATCCTCCTTCAATCCTTCAATCCTCCTTCAATCCTTCAATCCACCTTCAATCCTTCTTCAATCCTTCAATCCTCCTTCAATCCTTGGTACACTCAGTTCATTCCTCTGTACCGAAAGCTCAGCTAAGAACCTTGTGACATGAGAACCACTTGACCTCTCTTTTGTATTTAAAATTTATGATATGATTACTATTTCCAAAAATAATCCTAATATCCAAAATAATAGGTATTTTTTGGATATTCAAAAAATATAGGTCTTCTTTGGATATTTTTTTAAAAATATCCAAAGAAGACCTATATATATACTACTAATGTCTTTATGTATATCTCTTTATTCAGAGAGTATATCCTATGTATTTCATTGAAATATAGTTTCAACTTTCATTACTTATATTAGATGAACATATAGATAAGTATTGATATATAGTTAAGTATTGCTGTGTAATAATATAAGCTGTGTTTCAGGTGATAAATACCTTGTAGTGTGATGTATAGCAGCCTCAATGGAGCGAATTGGTGATCGATATGATGTATTAGCAGGAGACCTGTTATGAAAAATAGAGTAAATAGTCAATAAAAAAAGTCTTTTATGAAGGAAAGTTCTTATTTACTGATTATTTTATTTTCCTGAAAATAATTCGCCAAAGCTATTTCCATTATTAATATTATTATCATCATTATCATCATTATTATTATATGAATCAATTAATTATATGTATAATATAAGTGATACTCAACATGAATATTTTTTTATCAGGTATTAGATTATAACTAAAGAGATATACTCACAACCAGTTAGGTATCATATTAGGCACCAGCTCCATCACAGTAGCGTTCATGCTTAAGTCAATGATGTTATTCCATATGCTACCGGATTTTTTCACTTTGTACACTATTATAGTCACCACTGTTATTAATACAATGACATTACCGAGCACCGAGAGAATGGGTACATGAATCTCTATGGAGCCCTCAAGGGGTACATGAGTTTTGTTCCTTGAAATATGCACACCCTCCTCTACTTCACTGCTGTTTGAAATCTTCATATTAAGAGACCCTATTATGTTCTTTTTATCTGGATTTTTTGGTAGATTTGTTACCATTTCAAAAATGTTGATTTCAGATGCACCGTTGTTTGTAACGTCATATATGGGCTCAACGCTTGATTTCACGTCTGGCTCCCCAGTAGTGACGTGTTGAGAGTGTTTAACCTTAGACGGTGCGTCTAGAGAAGTGTCGGTTTGAACAGCCTCAGTTACCCTTACAGGTTTGGATGTGGTGATGTAATTCAGAGTGTCTGAGATATCAGTGTCTAGCCTTATAGGATTGTCTGAGGTTATGTCATTCCTAAAGATGACAGGGTCTGTAGGGGGTATGGTATCCGAAACACTGTCATCACCTTTCACACCCTCAGGCTCCATAGTCTTATCTTTAACACCTTCTATACCCTGCTCTATTCTGTCTGGGTTAATCCTTATCTCGCCACTCGTTGAAAGGTCGGGGGAAATGCTAGTTTCAATAGCCGGGTCTGTTGGGCTGGTGAGCGTCTTCGTAGATAGAGAGCTTGGATTTGACTTACTCCAAGCACACGAATTTTGTAAAACCCAGGCAGGTAATACATTGTCACATGATATTGGGTTGTGTCGAACATCTAATATCTCATACTCCTTGTTAATGTTTATGTGACGAATGCTATTGTACTGTAAATACACTTTTGTGTATCCGCTGTACCCCGGTCCGAAATCAGGGACAGAGGTCAGCCCTTTCCCACTGCAGAGAATAGATCCGGTGCTGGAGATGCACAAACACAATTGCGATGGCCCGCAGTAATACATCCCGCAAACTGCTGTCATAAGATGACAGATGATTCCTAAACATATCATGACTTTAGTGTATGACATCCTGAAGTTTAAGTGGCATTGAGTGAAGCTGAATTAAAGTCTGAAATACCGCCTGTTCGCAGCATGCACTTTGTCACCTATCCGGCCGTGTACACGTGTGTCTGGGTGAAGGGTGGTGTGAGAATCCGTCTGATTATCCTAGACTTGTCCCAACTCTTAATTTCTATTTTTCACCAATATTTATTGAATGCACTCTCATCTTTTTCATTTCTCTGTTCATTGTCTCTCTCCGTTTACCCTACTGATCACACGGTGGGGGGCTGAGTGTACCCGTACAGCTTTGAAGTATGTTTCAGTGAGTCACAACACACGGCTCAACCCCACGCGGGGCTACCCTATATGAGTGTACTTCCACCCTACCATGTCCATAGAGATTTGGTTTTCTACCCCATCCCTATGAGATAGCCTTGAAAAATGTGGGTTATTTTACTTCTTTAGATCAGGGTAAAACAGCTGTAATACCCTATTACAAGGGTACATACCCTTTTACTTCAATTTTTGGAGGGTGAGAGCAAATCTACCTATATGACCTGGTCACCATGGATCATTCCCTGGAGGTGAACCTGTGTAGGTCTTCATTAAGAGACAGTATATAGTTACATTAGACCGGTAAATAAGACTCTGTGTACATCATTAGGGTTTTTATTACCGGGCACGCAGAGGTCATACCCCTCGTCATGGGTCTATTTCCAAGACCATATGGCGGGAAAGGGTGTGTATAGGGACGCGCTAGGCGACGCCGCTGTAGTTTAAAGAGGACACATTAGGAGGCGCTGCCGACGGTTTAGATATTTTCAGTGGTCAAGCATTGATATGCAGAGTGTATTTCTCGTGAGGGGCGGGGTTTAGAGAAAATCAAGTTTTTCATTGGTCTGGCGCACTCCTGCTCACCTGACATCACTTTTTATGGTATAAAATAGGGTGCATATCATTTTAAGGTTATTATTTCAGAGTGTCCGCTAGAAAAAACCTCACCTGCGTCCACAATCTGTGTTTGTAAATCTGTCTGAATTACCTGTTACATCAGTTTGATTTATCTCATTCAGAAGGTTTGAGTCTTTTTCTGAGACCGACAAAATCATCATGTCTAAGGTACGTGTTTTGTTAGCTGTTTCATGGAGATAACCTGTTATATTGGTGCTGTATCAATGCGTGTAGCATTTATTATCAGCTTGTTAAAGCTAAACTTATCTGTAGGTATGATTACATTGGTATTTCGAAGAGCTTGAATGTTTACAAACATTTAAGTATCCTCATAAGAATGAATAAGACTTGATGGTATAAATACAGGGTAAATTTAATAACCAGGAATTTATGGTTCATTGTTTGCTTATAAGGTTTCTTTTTCTTTTTCTTTTCACCCTCAGCCAGCTTTGAAAAGGAAGCAGACACGCAGTTCGGCCCTTACAGCGTCTCTGGCAGAGAACACCCCACCACCAGCACATGCTGGGATTCCTGTGCAGCCTCAGCAAGGAGATGACGAGGTCTGGACTCATGATGTCCCCAGTGATGACGACGTGTTCACACCTCCCAAGAGGAAGTCTGTAAGGGCTCTGGTGTACGAGGACGAGGAGGACGAGGAGGACGAGGTGAATGGTGAGACGGAGGACGACGCTGATTCAGTGGAGACTCACCCTCAACAGCCCCGAGGAGGCCAGCCCCGAGGAGGGAGAGCTAGAGCATCCAAGGTCTCTACAGTTAAGACCCGTGCAGGACCACGCCTCTCTACCCCACGCCCTACACCCCAGCCGGCAGCGTCGGTAGCAACGGTGGTTGAGGCGGCTGCAGAGCCTGAGCCCGCCAGGCAGCGTCCCTCACAACAGTCCCTCTCTCCACCCCCACCCGCAGGTGCTGGAGCAGCTGGCCTGGGGACAGGGGGAGCCTCATCGCGCGCTGCTCAGTATATGAGTCAGCTACCTGTTGTTCTGAGGACAGATAAAACTCCTGTTAAGACACCATCACCTTCCTCCAGACCCCAGGCTAGCCACTTCAGTGGGTCTCCTCAGCAGACAGAGTCTATGGTGAGAGGTCCTAAGAAGAGCTCAGAAGTATTATGCTGGCTGGAACCTGAGTTCATACGTCGTGGAGTCCCTAAACCCTACAGGTATGTGAAGCAATATATTTTCATGTACTATGCAATCTTTTGTACCCTGAAACTTTAATACCTCTAGTTCTGAGAGAGATAATGTATCTTCTGCATATCATAAAACCAGAATAATAGAAAATAAAAAAATAAAAATTATTTTGCTTACTGTTTAACTGTAAATGCGTGCTTTATTCAGGGATTTGGAACTATATTTGATGCTGAATAATAGGAGGCAGCATGCTAGCTTTAAATAGTTATGATCTATTTCTATCCTTTTAACTGTTAATCATGGTTTCATGATAGGTGTACAGCATTGTAATTTGAAACAAAGGGTAGCTGAATTATGTTAGCTTTAAATAACCACAACCCCATTTATGTATGTAATAATATTTCAGGAAATGCATTCTTGTGGATTCCGACTTTATCGGGGAGCCACTAGTATCCATTTATACGGTTCTGAGGATTGAGACGGCCGGAGATCCTGAAGATCCTGATGCTGTCCTGTGGCAACCTATAAAGAAGGGAGGCTCGGTGCTTACTGTCTACCAGTGGAGGGCTCTCTGTGACAACCTTGAGGCTGTAGACACAAAAATCCGCGAGCTAGAGAGCGCTGAAGGTTGAGGCTCCACAGCATTTACCCAGCCCGTGGTGAGATTATTATTGATTGCAGTTCATGGTGTAATATTTCATGTCACTTATTATTGTATTTCAAAATAGGTCTGTATCACTGCTTTGAACAAGCAAAAGGTGTTTCTGCTTGTGTGTACGTGTGAGTGTTATGGACAATTATAGAAGCACTACAACCTTTAATGATCTCTCTATAGACATAGTGTGGAGAGTCATTGTATTATTAGAACCTGATAGAAAAAGTTTGCACAGTTTTAGTGTAGCGTGTAGAACAGCGTGGTCTATTCTTGCCAGAAATTCCACTTGGAAATATTTTATAAAAAAAAGATTTGAAACCCTTCAGCCTTGGGGTGAAGTAGAGGAATACATTGATAGGCTTAACTATGTCAAGGGAGTTTATCACCGGCTTCATGACGTATGTGACTGTTTAGATGCTATCCACTACCGTATAGGAGCTAACTTATACAGGCGTTTAGGGTCTATACTTCCTGAAAATGAGTGCTATGGGCGATCAGGCGACTTACTCCGCATAGTCAGAAGATTTATTGTAAATCTTATCATTTTCAAAGTGTATTCTACCAAAAGAGATCTTCACTACCTCTTACAGTCTAGGAGAGGTATTAAAATAGGGAGCAGCTTGGATTGGGGACGTCTAAAGATTTATGATGCTGAAGAGCAGATCTCTATGTACATAATCTTTTCTGGCAACACAGAGCACTTTGAGAATTTAACCCTTCCAGTTCTGTTCAAACCTGAACTGATAGGACGTGATATTGATATTAAGTTCAAGCAGGTTTTCTTTGACGTTCTCATTTTGGAACTGAGAAAGCACTATGAACCCTCTATCACTACCAGACACACATTCACCGGCGATATTTATTCGTTGAGATCTGATATTTTCTGGCTGGCTAATTCCACCACATGTCTAAGGGATTTATACTTAAATGATCCTGTGTTAAGGCATATATCTCGTCAGATAAGCTCTCTTAAAAACCTGGGGTTTAAAAGATTAAGTGATCTGCATTGAACCCTGTTTCGTCATGTTTGCCTGCCCTGTTTGTGGTAAACGTTACAAAAGGCTGCCTTTCCTGAATAAGCATGTTAAAACTCATGATGCTGATGGCCAGGAGGGTCAAGGAAATCACGCAGGTGAATATAAACGATTTGCATGTCGTTTGTGTCCCAAGCGATTTGCACGGGGGGGGGGGTGGTCTTAATTTACACATGGAGAGACGTCACGGCCCCCCAAAAGACCCTTCTCATTTAGAAGGGGGTGCTGGTGAACAGGACGATGAAAATGCAGAGATAAAGGATCAGGGTTTTGGATCTGGAGATCTATACTCTTTTACGCGTATACAGGAGCAGTTTTCTAAGAAATTTCAGGTCAGGCACACTGTCTATACTTTTAGGTTGAAAATGAGTGTGAAATTTAAGTCTATGCAAGATGTTCTGTCCAGGCTTTATGATATTTTTGAAAAGTTAGTTCGGGAGTTAACTGAAAAATTTGGTTCTGATGACTTAGTTAGGATAACTATAGACAGTCGTGATATAGATTATCCAATACTTATTCATTTTAATGCTGTCTCTAATCTGAAGCCTAGAGATATTCTGACTGAGATAGATAGAGTCCTACAGAGTTTCAGTGTATTCAATTTGAACAAAGGATGCACTATCACTGTCACACATGTCAGAATACCTACAGGGTCGGGTCGTGATATAGTACATTTTTTTAAGAAGAAGAGGTGTGTCATATATATTAGGAACAGAGACAACACTTGTGCTCTTAGAGCTCTGGTAGTTGGTAAAGTTCTAGCTGACAGTAGTGGAAATCGTCTAAACAGTGCGGTCAGAAAGGTGTGTTCCAATCGTAAATTACAGACAAGACTGGTAAAAAAATTATATCAGCGATCTAAAATTCCATATGATTCACCCATAAGTCTTTCTATGTTTCCAAAATTAACTTGCATAATGAAGGGGTATAGAGTCATTGTTGTATCAAAAGATCATCTTAACTCTATTATCTATGACAACCATGTTAAGTCTCCAAAAGTTATCAGTCTGTATCATTCAGACTCCCACTACGACGTTCTCACTAGCCTTCTAGCTTTTTTTGGTCGATCTCATTTTTGTACTAGCTGTTATGCCCGCACAAAAAATTATTACCAGCATGCCTGTAAAAGCATATGTAAAATGTGTAGACATGAGCATAGACCCTATGAGGGTGATGGGGGAAGTGACAACGACGAGGAATTTGAATGGGTGTACTGTGCGAAATGCAATAGAAGTTTCAAAGGTGTAGAATGTTTCAATAACCATGTGAAAAAGTACCCTGGATGTAGAGGTTCTAAAAAAAAGAAAATGAGAAAATCTGTATGTCAGACCTATTATAAATGTAAAACATGTAACATTTTTCTAAGAAGAAAAAACAAAAAAATGCTTGACCAGGGCGTGTCTAAACGTCATGTTTGTTTCATGAAAAAATGCAGAATATGTCATGCAGAGTATGATGTCCAGCAGGATCACGTGTGCTACATCCAAAAAGTAGACTCTACTCCTAAACAAGGGTCTATAGATGATGAGGTGTCTAGATATATTTTTTTTGATGTAGAGTGTACCCAAGATACAGGGCGTCATGTACCTAATCTATGTATAGCTGAGCGCACTTGTAAAATATGTATACAGTTGGGTGAAGCTGAGCAGAAGTTTGATCAGTCTTCTTCTTGTTCTAACTGTGGTGTTCATCAGCATGTCTTTTATGGCGAGGGGTGTGTTGATAAATTCTGTAAGTGGCTTATCAGAAAGTCCCATTCAAATTCGCGAGTCATATGCCATAATTTTCGTGGTTATGATTCATATTTTATTCTGACCTATATTTACTCAAATTCGTTGAAACCACATGTGATATATAATGGAGGTAAAGTCATGAGTCTCAGAGTCCCCCCATATAACATTGTGTTTATAGATTCCCTTAATTTCCTCCCTATGGCTCTTTCAAAAATACCGGGTACTTTTAATCTGACTGAGTTACGCAAAGGTTTTTTTCCACACAAGCTGAATACTAAGGCTAATGAGAACCTTGTTCAGTGTGTTTTACCTCCAGTAAGCTTTTATTTACCTGAGAATATGAACCCCAAAATGTATGAGGAATTTTTGAAATGGCATACGGGTAACCTCAAAAGTAAATTCAATCTGAAGGAGGAACTTATTTCTTATTGTAAGAGTGATGTGCACATTCTACGTTGTGGATGTCTAAAATTTAGAGAGATTTTTCTGGACATCTCAGGAAAATATGCTATAGACCCATTTAAGAAATGTCTGACTATAGCTTCAGCATGTAATCTTGTCTTTAGGACCATGTTTATAAAAGAAAACACCATACCGGTAGTGGCGCACCATAAACCTTATGACAATCATTCTGTAGCTAGCATGCAGTGGTTAACATACATAGAGAAATCTCAAGGTATTGCTTTAAGACATGCGAGATCAAAGAAAGGTGAATTTCAAGTCAGAGGGATTAAGGTGGACGGATATCATTCCGAAACTCGTACCATTTACCAGTTCCACGGCTGTTTCATACACGGTCATCAGAAATGTTACCCAGGAGAGCTTTTCAACAGTTTTTTAAGGTAAAAGTATGGGGGTTCTGTACAAGAATACAATGGAGCATGATAAAATTTTACAAGACCTTGGTTTTTCCCTTAATGTCACGTGGAGTTGTGAATTTGAGGAATTACAGAAATCATCAGATTACATATCAGTAATGAGAGGCATCACTTTTATTGAGCCTTTACAACCTAGAGATGCTTTTTACGGCGGGAGAGTAGATGCAACTAAAACATATTATAAATGCACCGAAGATGAGAAAATAGAATATTTAGATTTCACAAGTTTATATCCTTATGTTAATAAGTACTGTCACTATCCCCGTGGTGAACATCGAGTAATATCTTCAGATATGTGGGGTGATTCTGTTGATATAAATGGTATAGAGGGTCTGATAAAATGTTCTGTTTCCCCGCCATGTAAGCTCTATCACCCTATATTGCCTATGAGGTATAAGGGTAAGTTATATTTCACGCTGTGTAGGGCCTGTGTAGTAATAGCAGATTGTATCTATAACAGCACTAGTGACAAAGAGGATTATTTTACTGCTTTTTATGGATTCTTTAAAGGAGCTGAATACTCATGCACTCACAGTGAAGAGAGACGTATGCTAACAGGTACATGGGTCTCATTTGAGCTACAGGAAGCAGTGAAGGCTGGGTACAGAATAATTAAGGTGTATGAAGCTTGGCACTATGATGACGTTGCTGTATATGATGAATCAACCAAGACTGGTGGCTTGTTCACAGACTACATCAATACTTTTCTCAAAATAAAACAAGAGAAAAGTGGGTGGCCTGCCTGGGTAAAGTCACCTGAAGATCGTCAGAAATACATTGATGAATATTATGAAAAAGAGGGTATAGTTTTAGATCCTAAAGGCGTGACCGTCAACCCTGGGTTGAGGGTTGTGGCTAAGTTAAAACTGAACAGTTTTTGGGGAAAATTTGGTCAGAAAGAGAACCAGACCAAGTCTGTATACATTTCAGACCCTGCAGAATATTTTAAGCTTTTAAATGATAAAAGAAAAGAAATATGTAATGTCCAGCTTGTAAATGATGACATGATTTTCATAGAATATCGTTCTAAGAAAGAGTTTGTTCAATCCAATAGCAGGGTAAATGTTGTAATAGCTGCATACACAACAGCTCATGCTAGATTGAAATTATATTCTGTTTTAGCTCCTTTAGGTAAACGGGTGCTCTATTGTGATACTGACAGCGTCATATTTAAATCTAAAGCTTTGCCTTCACCTGATTCTCCAGAATATACTCCACCTACTGGGGATTTTTTAGGACAGCTGACAAATGAGCTCCCTGAAGGTCATGTGATACAGGAATTTGTGTCTACAGGACCTAAAAGTTATGCTTATAAAACATGTGACAGTCATGGGGTTAAAATGAATACTGTGTGTAAAATCAAAGGCATAAATCTGACCCAGAGTGTGAGTGAGAACATAAATTTTTCTACTATGCGTGAAATGCTTCTGACAGAGTTAAGAGCTAGAGCCGGTCAGGAAATATATAAACCCCTGAAAATACCTGTGCGCAATGAGAGTTTTATAACAAGGGAAAAAAAACAGCAACTATTCGTACTGTAGAGCAGTTGAAATGCTTCCAATGTGTGTTTTCTAAGAGGTATGTTCTATATGACGGTGAAACAGTACCATTCGGGTACTAATAAAAGAGAAATAGACTCACGGCAATGCATGTACTGTATCGTTAATATGTGCACTTTCAATAAAAAACATGGACTGCATTTTCCTGAGTTGTCTTTTATATGTAGAACATGTTTGAACATGGAACCTGTATCAGAAGCAGGATCTAGCACTAAGAACCAATATATGATGAGTGAATCAATGTCTATGGGTCTAGAATATATATTATAACATGCGAGTTTAAAGTTGTTTTTTATGCACCCCAGCTGGAGAAGTCATTATTCAAGGGTGCTGCTTTTCACTGCTCTTATCGATCAATATCCTCATTTTCGTCCCCAGACGAGATGACTATACCGTCCTTGTCCCCTCCATTTCCATCATGAGGTAGCATTTCTCTGTAGTGATCCACGGGTGTGTGCTCGGCATCTATGATCATTGCCAGCAAGCGCGCAAACTGTGATTGGTCAAGGTCAAAGAAAAGGTCCTCATCATCCCTGGAAGTTATAGTGAACCAGTTATGAGCAGTTTTTTCCACAGTGAAACCCAGGGTTTCACATTTAGTAGAGACGGGGCAGTTCATGTACAGCAAGTCTGATATATCATCCTCATTTTCTATGAGGTCATTCCAGTACTCCTCATCTATCTCAATATCTGTTGACTCTTCTTCACCATCCAGAGGGTTTTGTTTCACACAGAAACTTTTGACAGAGTAATTCAACGTAATATCACCGAAATACAGCCAGAGAGAGACTAAAGGTGACGGGTGGTATACAGCACACAGACACGTGGGCTGATCTGGATCGTCAGTATCCGATCTTCGCACCTCATAATAAGAATGAAAGTTTTCTCCAGGCATGACTGTGGTCAGTTTTTCAATTTATACTTTTAGAAGAGAAACGTCTATGATGTAGTAGAGAAATGTGTATCTGTAACCTACTCCTGAGGAAACATGAAGACACGTTCCAGCTGAACAGACCCGTTATAAGATGACCACTGTCCACTGATAAGGCTGATTTATAGGTCAATCTATCTTAGACTTTGGGGTTTTCAGGTAGGGAGTCAGCCCACCAGAAAAGGTGGGTTGGGGGTTTCTAGAATAGGAGGGGATGAGTAAGGGGCGAAGGTCATTAGGTACCTAGGACCCCCTAGGCGTCTTACCAGCCGGGAAGGTGGAGGATGACCCGCTCAGTGCTCCCCTCTGATGGTGGTTCCTTGAAACAAACTGAACGCTACGGCTCACACCCCCATCTAACGAGATTTTAGATAACCACCGCGAAGCATACCGGCACGCGTTGAGGATTTAATATTTTACTGTCAACACGGAATTCGCTGAAAACGCTACAAAATGGCTTTTATTTTTGTGAAAGACTACATCAGACGTTTACTGAGGAGGTATGGGATCATATTTATCTGTCCACAGACATCTTTAGAGTATTTAACGTCCGTTTATGGGTGTGAAATAAGCCCCATACATCGTAAGTGGAGTGACGTAGTGTGACAGAAAGTTAAGCTTACGTGATACCCCTGTTATCATTTCTGCCCTGACGTGAGGTCATAAATTGATTATCTCTTTCGTCTCTCATATTATACAGAGTGGTACCAGCTCAGGACAGCTGGATGGGGTTGGAGAACCAGCCCGTCTTAACTGGCGGGCAGTGCCAAGACGGTGCGGTTGCAGTGCCTGCTCACGATGCCCTGACTACAGTGTCGCCCCAAGACGGTCAAGCGGTAGTGACTGCCCAACCCTGCCCCACTGTCGTTTCATCTCTAGACTCTGGAACACAGCCCAGTACATCGATCGTGACCTGGACTGTCCCTGTTCAGCAAATGAAGATAGAGATTGAGAAAATAAGAAAGGAGAAAGAGGGACTGTGTAAATATCTTGTTCTTGTTGAAAACGATAAGAGTTTTCAGATTTGTTATCCTCTTCAGGATACCCTAGAACGAAGCACTCAGACTGGAGAAGAACAGGAGTGCATTATCTCAACCAGCACTGACAGTATTGCATCTAGTGCAGGACTCTCTTATCCCGCTGAAGACGGGGGTATTATAAGTGTACCGGTACTACAACCCGTTAGTCCTGAAGTCCGGGAGGGGGAGGATTCTTCCTTTGATGCAGGTAACAACGACAGTGTAAAGCCTGCTACTGCTGACAACAGGGACTCCGAGGAATCTTCCAGTGATGCAGGTCACATGGTCTGTCCAGAGCCTGCTGGTGATGAAAACAAGAACTGTACGGAGTCTTCCATTGATACCAGTCCAATTGTCTGTGTTGTGCCTGCAGGTACTGAAAACAGGGACTCTGTGGAGTCTCACTCTAGTCCTAGAAAAGCAGACTGTGTGCAGCCTTCCACTACA
The DNA here is from genome assembly GCA_949317995.1 of Acholoe squamosa. Classification (NCBI taxonomy): domain Eukaryota; kingdom Metazoa; phylum Annelida; class Polychaeta; order Phyllodocida; family Polynoidae; genus Acholoe; species Acholoe squamosa. The sequence continues at coordinate 21,041,133 of OX439047.1, read as the reverse complement.
GATAGTCATGTAGCCTGTCTGCAGACTCCAGCAGATGCTGATCATCCAGACTGTGACCTGTTTTACCATGATACTGAGTTTGATCTGCAATCTGTAGAAGGTCAATCAGGTGTCAGTTCTCTGAAGAGTATGGAGAGCGTGGCAGTCTCAAAAAGTCAGAGTGAAGTACCCTCACCTTCTGGTGAAGCTTCAGGGATTTCCTCTCAGGACACATCTTACAACAACAGTTTCACACCAGTCAGACCTATTAGTTATGGTAAAGCAGCTGTTTTCCAGCGTTTTAACCTTGACCTCAGTCCCTCTTCACACTTTTTTAAAGACACAGTCCCCAGCGTCACTGCGTCAGAGGCTTCTTACAGTGCCAACCCCAGGAGAGCAAGGAGGAAGCGAGAGTCAGACATGAATACATCAGACATCATGAGTGAGCTTAACTCGCCTGTAGCACTATGCACTCGTTCAGGCATACGCCGCAGGCTTAGTTACACAAAATAGACTTCATGCTCAACAACATAGGATTTATGCTTAACTCCGGTCATGCTTGTTCTATATACCGGTACATGTTTCCTAATTTAAAAACATATCTGTGAGTTTATGTTTATGTTTTTAACCTATATTCTTAGCTATGATAAGCATACATAACAGCTGTCATATATAGAGAGCTGTGAGAACAAAAGAATAACAAAGTAAAGAGAGACATATATTTTAATCATATTTTATTAGCCGTGGATAAGTAAATACAAGGAAAGATCAGTGTGATTATGATAAATAGAATCTGAGAATTTAGGATAAGACTTCTGACTCTGTTAGACACTCAGGTATGAATAAACACCTGAATACTTTAGAATAAATATAACTGCTTAAGATATGTATAAGGATAATCCACACTTTAAAGAACATGATATTTTATGGAGAAACTAGTACTAAGAGCATCTTTAATAAAAAATGATACATAGAGGATGGTATGTAAACTGATTTATTTATTTGCCTATATGTTCACAGCAGCAGTGAGGGTATAATCTTTCTGCATCCCATTTGCTTTATTTTATTACAGTGACAGCCCTATTAGGATCTATTTTAAACATAGAAGGGAAAGTAGAGAAAACTATCAGTGACACGCTCTCAGGTAAAGCTGAGCTAAAATTCATTTGTAAACGCAGATTCCCCTTTTTCATTGTAGGCCATACAGTTCCATCTGACTCCTCCCTTATATCAGGTTCTAAGTCAAAAGCAAATAATGTGTATCCCTTGGCAAACTCACTACGTGTAATGTATAACCCTTCATCACGACCATCAGTGAAACGTTCCCGACCATAGAGAGCCATATAAGCCTCTATAAAAGATGACTTATGATGATTTGTATCAAACGTCATCTGGAGAGCTTTCTGAGGTACACTTTCACCGTCCACTGTCAGATTAAGGTACTTTATGTTGTAATGCTGGAAATTAAAAGGGTTTTTAGAATAGGACCCCACCGTTGCCTGATCTGAGACTAGGCCACAGATTAATCTGGAGGGGACATTCCCCAGGTACATATTATCAGCGTTAAAGCAGTAGTGACCTTTAGAGAGGGAGTATTTTTTAACATCTGTTTTGAGATAGGGGTACAAAGCTGCCCAATTTTTTTTATCCATCACCTTCTGCTGTATAACTAAAAGTTTAGGTGTAGGTGTTACCATACAGACTGACAGAGATGCATCGGTTATCTCAGTCTTGTAATCAGGAGTAGTAGCTGCTGACATTAAATGGAAAACAGGGGGAGTAGGCCAGAACCTTAATTTCAACTCCACACCATTCAATATGTACCTGTTTGTCCAGCACACATCTGAAAGAATTGGTCCCATCATTTCGAATGTTTGACTTTTTTCTGAGTACAGAGCACGCACTGTGAGCCCTGAGTTACCCACACCGCCTCGGGTGGCATCCATTGTACCTGTGTCCTTATGCCACAACTGTGCTTGGAGATGAGTGTTTTTTGATTGTGTGTCATACTTAAACAAAGTGTTGAAGTATGCCTTGTAAGGATAGTTGGAATTAGAAGTAGTGAGTAATTGCTTCTGAAGATATATATCTACTTGAGAAAACATGGAATGAAGAAAATTATTAACAGGACCAAAATCACCTATGGTTGTCCCTGCTGCAGCTGCAGGTAGATCGGTGTTATCTGATTTCCTGACACGTACTTTGACTGTTAGATATGTGCGTCCTAGATCTATATATCTATTACCTGAATTTGGTATTTCAAACTCCAATCCAACATCCTGATTAAGCTGATTAAGAGGCTTGTAATCAACATATCTAACCTGTTGTACACCAACATCGACTGTAGGCATAGTAAATAAATCCATGCTTTCACCTATTCCTACACTACTGTGCTCATCTACCTTTGCAACTTCATAGGCCATGATTATTTAGTTGTTATTTCACAGAGCCCTAACAAAAGACACACAATATTTTTTTAAAAAACCCTGGATGAATAACTAAATTGAATGAGTGTTTCTTTTTGTCAGAGCATCAACCATAAGTTCCTCCAGGGTCTGGGGGTCTGAATCACCTCCGCTGCTGCTGCTGGCTGCTCTAGAGGTGTAGTTGACTGAATCTAGCAGGCTGTCAGCTAGAGCTGAGTAGCGTATAACTGGTTTAAAAGAAGTAGATGCCGGACAGACTTTAGGACTTCTGAATTCAAAACCTTGAAGAAGGTCTATAGATTTGTCTGTAGGAGCTGGTTGTGGGGTGTGCAGATCCTCAGAAGGTGTAGATGGTGAAGCAGTAGACGGATCAGCTCCACGTCCAGGGGGGATTTCTGTTTTGTTTTTCTGATCAGGGGAAACGTCTATTCCTTCCTCTCCTAGAGGTGTAAAGTAACCTGTAGAATCTGCTTCCTGGAGATTTTCTTTGAAGTTAGAATCTGCTGGCCACTCTGGAACCCGTCCTAGGCATTCGTCAGGTGCTGTAGAGTGCTGATCCCTGTCATCTGACTCACCTGTAGGTGATGGAATACCCTTGTTGACGCTGGTTCTGCTAGAGAAGTCAGAGGAGTGTCCTTTATGCGACTTGTCATGCACCTTGTTTACATGTGGGGGGCAGTCTGTAGGGATGGTACGACCCAGGAGTCCACCTGAGATAGGAGACAGAGGAATCACTTTTTCAGCATAGATTTCCCTGTTCACCTCTAAATATGTCACTTCATCCACTGTATCCTCGTCTTCTGCAGAGAAGAACTCAAAATGGATTTTTGTCCTCTCACTATGGGGGGTGGGAAAAAAAGACTTATCGCGCTGACCCCCACCAAAACCAGTCTGTGTCCCCATGTTAGTCTTCTTAGAGGAAGAGTTATGTGCTCCAGGGTACTCCAAACCTGTAGATCCCAGAGACTCCATGTTTCCAGCAGCCTCATTAGGTGTATTCTCAACTCTGCTGCTGAAATTTCTAGGAGGTGGGGGAGGCGGGTATGTATCAAGGCATGATTTAGGTCTCATGTAGCCCTGGGAGTCATGCCAGATGGGATCACTGTTGCAACGTGTTAGGTTTCTCTCTCTGTTGCGACCCCTTAACATTCTCCTTAGACGCTCAGTAATGGACACCATAGCCCTGACTATGTGATAATATGAGAGAGACAGAGAGAGAGAGAGAGTCTAGCTAAATATGTCTGAATGTTTCTTTTTCTTATACGTCCGGGCTTTTTTCTTCTTAGAAGTGATCCCTGTGTTAGAGACTCCCTGTCTTTTAGTGCCTCCAGTCTTTTCAGCTCTAATTCTGTGCACTGGTGGGTACTCCGTCTTTAGGGTACTCACCTCTCCGGTCTCACGTGGTGCTGACTCACTATTCTTTTCATCTAACTCATGGGTGACTGCTTCGACCCTCTTTACCTCTGATTTAGCTTGTTTAGATGTGATCTCATTTTCACTCAGTACCGGGGGTTTAGAGACCTGTGGGGGTTCTACATGGTGTGATTTTTGAGGTCTTAAAACTATAATTCTACCCACTCTTTTTTTTTATCCATATCTCAATCGACCCTTTAAGTCTCTGCTTGAAGGGGAGGATCTAGTAATTATGTTCTCTAAATGACGTGTTAACATCTTGTTTCACTATCTGGAATGAAATGGAGAACACAGGTGACAATCCCTGCTGATGTCACTTTCTGGTTCTTGTTTTCATCCTTTAAGAAAACAGTAATATGGTCGAATTCAGCATATCTGACAGGATTATAGATAATATGCTCATACTCATAATTTTTTATCATAGTATATGGTCGGGGGGTGGTCGAGTCTGTGTTAACTGTAGGTGTCAAGGGTATAGTATTCATACACTTCACACAGATGTTCTGTATACCCTTATAACCCCCTGGCTCAGGTGTTGTAACTGGAGGAGCAGGGGTAGGGTTCAGAACAGTTGATAATGGGTTAAAAATCCTTAAAACAGGTAGTCCTGCTCCCCCTACACTCTGTAAGGTTACAATATCTGTGCATATGTAATATGACTTGTGTGCTTTAGTGTACACTTCCATGCAGCATTCAACTATGCCACAGGACCATTTTCCCCTCTCCAATGTGATACGCTCTGGAAGTTTGACAGTGAAAGACGCTCCATTGTTATCCGGGTGTAATAGAATGTCATCTTTTCGATTCAGAAACATGTAGAAACCTCTCATTTTATGTCCTTAGTATCCTTAGCTGAAACCCAATCGTTAAACTTAGCTGGATAGTTCTTGAAACTTACAAAATATTGCTTCACACCATTGACTGTTCTTTCTTTTAATATTTCATCTATTTCATAATGCTTATTTACATCTGGTGTAGCACCTTGAAGCTTAGACCCGTAGAAAGTCCCTTTCACCTCCTCACCCTTGAGATCTTTTAACAGGTATACCGGTAGTCCATCTCTGATTGTAGCTTTCACAATTTCAAATACCTCCTCTGTCCATTTTGGTTCATAATCTTTAGTGAAGGGTCCTTTTTTTACAGCAAGACGTACTTGATCACCGACTATAAACCTTCTGCTTTGAGTTCTTATTTTCTCTTTTTTATGGCTAGTTCTGATGTTTTTTTTAGTTACCCTGCTATACTGGTATTTGAATATTTCATCACTGTTTTCTTCTGTGACATTAATGGGTTCTGTACCTATACTTGAGTGAACCGTTCTATTGTAAGAATTTGTTATTTTTGGTAAAACATCTATCCATTTGTATGTTTTTTTACTAAATAAATATTTAGTTATACGGTTCTTTATAGTTCTTATGCAACGCTCAGCATATGAAGCCTTACCATCATTGTAAGCTACATAATGTTTAATATTGTGTTTTTTAAATAAGTCTTGAATCTTATTTGCTGTGAATTCTTTACCAGCATCTGTGCGCAAAATATTTGGTACTGCTTTTTGGAATACCTGAGAGAAACCTGCACTCACATCCTCAGCACTCTTGCTTTTTAGACTCTCTGTATATGTCTGACGAGAGAAAATATCTATACAGAGTAATACAAATTTATGACCTTCGTTGAACCGTGAGAGAGTATGCATGTCCATCAAATCAGCGTCCCACATGTAATTTATTTTGGGGGATATTATTTGGGAAAATGTACTAATCTTAGAAGGGGTAGAGAATCTCAAGTGTGTTTCTTGCTGATTAAGCCATGTTTTAAACTGTGTTTTTAGCTGTTTTTTTGTTTTGCCATCGTGTTGAAAAACTGTCTTGTTTACACCAATGAAACTCCCTGGTTTAGAGGGGTTGTAATAATTTCCTTTAGCTGATTCAATCTCCCAATCTTTCTTTTTCCGACCCCGCCCTTTTTTCTTAGCACGCCCCATTTTATTTTTTATTCTATATCTATAGAGTTATCCAGGTTCTTTTAACTTTTTTAACCTCAGGTTCTAAGAGAGCTGTGCTTATATCGTCATTTGCTCTTGCTGCTACCGGCAGTGGACCCGATACTATAACGTCAGAGATCTCATTTTTACTCTCACAGCTTTTCAAATATGAAATGAAATCATTTACACTGAAATCATCGTCTGTGACTGAGTTCAATAATTCTGTGTTTGTAGGCTCCAGAGTAGGTGATTCGGGAGTTGCTCCCGACTCTTTCTGAATGCTTAAATGATGATGATCTGAATGAGAGAGTTCTTCAGACTTCTTATATTCTGAGTAAGGTACAAGAACAAATTTCTCGGTGTGCTTCATTCTTTCAATAAAGCTTTCCCTGCTAGAAAAGCTACAACTTTCCCCACCTTGAGCAGTAGTCCTCTTTTGGTCCTCCAGGGGGAACCTTTTCGACACCCCAATCTGCAAAGATCTTTCTTGTACACTGACACAGTTTTCAACTCACTGGGAGTGAATTTTATGTTCCCTGCAAGTGTGTTTAATATAATCTCACAAATAGCCAGTACCTGATCTTCTGTAGCTATCTTTAAAAGAGCCTGTCTCTGTTTCTTGGAAGGAGGATTAGCAATAAATTCCAAAAACTGCCTATTCTTATCAATTCTACTAGAGCTCATAATAAGAGTTATCTGAATGACTCTACTGAGTCCGGAAAGAAAAGATAAGGGGAAAGAAAAACCTTACCTTACCCTAAAGGTGTGTAAACTATTGTGGGGCTATCTGGTGTGACGCATGTTCGTAACCTCATTCCGTCTCTACATTCCTGAGTAAGGTCTAAAAATAAATAGCCATATTTGACCCCTCCAGTTGCATCGTGATAAGCCTCTAACAAAGCATGGGGAGCCTGAGGGAAGACCTGACGTGCTAGATATGATATTTGACTGCTGTCCCTGGGATTTTTAAGTAAAACTAAATACTGTGTGTTAAGGCTCATAGTTCTATTATATCCTCCTTTATGAAATATGTGCTGTGTCAGGTATATAACGCTAATGCCAAGATGATGTGATTCCACAAGAAAAATCTCTAGCATTTCTTCTGATTTTTGAACACGAGTAATCATATCATCCAGAACAATCAATTTATGACTCCCAACACCTAACCCTTGTATGTCTTCTTTACTTGGCATACCTTTATGAAAAATAACATGAGGTAATCGGTCTTTAATTTCAAGATACATGGGTTGCTCCACAGTATAACAGTATAGAATAGAATGAGGAATATCAGCGTCAGCATACATATCTTTCAGGCTAAACAGTAATTTTTTGATGAAAGTGGTTTTACCCGACCGTGAAGGTCCTGAAACACACATTGTACAGGATCTTTTAAGAAGGAATTCATCTGCTGTTACTGTCTCACGTTCCATCAGGGATGACATATCACAGGAATTATTTCTTTTTGATCAGGATAACTTTTGAAAGATACAATACTCACAACTAGGCAAAAGAAGTCTCAGTCATGCGGTAAATATCATTATATATAATGTTCTGTGACTTGGGGTTCCTCTTCTTGCAATGTCTATACCCTAGAAAGAACGCAGCCAGAAAGATTCCTAAAAATACAAGCACAGTCACACATGTTACAGCTATGTCCCTAGGTGAGAGGTGAGTACTGTCTACTGTCGTGACGTCTGTAGTGTACGCCCCCCAGGTGCTGCTGTCATACCCACTGCTCACTAACCCTTCAGGGGATGTGAACCTTTCAGAGGGTGTGATATCCTTATCGATCAAAGGAGATGTTTGATGTGTAGCATAGTCAGAGATGGTGGTTTCTTCACAAGGCATGTTTAACGTTATGTTGACTGGTGAGCATTTACGGATGAGAAGTGCTCTCTCCTCTAGGCATACTAACTCCTGATTTCCAGTGACGTAAAGGCGTTTCAGAGAAATCCAGACTTCGACACTAAAAGAGGCCAGAGATCTAATCGATGTATTCTGTATGATTAATATCCTACACACTCTTGACTCAGTCTCAAACATAGGTAGGAATTCTATGTTGGGTCCATCACAGAGTACAACCTGACTGTTACCGGTGCAGAGACAGACCGCTGGAATTCCACAATTCCTAACGCTCACCTGAGAATTAACTATCACCATACACACCACAGAAAAGCTGAAGTGTAGTATCCTCATCATTGCGTTGAGTGTGTCAATGTATCTGAGCAGCCTCCCAACTTATTCAGAACTAAGCTATCACCCTAGGAATGTCTATATGTATAGGAGTGTTTCATGGTTATCAGCTATGGTACTACTTTATTAACACCTAGATAAAACAAGAGAAGATATGATAAATGTAGAGTGATTTTTCCAGTAATGAGAAGTGCTTTATTACTCTACTAGATATTCCTGGGGTTATTAATATGATAACATAAACTGCTGACCGCTGAATGAACCCTGACTGGTTACAATGTATAAGTACACCTTTTGATCATAATAGGATAATAGTCACTATGTATACTTGCTAAATCATGTGTGTGCACAATTGTGCTATGAAGCATATATCAAACATAGAGAGTATTATGAAATGATTAAAATATTCATATATGTATGCATGGGGTGGATGGGTGGATAGGTGGTGTGTAGGTGGTGAGGAGAGAAGCATGGCGAGGTCATCTAAGGACAGTTTTTCACGCTTTAGGTCCCGCATTAGCGCTTTAGCACTGAAAACTCCATAGACCAAAAGGTTGCAAGTACCTTAAAGCTACTCCCAATGGATTTCTAGTCCATCGCCTTAACCACTCGGCCACGACTGCCATGAACCAAAAGGGAGTCACAGACTGCTAATAGGGAGGTTTAGCAACCACTATGTAGGCAATGTAATGCAAACATGCAGCATACCTAGAGTATAGGTAGGTCTGCATCAAACCAGGTACGGATGATGTACGACGGGTTTGCTAAACCTCCCTAATAAGATAAATGTCAGTGACTTTTGAGGCACTGTAGTGAAACATTTATCACTGCAGTTATAGTGATTGCACACACACACAAGTAGGCAGTTGTGGCCGAGTGGTTAAGGCGTTGGACTCGAAATCCAATTGGTTATTCCAGCACAGGTTAGAACCCTGTCGACTGCGTGGTTTTGATGTCTTCTCACGTTAGCAATACGTGTAAAATAGACCAGCTACATCTTAGGGTTGGTGGCTCAATTGTCGGTCGTGCTTTAATTTCTTTTATATTAGATGTGGTATACATAATTTCCATCATAAAAACTCACGTCCCACATGACTCTTGTGGTAGAGCTAGAAAAAGTATGATAGAAGACTCTGTTACCATGACTACCACATGTCATATTTCTATTTAGATAGGGTCTAGATAGCTTAAATGTAGGCAAGAGTTCTTGCTTTAGAGTAGGTACAGGCAGTTGTGGCCGAGTGGTTAAGGCGTTGGACTTGAAATCCAAAGAAAAGCTGCCCTCCAAAGAAAAGCTGCCCTCATTTTAGTCAGTCATACAGAAATTTGCTCTTTTTCCATCAATTTGATAATCAACATATGAAATTCAAAACAATCTCAGCGCAGTCGGCAGGATTCGAACCTGCGCAGGCAGAGCCCAATGGATTTCTAGTCCATCGCCTTAACCACTTGGCCACGACTGCCATGAACCAAAAGGGAGTCACAGACTGCTAATAGGGAGGTTTAGCAACCACTATGTAGGCAATGTAACGCAAACATGCAGCATACCTAGAGTATAGGTAGGTCTGCATCAAACCAGGTACGGATGATGTACGACGGGTTTGCTAAACCTCCCTAATAAGGTAAATGTCAGTGACTTTCGAGGCACTGTTGTGAAACATTTATCACTGCAGTTATAGTGATTGCACACACACACACATAGGCAGTTGTGGCCGAGTGGTTAAGGCGTTGGACTCGAAATCCAATGGGTTATTCCAGCACAGGTTAGAACCCTGTCGACTGCGTGGTTTTGATGTCCTCTCACGTTAGCAATACGTGTAAAATAGACCAGCTACATCTTAGGGTTGGTGGCTCAATTGTCGGTCGTGCTTTAATTTCTTTTATATTAGATGTGGTATACATAATTGCCATCATAAAAACTCACGTCCCACATGACTCTTGTGGTAGAGCTAGAAAAAGTATGATAGAAGACTCTGTTACCATGACTACCACATGTCATATTTCTATTTAGATAGGGTCTAGATAGCCTAAATGTAGGCAAGAGTTCTTGTTTTAGAGTAGGTACAAGCAGTTGTGGCCGAGTGGTTAAGGCGTTGGACTTGAAATCCAATGGCTTCTACCCGAGCAGGTTCGAACCCTGCCGACTGCGGAATTGTGAACTTTGGATACAATGTGCTAGTTACATCATCCAGAGTACAAGCAACAGTGTTAATCCAAAGAAAAGCTGCCCTCATTTTAGTCAGTCATACAGAAATTTGCTTTTTCCATCAATCTGATAATCAACATATGAAATTCAAAACAATCTCAGCGTAGTCGGCAGGATTCGAACCTGCGCGGGCAGAGCCCAATGGATTTCTAGTCCATCGCCTTAACCACTCGGCCACGACTGCCATGAACCAAAAGGGAGTCACAGACTGCTAATAGGGAGGTTTAGCAACCACTATGTAGGCAATGTAACGCAAACATGCAGCATACCTAGAGTATAGGTAGGTCTGCATCAAACCAGGTACGGATGATGTACGACGGGTTTGCTAAACCTCCCTAATAAGGTAAATGTCAGTGACTGTCGAGGCACTGTAGTGAAACATTTATCACTGCAGTTATAGTGATTGCACACACACACAAGTAGGCAGTTGTGGCCGAGTGGTTAAGGCGTTGGACTCGAAATCCAATGGGTTATTCCAGCACAGGTTAGAACCCTGTCGACTGCGTGGTTTTGATGTCCTCTCACGTTAGCAATACGTGTAAAATAGACCAGCTACATCTTAGGGTTGGTGGCTCAATTGTCGGTCGTGCTTTAATTTCTTTTATATTAGATGTGGTATACATAATTGCCATCATAAAAACTCACGTCCCACATGACTCTTGTGGTAGAGCTAGAAAAAGTATGATAGAAGACTCTGTTACCATGACTACCACATGTCATATTTCTATTTAGATAGGGTCTAGATAGCTTAAATGTAGGCAAGAGTTCTTGCTTTAGAGTAGGTACAGGCAGTTGTGGCCGAGTGGTTAAGGCGTTGGACTTGAAATCCAAAGAAAAGCTGCCCTCCAAAGAAAAGCTGCCCTCATTTTAGTCAGTCATACAGAAATTTGCTCTTTTTCCATCAATTTGATAATCAACATATGAAATTCAAAACAATCTCAGCGCAGTCGGCAGGATTCGAACCTGCGCGGGCAGAGCCCAATGGATTTCTAGTCCATCGCCTTAACCACTTGGCCACGACTGCCATGAACCAAAAGGGAGTCACAGACTGCTAATAGGGAGGTTTAGCAACCACTATGTAGGCAATGTAACGCAAACATGCAGCATACCTAGAGTATAGGTAGGTCTGCATCAAACCAGGTACGGATGATGTACGACAGGTTTGCTAAACCTCCCTAATAAGGTAAATGTCAGTGACTTTCGAGGCACTGTTGTGAAACATTTATCACTGCAGTTATAGTAATTGCACACACACACACATAGGCAGTTGTGGCCGAGTGGTTAAGGCGTTGGACTCGAAATCCAATGGGTTATTCCAGCACAGGTTAGAACCCTGTCGACTGCGTGGTTTTGATGTCCTCTCATGTTAGCAATACGTGTAAAATAGACCAGCTACATCTTAGGGTTGGTGGCTCAATTGTCGGTCGTGCTTTAATTTCTTTTATATTAGATGTGGTATACATAATTGCCATCATAAAAACTCACGTCCCACATGACTCTTGTGGTAGAGCTAGAAAAAGTATGATAGAAGACTCTGTTACCATGACTACCACATGTCATATTTCTATTTAGATAGGGTCTAGATAGCTTAAATGTAGGCAAGAGTTCTTGCTTTAGAGTAGGTACAAGCAGTTGTGGCCGAGTGGTTAAGGCGTTGGACTTGAAATCCAATGGGTTCTACCCGCGTAGGTTCGAACCCTGCCAACTGCGGAATTGTGAACTTTGGATACAATGTGCTAGTTACATCATCCAGAGTACAAGCAACATTGTTAATCCAAAGAAAAGCTGCCCTCACTTTAGTCAGTCATACAGAAATTTGCTCTTTTTCCATCAATCTGATAATCAACATATGAAATTCAAAACAATCTCAGCGCAGTCGGCAAGATTCGAACCTGCGCGGGCAGAGCCCAATGGATTTCTAGTCCATCGCCTTAACCACTCGGCCACGAAGTTGGGGGGGTGGAGTTGTGTTTTGCTCCACTTGCTGTATTAACTTGAGTCGGATTAATCTTATGACTCAGATCTGGTATCGGCAGTGCCGGACCTACAACCGGATCATGTTTAGGAACATGTGGTGTAGGCGCACTACTTGTGGATCCTTGATTTGTGCCGACCTGTACGGTTGTACTGTTCGGAACACCCACTCCACTGGATGCGGAATGATCTGTTTTTTTATAAATACCGGAATCTACATTTTTATCCGTTCCATCAGTTACAAATGGATTGTATCTGGTGGGCGTTACATCTTGGACTGTATTTGCCAACATTGTAGATACCACATTTGGATCTATATTACCTATAGTCAGTTGTGCGGCTTCTACATATTTGTTTAAAGTCATTGCAGTATTTTGCAGGTCCTTAAGCTCATTAGTGAGTTTCTGTCTATCTTCTTCCAGTTGTTTATTATAAGCTATAATACCTGTCCCGATTGTCTCATTGTCTTCAGCTTGCTTATTACACTGAAGTTTCAATTTCTCTAATTCGCTTTGATACAGACTTATGTCAGATTCATAGTTGGCCTTATCAAGGCATAACTGATCATTCGTATCTATGTATGTTTGGATACGAGCGTGTCTATTGTCATATTCTTTATTAACTCTTCTTTTACCAGAGTATTTCAAAGCAAATATTTGGGTTTTAGTTTATAGCATAAACTCTCAAAAACCGTTGGAATTATGTGAATATTCAAATTAGAAGGGAAATGGTGACTGGTTAAGCTAGGCTAATCAGTTAGATAGAACAACACCCGAGTTACCTCTATCTAGTTTGATTAATGAGATATATCATCATAAATGTGGTGATATGATGAGAAAAGTTGATCTCATGAGTTAACTTCAAACTGCAATATCTCAGCATTCCCTGTATCAATTGCAATGATGTAAAGTGCATATTGTAGTAGATATTGTAGTGTTCTACCCCTCGATGTTATATCGAATCTTTCGATAAACAACGAAGAACAACTATTCAGGTTCCAGTTAAAACTTTATTGTCTAATAACACATAGGCATCAGCCGTTCTCGATCACAGTTACAGGTGGCAGAGTTTGAACTCTATTGCAGGTTCGACACTAGGCCTTCTAGTGCCTAGAGTTAATATTCCACATGAACCCCCTCTGTGCAGGAGCACAGAGGAGTATTAGAATATGGTAGCCGGGCCGCCGCCGACCATTGCTCACAATGGTCAGTCGGGGCTGGACTGACCCTGAGGAAGGCCGTACAACGGCCTTATATACACCGGAGTCGAGGGCCACGTGACCAAGTGGTGACGTGGCGCTGGACTCCAGCGCCCCCAGGCGTCGGGTAATAGAGGTGCTCTCGACGTCGCCCACGAGGACCACGAAGGTACCTCGAAGATGACGCGGGACCACCACACCACCCCCCACTAGACTGAAACGAGGTCTCTGAAAATTCAGAGATCCCGGATCAGTCTAAACAATTAGATAATAATATGAACTACTGGATCCGTCGACACAGTCGACAGAAACAGTAGAGGAATATATAGAAATATAGTTTCTACTGTACTGTAGAAAAAAATTATTATCACAGTTAAATTATAAGGCGTTGCTCCATCCAACGTAGGAGACCAGTGTCGAAACACTGCTTCACGACCTGCTCCTGGTCGATCCGAGGGAGGCACGACCGGGTATGGCAACCGGGGTCGTGTCGTTTCCTCCCTGTCTCGTTGAGAAGCTCCTTCCAGCGTAGGAAGCCCATCGATAGCGTACCATACTACTATGATGGTCCTTCGACCGTGAGGCCGAGGATGTGTGGCACCACCGGGCCCTAAGACCAAGGTGGCGTCGGATCCACACAGCTTCGCAGGGAGGTCCGGGGACAGGAAAGGTACCCCCACTCGTGGAGGGTACACCGTCGTCCGGGAACGAGTTCCCGGGGGTTCCGTGCTGACATCGAGACCCTGTTCGATGTCAGCGATCCAGACTGACGAGGAGGAGCAGTAGTTTCATACTACTGATCCTCCGAGATGGACCCTGTAGCGGCGTCGATTTCGGCCTGCTCTCCGTCAGTGCGCTCCTCTCCATGTGGAGCGCTGGCGGCTAGCTGGCCCGAAAACGTCGGCGACTCCGGCAATGGGGCCTCGCGGTCCATTGTCGTACTCCAAGCCTCGTTAGAGGTCTCGGGTGCATCCCGGGAGTCCCCCTCAGCATCTGAGTGGAGAACGGCCGAGTCTGCTGAGTCGCTTCCGTCGTCGTCGTCGCTCTCCTGACCTTCACGGTCGTCCTTGTCTCCCTGGTCAGGGGGAGGCTTTGGAGAATGATCGACGACATCGACGTCCCCGTCTATATCCATCGACTGTTCCACCTCGGCAGGTTCTACTGCTTGGGCGGAAGCCGACAGGTCCGGACAGACGGCTACGTTCGCCGGGGCCAGGGGAGTGATGCCCTGAAGATCCGGATGGATCCTCGGTGACACCATTCTCTGGACCGGTGGCGGCGTAGGCTCGGTGGTTCCCGAGAGGGTTATCAAGGGAACCGAGGAGGAAGACGGGGCTGCTGGCGGGTAGACGGAGGCACCGAGAGACCTACCCGGGGTGTCAGGCTTGTCCTGCACCACCTGCTCTCGGCCCAACATCGTCATAGCCGAGCTCAGACTGTCAATCTTTGGAGACAATTCTCTCAAAGGATTCGTCTGAGCCGCCAGCGTCCTGACGTCAGGAATCTCTCCACCCTCGACGAGGTACCTCTGCGCTTCGCGAGAGGGCTCGGTTCGAACGGGCTTCAGGGTCCGGACGCCATGGTGTTTGTCCCTCATCCATTCCGAGAGTTGGACCCCGAAGACTCTAAAGAATTCGCGGTCGATTTCCTCCCAGCCTTCTATGATACTGTCCCTCTTGGTAATATCATATTGGGCCTGTGCCTCAAAGTTATTGAGACGCGTTCGGACGTCGGTCAGACGAGAGTCCATCTCCATCTGAACGGTCTGGCGCGCCTCATTCCTAAGAGCCGGAAGGAGCTCGTTACGGATGGCCATGTTTGTTCTATCAAACAGGCCGAACAAGTAGGCACTCGCTTCCTCACGGAATGCCTCACCGAACTTGTCGATAGCGGGGCTGCCTGTCATCTGTAGAAGTCCCTTACAACGTTCCACGAACGTCTTCGGGACCCCACATTCGACGCCATCGCCGTATGCAGGCTGTGCCAATTCCCAACGCAAGGTTGCTGTCGGGGTGTCGGCGCCTGTCACGACGTTGGAGAAGCTAGCTCCTGCTGCCGAGGTCAATGTCGCGCCTCCTACGTGGACACGCGGCGTGGCAGCTGGGGTGCTGCCCTCTGCCGCTGTAGGGGGCTTGACAGGAGACGAGTTGGTGGTCACCTTGGGTTGTCGATCACGACCACTCCGGGTTTCCACCGTCTTGCCTCCAGTTTTAGCACCACTGGTGCTTGGTTTGGCTGAACCGGTCGAAGCAGTCTTCGACTTTTTAGGAGCCGGGGCCGGGGCGGCTTTCGATGCCTTTTCGGGCTTCGAGGGAGCAGCCTGCGGCTTAGGCTTCTTAGGTTCAGTCGAACCGGCAGACTTTCCAGCTTCTGTAGAGTGGGGCCTCTTGTTCCCACTCGTAGAGGCTGTAGGTCCTGGGTCCCGAGGACGACTGGCCTCCCGCTTCTTCCGTTGCTCTACCCTGAACTCGGGGTAGGCACCGTAGAAAGCGGGCATCAGCTCCGGTCTGATATACAGGCGCTTCGTAGACGGGGGTGCGGGGGCCATCCGCATCCAGTGTCTAGTCGGCGCGCCTGTCTTCTCATTCCGTTCGCACTTTCCAACCAGTGTCTCCACTAGCTGGATAGCGCCCTCGGCGTTGTACTTATGGGGCTGCTTGTACGACTTGAGATGACGCGCCATCAAGCCCCTTCGTGAGGTCACGAAAGGAGGAGAGGTCGGGTCATCAGGGTCCTGATAACATGGAATGGTCTTTTCCACCTTAACACAACCGAACTGCGGACGGATGGCTCGATGCTCTTCAACCAAGTGTCGAGCATACCTGCCGTCAGTCGCGTATACGCGAGGGGGAAACCCCTTACGTGTGCAGTTCTCGAAAGCACACTGCTGCCCTGGATTGAAGATGCGCCATGCGAACCCAATCCGCTGTCGCTCGGGCAGCGACACCCCCGACGAGTCTGAGGCATTCGTAACATTCTCGATCATCGAGACATACCAGTCAATGGCATGACTGTCGTCCGAATACCATTCCTCGTCGTCACTACCGTCCTTTCCGACGAGACTTGGGAGTACCACTTGACCATTCTTGCGGTAGTCCTGAAGCTTTGTCAGTGGCCTGTCATCGACGTACTCAGCACGTCGTTTGGCAGTGATCGCTGACAGTTGCTTCCACTCGTCGACAGCCCTGGCCGTGTCTGGGGGTGAGGATACGGTGCTCTCCACGGCACCGGCATCGACCTCCGACGGCTCGGTTCCAGGTTCCGGTGGAGCAGTAGACTCGCTACTCCTCTCCCGGGCTGGAGCCTTCTTGGCTGCGGACTCTTTCTTGCTACTTTCCTTCTTGGGCACCCTAGGGATCTTGAAATCCTTCAAGGTACCCTTGGATGCCTTCGATTCAGTCGGCTTCTTGCCTTTAGAACCTGAAGGGGTAGCACTTTTCGATGGAGCAGGCGTCGACGGCTCGTCGACCTCCATCTCATCGGGAGAAGAGTCTCTCGAGGCGGCAGCAGCTGCGACCTTCAAGTCGCGCTTCTGCTGCTTAGCTGCCTCCTTCGCCTTCCGGCGGAGCTCCTTCTCCCGCTCCTGGGACTCAGCCAAGGCTTTCTGTGCATCCTCGATCTGCTTCAGAAGGGCTGCACTTTTAGCCGAGGTAGACTCGAGCTCTTGCTCGGGTCTGGTCCTCTTGGACTTCTTCTTCTTCTTCTTCTTCTGCGACTTGTGGCTCGCCGAAGAGCTGTACCCTGACTGCTCATCGGACGAGGACCCCATGGTTCTTCCTGAACTGCCGGGTTCCACCAGGGAGAGAAGACTCCGGGTCTCGAACCGTTCTCAGACGGGACGAGACGTCGAAGAGGATCTTCGAGGTTTATCGATCCGCACTCTGGCGGGTCGAAGCCTCGAAGGTGTCTTCGATGTACCTCGAACCGCACTCAGGCGGCTCGAGGGACCGAAGACTGGAGTCTCGAGTGAACACGAACCTGCGCTCACACAGGTCGTGTCCCTCGACACTAGGCAGGGGAGACCTCCTACACTCAGGTAGGAAGTCCCCAGACGGGGCGTACCAGCTGGAATAAGCTAGGCTTAGTCCAGCTTATCTGCGTCCGACTCTCACGAGAAGGGCGCAGATGTGACCTCCATGGTGGGCGACGCGGCCTTTTATCCCTGTGGCGCACGTCTCTGATTGGAGGAAGGGACTACGTGACCGAGGAGGGCGAACCCTATTGGTCCACCGCGCATCACGCCATGACCAAATAAGGTATTGCTCAAAAAATAGAACGACTCACTCTCCCCTCACCGTCACGCTCTGCTTCTCCAGTCGCAATGTTTGCATATGCCGTTATTTCCTATGCGGTCTATGGGTTCCAACACTATTAACATGGATTAATCTGGGCACCCCCTCCTTCATCAGACTACCGGGATTAAAAAAAATGGTTCCAATATGGATCTACCCTTCGGGCAGTATCCACCAGCCTATGCTGGGAACCCGTCCTCACAGTCAATAAAATCAGAGGCTCCAAATTTCCATGTTTCCAGTATCAGTTTGTCTCAAACTAAGAGGCAATCGTACGACTTCTCGTTGTGTAATTTTTTATTCACCGTCGGCTTCACGTCCACAGACAGATTTACTCAAGAACGGCACCCGTTATTTTAAAGTCTCATTAAAAACACAGGTTAGTAAAGCTGCTGCTTGGTATTGTGCAAAACATCGATTACTGAGTAGGGTTTAATCTAGAGCTTTTCCTGATTTTAACCTTTACTACAGGAACGAGTGTTGAGCCTCGGGGCGGGTTACTATCACCCCCTCCTAGCCCGCCGTCCTTTGATGTGGCCGGGCCGACCGGGCTATTAACCCGTTTCCGTCGGCGTCTGCCTCCCATCACTTGTGACGGTGTGGATGCAGGAGCCAGAGTGTTTGCTCTGGGTTTCCTTTTATCCTCGACACTCGCTGACCGTTCCTTTGATGAGCCTTGGCGCTTAAGCCTCGCTCGAGTCATAGGTCCGGACTGGAGTGACTGATCTTTCACTTCAATCGAAACGTTTCGATGTGAAGTTTGTTCAGTCGTTCGCACCTTCGAGGGGGGGTCGGGCTTCCGACATCCCTTCAAAGGCTGTTTAGATGTTTTCGACTTATCTCGACGGGCCGGTCGACCACGGCGCCGCTTTGATGGTTTACTGGCATCCAACACCTCCACCTCGCTCAGTTTTCGAGCTTTTTGCTGTCGTTTTCGATGACCCTGCTTAGTTTGTTCTTTAGACTGGACTTCCGGCCGCGACCTTTCGACCTCTATTTCGACCTGTCCAGAAACAGACTTAGCCCTTTTCGTAGCCCTACGAGAAGGTGAATCATCATCAAGTTGTGGTTGCAACAACTCGACAGTTTGTGATAGTTCTACGCCCAACCACCGGCGCACTCTATCAACATTGCTCTTTTGCAACCGTCCGCGGGATGATCGAAGTAATAATGTCGACTCAGAGAGGACAGAATCTACAACGAACGGCCCATCCCAGTTGGGGGCAAGCTTCATAGCTGCCTGGGGGGTGTGGTACCTCACCACCTGTTCACCAACTGAGTATCTTCTCTGCTTTAGCCCATAGTCATACCCGACCTTCTGGCGTTCCGCAGATTTACCTAAGTTTTCCCTTACCATGCTATAACTCTCCCTCAATCGGTCACGAAGTTGTTCCATGAAGGTGACGGAACAAGGGACTTCGAGTGGGTTCTCGATTGAGCCGAAAATCACATCCGCTGGCATGAGAATTTCTTCCCCGAATACCATCATATTTGGACTGCATCCAGTAGAACTGTGCTCAGAGCTGTTATATGCGGACACCACATATTTAGCCTGTTCATCCCAGTCGTCCATATGTTTGTCTACCAACATAGTCAGACTCTGAATCAACGTTCTATTGAACCTTTCCACCTGACCATCACTCTGTGGTCTGTATGGATTGGTTCTCTGTTTTACAATCGTTAAATATTCACACATCTCAGAGAAGAGTCGAGATTCGAATTCTCGACCTTGGTCGGAATGCAGAAGCAACGGGACTCCAAAGGTCAAAACCCATTCGTCCACGAAGGCCTCTGCACAGGTCTCTGCCGTGTGATTTGGTAGGGGAATAGCGCGTACATACTTGGTGAAGTAATCTTGGATTACTAACATGCAAGTATTCTTGTTTGGCGTGGGTGCAAATCCCGAGATGATATCCATAGCTATCCTCCCGAATCTCACCCCGAACAACTCTTGGTGCAGAGGAGACTTACCCATGCCCTCGCCGGGCTTTACCAGGCAACAGGTAGGACAGTGTCGAACCCAACGACCTATGTCCTTTCCCATCCCGGGCCAGTAATATCTCCTTTTCACCTTTTCGAGCGTTCGTTTACGACCAAAATGTGCCGCTGTTCGGTGTCCGTGGCAAAAGGAGAGTACCTCACCCCTCAGTTGGCGTGGTACAACTACTTGAATCGTGCGCCTAGCTCGACCCGCCTCGACTTTCCAGCGACACAACAAGCCTTCACGGAAGGTTAGTAGAGGCCATTGCCCTACTAATTTCCGTACCTCAGCGCTCTCGATCGATACATCAGGCCTAGTGGGTTTAGCCCCCTTAACTAGCCATTCAGCATCTCGTTTGATGTCAGCGTCCGCTTTCTGAGCATCAATGAGTTCATCGAGAGACCAAAATGCAACACCCACCCGGCTGTCTACTAAACCACTTACAGCTGCCAAAACAGCATTATGACTGCCGCAGTCTGTGCAATCCGACCTCTGGCATAGCCGCACAGGGATACGACTAAGGCCATCGGCGTTTAGATGCTTGGCCCCACTTCGATGTTCGATCTTAGAGTTTTCGAGACCGAACTCCGAAAGGTGGGCCAGCCACCTACCCATCATTCCCTCAGCCTCTTTGAAATTTAGGAGCCATTTCAAAGACGAATGATCAGTGCGGATAGTGAAGTTACCACCATAAAGGTAGTGTCTAAACTTCCTGGTGTACACGACAACTGCCAACAGTTCCCTTTTGGTAGTGCAGTAGTTTCGTTGTGTTTTACTTAGAGTGTTGCTGGCAAATGAGATCGGGACCTCCATTCCATCCTGCACCTGGGATAGAACAGCCCCGATCGCTGTGTTGCTAGCATCAGTGTCCAAGATAAAACGACCGTCGGGTGTGGGGAATCGAAGAACAGGTGTCTCCCTGAAACTTCGTTTTAACTCGACAAAAGCATGTTCGGCTTTCTCCGTCCACGCGAATGCCTCGTAACGACCTCTACTACCTTTAGGTTTTTGGATCACTAAGTCCTGCAAAGGACTGACGAGTTCTGCAAACCCCGGGATGAACTCTCGGTAGTAGGAACAAAAACCAATGAAGGATCGGATTTCCTTCACTGTAGTGGGCCTAGCCCAAGTCATTACATCGCTAATTTTCCCCGGGTTGGCTTCTATACCCTGTTCAGACACGATTCGGCCCAGGTACTCGACTGAAGTCCTAAAGAGTTGACATTTTTTAGGTTTCAACTTCAGTCCCCACGCCCGAATCCTGTTGAAGACTTCTGCCAGATTCGCCATTGCTTCATCCGTCGTTTTGCCGAAGACGATGATATCATCGAGGTAAACCAGGCAACTTTTACCTAGCAAACCTCTCAACATCTCCTCCATCATTCGCTCGAATGTGGCGGGGGCGTTACACAAACCAAACGCCATACGATCGAACTCGTAGAGCCCCCTCTGGTAGGAAAAAGCGGTTTTCTCGACGTCGTTGGGATTCATCCCGATCTGCCAATATCCAGATTGGAGATCGAGACAACTAAACCACTTGTTTCCTCCTAGGGCATCTAAGGATTCGTCGATGCGCGGGAGGGGGTAAGCATTTTTCTTAGTCACTCCATTCAGACATCGATAATCGACGCAGAATCTCATGGTCCCATCCTTCTTCGTCACCATCTGGACGGGACTGGACCAGGGACTAGTACTTGGCTTAACCACCCCCGTATCCAACATCTCCTTAAGTTGTTCATCCGCCGCAGCCTTCTTGCTGAGCGGAATCCTTCTATAAGGGACTCGGATAGGTTGTGCGTCACCCGTGTCGATGTTATGCAGACATCGATCGGTGCGCCCTAACGGCTCATCTGGGGATTTAAAGACATCCACATGCTTACGTAGTAAGGCGGACAGCTTCAGTCTTTCCTCTGGCTGGGTCAGGTGGGTGTCGCCATACATGTCTAACAGCCAGGTAGGGAGCTCCCCCGTGTGGGTGCTCGCGATTTCTGCCGTTTCGATGTCTGCAGCTTCTTGCTCGAGACGCATCATCACGGATCCTACCTCCGGTGACGAGAGTTCACCGTTTCTGTCAGCATACTGTATAGTACCGACCACCTGGCCTTTCTCCAGGACAATGTCTCGATTCAGTGGATTACAGACGGGAAACACTGTTCGACGAACATTGCTGACAAGGGCAGCCTCACCAACCAACCCAAAACATCTCAGAGTGTTCAGGTCGGGTTCGACTATGCCCTGTCGGTCTCTTTCCAGACCTTCGGATTTTACCAAGACATCACACCGATGTCTAGCAGGTATCCTAGTGGTCTGTGCTACTGAGGCTATCGATGACACTCTCTTCAGTTTACACTGATGGTGCTCTTCTACCGGCTCGGTCATGACCAATTGACCCGTTCTTGGGTTCAGGATCATACCGTATAATGCCGCGAAGTCGAGCCCCAGAATGCCATCGTCAGCCACATCGGCCACTATTGGGCTAAACACATAGTGGGTCGATGCGACCTTAAGAGGTAGAACCAATCGACCATAGGTCCGCATTTCGGCTCCAGACGCAGTGCACGCCGTTATTCCCTCGTAGAGATTATCTGACGGCACCACTAACGTTTTCGCGAGTTCTCGAGAGACAATGGTGTGGCTGGCACCAGTATCTATCAGGAAGTCCAGAGAACGCCCTCGAATCTCTGCAGACAGGTACCATCGTTTCCCCGACAAGGGGGCGGTTCCTGCTAGCATTCTTAACCCTACGTCAGTACTCAGATCGATCCCCCTCCTCTTCAGAAAAGAGAGACAGGGATCATCTGAGGGAAGCTCTGTTGCGCAGACTCTGGCCAGCTGCCGCATCAGGGCTTCTCTCCCGGCGTCGACTTTCACTTTCGATCCAGTCGAACCCTCGACCTCGGAGTTCGGGCTGCCAGCGCCCTGTTCCTTGGCCACTGAGGCTTTTTCTACACCGACATCTTCGGAACCCGACCGGTGATCAACCGGTGCCACTGTGGTAAAGGGCTGGGACGGCCCTACCGGGACCTTACCTAGTTCCCTCGAATCTACTGTCGTCTGATCAGGAGTGCCAGAGGTGCTGATACCTTGGCTTTTCGATGGTCGGGCAGCTCGATTGCCACGTCGAGCCGCCCGCCTCAGTTTTCCGTCGCGTCAGGTGGTAGTCCTTTAATCGGCTCGGGGCAAGTTCGTGCGAAATGCCCCTGCTTCTTGCAGTTCCAACACTTGGCGTCGGACGGAGGGGTACTCGGCTTCTCCGAGCTAGTACCAGGGACATCCCCCCCCTCGATAACCCTGAGTAAATTCTTCAATTGACTCAGCGAGAAGGTCTGCTCCTGTACCTTGGGTTTGGAGGCCTTGTTTGGTGTTTTCGATTTACCCGCGGATTTCTGACCTTTCTTAGTCTTACTCCCCGCCCCGGGCTTCGAGTATGAGGAGACTTCACCCTGTCCTTCCTCAACCAAAGCGGCGTCGGCCAACGCCGACAATGCATTTGTCGAGGTAGGATTCACCAACTTCGGCAGGAGTTGTCGTTTCCGCAACAACTCGTCTGCCAAGTCCATGAGATCCTTTAGGGACATGTAAGTACGCCACTCCCGAAGAACGTCTTGTTGTAAATCAACGTCATACAATCCTCCTATGAACAACTGGTTGACTTTGGTTATGAGCCATTCAACCGAGAAGTCCACACCTGGATAGGCATCGCCGGCAAGACGTCTCAAAGCAAAGCCATAGGCCCTAATGCTTTCGTTCTTGCCTTGGCGTCTCTTCTCCATTGTAACAATGGGGTCTTGAAGGCTAGAAGTCATGGCTTCCGTTACCATGTCGACCAGTCCTTCCAAAGTCCCATCTCCATGCTCCTCCCATAGCCACACAGTATCAGCTGCAGGGCCATTCTGGAGTAACATGAGGAGTTGAGCTAATGCCATACTCGAGGTCCATACATTTACTCGACGGACGTGATTGAATCCGTGGTACCAACGGAGCCAATCGTCCTTCCAAGTAAATGGAGGGCACTCGACTGACCTAGTTCGGGCTGGTTCATGCCCGATCGAGGTATTTTCAAACATTCTGCTTGATCTCCTGACCTGATCAAGGGCGAATGTTGTGCCTCTTCTAGGTATTTGATGGTCCATCCCCATGTTTCTCATAGTCGTGTCTGCACGACTGTGATTCATCCCCCAGGGGTTACCAGACTCGGCGTCACTCAGGCGTGAAGCTTCGAACCTGATATCCCTATATTTGGGCGGATCAACATGTTGTTGGGTCGTGATAGGGGTCGAGAACTGCCCGATCACTTCACTTAGACCATCGGTGCGCGGCATTGAAGGAACTGGTTGGGTCCGGCGCGATCTCGAATCCACTTTCGAGATGTCGTCGATTGCTCCCACCATTCTATCTATCTCCGCTTGCTGTTTTGAACGTTCCGCCTGTCTTAATTCCGATACTAGGAATTCCAGGCGGGCATGTTCGGGTTTCGAGAGATCTCGTTGCTCGCTGATGGCAAAGAGTTGCTTGGCCTCCTTCATGGCATGGTCAAGCCACTCTCTGTAGTCAGGGTTTTCGACTAGATCCCCTTGAGTAGCAACTCTAGTAGTGCTGCATTCACTACTTTGTTGCTTATCTCGAAGTCTAGCGGTACGCAATTTCGATTCCGTCTGCTCCTTCAGATGTTCTTCGAGTGCGAGTTCATTACGAACTTCTTTATTCACCCTGGCTTCATCAGCCTTTCTGCGAGACAATATCTCTCGTCGGAGCTCATCGATTTCACCACGTATGGCTCCCAAAGTGTCCGAATCCTTCTGATCTTTCAGTGACTGGGCTACTAGGAATTCAGACTTCAAGGAATCAAGCTCGGCCTCATGCCTCGCTTTTTGTTCCATTAAGACCTGATATTCCGCCATTTTGTTTGTGTGTTCGATTCGTTCCTCACAGCGACGACGCATTTCTGCCTCGTCCCTGGCTCGAGCATCCTCGTCAGCTTGCATCTGACAGAGTAACGACTCCCGTTCCTGACGTAGCTCTTTCACCTGCTTTTCATAAGCCGTTAGGTGCTCAGCTACCTCTTCAGTATGCTCGGCTGATTGTTGGTTCAACTTATGCCACAACTCTTGCAGTTGTTCCTCCAACATAGTCTTTTCTACCTCTTGTAGTTTCAACTTATGTTTAAGGGACGTCTGCTCGTGCTGGGCATCCCGAAAATCGTTTCGAGCTCTCTCGACACATTCTCGGCGGCTTGTAGCAAGGCGATCGATCTTTGCTTTTAGCGATTGACAATCCATTGCTGTCAACCGACTACGCTCGATCTCTGACTTCGTTGCAAGCAAGGACTCCTTTTCGCTAGAGAGCTGCTTGACCTTCTCTTGAAGATCACTAAGCTCTCTATTTGCGATCTGAGTCTTGTTCGAAGCCTCCAACGCCTGCTGCCTAAGCTGTTCCAACTTCAGCTCTATTTCTGTACTCTTCTCCTGAGCTTTCATGGTGTTACTCGCGAGAGCATCCAACTGTTGGCGACCCTGGCGCAGTTGGCGTTGCTGCTCTTGTAGCAACTCCTCGTTGAGTCCCCTGCCACTGTCAATACTTCCTTGTATCGACACGGGCGAGGGACCCTCGAAGGACCAACTGCCAAGGCCCATTGGAGTTCCCACGGGCGAGGCTGATTTTTCTACATAGGACAAACTCTGTGTCCTCAAGAAGTTCTCAGCCGCCGGAGAGAGTTGAGTCGATACTCGCCAATTGAGTAGCCGGCTCCTTTGATACAGGCCCAACGGGTCAGACGATGGACCTAATATCAGCGAGTGGTTCAAACCACCACCAATTAGTGGATCATTCCTATCCACTAAAGGGCCTGCAGTCACTTGATGTTGATGATTGGGGTCATCATCTTCATCCAAGTGACCCTGCATGTCGAACTTAAGCTCGCAGTACCTATGCGGACTAAAGTTAACAACTGGTCACGGCACCAGTGTAGTGTTCTACCCCTCGATGTTATATCGAATCTTTCGATAAACAACGAAGAACAACTATTCAGGTTCCAGTTAAAACTTTATTGTCTAATAACACATAGGCATCAGCCGTTCTCGATCACAGTTACAGGTGGCAGAGTTTGAACTCTATTGCAGGTTCGACACTAGGCCTTCTAGTGCCTAGAGTTAATATTCCACATGAACCCCCTCTGTGCAGGAGCACAGAGGAGTATTAGAATATGGTAGCCGGGCCGCCGCCGACCATTGCTCACAATGGTCAGTCGGGGCTGGACTGACCCTGAGGAAGGCCGTACAACGGCCTTATATACACCGGAGTCGAGGGCCACGTGACCAAGTGGTGACGTGGCGCTGGACTCCAGCGCCCCCAGGCGTCGGGTAATAGAGGTGCTCTCGACGTCGCCCACGAGGACCACGAAGGTACCTCGAAGATGACGCGGGACCACCACAATATTTTGTTTTGTTCAAATTTTGGCAGATAATGAACTTTGAAAGACATTCTTTTTCGGTTACCATGGCAACGAAAACCATGCAAAATCAGCATTTTTTCATACCTGTTGCCATGGTTACCAGCCAAAATGGCCAATAGTGCATTAAAATACACAAATATTTTCCATGCCATTTTGTTGAGCATGAAAAAATGTACAAAGTCAATTTTCACAAAAAAATTAATACTATTTGACATTTTTCATGATTTTTAGCCTAAATATTGATTAAATCTATAGAAAACTTTTAGGGTAATTTTAGATTTTGTCAAGTTTGTAAAACTGCCATGCTAAAAGTATAAGAGATAGAGACTAACTCTTTGGACTCTGTGGGGAACCCAACTCAAGGTAGGTCTAACAAAAAAATCAAAGAGTTTCAATGGATTTTATGCAAGTTACAGTGTATTCAATATGGGCCAAAACTACGCATTAATGCGTAGTTGGTAAAGGAAGAGTTAAATGACTTTCTCATCTCCTGAAGTTTTATTTCTTCATTTTCTAATTCTTTCATGTATTCATTCTTTCTGGTTTCGAATTTACTTCGCATACCAATTAGGTCCTCTTCCAGAAGCAGTTTCTCATTGATCACTTCATCTTTTGCTTTGACCAAGGTATTTAACTTCTCGTTCAAAGTTACATAGGTTTCGTTTAACAACAGGACATGCGGTTGTTTAAGTTCTTCACCTTCCGGTACTGCATATGTCACATCGCCATCTATGGCGCTGTAGTCTAGAATAGGTAGTCCGGGTCTGGGTATACTGTATGGTAATTTTCCAAACGTTACCCTTACACAAGTGAAGTCACTGTTCAAGATGTTCATGAGGTCAAAAGTTTCTTTCACAATGTCAAATTTGAAAACTGCACTGTCAATATTCACATGAAGTGAAATAGTTGCTGAATATTGCAGTAATAATATATGAAACTCAGTGGAAGTCACTTTGTATTATGACTGTACTCAACTATTTTTGTATGACGACTTATATTTGTCTTGGAGCTAAGACATTATTACAGGACATACAAGAGATTCAGTCCTTGCTGGTGTAATTTTTTCATAATTTTTACATTTTTGTCTCTATTTAAATAAATTTGTTGAGTTTTGCAAACTGTTGTAACGTTCCTTCTTTAGAATAGGCCTTATCGACATAGGGCGGGAAAATGCTATTATACAAAAAAATTACTATATGGGTCAGGTCGCCAGAAAGCAGTAGATTTTGTGTTTTTGGGTCATTTTGGACTTTTATGGCTCTGAAGAAAGATGTTGTGAACCAATATTGTCTTACATAGACTCATTTGATAGAGAACACTTAAAGCTGTCAGAAAAATGTAAATTTGTGGTCATCCATCAAAAACTTTAGGACTTACAGCCTGCCAAAGTGAAAAAACGGCCAAATTTGTTCTTTTTTATACTTTTTGTATTTTTCACAAGTGTCCTGTATTGAATAAAGAACACTTTAGAGTATCCCAAAGTTATTTTTTTGTATTCTATATGATCATAGGTATCATTTCCATGAGGTTTGGACATGTTACTAAGTGAGAACTTTTCATGATGTGTCTTTCAAAATGGAAATCTGTAATTTGTAACGTCCGGTACCTAAATCTAAATCGGTTATAAAACATGGAAAAAATGAAGCTTCAAAATCCTTTTTATTACCCATATGAAGGGCCCTATCATCCCCTACTTTGGTGAAGAAATTGTGTGTCTACCAGCATTTGTCTCCATATGAGAGCAGCTTATGTGAAATAATTCTGATAAAAGTACCGGACTTTACGTAACGTCCGGTACTTTTATCATCATTTAGGAGGCAGTCTACTGTGCATGCATAACTCAAATTTTGTTCCATTCTGTAATTGAAGTCAATAATAGACATATTGGCCTTGTTATTTCATGTGTTTGTTATGCATAATGGGACATTCTTATATTACTGAGAGCAACTTCAATTACCTCCATATTTCATTATTTTGGTACCGGACGTTACATGACACAAAACAAGCAATAAAAATGGAACCGGATGGCCTAGATCGGTATTTTTTGGTCTTCTGAGCTGAGGAGATGTACCTTGACAATTTTGTTAAGGTTATATAAAGTAATTAGAAAATTAGTTTTTCAGGGCCTTCAAGGGCAAAATCTTACACTTTCTGACGACCTGACCCATATGCTCCCTTCCGTGCGTTAATTTGGTCAAGCTGAAAAGAGTCCTGACCTATATAGCCCTTACAAGATGCTTTGGCCCAACTCATGTCCTGTCCAAGTGAAGTGTGTTGGTATGTAGGCAACTGCAATACATTGCAGACAGACCACATTGCGGACAGACTACAATAAACTGCGGACAGACCATAATACATTGCGGATTGTCGACGATTTCAAACAACAGAGTGTACACGTTAAAGGTCAGGAGAACATCTTCAAAGGAAAAGATGAGGGCACTATACATGCAGTACTGTTGTATGGTATATACATACAAATCTAATTTATGTCATCACATATAGCTATTGCACATAGAAGGTATGCTTTACATGTGCTAAGTGTCATCAGATCCTAAGGAGGAAAGAGTTTCTTAAGGGATATTTCAAGAGTGCCTGCAAGGCAACAAAATCTTGCTTGAAATAGATAAGGATAAGGAACATATCCAAGAAGGTGAGTAAACTGGAGATTGTGGAGGTATATCTTGAGTAAATTTCTAATAACAAAATGGGGGAAGAGTTGAGACAGGCTTAGGAGGTGTTGAGTCAGCTACAACAGCAGCTGGTCACTACTAACGAACAACGGCAGTAGGAGGCCACACAATTGCGAGCAACACAGGCAGAGGTACAACGGCTGACCACAAACGAAAAATAGCTCACGGCACGTAACGCTCAAGGGCAGAGTTCAGCCCCAATTGTCGAGAGCATCATAAAGATGACAAAAGAATTGGTAGTTGCCTAGCTCCTGACTGGAATCCCTTGTTTTATGGGGGATACAAAATCATTCAAAGACAGGGTAAGAATGATAGATCGGGCAGGGGCCAGGGCTGATGATCTTGACGAGATAAAGAAATGCCTAACTATGTGTAGTCCTAAAGGTCCAGTTGGCAGCTTCATTGACTGGTTAAAGCGTATTACAGAGGCTGTAGTATAGCAGTAGAGTAACCTCCCCAACCCATACATGTACCCAGTAATCTAGATGTGTATTAATGAAGAGGGCACCACCTCTCAGTGTAAGAGAGGAGGGATCCGGGTGCCTAGCCTCCTGCTAAATATAGACTTGGTGAGCAACTCAGCAGAGGAGTAGATCAGAGAGGGTTGGGAGCAGCTCACAGAGAGATAAAAGAAGGCACTAGGAGAGGAGTAGTAGCAGGAGCTGTAGGAAGTAGCAGAGAAGAGCAAGTCTCTCATAGGGACTATAGATACTGTGTGTATACCAGTGTGCAAATAAAAGGAATCCCTGAACCTGGCTTGTCTTGGATTGTGGTAATGGTCATAACCAGTCACATTCAACTACACAACACACATGGTGCCATGACCAGGATATTCCTTGCTCACTGGGCACTCTGTCTTCTACTCCATTGACATTACATGCAAGAAAGTTAAGCCTGTACTCCACTTGAGAGGAAAAGTGGAAAGAAATTGCTTGCTGGAAGACAGCCTGAAGACCAAGTTACATCATTAATTGATGGCAGTTGGAGTCATGAAACTGTGAGTAGTCAGTGCCTAATTAAGGTGAAGGGGACAATTAACTAATCAGTGCCAGTTATCAGTGCCATTTACCAGCGCCAGTGCCATTAACTAGTGTCATCTACTAAGGAGTATAGGTTTCAAAAGGAGCTGTCATAAAGTGTCATAAACTGTTTTTGGGGTGTGAGAGCCCAATATTGTGTTTGGGGCTTAAGGAAATTGGTAATATTACAGTATCTTGCTGCCATTGTTCATACATGTCAAACATTAGTGAGGTCATTATGCGGTGTGTATCAATTGCATGCAATATTCAATATTTAATTGTGCATATAACCAAATGGTAGTCAGCTGTATCAGGTAAGGCCTATCGCTGGGAGTGACCTGTTCCAGTGATACGAGACGGAATATCCTCAGCCTTTTAGCCACCCTGTAAATGTCAGCAGCCTCGGCTTATCAGCTGAGCAGCTCACATCTGGTGGAGAGTAGCTACTGTGAGTAGTGCAGGTATTTGGGGATTTGTTGATGGCATCATGATGTTTGAGCAGCTCACCTAGTAGTATAGGGGCTGGTGCTCTGTGGTAGGCAAGGTTTTGAGCAGCTCAGTAAGTAGTATGTAGAAAGTGGAAATATTATCAGGCACTATAGCAGGTTAAGTTAAGGGAGCTGAAGAAACAAGATCAGTTGGTTTATTGATGCCATTATACATGAGCAGATGACTAATCCTTTTGTATACTGTGATGTAGATCTAGATGAAGAAGAAATAATTCAAAAGAGTCACATTTTTAATGCTGCTTTACAAACACCTTGGCTGATCAGGGCAGCCAGAGACAGTGCCTCCCAAACTCAGCCACAGGGCACCCAAACCACAATAGCAAAGGGAACACAAGCTACACAAACTATATCAAATTTCAAAAACACAGTAGGGACAGAGACTGAAGAGGTGAGGGTTTGTGACAAAAAGAAGGAGAGTATATGCATGCAAGCTGAAGGTTTTCAAGAGTGCCCCCAGGACCAGAGTACCCAGTTTGAGAATCAGCCTCCTAAAAGGAATAGAAGGGGGAGTTTTCTATGCTAGCTTGGTTTGGTTTGGTTGATTTAACCTCCGCTAATAGTAGTTAAAATTTAGCAGAGAGACTATGTTTCATTTCTTTTCTGTTTTTCCCTATTTACTTATAGGGCATTGCCTGATAGGATCAGGCTTCCTTGTTTTTCATATTTTGTCAAAGAGCTTGGCTTCCCGCAGGAAATCAAGAATCTCCTTGTTTCCAGTGCTGTGGAAAACACTGTTCATTGTCGTTGGATTTTTCAGGAATTTCTTCCTGCTTCTCTTGGTTGCCTGACAATGTAGCATGAGATGTTCCACACTCAGCTGAGTGTTGCATGCCTGACATACAGGTGCCACTTCACCTTTCAGAAGGTGACTGTGTGTCAGTTTGGTGTGACCAGTCCTAAGACGGGTCAGTTTCACCTGTTCTGGTCTTGTCAGGTTGTCCTCTATGTATCTTTTGCCGACCGTTGGTCGGATGGTTCGCAGCTTGTTGGCATTTGCAGCGTTCCATCTGCGCTGCCACTTATCCTGAACATGGACTTTAGCCATGGGTAGGACATCTGTGTATGGCATCTGGTCAGCCCCTACGGGCCTCCTCAGAGCATTTTTGGCAGTAGTGTCTGCAGCCTCATTTCCTTCGATTCCTATGTGGCTAGGTACCCAACACATAACCACATCTTTGCTTTTTGTTTTGTTCTCTGTGTATGCTTCCTGGATGGCTCGGATTATAGCGTTTTTTGGATATAGGTCACGTGTGGCTTCCAGACAAGCTCTGTGGTAGGGTCTATGAGTATCTGTCCACTCTCTGCAGACATAAGTCTAGGGAACATAGCAAACATAAAATCCTCTGTTATGTGTGTGGGGAGTGTGGCCTAAAGTTTGAGAGGAAGGATTACCTTAAGGCACACCTCCAACCTCGCTGCAAGTGATCAATGAGGTTGAATAAGAAAGTATGTGCATTAAAAGGGAACGGTATGGCGACAAGACATTGAAAAAAAAAGGGGGGGGGCCATAGTAGTCATGCATTGTAAAGGGGTAACAACTATAGCGTAGTGAGGTTAAGGCTACTGGGTAGGTTCGGTTTAGGAAGGATTGTTGTGCCTGTGAAATCATACCAATTTCAATATGGAAGAACAACTGTGGGAAAGGGAAGAGGCCATTCGTGGTCTCCAAACCGAACTTGAGCAGCTTGGTTTGGTTTGGTTTGGTTGATTTAACCTCCGCTAATAGTAGTTAAAATTTAGCAGAGAGACTATGTTTCATTTCTTTTCTGTTTTTCCCTATTTACTTATAGGGCATTGCCTGATAGGATCAGGCTTCCTTGTTTTTCATATTTTGTCAAAGAGCTTGGCTTCCCGCAGGAAATCAAGAATCTCCTTGTTTCCAGTGCTGTGGAAAACACTGTTCATTGTCGTTGGATTTTTCAGGAATTTCTTCCTGCTTCTCTTGGTTGCCTGACAATGTAGCATGAGATGTTCCACACTCAGCTGAGTGTTGCATTCCTGACATACAGGTGCCACTTCACCTTTCAGAAGGTGACTGTGTGTCAGTTTGGTGTGACCAGTCCTAAGACGGGTCAGTTTCACCTGTTCTGGTCTTGTCAGGTTGTCCTCTATGTATCTTTTGCCTACCGTTGGTCGGATGGTTCGCAGTTTGTTGGCATTTGCAGCGTTCCATCTGCGCTGCCACTTATCCTGAACATGGACTTTAGCCATGGGTAGGACATCTGTGTATGGCATCTGGTCAGCCCCTACGGGCCTCCTCAGAGCATTTTTGGCAGCAGTGTCTGCAGCCTCATTTCCTTCGATTCCTATGTGGCTAGGTACCCAACACATAACCACATCTTTGCTTTTTGTTTTGTTCTCTGTGTATGCTTCCCGGATGGCTCGGATTATAGCGTTTTTTGGATATAGGTCACGTGTGGCTTCCAGACATGGGTGCGAGTCTGAGAAGATGACAAAGTTCTTCATCGTTGAGACCTTGGTCCAATTTAAAGCTTGTAACAGAGCATTTCCTTCAGCGGTGAAGATACTACTTTGTTTGTGAAGCACTTTCTTCAGGTTCCCAAAGCGGGTGTGGACGGCAAATCCGACTCTATTACCATCTTTGGAACCATCAGTGAAGATCGCTTCGTGGTCACTGTACTTGTTCCTGAGTGCTCTGTATTCTTTCTCAAATACATGATCAGGAGTTTCGGCTTTCTTGTTCTTATCAAGGTCGAGGGTCACCTTTGGTGTCTCCTGCTCCCATGGAGGGGTCTTTGCGGGTTCATCTGTCACAATCCGTTTCATAGGAATCCCAGCCTCCCGGAACAGTGCTCTTGTTCTCACTGCCATCGGTTTGACGACATTTGGTTTTTCTCTGTAGATGTTTTTGTTGTTGAAGATCAACTTGTGAGCTGGATTGGTCGGGTTAGCCCGCACACGTATAGCATACTGTAGTGTGAGCTTCTCCCTGCGCAGGTCCAGTGGTGGGATCCCTGCTTCCACATGGAGGCTGGATGCAGGTGTTGTCCGAAATGCCCCAAGACATAGACGGAGTCCCTGATTCTGAATGGGTTTTAGTCCGTCCAGGTAGGACTTTGGGGCAGAGGCATAGACCATTGACCCATAGTCCAGACGTGACTGAATATACATCTTGTACAAGGTTAGAAGTGTTTCTTTGTCACATCCCCAGTCTGGATGACTGAGGACCTTTAACAGGTTCATTGCCTTTTGGCATTTTCTTCGGAGGTATTCGACATGGGGCCTGAAAGACAGGATCCGGTCAAATACCAGTCCGAGGAACTTTATTTCCTTCTCGACTGTTAGTCGTTTCTCATGGAGGGTGAGGTGAGGTTCTTCCTTGCATCCCCGTCTGCGACAGAAATGCACAGCACAGGTCTTGCTCTCCGAGAACTTGAACCCGTTCATTTGACTCCATTTCTCCAGCTTAGTCAGTGTCTGCTGGAGGCGGCGTTCTGTTGTGGGCATGTGTCTTCCTTTGTAGCAGATGACGAAATCATCTACATACAGGCAGCACTGCACATCATCTTGAAGTTGTTTCATTATGCTGTTGATCTTAATGCAGAACAGGGTCACAGAGAGGATGCAGCCTTGGGGAACACCCATTTCCTGATCCACTTTCTCTGACAGAACCGACCCCAGTCGTACATTGAAAGTCCTGTCCGACAGGAAGTTCTGAATGAACCCTGTTAGTCTGCCCTTTAATCCAATCTCATGGATGTCTTGCATTATTCCATGCCTCCATGTGGTATCATAGGCCTTCTCCAGATCGAAGAAGATCCCAACCACATGTTCTTTGTTAGCGAACCCATCTCGGATCCAGCTCTCCAGGCTCACTAGGTGGTCTGTCGTGCTGCGTCCTCGACGGAATCCTGATTGGTGGATTGTAAGCTTCCCCTTGGATTCGAGGAAGTAGACAAGTCTGTTGTTCACCAACCTTTCCATGGTCTTTGCCAGACAACTGGTCATGGCTATGGGCCGATAGCTTGAGGCCAGAGTTGGGTTTTTCCCTGGTTTGGGAATTGGAACCACTGTGGCCTCTGACCAAGAAGGTGGGAATTTTTCTGTTTTCCAGATGTCATTGTACACGTCTAGAAGAAGCTCCAGGGTTTCCTCAGGTAGATGTTTTAGCATCTGGTAGTGGATGTCATCTGGTCCAGGACAAGAATCTTTAGCCTGGCCAAGGGCATATTTCAACTCCTCCATGGTGAAAGGCTTGTTGTAGCTTTCCTTGTTGTTGGAGGTAAAGTTGAGTTTCTTCCTTTCTGTTCTGGTTTTGTGCTCAAGGAACTTCTCTGAGCAATTGTTGCTCGAAGACACCTGACTGAAATGTTCTGCCAGGGTGTCTGAGATCTCTTTGCTAGACTCAGCTTTCTGTGCTCCTTTTTGCAGGTGGTGCACAGTTGGAGGAGGGTTTCCATTGAGCTTTCTTACTTCTTGGAACACCTTACGCAGGGGAGTGGATTTCGATAGTGAACCCACATACCTACGGAAGGATTGCCGTTTCTCTTTCTTGAATGTTTGTTTGGTGTTGGCCCTTGCATTCAAGTACTTGTATAAGTTTTCAGTTGTGATGGTCTTGCTGAACTTGCGATATGTCTTTCTTCGTTCTCTCCTTGCCTCATAGCATTGCTCATTGAACCAAGGGCATTTTTGTCTCTTTTTTGTGATGGAAGACTTACCAATGCACATGACACTCACTTCCCTGAGGGTGTTTGCGAAGTACTCGGCAGGATGATCCTCCTTTTCCTTGATGAGTGGCCATGATCGAAAAGATTGCTTGCATTTCTCTTGGTAGTCCTCCCAGTCCGCTCTCGAGATGTTCCATCTCGGAGGGAGGTCAATGTCAGAGTTCTTCTTCATAGTCTGCATGATGATGGGAAAGTGATCACTCCCACAGAGGTCATGATGCAGCCTCCAGTCAAAGTCAGCAAAGATAGAAGCGTCACTCATAGTGAGATCGATGGAGGAGAAGGTTCCTGAAGCTGGATGGTGGTAGGTTGCTTCCTTCTTGTTGAAGAGGCACAAGGACTTTCTGTCAATGATTCTCTCCACCATTCTCCCCTTTCCGTCTGTCCTGCTGTCTCCCCACACTGCACTGTGGGCATTAAAATCACCCATCAGGATGAATGGGGGTGGCAGCTGATCGACGATTGCTGTCAGATCGGTTTGTGACACTCTCTCATCTGGGGGTAGATACAGAGAGCAAAGTGTCATAGGTGAATTTAGCGTGATGCGAGCTGCTACAGCTTGCAGATTTGTAGTCAGTGGTACTTCTTCTTGTGGGTGTTCAGGGGCTAGAAAGAGTGCTACACCTCCCTTAGGGTTTTCACCACCCGGGATATTGATGTACCCTTTATAGCCCTTTAGTGTGATTTTTCCTGGTTTCAAGGATTTGATTTCTTGCAGGGCAAGTGCCATTGGGTTAAAGTCTTTGCATAACAGTTGCAAAGACTCCAGATTGGCACTAAAGCCTCTGCAGTTCCATTGGATGATGTTATATTTTGGATCCATTTTCATTATTTAGTTGTTCATACCTGTTTGATGTATGAACTGCTTTTTGTTTTGTCAAAGTTACCATCTGACATTTCCTGCTGTTACCCGACCTTGTGTGTGCAGGGCTGGGTTCTGGGCTTTTCTGGTTATTGCGTGTGTTGCTTTTGCTTCGCTTGCTGAAGTCTCTGTCCAACCTGACATGTTTTGAGGAGACCTCTGCAAACGAGGAAGATGGTGACGGTGGCCTTGCAAGAGGGGTGGATTGTGTTTCCTGCCCCGGGGTCTCCCTTGAAAGGGACCTCCCAGGGGAAGGTGGGGGCGATCCGTCTGAGCCCAAATCTGGGTAGTCCTCCTTGCTTTCCTTTTCCTTCCTCTTATCTTCCTCATGTTTCTTTTTCTTTCTTTCCTCCCTCCGGCCACACTTTAAATAGTAGTATATCTTAAAGATAGAAAGGTAAAAAGAAACAAATACTCATTGATCATTGTACAGATAGGGACTCCCCTTGCATTAGTCCCACCCCCTGTCCCATTGCCTTGTTGATGACACCTTGATTCCAGCACTACTCTGTTGGTGATAAATGGGAAGGAAGACAACTGTGCCTCCCCTCTAATCCCTCCAGACCCCAATAGTGTTAAGGCTTGCAATGATGGATTGGTGTCCGAGCAGGGACTTGTCCCCCCTCCTGACTCCTGATCACCAGCTGGACTTCTCTCTCAGTTACCTGGGTGAGCATCGCAGGGTACTACACAGTGAACTGAGGCATAATGAGGCACCTAATGAGAAATTTGATGAGCAGTGTGTTAGCGATGAATGACTACAAGGGCTGCCCTGTAATGTGGAGTTCTGCTTCACATACACAGGAACAGATAGTCCGACTTTCCAGTAGTCAAGAGGGTCACACTGTCATAGCTTTAACAAGAGGTTGTATGAGTATGGGTTTACAGGCCGAAAAAGATGGTTGAATGTCTAAAGAGAGGACACCAACAACATGTCCTTGCAGAGAGCTATGTGCATGTCCAGGCTCAGCTGGTAGGCACTTGGCTGCCTGTTATTACACTGGCCTATGATTATGATTAGTATAAAATAAATGATAAAAATGTGGGTAATCAAACCTGATAATTGAAGATTTATGAAAGAGAATGTAAACTGGTTTAAGATATGCAAAATTGATCATGTTTAATGGCCTTTTGGCATGGCTGGAAGCATGCGCCAGCCTTGTCAGAAGGACATTGAACCAAAATTACCAATATCTAAGTAAATTACTAAAGGCACTGATAGTAAACATTTGACTGGCTGTAACCTTTTAGGGGTGATGTAAATCTAAATCACCTGTAACTGTATGTGTTTATGTCATTGGCTAACCAATTGTGTCACCTTTCTTGTTATCAATGCACTGGCAGGGTTAATTTTCAGGAACAGATCCAGGATGTAAGGGAGGATCAAATTCAAATGAAGAGGAGCTGCTGGACTTGTGGTATGGCACTCCCAGCTGGGTTACCCCATCAGGGGGAGAGTCCATCAAGAACCCCTGATAACAACAAGGATGACTGATGATCCTGGCTATCTTGATGTATTGTTTCATTTTTTAATGTAATTTGATTTTGATGTATTTTGCCTCTGGTCACCATCAGCAATCTAGAGTTTCCACCACCAGGTTAAGGTATAGATTCCATCAGGTACAGTTATGGATGCATGTGTTAATTGCTCGAGGACGAGCAAGGTCTGAGGGGGGGAGGAGAAGCAAGGTCTGAGGGGGGGAGGGTGTAACGGGAGGCACTTTCCAAATGCCCCATGGCATTTGGACTCTGTTAGAGGGAGGATACATAGGGTACTTTCCGAAAGTGCCCATGTGGGTTGATACCCCTATAAAGCCCCAAGGGACTAGCCCTCAGGTCTCAGACTCCTACAAGACACTCCAGGTTAAGGTAAATGCTACAAGCTACTTCTTCTTGGTTGGTGTTTTTGGAGCTAGGGCAGGTTATTACACATAGACAAAGAGATATATATTGCTGACTGGTGACTAGTATATTCTATTACTATTGTATATGTATCTGGTTTGATAATATATTATATGAACTATATTTGACTGTCTACTTGTTTTATCTTCATATTTACATCCACCTATCCATTCCCCCACATGGGGTTAAGCTAGGCCAATTATTAATCTATAAGAGATTGAAATCTACAATTAATTAAGCCCCCAAAATCGTTACAAGAGTCAGCACACATACAAGGCTCATACAGTGCGCTGTGACATTATCTATTATAGACTGAACACATTTATACACTTGGTGTATAAACTGGTTATTTTATAAGCAGACTTGTGACGACTCGGCATATGACTTTGCACTGATTTTTCTCAAACTTTATATTGAACCTCTATTTATACAATTTTTCTCAGTAGTGATATTCAGTAGTGATATCATAATAGTGCTCAGTGTTATAGTGGATGTAGTAATAAGTGTGTTATGGTATAGAGACTTTGTCCTTTGAGATGCAGGCCTAGGGCCTAGTGTCTGCATACTAAATGCATTCCTTTTTTGTACAGCCATTTTAAGATGATTATGCAAAAGGAATTTCAGTAGTGTGGCAGTATGTCTTGGAACTATTTTTCTCTGCTATAGTCCTGTTGTGGTTTATTAGTTTTGTGGTAGATGTGTTAGCCGCATAGGTAAGCGACATCGCGTGTAGCACATGTGGCATGTGTGCCTTGAGGGAAGTTGATCCTGCAGTACAGCATTTTATGTGCACAGATGATGTTTTTGAGTGGTGCAATACAACTGGTTTGCCCCTATGAAAAGGGTCGGTAGCCTTCGAACCCGGGTAGCTAGAAATAACATTAAATTGTAGCAAAAAGGAATGTGTAGACAAAATGGAAGTGAATAAGTAGTAAAGATAGGTAGAAATAGAGCTATGTTTTTCACAGGTTTTAAAGAAAGTAGGTATTCAAAGTTGATAGAAGCTTTAGTGGGGAAACATATAAATAATCAAACAAGGAAAGATTGTGGCAAGTGTTCAGGAAAAGAGTGATGAGTTAAGAATCCAATAGAAGAAGAGAGTATCCCTGGACCAGAAACACACAAAAAAGTATGTATCGGCAGGTGAATGGTATTAAACACTGATACTAGGAAGTGAGAAAAGTTTAGAAAATTGGTAAGTATTGATGTCAGTCAGAGAACATTCACAGGACATATAGTTCCAGAAATTGAGATACTAGTATTAGAAAATCAGAATAACAGCAGAGAGACAGTTCTACTATGGAGGATCCAGGATATAAGCCACCAGTTCTGAGCCTGCTTTTCTAATGCAAAAGCAGAGCATTTTCTATGTGTTCATCCTAAACTGTGAACATGTCGCTCAGAGATGGTGTGATTGATTGATTGATTTGTGTTTTACAGCACTTTAGCGGCACTAAGTAGCTATCCTGTGCTTCACAGGTTGATAGGCACTATCAGCGGAAATGGTGGTATGATTTGTCTATGTGGGGGAAGTAATCATCAGGTTTCAACTAGATGTTATTGTAATGCCCAAGGGCTTTTATATATCCCAATATTTCTTCTAGTTTGTGTTTCTCGAATAGTTTTTTCAAGCTTGTACAAGTGTGGTATTGTGCCCTGTAGGGACACTGTTGGCAATTGATGAGGATGTGCTCCATTGTCAGGGGGTTCTGACAGTGGGCACACTTGGGAGGGTTTTCTCTCCCTATTCTGTAACCATGGGTCAGTCTTGTGTGACCTATTATGAGGCGGCTCATAGTTTTCTCTTCATTTTTAGACTTGCACTTTGACCTTTGTTTGGATCTTTTGGAGTTGGTTTCCCACCTCTGCGTCCCATGATGTTTGCCATTTGTTATATATGTACTTGTTGATCTTGCGCTTTAGGTCGTTTGATGGAAGTGGCATTTGTACTACTGCCTGGCCCAGGGCATCCTTGGCAGCTGAGTCTGCTTGTTCATTTCCTTGAATCCCTACATGGCCAGGGATCCAACCATATTTGATGTTCTTTCCCTCCTCTGTTAACTGGTGGTGTCTTTCCAGTACTTTGTTTACTAGAGGGTGGTTCCATGCGCCTGTTTGCATGGCTTTAAGTGATGACTGGGAGTCTGCGAGGATCAGATGGTCTTTTGCCTCTGAGGTTTCTACATGGTCTTGTGCAAGGTAGAGGGCATGCAACTCTGCCGAGTAGATAGATGCTTCATCTGGAAGACGTTCTTTGTAAGAGTCTAAGCCTTTTACAGCTGCTGAGGCTGTCTTGTTTGCCATGTGAGATCCATCAGTGAAGATGGTCTCATAGTCCTTATAATCATCGCGCAGGTCGTTGAAAGCTGCCTGGTAAGCAGTGCTTGATGTGTTTCCTTTTCTGTGTGGGACTAAGCTGAGGATGATTTCTGGTTGGTACAGTGTCCATGGTGGTTTCTCTGCAATGGTCAGCTCCATAACTTCATTCAGATCAATGCCTGCTTCTTCCAGTGATTTTGTAACTCTCACTCCAAATCAAGCAAGAAACCACTTTCTCTTGTGGTCATATTCCTCCTGATATGCAGGTGTTTTGAGGAGCGTTGTTGCAGAGTTGTTAGTGTTTGCTGCAATTCGAATTGCATATTGCAGAGAGAGCTTTTCTTGCCTCAAGAGGAGTGGCAGTTTGTTGGGCTCTACTTCAAGGCTTTTGATGCGAGATGTCCTGAAGGCTCCCAGGCAGATTCGTAAACCTTGGTTTTGTATAGACTCAGTCATTTTAAAGTATGAGGGACTGGCTGCTCCATAGATGGATAGGCCATAGTCTATCTGTGAGCAAACTAGGGCCCTGTAGAGCTTTAGCAGTGTGGCTTGTTCTCCTCCCCAGGATTGGTGTCCCACTACGCTTAGCAGGTTGAGAGCTTTCTTGCATTTCTTGCGCAGGTATTCTATATGCTCTTTGAAGCACAACTTCCGGTCTAGGACCAAACCAAGAAACTTGGTTCTTTGAATGACTGGAATGCACTGAGAATTGTCTTTGTCCATGTATATGTCTGGTTCTCGTTCTGGGGTGG
This sequence comes from Acholoe squamosa, assembly GCA_949317995.1. Taxonomy (NCBI): domain Eukaryota; kingdom Metazoa; phylum Annelida; class Polychaeta; order Phyllodocida; family Polynoidae; genus Acholoe; species Acholoe squamosa. Next base: position 21,000,292 of record OX439047.1, on the reverse strand, counting down.
AATGGTAATGGAAGTGCATGATGGAGGATTTGTTCTTGGAGAACTTGAAGCCATTCTTGTCAGCCCACTCCATCAGTTTCGTTACACATAGTTGTAGCTTCCTCTCGATGGTCTGGATGCTTCTACCACGGAAGGAGATGAGAAAGTCATCCATGTATAGTGTCCGACAAACATCTGATGGCAGAGCTTTGATGATTTCATTTATTTAGAGGAGGAATAGGTCACTGACAGGATGCCTCCTTGTGGGACTCCTGACTCTTGGTTGAAGAACTCGGAAAAGGTGTTATTGACCCTCACTTTGAATCACCTATTGGAGAGGTATTTCTGAATGAATCCTGGGAGTTGGCCTGTCAGGCCATTCTTCTTTAGGTCTTTTAATATCCCATACTGCCAGGTAGTGTCAGAGGCCTTTTCAAGGTCAAAGAAGATTGGTTCTTTATGAAAGCATCTCTTATATATGTTTCAAGGCTGGCTAGTGCATCCAGTGTCGATCTTCCCTTCCGAAACCCACACCGGTAAGGATTGAGGATGTTCTCGCTTTCAAGATACCAGACTAGTCGAGCATTGACCATTCTCTCCATGGTCTTGCAGATACAGCTTGTAAGAGCTATAGGACGATAGTTCCTAGGATTTAATAGATCTTTTTCAGGTTTGGGAAATGGGAGAACTGTTGCCTCTCGCCAATGTTCTGGGAAGTTGCCTGTCTCCCATATGTGGTTCATGATGCCTAAGAGGCAGTCCTGGGAGGCCTCTGGTAGTTTCATAGGGAACGTCATCAGGTCCTGCTGCGGAGCTATTTTTGGTCTTGCTTAGAGCAGACTTTAGTTCATTGATTGAGAAGGGTAAATTGTAGGGATGGTTATTATTATCACCGAATATAATGGGGACTCTTTCCTCAACCTCTCTGACTTGATTAAAGTGAGGAGTTCCTCCATTGTGGGATGATACTTCTTCAATGGTGAGTCCAATGAGGTCTGCTACTGCTTTGGTGTCTGTAATGTCTCGGCCATTGGATTTAAGGTTGAGGGGTTGTGCAGCCTCAGTGATCACTAATACAGCTCTACCTTTGATTTTATTTGCATACAGAGCTCTCCTTTTGCCATTCAGTGCCAATGTCTTAAGCATTGGAGGCCTGGACGACAGAGTCCAATGATATTTCATCACATTGTAATATTAACATCAATCATGGTTATTTGTGCTGGGTATATATATATATATATATATATATATATATATATATATATATATATATATATATATATAAATAATATATTGAACTTGTTGGTGGAGATGGGGCATTCTTTTGTAATTGTACCTCTCTCTTTTCATTTCCAAAGTAATGATTACCTGAGTTAGTGTGCCAGGCTTGGGTCTCCATGTATGATGCTCTGCCATGGAGCTGCTCTCCCAAATGATTATTCTTGTGCTAGTAAACCCATAGCAAAAGACATGTACACACAAACGACAAAATAGCATAACATGGAAACTCAAATCTACCATGGCACACTATAATGATTTGGGGTATAGGTAGTATGGTACACCTGATGGCTTTCTTCTTTATCTTGGTAGGTCACACTGACAGGCCAGGCTGATGGAGAGCAGTCAGAGGGAGCTAATGTACAGGAATGGGAATTTTGTACTTCTGGTGGAGAATTGCCCAGGTTATCTTCTGACAATGTCAACACCCCTCCAAATTATGCTGTTTATTATCATTATACACTTATCATTACACCAACAAGCGATTACTGGATGCATAAATTCACGATCTCATTACCTAAAGAGCACATAACCAAGGATGCAGAGAAAATCATTGGTGTGACAGTTCTGGTGACAGAGGGATCAGGGTCTAAAGGACATCAACTTTGCCAATCGCCGGCTAATTCTGGAAACTCTGATTCCAGAGGACAGAAGCTGTTGAGGTCTCTTCCCATTTTGGGAGAGCCTGGGCATGTTCTTTTCGGGAGTGCCACAGAAAAGTAGCTGCACATGGTGATGAGCCACATAAAAATCTTAAAATCACAGACCCATGAACTGCATAACATGTTTCAGGAGCTGTAAGGTAACTTTGCATCATTCATGCATAGTCACCCATGCATATTGGGAATGCAATAGAGGCTACTAGAACTTATTACTAAAATCACAAGCATCATGAATGCAGATTTGGGAAGTTTGGCCTGTTCTGATGCACTCATCATTGAACATATGACTGACCAGATGCAATTGTCACCTGATTTGGAATGAAGGATTGAGAAGAATTGAGGAGTCACTGTTGGTCCTGCCAAAAGAGTGTAAAAAGGTGATCACAGTGTATCATGATACCATGTCTATGTTTAATTGTCACTGATTCCCTGATTTTTTGTGCCTCCACATTTGACAGGGTGTGATAATAGTGATAGCATTAAGCAAATGCATGCAGTGAACTGAGCACTGCTTCATCAGTTCTTGAGCCATAATGCTCGTTCAAATTTGATTGGGGAAAGCACTTAAATGGCACCAATTCAGGTAAAAATCCCAAGCTTTACCAACCCTTATGAGCATGGATCTAGGAATAAGTAATGGAAATAAAATCCTAATATAAATTAGTAATTAGTAATACGGGCTCATCTAAAGTGATATAGGCCCGAAGCTGACACTCATAATCATAATTGACTGTGCAGAGACGTTACTGGTCATGCGCAGAACAGATGGTCCACAGAGAATTGAGACACCAGTATTTTCTAGAGAGATCAGAACATCAGTAGCTCTCAGCGGTATGAGTTCCCTATAGAGGATACATAGCCCAGACCTGGGGACTGCCTTTATATTGTAAAGGCAGATCAATTCTTACCTATCCACACACACTGTGTATAGGTGTCCCAGAGACTGGAATACAGGAGATATAATGGGAGTAGCACCCCACACAAGCAGCTCAGGAGAATAGCAAACACTCAGCATTCCATTAACCCCTTCTTTACTGCCACTAGTGAGACTTAGGAAGTGAGACAACTACTCACCTGGAGATACACCAGCCACACCACCTAGGGATTTACCCTTGGTAATAGGCAGTTCCATTCTATCATGCAAACAACATCATTCAGGTAGGAGAGCATTTTATAACATAATTCTTCACAAACTTTAATACACATGTGCAAGGGAACTCAGGGCTTAGTAGGCCTTTCCTCCAATGCATGACTATATGCATCCTATATTTTTAACTTACCATCTATACGTAGTATATACATGCAAACTGAGTGCAATGGATTAGCTACTAACTAGGTCATGACCTACTGGTAGACCGGAAGTGACCTAGTTTCAGCCAATCAGAGGGCTGGATTTGACAGGAAGTGGCGTCATAAGGTCATGACCTAGTTTTTTCAGCCAATCAGAGAGCTGGATTCCATTTGACCTAGTGACCTGACCTAGTTGCATAAATTAAGAGAATTACGCAATACCTGGGGTTGACCTACTTGCAAACCGGAAGTGACCTACTAACCTACTTGCAAAAACGTATGACCTACGTATGAAGGTGTATTGCGCAATGCTTGTAAGAAATTACACAACAACCATGACTCATGTTCTGATGCAATATTTCTACGGATTTACGCAATACTTATAACTTTTTTTTTTTTATATCAGATTAAAATGCAACAAAGACACAACTTGGTTCTATTTGAATTCAATCTTTTTTTATTCTTTCTTCGAATCAGAGTACATGCTAGGTATGAATCATTATAATGATATATGCTTGCAAGCAGAGTACATGGATATTATATGGAAAATGAATTCTTGTTGCAGTACCAACTGCACCCGGTCTTAGCTGGAGTAGGACTTTGACTACGATCCTCTAAGGCCCGCATTCTCTCCATCAAATCCTTCAGGGCTCTTCTTCCTATGTCATTCTCCTCCAGGGCTACCACTTTGTCCATTAACTCGCCCATAATCATGAGAATCTTGTCTATTACTTCCGCCGTGCTCTGAAGCCCGTCTATCATGTCCAATTCACGTTTAACTTTCCCTTTCACCAAGAGGTTGCTCACGTCTGTTTTCACTACTACTTCTTCTGGACTCATTTCAAAATCCATCTCCTCTTCTTCTCTCTTTTCCTGAGCAAGGGTCTTACTATTTTGTCCATTAAGTTGAAGGGCACCTGAGAAAACCTTTTCACAGTGTGGTGTGGGTCCTTGGTCCGACATGTCTGTATCAGGAAGTTAATGCAGTGGGCTCCACACGTTTTAGCGTAAAAGTTTTGTACTTGTTTTCTGCTGAACGACCGTGGCCATCTGACGACTTCTGCATGAACCTCTGGTGATATATAGTTAATGGAGGTAAGCCATAGGGATCAAAGTAGAACACATTCCCTTCATGAGAAACGTAAAATGCCACCCAGTGCTGTCCAGGTTTAGAGCTTGGATCTGTGTTACTGACGAAACACGTAGAGGGAATTGGTTTTTTAGGACATTGATCACTGGCAAATGTTCCCAGGTAGAAACGCCTTGTGTGTGGATGGTTTCCCAGTGCAGTTGTTATGTCTGAAGTTCTCATTTTTCTCAGTTCATGTGGTAGTCTGTGACAGGAAGACAGTCAGCCGTCAGTTGGATGTTGTTGTCATAGAAGGAGCACAAGACGGCAGATATGGCATGAGTAGTCGGGGTGGCAAACCTGAGGGAAATGCCCAGCTTTCCTTGCTTGATGAGATTTATACGACTGTCTTCAGGTGCTCTGTCTGGGGTGAGGTCAAAAACAAAGAAGGAAAACCCATCTTTGAAATCTTCCAAAGTTATGCCACAGTCTTGCCCCAAAGCCGCCAACCCACTGTCTATGAACATTTGACTGTAGGTTCTGATGCAGTTGCCTGTTTCAAAGTCAGTCTTCAACTCAAACTTCTGATCGTCATATCTCATGCAAATTTCCTTCACGTTGAAATGTCTGCAGTTGAAAGGATTTTCTGTCTTAGTCCCAGCAGCTGCTGTTTCCTTTATCATACGCAAGACTATCCTGGTGGGGATTTGAGTAGTGTCAGGTTGAGTCCAACTGTAGTCTTGTGAGCCGCCGTCCAAAGTGTGTTTAGTGACTTTACACCTGGCTATGTGATAGTTGAAAGGTCCCCAATGTGGGTTCCTCACACTGCTGACGTGAGTTTTTACCACCTCGTCGTCGACACTTTTTTGGAGAAGTGTCATTTCAGCTTTGGTGATTTTGACCCAGTAGTTTAAATCGGCTGCTTGCATCATGTAGTAATTAGGTTGATTCTTTTCGAAGATGAACTTGATTTCACAGTTCGGAGGCAGCACCTTACACTGTTTGATCAAATCCAGGTGTGGCTTCATCACTAAGGCATGTTTGTTGCGGGCACTGAACTCTGCTCTCCGTGCCGTCCATCCTGCATTGGCGCCCGTTCTGGCTTCCATGTGTCCACAGGTGTCTTTCATGTACTTTTGACATCCTTTCAGCCGAGTCTCTTTGTCTTCTTTGTTGCAACAAATTGTGTCCAAAATGTAGGCCTTGAGACCATAGTCTTCTTTGTTGCCGGTGACTTTCTCTCCATTTATGAGCAACTGACAGGATGCAAAGAGAGCGTGTGCCAAGTTGTTGACTGGAGCAGCTTCTATGTCGACGGCAAGGTGAGTTGTTCCATCTGCCGCCACGGCTTCCAGTTCCATGTACATCTCAGTTTCTGAGAGGTCTGTGTACAGGTTGCTTGGTTCGAAGGTGAAGTCAAATGTTTCAGTGTGTGGAGTGAGGGCATTGTTGGTAGTCTTGGTTATTACTTGACACTTTAAAATGTCCTTTTGAGTGACAGGTAAGGCGTGTAGGTCTAGTTCACCTACTGCACATACTTGGCCCTTGGGATGAATGAGACTCATGACTAGAACAAGGTGTTTCCTCTGCCTTGACCTCTACCTCTGCCTCGTTGCCCCTTACGTCCTCCACGCTTGCCGGTTGCTCGTCGTTTGGCTGGAGGAGGTCCAGATGTACCTTTTATGTATCCTTGAGCAGAAGAAGCAGCCCTTTTGAGTAACTGCTTACCTGTTGCTTTACTTCTCCTAACTACACTTTTTTGAAACCTTTTCCTGCTACCACGTCTGACAACACTCCAGCTCCTGTAGAAAGCAAGGCTTTACCTGCAGATTTGGCAGCTGAGCGTCCTATAGTACTTAAGAGGGGAACAGCTCCTCTCAGTAAACCACCTATTAATGATCCCAGTCCATGTCCTCTTTGTCTGCCCCTGCCTCCGGATGCTGGTAAAGCGCCGTTCCCAAACTGTGATTTTCTGTAGTATTCAGCATACTGACCCCTAGGGGCCAGGTAGGGAGGGGTTCCATAGTAGTGAAGCATGGTGATATACCCCTATCCTTGAAGAGGTCTAAAGGCAAGTACCACCGACACTGATCCGCTTTCAAATGGTATCGGTTCCCCAGTCTTGTCTCTTAAGTATATGCCTATCTGTCTGAAGGTGGTTTTAGTGACTGGCAGATATATCAAGTTTTGAAAACTTATGGTTTGCATGTCACCATTGTAGCGATTTATGTTGATTTGCCTCAGAAGGGGCGCTTTAGAATCACCCACTAGACTGTGCTTGACTATGTCAGAGTACACGAAAGCACATCGACTTTTGTACTGAAGGTCTACTACGTAGGGGCTTTGCGTCTTGCCACTCAGGAAAACACTTCCGTCGAAACCTAATTGTTTCCCTAAGTTTTCTGGCAGTTGTATGACAACACCAGGAGGCAAGGAAATTACACTTTTCATGGTGTATTTGTTGTAGTGAAAAACGGTGGCTTTGTTGTTCTTTCTATAGTTTCTTAGTTTTCTTACCAACATGCTCTGTAGTTTATTTATGGTCCTGTTCAAGTATCCTACCAACTCTGAGTTGCTTTCCAGGTTGACACCTTCTAAGTCAAACATATTGTAAGTACTCCCTTCCTTGAAGTAATACTTAGAGAGGAATCTACTTATTTCTTTGAAGCGTGTAGATATTTTCACAGCCTGTAACTGACTGGGAGACAGAGGAGAAACATGAGCAGAGTCAGTGAAGACGGCATTTTCTTCGAAATAAGAAACAGATCTTTTGCCCCTCTCATCCATTGACATCACTTCAGCAACAGCTGGCGATATTTCCCTCTTCTCTCTGCCTGCCGTGTCACGTTCCCCTTGTCCTCTTCTTTCGTCTCCTCCTCTTCTGGTGACGGTTGGTTAGGAGTGGATCCTCCAGATGGCGTCTCAGGCGCAGCAGCAGGAGTCTGTGAACTTTCACTTTCAGGACCAGCAGGAGGAATGGTTTCAGAAGGTCCCACAGGGTCGACATGACGTAGGTTCTTTGTTAATTTTACTCCTCTTTTCAAAGCAGATTGGGCTGTTAGATTCGACGTAGAGCTTGAAGATCTACTGAAGACACTATGGGCTCCTGGTTTTCCCAGAGGAAAAAATTCTCTTCTGCATTTGTTCAATAAAGCTACCACGTCGTTTTCTCCCTCTGCCAAGAGAATGGCTTCTTTTTTGACGTTGTACCACATGGTAGGACAGGTTATTTCTTGAAGAGCACACTCTAACTGAGTAGGAGAGTTAATGTATTCTGCCAAAGTAGTTTGTAGTATGTTGTAGCGTCTTCCGTGACGGGCTTGCACCTTATGAACTTCAGGTTCGTAGAAGCTTCCTTTTATCTCTTCTCCAAGGAGATCTTTGAGGTGGTACCCTTTGGGTGAAACACCGTCCACTGTGTATATTTCCTCTGTCCAGTTAGGTTCGTACCCTCTGTTGAATGTTTTCTTTGTTTTCAACATTCACACTTGATTTTTTCTCTTCAATTTAAGCACAGGAACTTTTTTCTTTTGAGGTTGATCGTACAACCTGTAAAACAAGACTTCTGAGTTGTCTTTATTTATGTCTGAAGGGGCAGCTCCTAAGGTTTTGTGGTAAGTTAGATTGTAGGACTTAACCAAGTCGGGCAGCAAGTCAACCCATTTGTAGTTATTGAAATGAGAGAAACATCTCCACAATTTTCCTTGAATAGTAGAGTTGAATCCTTCAGCTAAGGCACACTTCACGTCGTCGTTTTCACCTGTGAAAAAATTGATGTTTTGATCTTCACAGTGTTTCTTGAAAATTTTGTTGACAAACTCTTTGCCCTTGTCAGTTTGAATTTGTTGAGGTTTTCTTTCTTTGCTCATTTTTTTTAAAGCCTCTGTGACGTCATCAGCTCTCTTACTTTTCACAGGTTGCCCGAAACCATACCTTGAAAACACATCTATTCCCGCTAGAATGTACTGGTATCCTTTGTTTTCTTTGAAAATTCTTGCATGTCTATAAGATCAAGTTGCCACTGTTTGTCTATGCCCCATGTTTGTGTTTTTCTTCTAGGAAATCTTCTCTTGTAAGGTTTGTGTCTGGTGTATGCGTCTACATCTTCCAAAGCTTTTTCTATGTTTTTTTTCTTTGTTTTCTTGAAGTGATGACGTTGAAGTTTAGATACACTGGTGAAACTTCCAGGTTGTTTAGGATCTGTGTAAAACCTGAGGACATCTTTTTTCAAAGCCTTGTGCGCCATATTAACTTATGTCCAGTTCCTTTTTGACTTACTTTCCTCTTCTTGATAGGGGATGCCCTCTTCAAGGGACTGGCAGCAAAAGAAGGACTCTGTCCTGCAAAAGCCGACTTGTTTTTGACAAATTTCAAGGTCGGGTTCAGCCTTTTAACTGCTCTTATGAAGACCTGGCTTCCTTTAGGTTGGTCCTTCCTTAACGACTTTGGTCTGGCAGCAAAAGCTAACAAATCTGTTATGTCAGTTCCAAGGACACGCTCCCCGTTGACATATATTTCCCCGTCTCTGTTCCAATTCAATATCTCACTTCCATGACGTGATAATTCTCTGTAGAGATTTTTAGCAGTCGTTCTGTAAGTGGCAGGTATTCTTTCTTTGATGTCGGCGTCCATACCCACTGTGTTGTCTTTTGCATGAGGTCCAGGTTCTTCCCCCCCTTTAACTTCATCTACACTCTCTCCGTCTGAATCGTCAGGAAGTTGTGGAACATCTCTAGTATCTGTGAAAGTGTCATCATCGTCGTCGTCGTCGGTGTCTTCTAAAGTATAGTTTATACCCCTTGCTGCTGCTGCAGGTTCTTGTCCTACTGCTCGACCAGGATAGGGACCTTCCCTACGTCGTCCTAAGGCCTTGGCTTTTTTAGTTAAAATTCCCGACTTTATCATAAGTTGATTGTACTGTCTTAACTTGTCCTTCAGTTTGAGGTTAGGAGAGTTAAGAACCTCGTGTGCTTTACTTTGAAGGTGGTTCAGGACTTGAACCAGGCTGGAATCAGGAGTTAAACCTTCTCTTAAAAGTTGAGTGCTGTAGTACTGGTCTTGAACACTAGGTCCAGGCTGGGGAGGAGAGGTAGCAGTAACAGGAGAAGGGTTTTTTCTCGGGGAACAAGATCCGCCCTTACGAGGGCCATCCTTGAATAAGACATGATCTTATCGACATGCTCCTATGAGACCTGTTATCAGGGGCAAGGCTACACCCAATATGGTTCCCAAAAATCCACCCTTTTGCTCAAAGGTTTTCCTCTTCTGCTTTACGGTAGCCTTGTGCCTTGTGACTGTCTTCAGTTCTTTCTTGTAGGGTGTTAGACGTTTAACTGCGTCTGATTCGTTACGCAACAGGTTTTTGTTCATGACGTTGACACAAATTTGACTCATCAACCTGATGACCTCATCGCTCAAACCTTTTATGATGTGGGAACACTCTGCCGAGGAGCACTTGGATATGTGTTTCAACAAGTGGTAATGGTCATAAGTCATAGAAACAGAGCATATCCCCCCCTTGGGCTGGGGGGGGGGGGTCTGGAACCAAACCTAGGACTATCTTAAAGATTTTTTTTGTGGATAGTGTATAGGTGTTGGGGTACCTCCTCACGAGATATTATTAGTTAAATATGAAAACGGTTGCCATGGCAACGCCCCAAAGGTACATACCCTGGAAACAGTGTCTTGGCGAGTGATAATTGGGGGTAAATACCCCTAAGGCCTCCTATATGTGCTTTTATATATTAATAATGGTCTTTTATGTTATTATCCTTGTACAACTGGGTCTAAATGTTGGGTTTAGAGAGTTGTGATAAGATATTCTGTGATTTTTCTTTGGCAATGGGGCATTTCCCTCCAGTGCTGACACTTGGATTTTAGGTAAAATTGAGGGAAGAAAATGTTCATTATCTGTCATTCTTCATAAAAGGGAGAGACAGATAGATAGGAACTATCAATCATATGGAGGGAATGCCCAATACATCTACTTTCAGATGGTATATACCTTTAATGGGGGAAAAATCTTTGTATACCTAAGAAATTTCAATTGAACATGGCATGATTCTCAAAAATCACTCGCCAAGACACTCTCTCGCCAAGACAAAAATCTCCTTACAAGCTCTGCTGTTGCAGAGGATGGGCAATAAGTAACTATTTTACACATTGTTTACTTAGGTATGTGATAGGGGAAAATTACTAACATATGTAGAATAGATAAAAATATACCAACTGTATACAGCAGGATCAAAATGATTCATTTCCTTGGTAAGACAGAAATGGGAATGGAATCGTGATAATCATTTATCAAAACTACATGGATTTTATGACAATAAGGACACCTCTGCCATTAATAAAAACATGATTTTCATAATCTTCAGGTCAAAATGGTCCAGATCTGAGACTTTTGTGATGATATGATAATTATTTATTCAAAAAATCAAGCCCTAAACTTGGCATATTACTCAAAAATCACTCGCCAAGACACTATCTCGCCCAGACAAAAATCTCCTTCCAAGCTCTGCTGTTGCAGAGGATGGGGAATAAGTAACTATTTTACACATTGTTTACTTAGGTTTGTGATAGGGGAACATTACTGACATATTTAGAATAGTTAAGTATACCAACTGTATACAGCGGGGTCAAAATCATTTATTTCCTTGGTAAGACAGAAATGGCAATGGAATCGTGATAATCATTTATCAAAAGTATGTGGATTTTATGACAATAAGGACACCTCTGCCATTAATATAAACTTGATTTCCATAATCTACAGGTCAAAATGGTCAAGATCTGAGACTTTTGTGATGATATGATAATTATTTATTTAAAAAATCAAGCCCTAAACTTGGCATATTACTCAAAAATCACTCGCCAAGACACTATCTCGCCCAGACAAAAATCTCCTTCCAAGCTCTGCTGTTGCAGAGGATAGGCAATAAATAATCATTTTACACATTGGTCACTTAGGTATGTGATAGGGGTAAATTACTGACATGTTTAGAAGAGTTAAATATTCAAATCCTGAACAGGAGGAGGAAAAATTATTTTATTCTGTCTTCCCGAAATTGTCTTCCCTAGAATGGCTTGTCTTGCTGAGATGAGGTATGAGCCTTTCATTTCCATGTTTATTAATGGAGCCCTCCCATTTTTTTACACATGTTAGATATAACCTTGCTCTATTTTTTAAAGGCATTTTTGAACCCATGGATCTCTCTGATTTTTTAGGGGAGGGGGTATAAGGCATAATCACTCGCCAAGACACACACCTTCACCAAACTTCAAATGCTCCCATACTATACAAGAAGTCAGGCCAGTTGGGGGATGTTTGGCTCTAATACAATGTCCAACCACCAAATGTATGTAACTTAAATGGAAACTCACATATTTGGTACGATTTCCTGAAAATATTTTTTTTTATATATTTTGGGGGATTATTTTGCTCATTTAGGGTCAATTTTGGCCTATTTTGAGGCCCTGGAGACTAAAATATCAATTTCCCACCCCAAAAACCTATATGTAACATCAAGAACTCATCGAGCCCGATGATATTAGCAAAAAAAATCCAAGAAAAAATCAAAAATCTAAGTACAGGGGCCGACGGAAGTGCCAAAAATAGGATATGCTCTGTTTCTATGGTTTTTGACCTAATGCTTCCTTAAAATTTTCAATTTTCCTCCAGTAGCAGATTTTTTGGTCACCATTCTAACGTTTTCTTTTCGAAGCTGAAGTTTTAGGAATGAAAACCAAGGTATTCCAAGGAGTTGTTATGCTGTTCCTTACCCTCAGCTCGTTAGGTGTGCTCTGCTTAAAGTCCAATAGGATGTATGAATGCTTCTCTTTGGTTTCTGAGTTATATACCTCCGTCAAAAAGGATTTTTGACCAGGGAAGGCCTGTTTGCTGATGTGTCCTATTTGACTCATGTCTCTAGGGTTCTTGAAAACAACTAGGTAGTGTGCGTTCAAGCTCAATGTTCTGAAGGCAGGATTGTTGAAAAACAAGTTTTGTGTTATAAAAATTACACTTAAACTGTGATGGTGAGAGCCCACAGTGAAAAGCTTCATTATGGTAGGAACGTACTCGGGATCCATGAGGTCGTCTATTATGACCAGTCCATGTTTAGTTATGTCTCTTTTATCCTCAAACAAAAAGTCTTCTGAAAGAAGACCTTTGTTGAACTTAACCCCCAACTTTACCATTTCGTCAAATCCATCTTGCCATTGACTGTAGCAGTAGTATATGTCATGTATTTTTGGAGTTACCATCTCGTCTACACCTTTTATCAACTTGAAAACAAGTTGACTTTTTCCGCAAGAAGTAGGTCCAGCTATTATCATAGTGAAGGGACTTTGTAGACGTGGGTCAAAAATGATCTCCTCTTCCTTGTGATCCATGTTGGATGAAATCTTAAACCAAAGTGACCAAAGGAGCCGCCTCGGCCTGTTTTAAGTCAGAAGAACCCTCTTTCAAACCTTCCACGTAAAGAGCTACCTCAAAAAGCCCCATGTTGTTCAGACTGGCTATGAGACAGCTTGGATGAGATATTTCTCTATGTTTCCACACTATTAGGACTTCAAAAACAGGATTTGTGACACCTTTTTTCCCTGGAACAGGGGTGGTTATCACATCAAGTTCGTGGTCGGTGAACCCCAGTTGTGTTCCCAATTTCCTCCATTCAAGCATCTTTAACTTGTCTGGCAGGTTCACGAACAAAGTATCAACTTTCCACTGTTCTGGAGGTATTTCACAATGGTCCACTACGTTGTAATACTGCATGTACCATCTACAATATTCAGAGAGATCGTAACGACCTATGTCACTTAATGCATGTCTTAAAACCATCCACTTGCAACGCACGTTCTTTCTGTTCCATGATATAAACATTTCTCTCCCCATAGAACAAAGAGATGGTGTTTTTTCCATGTAATCCATCAAACTTAGTCTGAGTCCTAAATAAACCCCTAATCGAGGGTAGTCTTTTTCCGATATTTTTTCACTGATCTTGAATAACAACTCGTCCGAAAGGTGAAACTCCATAGCAGCAAAAAAGGTATCCAGGAAGTTATGTAGGCAGGTAGGTAGGTAGGTAGGTTATGACAGGCTAGAAAGCATACAGTAAACTTATATAGGGTAGGGCAGTGTAGGGTAGGGTAGGTGGGTGGGTGGTTTAGGTGGGTTATTTGGGCGGCCAGCCCGGGCCAACAAGCCCCAAACCCCCCATACTTGAGGGGTGCCCCCACCCCATAGTTTTTTAAACCCACCCCAACCCATCCCTACCCTACCCTACCCCTACCCTATATTACCCTACCCTATTCTACCCTATCCTATATTACCCTACCATACATTTCCCTCTTTAGGTTAGCCTGTTACATCGTTCTTCATTCGTTTGGATTTGTTATCATGTTGTGTGTAAAGCGAGCTGATTGTGGTGAAAACAGTGAGTAAGGGAGGTCAGCTTGGTGCACCACATAGCCAGATAAAACCACACTTTTTTTTTCTCCTCCACACTGAAACGATCCAGGGACGATTATGGGATGTGAAAAATGGGGCAGGACGAAAACAAAGTTTTGGTTTCTAAGCTCTTAGCTAGAAGGTCCAAAATAGACATGAAGAACTCAAGACGATGGTTAAGTTGGTGGGTATTTCCTTCCAAATGGAAGGGGTTTTTCAGTGGACCCTTTCCCTTTTTTCCATACATTAGGGCATAACCCAAGGTTTCCACCGCTGAAAATTTTGACAAGTTATGACTCAAAACCATTTTCCTCAAGGTTTTTCTGTCTTTGGATGTAAAACTTGATTCAACTGAAGAAAAAACTAAGTTTAATTTTTTCCGGTGCAGAATAGCTTCTTTGAAGTATTTGCACACATACCTGAAACAGCTTGAAGTGCAACATATAATTTCCTTTCTTTCCCTAACGTACGTTAGGACTTGAGTGTCGTCGGGGTGACGTTGTTCTAATACACGCTGCAGGGAGTAACGTGGCATGGTAGGACGAAGGTTGTTGTGTCAAATGATGGTTTAGTCCCCGTTTAACCTTTATGAGAACCCTGTCAGTCTTTCCTTATCGCACTTTTCTGAAATGATTTATTGCTCAAGGACGAAACAGATGTCAGGGTCAGCGGTCGAGCATGGTGAAAGAGGGGAAAACATGTAAAAGGTTGGGTTTAGCCCTGGGGCCTTACCCGGAGGATCATCATTTATTTTTTCAGTTTAATTAGGATTGATTGATTGATTTGTTTAACGTCCTAAGGCCGTAGGCCTCATGGGACTGCCTCATTGGTTATCAGACATTTAGTCCATTCTTTTCTCAAACTTAATTTGCGCGTGTGTGTGCGTGTGAATGTGAGTGTGCGCGTGCGTGTGTTTGGGAGTCTGCTTGTAGCAGTGGGACACGGCTCGTAGCAGTGAGACACTGCTCGTGGCTCAAGGACCCTCTTTATCGTGCTCACCCAGACGCTGTGCCGCAGACTGTTGACACATCATCTGACCGGTCCATTATCCTGACACCGGCCGGACAGTCGTGGTTCTATACCAATCGGGCCAGCTTACCACGGACTGACGAGTATAGAGAGCCACTTTCCAACCTAGCTGCAAGATTACTCTTCCAGCCGGGCCGCAGGATGATTCCCCCAGCCCACCTGACCGATACTTAAGGGGAGGTGTTTCCCCCCGCTTCAGAGCTTCTCAAACATCTTCACTTCCCTGAGGAAGGTCAGAAGTTCTTTCTTACCAGTGCTGGTAAATACACTGTTCATGGACAAACCATGAAGGTGCTTGTCCCTACTCCTCTTTGTTGCCTGACATGAGATTGGTTTGGTTTGGTTTGGTTGATTTAACCTCCGCTAATAGTAGTTGTTCCATAGTCAGAGGTACTTGACATCGCTGACACGTGGGTTGGTTTTCACCCTTCATGAGGTGTCCGTGAGTCAGCAGTGAGTGACCTATCCGAAGACGGGTCAGTCTTGTCGATTCCCTCCTGGTCAGGCCAGTGTGGTCATGCTTTTTGCCAATCGAAGGTTCGATGGCTCTGAGCTTGTTGTTGTGGTCAGAACTCCATCTTTTCTGCCACTCTTTCTTTATGAACTCCTTGGCCATAGGGAGCAGATCTGCAGAGGGGATGGGAGCCAAGCTGGGTTCCCGGCTCAGGGCTTTCTTAGCTGCATGGTCTGCAGCTTCGTTCCCCTCTATCCCAATGTGGCTGGGGAGCCAACAGAGGGTGACCTCTTTCTGGGCCTGAGTCAGGTGCGAGATAGATTGTTTCATCTGCTGCACCACTGGGTTTCGTGGGTCATGCTGGCATAGAGTTTGCAGGCATGACTTCGAGTCAGAGAATATGATGAAGGCATTGCGCATAGACACCTTCATCCACTCCAGTGCACTTAGGAGGGCATGCGCTTCTGCAGTGAAGATGCTGCTCCTTCCATGTAGTGCTCCTTTGCGGACTCCGAAGGGTGTACAAGCCGCAAAGCCTACTCGGTTTCCGTCCTTGGAGCCATCAGTGTACACCTCAGTATACATTTGATGGCGATGGCAGACTTCTGCCAATTTCTCCAAGTACACCTTGTTTTCAGTTTCGCTTTTCTTGTGTTTGCTCAGGTCAAAAAGGATCTTGGCTTCTGCCTGTTCCCACGGAGGGGACTTGGCAGGTCCTTCCTTCATGACCTTTGTGATGGGAATTCGGGCCTCTCTGATCAGGGTTCTCACCCTTACTGAGAAAGGCTTTGCCACGTTCTTGTTTCTACGAAAGACGCTGTGGTCCTCGTAGAAGATGGTATGGTGGGTGGGGTTTCTCTCATTTGCCTTGACTCTGATGGCATATTGCAGGGACAGCTTGGTCCGTCGCAGATCCAGTGGTGGAACCCCTGCCTCAACGCAGAGACTACTTGCCGGTGATGATCTGAATGCTCCCATGCAGAGCCGTAGGCCCTGGTTTTGGATAGGTTTTAGCCAATCCAAGTAGGACCTTGCCGCTGATGCATACACCACTGATCCATAGTCCAGGCGAGACAGGATATACGTCCGATATACGTCCGATTTTTGTCATGTCTTGGAGAATGCCAAATTTCCATGTTGTGTTGTAAGCCTTTTCAAGGTCAAAAAATACAGCAACAACATGTTCTTTGTTGGCGAATCCTTTCCGGATAAAACTCTCAAGACGGACTAGGTGGTCAGTTGTACTGCGACCTTTTCTGAATCCAGACTGGTACTGGGTTAGAAGATCATTTGACTAGCATATTTCCCAAGTTCATGTTGCTCTCAAACTTCCTCAGTTTAATTAGGAGGACCAAAAATGAGATATGGGGTACCACCTTGAGCTGACTTTTTTCATGGGAGGCAGTTATTTCAGTTATAACTCTCACAACATGACAGCACCCATGGTAATTGTGTCCAATCTCTGTCCTGAATCCTCTTTCATAGAAAATTTTTGAACCTACAGAGTGTGTAATTTTGTCTGGGTGAAGTAAAGTGGCTTTAATTAAAGCCTTCACCATAGTAGAATCGATGAAAACTGAATTACCAGGTCCTCCCCCCAAAGGTTGATCCCTAAGAAAAAAGGTTTTTTGTCTGTCTAAGATGAATTTTTTTGAACTTCCAGACGAAATGGAATGCCTCGAAATTAAGTGTACCATGGCGCCATGTCCCAAAAGAACACCTGAAAAAAAACTTTCCCCATTTTCTGAGATAAGTTTTTTTCACAGAGGGTCCACTGGGAACCAATGCAGTGGTTTGGTTGTGCAAGAAGCATTGTCTGAAGTTATAGTTAGGAGGGATGTAAAGATCCCTGTTGAAATTTTCAGGACAGAATTTCCACACAGCCCACACCTTACCTTCTTCTACGCCCCTCCTAATGTCTGAAATAAACACCTCCTGACGCCTTTTGTGACCAACGGTCAAGGACAAAGGCAAAGGACAAAAGTTAGCCATGTCTGCTTGAAAGAAGCTCGTTCTGAAAAATGACGAATGGTCTGCGTTAATCACAAAACGGTTACAGCCAGATTCGTCTTACACGCCGAACCCTGAACGTTGACTGAGCGTTATCACGGTTTTTAATTGAGTTGAGTTTTTTACTTTTTTCTCCAAACAACGCTGTCTGAGCGTAACACATACTATGAATGGAAAAGCACGGTTATCTACGACTCATGGTCGTGGTTGTACGTTATCTGAACGACAAGGGAACGTCCCAGGATCGTATGAGGATAGTTACTATAAAGAAGGCTTGAGCTGCTCGGTCTTCATCAAACCTTTTCTGACGTTTGCCTGCTGTTCGCCATCCTGATCCTGCACCTTCCAGCCCTGCAACCCTTTCATCTGAAGGAGAACAATGCCTGGTCGCATGAAGACGGGACTTAGTGTCAGGAGGGTAGCAGCTAAAAAACTGGCTCCACTATCTGTCCCCACACCTAAACAGGCAGTGGAAAAGACGTCGGGCGTTGCCCCTCCTCCTACCTCTCCAGCCACCGCTGAAAAACCACCTGCAACTCCTGCTCGGCTTCCAACTGAAGTGCCTGATGCAGGAGAACAGGAAGCTGCTCTTGCAGCTCTTCATGGCAAAATCACTGATTTCCTGGATCGCGTCCGGGATTGCACTCCTCAGGAAGCTTGCGACGGCGATTTTGACATCAGGGAATTCATCAATCCCCCGGCACCTCTAAACTACCAGCCCCCCACTGAAGCACCTACGTCCACCACTTACTCGCCAGCAACTCCGGAGGAACCTTCTCCCCAGGTCAGTCCAATAGAGGTCATAGACCTCACATCATCATTACGAGCAGTCAACCCCATTGAAGTGGTGGATTTAACACAAGGGACACATTCACCTGCTCACCAAGGGGGGTATTCACAGGTAGAGGTCATAGATTTGACTGGCCCTACTCCCCAATACTCTCTCCCGGTTCCGGTAGAGGAGCTGCTTAAAACCCCGCCGGAGAAAAGAACCTGTCCCGGTCAGAGTGAAGGGGAGCCTAAGAAGAAAAGACAGAAATGCGCCTACAACAAGAAAAACCCTGTCTCTGCCCCTGCTTCTGTTTCCTCAGGTACTTCTTCCTATGCCGCCGAGCCAATTGGTTCTGCCCCAGGTGTTCCATCTGCTAAAGACAAGTTACAAAGGCAAAAGTTTGGGGAGGGCACTGCCCCCAGTAATTCCAGCAAGCTTGTGGGCTTCAGGTTAGTACCTTTGGTGGCAAAGAAATGGCCTGCTCGATTTGGAAGTCACCTGCCCCCGACCAAGTTTTTTATCCGGAAGGGGATAATAACGCCTGCATAGAAATATACAGGGAACCTAGTATCAGGGGAGTATGCTTGAGGACGTACCTGGACAAACCTTATGAGCGGTGCTTAAATCTAGAGGCACGTGAGTTTAGGTACTTAGTGGACCAGATAGAGTGCATCCTTGGAAAGTACAAGGAGCTACATCGCCGAGCTGCCCTTGGAGAGAGGAAGGTGGACAATCTCCTGTTGTCCTTGAACGAAGACTGCACCGACCCCCGTGGAGGACGGGCTATGATTTTGGTGAACCTGTACAAGGGAACTCCTAAAGTTCATATAGGAACGGCCAGCTACGTCGAGGAGATGAATGCCTCAGTGTCTTCCAGCTACAGGATGCCCCCCTCAGCCACACACTGTGTCCCCCTTCATTCTGGAGGACATCAAATCACATGTTGGACCCTTCCTAGACGAGACGACCGATTTCTACTCTGGGTAAGTGGTCAACTTCGTATAGTGTCTGGTCAACAGCTCCTTATTCAGTGCTTTCACATGATTATGTACATTAGTTCATTTGTAGTTAGATTTAAATGTACTCCATGTTCAGTCAACATAGCCCAGCATAGGTTTAAGTTTCTTAAGTGAAACCTGAATGTACTCCATGTTCAGTCAGGACAGGTTTTAGTTTTAAGTTGTATGTTGAATATAAAGTGAAACTAGAGAAAGAAACCACAAATAAAAATGCCTCCCAAAAAGGTAAAACAACTTTACACCGTCAACTGTCCAATGTGTAACACCCCTAGACCTCCACGTTTGGTCACTGTAGAAAACAGTGGTAAAACTCTATGTAACTCAGTTTCTTGTAAAAGAGAAATTTTTTCCGACAGCTTAGAAATTCCAAAAGAAATAGAAATAAATTCTTTGCATAAAAGCAGTTACCGTGACAACTTCAAATCCATAGCTTCAGGTTTGGCTGTGCTTGGTAAGCCTCAGTCCATTTTCAACGTCAGAATGACAAGTTTTAACAAAGACTTGGGAGCCAAACAGGTCATAGAAGCTCTTACCTCTATCCATAGAAATCAAGTTATGGCTTACAAAGTGTCTGTCTCTTTTGGAAGGTTGTTGTCTTCCTCTAAGGAGGAAGAAGAAGAGAAAGTTATGTACTTCCATGCTTCTGCCAACAATTCGTCTTTGTTTTATGACAGTGAAACTCATAGAGACCCTTACATTTTCAAAAGGGATGACAAAGACTTTGCAGAGTGTTTAGATTTAATTGAAAATAACATAAAAGAAGACACTCAAATACCCTCTACTAAATGGAGTGTCATAGGCAATGCGAACGCCAACATTACCCTCATAAGGGCTACGGGAGGAGAATATCTTTTAGGTAAAATGAACACTGTTCCCCCAGGTTTAAGGCAAAGAGGAATGCAGCACTTTCACAGAGACCCTAAAACCAAAAGGGGATACAAGGACAACTTGTGTTTCTTTAGATGTCTGTCTTTCTACCTGTATGGATCTTTAGAAAAAGCTCAAGAGCTTTTCCTTGAAGCCTATCCAGGGGTGAACAAGGAGACCTTTGAGGGCATTGATATAAAAGATTTAGACAGGTTAGAAAAGGTGTTTCAAGTGAACATAAGAATTTTTTACCTTCCCTCTTTTGGTAAAAAAAAGGGGCGACCTAAAATTATAAGGTCAAATATGTGTTCATCCAAGAAAATCATGAACTTGAACTTACACAGGAACCATGTAAGTTTAATAACTAACATGGGACTGTATGGTAAAATGTACCCCTGTGGATGGGGTTTCTCTCATTTGCCTTGACTCTGATGGCGTATTGCAGGGACAGCTTGGTCCGTCGCAGATCCAGTGGTGGAACCCCTGCCTCAACGCAGAGACTACTTGCCGGTGATGATCTGAATGCTCCCATGCAGAGCCGTAGGCCCTGGTTTTGGATAGGTTTTAGCCAATCCAAGTAGGACCTTGCAGCTGATGCATACACCACTGATCCATAGTCCAGGTGAGACAGGATATACTTCCGATACAGAGTCAGCAGAATCTCCCAGTCCGCTCCCCAGTCTGAGTGGGAAAGCATCTTCAGGAGGTTCATGGCCTTCTGGCATTTTTTCCGGAGGTATTCGATATGGGGTTTGAAAGCGAGAATGCTATCAAACACGAGTCCAAGGAATTTGACCTCCTTTTCTACCTTTAGTGCGTTCCCGTGCAGTGTGAGGGCAGGAGCTTCCTTGCATCCTCGTCTACGACAGAAGTGCACACATGATGCTTTTGTTTCTTTTTGCCATTTTCCAGGCTCCAAGTCTCTAGGTGGGAAAGGGTTTGCTGTAATCTCCTTTCTACCGTTGCCATGGAGGTGCCCCGATAGCAGATGACAAAGTCATCCATGTAGAGGCAGCACTCAACATTGTGGGCAAGGGTTTTCGCTATTTCGTTGATTTTAATGCCGAAAAGGGTCACTGAGAGGACGCAGCCCTGGGGGACTCCAGTTTCTTGGTCAACTCTCTTGGAGTGTGTGGCACCAAGTCGGACATTAAATGTTCTGTTTGCGAGGAAGCCTTCCACGAATTGTGGCAGTCTGCCTCGCAGTCCCATTTTTGTCATGTCTTGGAGAATGCCAAATTTCCATGTTGTGTCGTAAGCCTTTTCAAGGTCAAAAAATACAGCAACAACTGTGCAAGGGAGTATAGGAGAGTAATTAGAACCCTGTATATTGTAAATAATGAATGTCAAATATAATAATGTGCATAAGTATAGACTGTAGTCCATAGAGAGTTAACATGGTCCATAAAGGGTTAACATAGAGATGGAAGACGACTGGGAGAACCACACCTGCAAGATAAAAAGAGATGGGTAAAGGTTAGAGAGATCATGTAAACAGGATATACCATACACCCTCCCACCTACACCGACCGACCAGGGAGCTTGTCCGAAAGGTAGTACAGCCAGAAAATAAGAAGGCCCCTTACAATTAACATAATAATAATCTACATGGAAGATACCAGCATAAGCGGCCCAAGGTAGTAAACGGGGCCAGAATACGATTATAAGGTATCAGGGACATAAGGGGTCCCTACCTGGAGAATAATGAACTAGTAAAGGGACAGAGGAATATATATAAAGAGCGATAAAGAAGGATACTATTAATAATGGAGTAAGATAACACACGAAGCTAGAGGGTCGGCAACTGGGCGATATACTCGTGGAGTTAATCCAATAGGAGAGTGCACCAGCTGTATCATCGGTAGCACTATGTAGGATTATGAGTGTTAGATAAAGCTGTAACTAAAACCTCAGTGATTACTAGCAGAGGTCTCACACACACACACACACACACACACACACATATGGATATGAAGTCGACATGCGATTGAAATACATGCACATGTTAAGGGGTTGGATGAACTCTAATAGACTACAGCAGGAGTTAATGTGATTAAGGATTGTATCTTCACCTGGAAATGGAATGTTCAATAAAAGGTAACCTGTAATATGGACTTATGATTATTGACTAGGTGCATTAGTACTCTACCAGAGCTACTCCCTCTATAAGGCGCTGATAATGATTGTACCTCATAATGGAGCAGATAAGATAACCCAAAGTCTTATAGCGCAGATGGTGATCAACCCGAGGGGCACTACATTTGAGATTATGAATGTCAGGATGCCCGTTCCCGGACACTAGTGCACCAAACATATTGGGTGTAACACAGGAGGCAGGTGATGATGATATAAGTGTGTGTGAGAGTACTGTGGATTACGGAGGAATATTACCAAGCTCGCAGGGTGTTTCGCCAGGTAGTACTGGAAGGAACCAATTAGAACTACCTGAAGCAGATTTAGGCCGCCAAGGTGAGACAAGTGGGCATCCCAGTATAGGGAGAGGGGCCTTAAGATCTGCAGGACCTGTGAAACATATCCAGTTGGACTGGGACGGTAAGCAGTGCAGCTATGGTAACACTGGGCCACCTCCGGAAAGCCCAGGAGGTGTGTGTACTGGAGCATTGAGCGGGGGTGTTCCAGACCCTGTTGGGGGTAATTCCAGCTGTCGGAAGGGCCCTATATCCAGGCAGGCTGAGAAGGACCCCGGTGGGGGACCACTGGGTGGAGAGGCCCCACCCGTAGGTCACCCCACACCAACAGGGGCTGATCCAGCAAGAAAAGCGGGAGAAGCCACACGTAGGCAGTGTGGGGAGGATAGTACCCAGGTCGGCACTGCCACCCGGGAGGAAGATAGGTTGGGCGGCGCTCGGAGGATTTTGACAAACACCCCTGCTGCCTTAGTGGGGGGGGGGGCGTTTGGGCAAACCCCGAGTACTGAATTCACACCCCCCTCCAGGGTACCTTCTAGTGAGAAAATATTAGAAGTAGCTGCTAGAAAGCTAACTTTTGATAAACCAAGGTCATGGAAGAAATCAAGACGAAAGAAACAGGAAATTCAGGAGGACGATTTTGAAATAGTGAGCGAATCAGATGTTGGCGAAATACAGGCGGAAGTAATAATTAATGAAGGGTGCGGGCCCCAAGTAGTAGACGAGTTAATACTGTCTGATGGTGAGTCTGTAGGCAGAGAGCCTGTGCTACCCAGAAAAGCCCAGGTGGGCAATACTGATAGTGACGAGGAATATTATAGAGAGATACGAGAACAAAATAACAAGTTGGTTCAGAGATATGAGGATGCACAACGGTCATTAGAAGAGATAGAAAACATTGGTAATATACCAGAAAAGACAAAGACACCTGAGAGGCAATTATCTGAAGGTGAAGGTGACAGCGGGTTGAGACAAAGTTCACAAACAGGTAATAGGAGTAGTTTCTCTGGCCCATCCGACGACGACGGTGAATATATACCAGGTGACTTAGAACAAACAGATATGCCTGCTAATCCTAATATTAAGTTCCCCACATTCTCCAGGGCCAAGGGGGAATGTTATGAAAGTTTCCTTAATGAGATGGAATCACTGAGGGTAATATATGGATATGAGCCTGATGCATTTTTAGATGTGATAAAAATGCACCTTAAAGGAGGAGCATATGATTTAATAGAAGCTCTCCCTGATGGTGAGAAGGATACTGTGGCCTTAATTGAGGAAGCCTTAAAAGGAGCCTTCGAGGACAAAAGGCCGAAGTGGCAGAAGCTGAAAGATGTGTCCCGACTTAAACAGAAAACAGGGCAAACAGTCACAGAATTTTATATTGAGATTATGAAGCAAAAGAAAGAAGGACATGACGATGACACACTATTGGGAACGTTCTTGACAGGGACCCTGCCGTACATTCAGGGGGAACTAATGAGGACAGCCCATCCTGACATCAAGTCAGCGCTGTATTTAGAAGGGCAACAGCCAAGAGTAAATCAGCCAACAATGGCGGTGATAGAGAATGGGACCCCTGGTATGGCAGGAAAGGTGGTTAGGGATACCAATGAGGAGGCGCAGTATTGGAAGGACAATATCAGGTCAATTGCAGAAAATATGGCCATGGATGGGTATAATTTAGGCAGGAGAGATCACATGAGTAATAGGCCGCCAGACAGGCGGCCTATGATGATAGGCCTAGAAGTAATGGAAGGGGATATGAAGGACCCGGGAGGTATAATGATGAGAGGAGATACGACAATAGAAGAATGTACGAGGATCACAGGAGACAGGAGGCACTGGGACCTCCCCAGGGAGGCGCAGGAAATTGGACGGGTAGAAATGTACCCCAGAGGCAAGGGGGTAGTTACAACCAACAAGGGAACAATAGATTTCAGCAAGGGGGATATAGGCCGCCGGATCTGAATGATAGAAGTAAGGAGGAGTATACTAGATTGGCCAAAATGGATGGATCAGAAATGGAAGCATTAAAGGAGGGGAAAGAAACAGTGCCCCCGAGTAGGGCGTTCTGCCTAATACACAATAGGCAGGGACATAGCACGCATGCCTGCTATTGGTTAAAGGATGTAGGAGCCAGAGAGGCATGGAGTAAAGGTAGAGTTGGGTACAACAGAGATAGGAACCAGGGAAACTCGTGGACTAGTCCGGCTCGTCAATAGAACTCAATATTATACAGGCGAACGGACCTAAAACAAATACTCAGGCAAAACAGGCAATGGTGGTGTCAGTAGTGATTGGAGAAGAAATACAAGGACTCATTGATATGGGAGCTTCAGAATGCTTCATGTCCAAGGAGGTCAGAGATAAGTTAACAGATAACGATGTATGGGAGTCAACTGTCGGAATGAAGCAGACAGTGCGATTCGGAAACAATAATGAGACACGAATTATGGAAAACATCAGAGTAAAAATCATTATGGGAGGAGCAGTCGTGTATTATAATTTTAATGTGGTACAGGAATTGCTATACAAAGTGATCTTAGGCAGGGATCTACTTCTGGACGTAAGAGCTGATATCAGAATGAAGAGTAGTGTGGTAGAATTATTTACAGGGTGTCCGGTGTCAGCAATAGAGGATATCAGGTTAGAACCATGGACTGAGGAAATAATTAGGTTGGAACCATGGGAACAATTGAGTAAGGACCCATGGGATGTGGTGGAAATTGAACCATCAAACCTGACAATGGTCGTACTGGAACAGAGTTTGAATTTTATTGGAAAGAACTGGTGGACTAAGATAGGCAACTGGACTGACAGTGAGGTGTTTGTCAGTAAATACGATGTCCTAGGATATGCGGAAATAATAGAAGCACCTAAGTTAGATACGCTGAAGGTATGTGAGATATTGGACATACAAAAGGAACTGACACCAGCAGATATAAAAACATCTAAGACAGGAGGTGTACGGGACAGAAGGCAAGCTACAGTATGTAATATTAATGTCCAGATAGACTCCCAAAGGAGTAAAGCAGAGATCCAGAGTGCTAAAGATAAAAAGAAAAACAAGATAAGAATGCTATCATTGGGTGATACCTGCATATCTAGAGACGAGGAGGTACGATTTAAAGAGATGCTGGCTGATAACTGTGACGCATTTGCATTCGACATGTCGGAATTGGGGCATTGTACATATGCTCCAATGAAGCTTAAAGTAAATACAGAAAAGGGACCATGCAAGGTAAAGCCATACAGATGCTCACCTATAAAGATGAGGGAAATTAATAGGCAGATACGTGAGATGTTAGAATTAGGAATTATTGAGCCTAGTACAAGTGTGTATAGGAGCCCATTGGTGCTGGTCAAGAAAAAAGATGGTAAGACCAGATTATGTACAGATTATCGGGTATTGAACATGATAACAGAGAGCGATTCATACCCTATGCTAACCGGGAGGAGCCTATTTATGTATATGGCATATAGAAAGCCTACAGTGTTCTCATGTATGGATTTACTGAGCGGATACCATCAGTGCGACATGGATGAGGGTAATAAACAGTACACAGCGTTCGAATCAAGTTCAGGAGTATGGCAGTATAGGAGGATACCATTTGGTATGAAAAACAGTGGATGGCAATTTACACGAATTATGTCAATGGCTCTGGAAGGATTGATCCTGGAGTATTGCATGGCATATTTGGACGATGTAGTGGTCTTTGACCCGGATATACAATCACACATTCTTAATGTCGACAAGGTACTTAGGGCATTTATTAAAGCAGGACTGACAATTAAACCAAAGAAGTGTGAATGGTGTAGGGATAAAATACAGTTCCTGGGTCATATAGTAACAGCTGAAGGACTAACTACACAACCAGCCATCACTGATAAGATACAGGAGTTTGGTAGACACAGGTACGATCATTTCTGGGGCTTTGTAATTATTACAGGAATTTTATAGCAGGATTCGCTGTGTATGCTGTGCCACTGAATAATTTGCTGAAAAATGACACCACATGGGAATGGACTGAGGATTGTGAGAATGCCTTTAAAGTCATTCAGGAAAAATTAACATCACCCCCTCTATTGATTCATCCTCAAATAGGGGGACATTTTTATATAATGGCCGATGCTAGTGGAACGGCTATAGGGGCTGCAATATGCCACATGGTGGGTACACAATTAAGGCCGATAACTTATTATGGATACACGCTCAATAAGGCAGAGAAAAAATATACAGTTACTGAGAAGGAAGGGTTGGCAATCATAAAGGTGCTTAAGCATCATGAGGACATGTTACATTCAGGAAAAATCACAATTATGACGGACCACCAACCATTGGTGCCACTCTTACAGAATGCACATAAAGCACCATCTCAGAGGCTGAGGAGATGGGGTCTTGCATTGACACCATTTGATTTCAAGATTGAGTACCACCCAGGAAAGGGCCATCATCTCCCGGATTATTTGTTACGAGTTCCATTAAAAAAGGGACAGCTAGAACCAGACAATGAAACTGGCGAGTTTTAACCTGATGTAGGATGCGAACTGCTGATCCATGACATGAATAAGGATAAGGAAGGTAGAATGTACACGACGGGTAATACAGCTAGAACTTGTGAGTTAGTAAATTGAAGAGGACGAATTGGACGAAGTAGACATAAGGAGGGAGCAGGAGAATGACCCGGAACTAGGCCCCATTTTGAAGTTCCTGGAGAAAAATATTCTCCCCGAAGGTAAAGAACAGGCAAGAACTATACTATACAGCTCAGAACTTATGGGAGTCAATGATAACGGCCTGCTGTGTAAGTTCAGCAGACAAAGGAAGGAAAAGAAATACAGAGGGCCAGTAAAACTGTATGGGCGCGTTATGATTCCACCAACGCTGGTAGAGAAAGTCCTTTATATGATGCACAATGATATGTTTTGTGGAGGCCATGTGGGGTCATCAGCTATGAATAACATGCTAATGGAAAAGTACTATTGGAAAAATATGTTTGTGGATATAACTAACTATGTACGAGCCTGTGAGAGATGTGCACTGAGAAAGAGAGGGCCACACTATAAGGCAATGGCCAAGTCGTGGGAACAGACTTTGTGGGACCTTTAAGGAAAGCTAAAAATGGGGAACAATACATAATGACATTTATTGACATGCTTACAGGATGGCCAGAAGCGTTTTGTCCCCGAGACTGTAAGGCCACAACAGCGGTGGCCGTTTTCTTACAAGAAATAGTATGTAGGTACGGTAGAGTTGAAGTGCTCATGTCAGACAGGGGAGCTAGCTTTATAGGAGCAATGTTTAGAGGAGTAACAGCCAGGTTGATGAGTAAACAACGATTTACAAGCACGAGAAATCCGACCTCAAATGGTAGGGTAGAACGCCTACACCGTACAATAGAGGACACGATAGCATTTTACATTACAGAGGACCACGAGACATGGCCGGATTTGGTACCTGTGGCACTGTGGAGTGTGCGATATCATGTAAGTAGTAGGACGGGGTTCTCACCATACAACTTGATGTTTGGGAGAGACCCCATACCAGTGGGAATGGTAAAAGATTGGCCCATGCCAAATGTCGGCGACGACCATGAATGGTTCCTAAGAACTAAGCAGAGAATTGAAGTCATGGATAAAATGGCAAAGGAAAATATATTAAAATATGAGGAAATAATTAGGAAAATAATGGATCAAAATACTCGGCCTATTCAATTCGAGGAAGGAGAATGGGTGTACTACTACGACCCAGGATGTGCATCAAACAGCACATCTAAATTTGCTAATAGATATAAAGGACCGTATAGAATTGAGCAGGTAGCAATGGACAATTTGGTTGAGCTCAGAAACATTTTAGATGGACGCGTTATTCCACACTTGGTAAACATCAATAAACTAAAAAGGGCATATGAGCCATGGAACCCAGCTATGCAGGGTAGAGAGGATAAGGAAATTATCCAAAGGAACAAGGATATGGAGAGAAGGAAAGGAGGTGACCTTGGTATTGACCATAGTAACAGTAGTAGTGATGAGAGTATTAATGATAATGACAGTAAAGGTACTGATAGCTCAGATGACAGTGAGGATACAGATGTTGAAAATGTTGAACAACAAGAGGTTAATAAGGATGAATTTCCCAGCCAAGAGGTAGAGGGTGACAGCCAATCAACTGAATCTGATGAAGACGGTGGATTGGGGGCCCCAGGTAACCTAGGCAATGCTTCCGGCCAGGGTCAGGTGATGGGCAATACCCACCCTCCGACTGACCAGGATGACCCTAACCCCTCTAACCTACAACGCAGCTGCGTAGCACAGCACGAGAGTAACAATTTACATGGAGCCCATGGTGCCGTTATGACACAGGCAGGCTCGGGAGACCAGGGTGTCTTTCCCAAGGTAATGGATCCTGTATATAACAGAAGGGGGGAACAGGCTGAAGAGGCCATAGCCTGCCCTCGTACGGCTGTGGGGAATCAAACAGACAAATGGAAAAGAAGAAGAAAGAAATTAGTAAATAAAAGGGCGGTGGTAAATGGCCCATTGAATGTAGAGACTGGAACTGGGATAGGAGGCAGACTTGGTGGAGCTTCTAAAAATGTATTAAAAGGACTGAGAGTAAAACCCAATTTTCAAGAGGCTCAGGCTTTGGAGGATAAAAGACTGGATGAATTGTGAAAAGAAAGGGATAAATTGAATAAATGGAGTTGTAAGAAGCCTAATGGGCAGACTCCAGAAGATAATAAGAGAGAAGGTTTGGAAAGAAGGGAAAGAATGAAGATCACTAGGATGGCCAAGATGCAGGAATTTAAAGAAAGCAAGGCCAAGATGGAGAATGAAAAGACTAAAGCTAGAGAAAGGAGGGATTATGATAGAGAGCAGAGGCTAATTGCTCGAAGGATGATTAGAGACAGGAAGGAACAAGATAAACATAAGAAATATAATAGTGACGATTAATGCTGTGGGGCTGTACATGTCCCAAATCAAGGACAGGGCATGGTATATAGTAGGAGTAGCAGCGGAGGCTCCCATTGGTACGAAGACATACATGAGGGAGATTTTCTTGAAGGGCCACGCCGAGAAGGGATTACCAGTAGCAGACCGAAACTATAGCGGCAGCAGCTACTATAGAACACAGCAATACAAAATGGATTACTATACAACACAGAATGATGGAAATTCTTTGGATGTGAATTGGACAGAGCAGGACATGGAAATACAGCCATTGGATTTGAGAATGTATGCTCAGTGGCACCCTCCCACGGCTGATAGAGAATGCCAAACTGAGGAGGTGGTACATAAAAAGTCAATGGAAAATAAAGCGACACAGACTCGGATAGGTAGATTGTGTACAGAGAAAAGGGAAATAAGTGATGACAGACTGGCTGTAATGGGGACAAGTGGTACCGACGAGGTAAATGTAATGATGGTATGTAGGTTGTGTGGAGTAGTATTCCCCAACAGGCAGGATTTTCATAAGCACGAGGAAGAAGGGCACAGAGAACTACCCAAGCACTGTGGGGTATGTGAAGTAGGGTTTGCTAATGGAAGTAGACTGAGGCAACATTTTCTCAGTTATAAACACAAGAAAATGGCTGTGGCATACTACATGAGGAGGAAGGCAGGTTACGGCACGGTAAAGAAGGTGATTAAATCAGGTGGTGGTCGCTCCGCAGCAAAAGGGTGTGGAGCTTGTGAATAATGACATGAGGTTAGCAGTGTCCAAGAATGGGGTCGGAAAGTTATGGGGAAAGTTCAGATCTCCACCACGGCACCTATCAGGGACACAGACATGTGTACCTGCCTACCTATACGAACATGGAAGGTGTCCAACACGTAGGACATGGAATTGGGCGCTACCATCATAAGGATGTGAAAGGGTATGGCATATAAGTATAAATGATGAGCGGGGATTGGAATAATGCCACTGTGTAGGTGACGGTTAGACAATGCACATCATAAAAAAGTGAATGGGAAATTAAAAGGCCATCGTGCCAAGGTAGAAAAAGTCAGGATGAAATACTGAGAGGGGTTTCAAGAGGAACAACTTTTGGACTTATCCAAGTAGACATAGAAACACCTGAATCTTTGAAAGAAAAATTCAGCGAAATGACACCTATATTCAAAAACTGTCTAGTAGGAAAAAATGACGTAGGTGAACATATGAAACGTTACTTGGAAGCAGCAGGTAAGCTGAAGCAACCACAACGCCAACTTATAGGCAGCTACCACGCTGAGGGAATTTTGTTGGGAACTCCTCTCTTGAAGTGGTACCTGGAGAAAGGTTTGGTAGTTACGACATACACCTTCTGATAGAATACACACCAGAACAGACTTTTTTACCCTTCATGGACGAGGTCACCAAAGCTAGGAGGAAGGTTGATGAAAACATAGACTGTAAAATTCTGTCAGATCTCTACAAACTTTTGGGAATTGGTTCATAGGGTAAAACCATATGCAACAAACAAAACTTTGTTCAAACAAAGTATCTTCACCCCTCTAAGGCAAGACGTTTGGCCATGCACTGGTCAGTGCAAGATGTGCAAGACATAAGCGAGAACACGGTAGAACTGTCCTGTTTGCCCACCTCCATCACCTACGACCTCCCAGTTCAAATAGGTTTCATG
This sequence comes from Acholoe squamosa, assembly GCA_949317995.1. Taxonomy (NCBI): domain Eukaryota; kingdom Metazoa; phylum Annelida; class Polychaeta; order Phyllodocida; family Polynoidae; genus Acholoe; species Acholoe squamosa. Next base: position 20,969,359 of record OX439047.1, on the reverse strand, counting down.
GTATACCAATATGCCAAACTTAAAATGTTGGCCTTCTATTACGACTTTCTCCTTGAATACATAGATGAGAAAGACTTTGAAATGTGTGAAATGGACACTGACAGTTTTTACTTTGCTTTAAGTGCAGAGAACATAGAAGATACACCTTCATACGTAGGGCATACGTTTTTGCAAGTAGGTTAGTAGGTCACTTCTGGTTTGCAAGTAGGTCAACCCTAGGTATTGCGCAATTCTCTTAATTTATGCAACTAGGTCAGGTCACTAGGTCAAATGGAATCCAGCTCTCTGATTGGCTGAAAAAACTAGGTCATGACCTTATGACGTCACTTCCTGTCAAATCAGCCCTCTGATTGGTTGAAACTAGGTCACTTCCGGTCTACCAGTAGGTCATGACCTAGTTAGTAGCTAATCCATTGCGCTCAGTTTGCATGTATATACTACTTCTATAAGAACTGTAACCAACACCAGACATTCTTGGAATTGTGTATTTTAAGAAAGCAGCTCTTAGACCGGATCAAAATGCCTTGCCATGAGCCTATTCTGCCATAATTGAAGTAAGACTCTTAGTGGGCAAACTAGGAGCATCTTGTATACTGTCTGAATGAAAGAACGTTATAGCTTATATACCAACTGACTTGTGGATTCCAAATTAGACACTGAAAGTATGCCTGAACAGTTGTTGGAACTGTTGTACTCTCTAATGCTTGTCACTTTGCCTAATGAGAAGGGAAACAATAAAGCCCTGGAAGAAAATGTACCTCTCTCTAGTATTTATTGAGCGAGTGTTTTGCATGGTTTGATAGTTGTGTAATGGGCCAATGTAAAACAAGCTCTACACATAAGGAAGCTAGTTCTATCCCCATTACTTTATCAGAGGTGTATGCACGAACTATAAACAGGAGCTTAAACACTTTAAGATACAAGATAAAACACACAGTACAGGGCCTCCTGTAACTTCCTCATTGGTTATCAGACATTAAGTCCATTCTTTTCTCAATCTTAATTTGTGCGTATGAGTGTGTGAATGTGGGTGTGTGCGTGCATGTGTTTGTGAATCTGCTTGTAGCAGTGGGACATGGTTCGTAGCAGTGAGATAGGAGCCGGGGCGACAGCTTTAATCTGTGACTATCTGGGGCCCTACAGGACTGAGCCCAAGACCCTTCAGGACGAAAGCTTTAATCTGTGACTATCTGGGGCCCTACAAGACTGAGCCCAACACCCTTCAGGACGAGATCTTTAATCTGTGACTATCTGGGGCCCTACAGGACTGAGCCCAACACCCTTCAGGACGAGAGCTTTAATCTGTGACTATCTGGGACCCTACAAGACTGAGCCCAACACCCTTCAGGACGAGAGCTTTAATCTGTGACTATCTGGGGCCCTACAAGACTGAGCCCAACACCCTTCAGGACGAGAGCTTTAATCTGTGAGTATCTGGGGCCCTACAAGACTGAGCCCAACACCCTTCAGGACGACAGCTTTAATCTGTGACTATCTGGGGCCTTACAAGTCTGAGCCTTACACCCTTCAGCAGAGTCCTACAGACCTGATTAACGGCGCATGCTCAGATGTAGTTATTGTCGAGGATGTGGCCTCACCGGCCGAGATGGTGCCCTACAGTCAGCCTCCAGCACAAAGGGCTACATATTGGAGTTGCATGCACCTTACTGTCTGATGCATTAATCCAGGGGATATCAATATGGAATTCAGCCATTGCTGATTAACTTACCAGGAGTTAGGATCAGGCCATGTTCAGGCAAAACCCTAGTCCTGGTATTGAAATTAAAGTTTAAGTCCTCCGATTCCCTTGCCATATTTTCTTGCCATATAAAGCATAGTGCAGTCAATAATACGAGAAAAACCGGACAAATAGGTCAGGCCAACAACATTTGAGCCTGGTAGTATGGTCCATATACATGACCCAAAATGCGCTGCAAATAGTGTATCAAAATTCTGTCCTAAGTATAGACGTCCCTTCACGGTACTCAGTATGGTAAATGCCCATTTAGTTAGGTTATTCCCAGTACAACTGGGAAGGAGCTTACACACAAATACAATATATGTAAACTAAAAAGAGCATATAAACCATGGGCACCTGCAACATCAGTAGTAAATTTGGAAAAGAGGAGGAACAACTGGAGAAGGATGAGCCTCCAGATAAAGATCTTCCTCAAGAACTGTCTCTGACAAAAGATCACAAAAATGAACAGAAAACAGACAATGAACAGCCAGAAGAGCTAACTGTCACAAATGAGCAAAAGAAAAGTAGTGCTACAAAAACGTCAAATGGACAAATCCCAAAGGGAATGGTCAATAAAAGACCAGACAGAGCTCAAGAAGGAGCAAAATAAGAGGGAAACTGAAGAAGCCACTAATGTAGTGTGCAACAGCCCCCAGAATTCAGAAAGAGAGTATCGATGCCCAAATGACCAAGGTGCGTCTCAAGCCCACCCTGACATCATATGAAACCCACCCAGAAGGAAGGGAGGGTCTTATAGTACAGTCCATCAAAAACATGGCCAGGAAATTACTGGTCACCCAGCCTCTCACTGGGGCGCTGTGTGCTAGAGGAGACCTGAAGAGCTAAACGAACTGGGTCAGGACTATAGAATGGGCAGGGGTAACAGCTAATGATCCTGAAAAGGAAGATTTGGAAAATACTATCATCATTTTAGATGAAAATGTTGGTAGCGCATGTGTGTGCACACATTCATGTGCTTGTAGCAGTGGGACATAGCTCGTGCACGTGGCAGTGAAATACCACTCATGGTATCAGGTCCCTCTACCCTGTGATTGACATACATCTCCTGTCATGGTTGTAGGAGGGCAAGTGGGGCCAGAGGGACAGATCAGATCCACTACTGGATGTTGCATATAGGGAGTGTATAGTATGCCATGGGGATGACTTCTCTCTAGAGGACAATATTAGAATGTCGCAGTGGTCCAAACATTTTCATATAAATGTATTAGAGTTTTGATTCAGGCAATCAATAATCGTCCCATTCAGAATAGAATGGTCACACCTGGTGACGAGGTGTTACATACCCTCCAACAGGGCATTTAGGAACAAATGGAGAATTCCTACAGGCACACCATTGACAATATCCCCTTGACTTTCGATGGGCATTCCCCATCTCATCAAGTCTGCGACCTCTACACCTATCTAGCTGGAATGGCCAGGCATTGATTTTCATCCAAAATTGTTCGATCAGCAATCGTAGACAACTCACATGCTGTTTATAATGCCTTCCTTTTGCTGACAATGACAAAGACAACATTAGCATGACCATTGCAGGATCTGCCAGTTAATAAAGAGCAATTAATATGCACAAATGCTGTGTCTTGAGAAGTCACTGATGAAATGGTGATGAAGCTTACCAGTGGCACCCAGGAAAACTAAACAAAGTCCTCCAGGTTATTTCCAGCAACCAGATAGAGCCGTAAGTGTGATCAAAACAAATAAGTCGATGAAGAGAATGTCATTCAGATATCCAAAACTAGAAAAAAAGGATCAGGATGTCATACCAATATAATTTGAGATACATTCATCAACGTTGACCTGGCATTGAGGTTTATATATTGACTGTCCATTTTAGTGAGTCACTCGTTTCACCTGGGGGGGGGGGGTGCAACAGAAAGTAGCGGCATGTATCTAGCAATTGTCAAGGCATTGAAGTGCTGGCAAGGACAACTCTTGGCTGATGGGGATCATGTGTCCCAAATATGCACCTATGAAATCCCCCCGTCTATGATGATTACACTGGAAATATGTGGGCATGTCCACTCCGAGGGAGACCTCTAAGATTCTCAGCCTATTAGAGGAATAAACATATAACAATTAATGTTTTGAAAGAAGGTGTCAGAATAACACAGGCAGCTTTGGCACCATGGTGACCTTACTGTTGGTTGCCACCTTAGTGCCTATCTGCCACCATGTATGCACACTGGTGCTACAAGTTTTTATCCCTACCCTGTTCAGATTGACTATCATGAATCCTACTAGAATACCATCACTGCCGGAATCCCCTGTTTAAGCTGTTGCACTATCCACAGCTCCAGGTAGGTAAGTCCTTTTATTCAAGATGGAAATTGTAACCACAGGGAACGTTTGTGAGGCTTAGGACAAAGTGTAATAAAAAAAATTAAATGGGCTTCATAGTACACTCTTTGTGCCTCATCACTAAAGCTAGCTAGCACAATGCCACATTACTCCAATTAACTTTGGACGTGATAAAGAGGGCTGAATATGGTATATAGACAAGAAGTGTTGGACGAGAAGTGTTAAAAGATTTTGCTTGGCTGGGAAAAGGAGGAAAGGTGTGCCATTTGTCTGAGGGCATTATATAGGCCAAATGGGAAAGGGGAATTGATGATACTTCCCACTGGTGGCCTTGTCCATAAGTAACATGTGGACCGTTCTTCATTGCAAACATTCCTTTCACTATTGTTGCATACAAGAGTGCATTCCACTCAGGTAAGTGCAATATATTATGTCTCCACCCCTTGGTGTGCATATAGCTGGCATCTGATGTGAGCTCTTCACTGTTCAACTGAGCATCACTCTGCCCCTTCTTTAAATGTGTTAAGGCTGTGCTGGTTACTTTTCCCCTATTTCACTTTTGCTGTTAGAGGTTCATACTCTGTACATTTATCATCCTCCAATTCATGACCATATAGTAATGGGTAAGGAGAAAATTAAACCCAGTATGTGTACTAATTGTGGATTATGGTTTAGAGTGTGACAGGAAGGATACGTGGCCATGAGGTGTGGTCAATGGTGACATAGTGGGCAATGAGGTCCTCAAGAGTGCAGTGCCTTCTCTCAACCCTTCCATGACTGCGTGTCAGCCGTCCAGTACTGAATGAATGTCTACATCACAACCTGGAAGTGACCTTGCTATGGAGTGGTGCATTATAGCTAGACCTGAAGTTGTTCCACTTTTTCAAAATGGCACATGCTCCCCATAATGAAGCATGTTGCTGCTGCAGTATGTATTCATTGTGACTAGACCAGTAAGTCATTGCATTGTAATGGAGGAGTAGTATCCCACAAATCACTCAAAGCTGATAAATCAGTGAGTCTAGGAGCAAGGGATGGCACTTTGTTACTTGTATTAAAGTACACTGGACCTGGAAACTGAGACAGGATATGGTGACATTGGTCTGATTGTAAGATAACAAAGGAATACTATCTAGGCATGCATCCTTGTCTGCAAAGGACATGTGATTGAATGTAGTGAGCATGTTAACACTGATTCTATAGATTCTGGTAGAACAGAAAAACGACACAGTATTTATTGTGACTAGACCTAAGCCAGCCTGACCAGACAGTAAGTGCAGTTGCTGTATACCACAGATACCCATGCATTATTTTAAGTCTGTATATATATATACAGACTTCTTCTCCTGACTACTATTGGGCTACTATAACGAGCTGTACCTTGAAAATTAGATTTGTGCTTGTTTGTTTCTCTTGTATTGTGTATTATTTCTGGGTTTCAGTACTGGGACAACCAGGTCCTGGTCCTTAATCTGGATCACTGAGGCTATTCAAAATTAATATCATAACTCACTTTTAAATATTCAACTTGACAATTACATGATGATGCAGAATCCAAGAGCATGCATGAGAGCACGTGAAGGAAAAGACTTAATATCTAAGGGAGGGTCAGATAAGATTTCATGAATAGGCAGGTTAGCATCAATTCATCAGAAGTTCCCATTATGATGTGTCTAGAGTGAGGGTCCGTGTTCTAAAACTTCACCAATAAAATATAATCTGTATATTGTACATGGAAACTGAGGCAGGAAATTGTGGCATTTGTCTCATTGTAAGATAACAAAGGACTACTATCCAGGCATGCATCCTTGTCTGCAAAGGACATGTAATTGAATGTAGTGAGCATGTTAACACTGATTCTATCAAAACCACAGGGTGAAGGAAAAAAGGAGCTGCACAGAATCAGAATGTGAGGATGTGCCTTGAATATTGGAGAGAGAATGGAAAACCCCAATATCTAAGGGAGGGGCCGATAAGGTTTCAGGAATAGGCAGGTTAACATCAATTCATCTAGGGTCCGTATTCAAGCGGGAGGTGAATGGTTCAGGGTGGCAGATAAATGGAACCACTCGGGTGAGATGCATGTGGCTGGTGTTGCTGGCAGTAATTTTGAAACATCATATCCTGTACCAGTTTCCAGGTCATACAAAACGAATAAGGATGTCAGAGAAGTAAAAGCTGGAGAACTCTTTTCCAGAACTCAGGAGCAGATGCTCACAGAACTAGCAGGAGTGCTGCTACACTCTGCTGCTGAGCTTAGCACTGACGCTCATTAGGGGTAAGTGTAATTATAATGCATGAATGTCAGGCTGAGGGGAAAACCTATTTTCAGGGTAGCAGAGTGGGTTACATTAAAGCCCAATGCAAATCGGTCAAGAACCACACACATGATACCAGACATTAAGGAAAATCAGTCTGGGGATACAGGAGGTGAGGTCACCTTCCCATCACCATTTACAAGGTGAGAGGGAGATCAACAGAGAGAAGCAATTGAATGTGGTCGGGATAATCCCATCCCATCCCTTGCAGTTGACAGGCTCTTGGCCACCTTAGCTGCAGCTTCTCAGCACAGCATACTAAGGAGTATGCTTCAAGAGGGGGTGGCCCCCCAACAGGCGGCAGAAGGGCAGTCCACCCATCCACAGACAAGCACTGGTGCAATGCAAACCGCCTTGTTTGGGGACGAACTGCATATGCCTGAACACTAAGGACTTGCCGATGGACTTTTGATCAATTTTTGGAAAGTTATGGAAACCTGTTTCAATCACACTACGCTCCCCTGTCCTACTGTGTCTAAAGATTCATCAATAAAATAATAATAATCGATAATAAATTTGTCAAGAATACCATGTATTTGGCAGCAGCATCATGGTTTTATATGCACAGTTTTTTTTTCTTTGCAAAAGAGAAAAAGATCTAAATGAATTTATCGAGATGTTTGTTGCATACCCATGAATCCAAATGTTGAGGCAGTGAATATTTTCCCATGGTCTGCATACACCTGGTATTTCCCCACACGGTATGCTAAGAAGAAACACCTTCCTATTGTGATAAGTGGATAGTAGAGATCCAGCTGACCACTCCAGATGCTGGGCCTATAAAGTAGACAAAGTAGTGACCTACTTCTTAACCTTAACGCTGTCAGGGTCAGGTAAGGCGGATTAGGGCTCACCATTAAGTGAACAGCATAACACATTGTGGCTGTCACGCCCACACTAGGTGTGTACCACATGACACCAACATAGCCTTTGAGCGACCCACCGATGGACTTTTGATTAATCTATGGAATGTTGTGGAAACCTGTTTCAAACACACTATGCTCCCCTGTTCTACTGTGTCTAAAGATTCATCAGTAAAATCTATGAGCAGGTCAGTCCCTCCCATAGGCAGTGCATTTTGATCAATTTCTTATTATCACAGTAATTTCAGTGGATATGTGGGTGAGTACTGTGCTTGTTGAGCATACATATGAGCCAACATAGTGGAGACTAGGTGCACATGCAAATGCAAGTGGCACAACCCTGCAGTGAGGTTTGGTGTTAACAAGGCAACCCAAACAAACATTCCTGTACTTAGGCCAAAGGCAGGAGATGAGATAAGGCAACAGTGATGACAGCGAAATGGTGACAACAGGCTGTCGTAATAAGAGATAAGCACCAGATAATATTTATCATCACAATGCCTTGGATATGATAAAGAGGTGGCTGATGAGGTGTGGAGGTAGATGACTGAGACTGAAAGGGCACCATGGCAATTAAGGAGCCATGAATTGTAATCAGGGCTTCATGGGTTTAACCCAGCAATCAGTAAGGAGGTGCTATCGATGCTGAGGAATGCACCTGTGGACAGCAGAGATAGGGGTGACCCTAGACTACAAACTGCCCACAGAGAGTAAGTGTATAGGTATGGGAGACATTTATCCCTGGAGGACTTTGGTCGAGGCTCAGAGGTCAAATGATAATTAATCAGCATTTGATGTGCATCCTCCACTTCTGCCTTTTGCATTGTATTCATCTCCCTCCTGAACTGAACTATAAACTTTCCAACAGATGCCCATATCAATCGCTAAAGATTGTTAACGGAATGACAAAATTAGATTTCAACCAAAATCAGCTACAGGATTCTATGCATCTATTGCATATGGGTATTGAGACCCAAAGTAAGATATTGTGAGAAAAAGGTGTGAAATAGTTCTGGTGAACTCCTCTGCTCATTGCCCTTCCCCAAATAGAATGACCTAGTGAAGATTAACAATGGAATCTACTAATGCCCATAGAGCATCAATGTCATTGTGTTAGAATAAGTTCCCCGTGTTATTTCTATCCCCCAGCTGCATACCCCACCTGCTGGGATTAATTGAGTTAATCTTTCATTAGACATTACGGTGAAGGGAAGATAGGAAGTAGGACCTCTGGCACGGAGAGGAAGCACCTTTGTCCAAGCGGTCTCAGTGTGATGATTAGACTTGTATCATGGTGTACGATGATGTAAGAGAAATCTCTAATGGATAATAATATGTAATCAGCAGTGTCGACAGTGATAAGATATGTAGGTGATTTGATGGAGGTGCGAAGAAAAAGGCAGTAGGGCAAGACAGAGTGATGGATGTTTATTGACAAAAGCAGTCCGAAATGAAATAGATTGGTAGCATGTTCCACAGGAATTATTGGTGTAAGCTGTATTGTCTGAGTCCATAATAAGATTTGAGACAGAAGGATTGATTGCTCCAGTTGAGAGATGAAGGGGATTGCTCCAGTTGAGAGATGAAGGGGATAAACAGCAGAGACTCCATCTGAAAATGAAAGAGATAATTGGTTTAGGACCAGCAGAATCAGAGGGATTAATGATGAATAATAGGAAGAAGAATATTAGATTAAGAAATAACTACTTTACAAAGTTGAGCAATAAAAGGGAAATGAATATGAGCTAGTGACGTCATGAGACAACTACATTTCTCTGGGCAGGCGCGTTGAGATAACAATGCTCCTCAAATAATATATTCATGGAATTCTGAGTCGGGAATGGAAAGTTTGTTCAGAGGGAGCATGGAGACAGCATTGAAAGTTAGGCACTCATATCTGAGCTAACAGTTAACAGCCAGATACCATTAGATCACAGTAGTGAGCAGCCTATACACATTAGGAAACAAAGCATTATATTAGAGGAGACTTGACATGCACATTCAGCAACAACACACTTACCCTTCACTGCTGAGGAGATTTAAAAGCCTATCAGACATAATCATTCAGGACTCTGAAAAGCACTGCCTGGGAATGATTAGTTTTCAGCCTAGGGACTTCATACAAGATGAAGGTAGGAGTTAAGAGCAGTGATTAGTACCATCAGACTCCAGGCCTGAGGAAGGCCTTTCCCTCTCCATGCAGTGAATATCCCTGTGTGGACTTAGTATCCACCATAAGGTGGATACAAAGCCTTTGTACTCTTTTGTGCTTGACGTGTTAGTAGCTGAGGAGACGAATCAATAAAGTCTTTAGTCAGGAGGTATCTCTCACTGGTTTTATTTGAGTAGGACTACTGCACAGCTTAATAGGTGTACTGGGCTGAGGTAGTGGCATACTTTACCCTTTAAAGGAAGCTAGCTCGAACCCCAAAATACACTTTGTTACATATATATACAATGACCAGAAATTAAGACTAAAACAACCTCAAATTAATAGAGTAAACACACAGTACAATAGAAAGGTCAACAAAGGAAAATAATACTATGTGTGGGAAATACAGGGCAAAGCAAACGCAAACTGCCTGCTGCATCTGCTCACCCAAATACATGTTAGTGTTACTCATAAAATGATGTGCACTTCTTGTAGGAGCTGAAAAGAGCTGATCTGTCCCCCTAGAAAGACTGACCATTTGTACATTTATGAGAGTCAGGAACTGCTACCACCCAAGGATCTGGGTGCTTTACCCAGACTATTTCTAGTAACATGAGGATATTGCTTTCTTCACAAATATGCAGATGAACTTGTATATAAGGCTGAGTTGCTGTGAGCGAAAGAACACATACCATCCACACAATTTCAGGGTACAACACCTTCAAGGACACAGCACCAGGCAAAGACACGTTTCAGGAATTCATCAGCCTTAAATAGGATGATGATCCAGCTAAGGATTCCGACTGCTACTTAGTGATAGTGCCTATACTGTTGTTAAGTGTTAGGTAGTCACGACAACTTAAACATCTTGCTGAGAATAATGTATTTACAATGTTATATATATGGTAAAGTCCTACTGGAGGTAGTAGAATGCTAAAGACTTACTCAGACCTGGTGACTGTACCAGGATGTGAGAGATCTCACTTACAACAGGATGTAAGACGAGGACTGCCTGCCAAGAGGATGTAGTATAAGGGCTGACCAATGACAGGATCTGTATGTAACATGACATTGAACAGGAACTATGTGCAACAGGATGTGTGGGTCAGGCCCTGCCAGGGTGCAGAATGAAGCAGGATCTATTCAACACCTCCAGGAGGGAGGGCCATAAACTTGATCCCATAACAGGATGTAGCCACCGCCTTGATGCCTATAAAAGCCTGACATTCCTGCCTGTTAGGCTTGGTACTACTGCACATGGAAGCCAGGATTCCACTCATATTGGAGGGACAAAGGAGCATCTTCGACATATTTATAAATAATGTTGAGACTGTGCTCCACATTCTCCAGGCTCTTTTACAGTTTTAGTGGTGATGAACAATATCAATGAAAAGGTTAGAGAAATATGATGCAGCAAACAATAATGAGCATACAGTTCACCCAGACATTAAGCTGGAGGAAGACAATGTACCGCAGGTGTCTACTGCCTCCTGGGAACAAATGTCAAAGGACTGTTGGAAACATGAGTGCAACTCCTCTGAAAAATCATCTACGAGAACCTCTGTTGTGTAGTGGTTCGCCCCTCACTCACTACTTACTGATACAAGTGTTTATCTACAAATGTGTAATGTTTATAATATAGAAGAGAACACCCCATAGAGAATGCTATGAAATAGACTGTGTAGACACACCAGCACTAAGGAAGTATGAGACTGAATGGGGTAACTAGGGGATGACACATACGATGACTATGCGGGGCACAACCTCAGCCGGGATGTGTCATAAACTGCATATATTAAGACCAGGATGTGACTCATACATGATCCATCCATGACTCATCCTTGTGGCATTGACCAATCTGGGATGGGCCAGAACTGCATATATTATTACCAGGATGTGACTCAACCATGGCTCATGCATGGCTTGTCCTGTGACTCACCCATGATTCACCCTATGACTAATCTATTCCAGATGTGAGTCACTGGCAGGACATGAGTCACCTGCAGGGGGTGAGTCACCTATACCACATGGGGATTGCCCATGGGCGGGGTGACTCACATGGATGATATATCTGGGAGAATAACTTGTATATGACTGCTTTGGTATGGAGAATACAAGGTGAGCTTTAAGACCCTCTTATCACCCTAAATTGACCCCAGTATCCCATCCAGCACAGTAGACTCCATCATAGAGAGAGCCATACTACTCAGACTAAGAAATGCCGATAGAGTAAGAACAAGGAGGCCTGACCCCAGACTTGAGGCAACATACAGGGAATGCCAATTTAGATACGGAGAGGACTTTGATTTGGAGGAGCTGTTTCAAATGATTGTGTGACACTGTGGTCCTAATATATTCATGTAGGGACCATTTCTTTTAGTGTCCAGTAGTATAACATGGAATGTCTGTGAAATTGTCTCTTTCAAATCTTAATGGGTGCTCTCTTGGACTATTGCTGAGTACAGGCCTTGTGTGTAAATTGTCTCGTTCAATTCTTAACGAGTGCTCTCTTAGACTATTGCTGAGTACAGGTACTACCTCTCTGGTATGCAGAGTTGGGGAAGAATCAGAACTTTATGAACACTAACAACTACCGCAAGAATTAAGGTGAGCTAGTGTCCCCCACCCCTCCCAAGAAAGCATCTGGAATACCACTGTGTTCTGAAACATGGATTGTTCTGAATCCTCCAGTGGTGCCAAAAGTCACCTCTCCATAACGACATGCTTGGTTCAGATATGGATTTTGACTCTTGCTCGTTTTAGGGGCACAGCGGAAGAAGACTGAGCAGTTCTTAGACAGCTTTGAGGCATTCATCAGCCTTCAAAAGGATGTTGATCCAGCTAAGGCATGTCCACCTCTAGAAGCCCATGGCTGTGAGTTCAATGGTGCATCAATAGTTGGGAAAGGTGCATGGACGTGCAGAAAGCACAATCATAATCGACGGAAATATCTGGTGAAGGCATGCTATAATGGTTAGGACAAAAGGAGTTGGTCTCAGACTGGAAGCAGCATATAGATAATACCATTTTAGGTATGGGGATGAATTACGTGAGAAGACTGTATTGACATGATTAAAGGGTACTGTGACACTGTGCGTCATGCAGGGAAAATGGTCTAGCAAGACATTAAGAAAGGGGTAGAAGATGCAGTACAGGAGGACAATATACCTCAAGTGTCTTTGGCTTCATAGGAGCAAAACTGAGGATTTTGGATGACACAAGTGATATGCTGGTGTAATGTATGCTTGTGTAAAGTCCTATACTTGAGAGACCTTATTTTATATGCATCTGTAACTTTGTCTGTAATGTCCGTAAACACTTGTATCATCCGATAAGTTAACATAAATACTTCATTGTCTGTTTTAGGCCCATTGCAGCCTTCTCATCAGGAAGGGTTTCCAATCCCATACTAATTGCCTCTTAACCAAATAACACTGAACGGGGAATATCCTGTATGCACAGATATTGTGGACTATGCTGTCCACAGTGCCACAGGGAGTACTTGTGGCCTTGATTTGTGGTCTGTATCAACATAGTAGGATATCACATCCTCTAATGACCTCTGGACCCGTTCCACTCTCCTGATACAGTGGAGCTGCTGCCACTTGAAAATGTATAGGAACAGCCCAATCAGAGGTTATCTCTTTGAGTAAGGTAATGTTGTTCTTCTTCCATGTCCTCCTACAAGGGTATAATTATGGAGCATATGTATAACATCTGGAATTAAAACCTCTGGATTAAAGTGGAAAGCAACAGTATTGAGAATACTTGGTCAGTGGACTCAATGGAAAGTCTCATGATGCTAGATGATCCCTCCTCCAGTCAGTTGTAGAGGCTGTCATATGGACAGCCATGAAATATCTATCAGAGATGAAATCATGATTTGAAGCCTATGTTGGACTATGTGAACAATGCTGAACCATGTACTCATGACAAACTCTCCAGAGTTGAGTGAGGACCTCATGATATCCAGCTGGAGGCTTTTAATGGAGAGTCGTTGCCGGAAGGCATTACTGTTAGATTGACACTATATACATGTATGTCAATCTCGGACCAGGAAGCTATAGTGTGACAGTGGAACCCATCCCCAGAGTTGACCACAGGGTAACTGCAACAATTGCGATATAGATTAATTTGGGAAATAGGTTGATCATTGGGTGCATAAATTTAGATAGTACATTTGATAGTTGTCTAAGCTAATGCTTATCCCCCCTTTTTATCTAGGGTATCGAGATCGTCAGCCCACAGCAACTGCAGTTGGTGGTGGGAATACAGGAGGTGAGGTCACCTCCTCATCACTCTGTACCAGGCGCCCACCCAGCCAGTCACAAACATGCCTGGCCTGGCTGCAACCCCAACTATGACCACAGGGGGTGCACACACCCCAGCGGCAGCCCCTGGGCAAGGTCATGCCAGTCAATCGGACCCGATCCCCAGCATTAGTGCTGGGGCAGCTGCATGTGAGCTCAGCAGGAGGAGCACATCAGAGCCCTTGGGTTATATCAGAGTATGCCTCAACAGGGGGTGGACCCCCAGCAGGCAGGAGGAGGGCGGTCCACCCATCCACAGACAGGGACTGGGACAATGCACACCCCCTCGTTCGGGGAAGAAGTACATCTGCCAAAGCACTGAGGGCCTATTGTCAGACAATCTATGAGAAATTAGGAAAACCTGTTTACCCCACTGTATGTGTTAAGATTCATCAATAAATACAATCGATAATATATTGAAGTGGACTGTGTCTGGTTTTGCATGACATGTTATCTGCAATAGTGAGAGCAGTAATTATGAAATGATACTGACCCTGACGTCCCAATAGAATGAATTCTTGTAAAGGCTTACGGCAGAAGTCATGTCTGGTGTCTCAGAGTGAATAATTGTTCCGGATCAGTATCCAGGTGGAATTGAGACACCGGTATCCAGTTCCGCTTTTAATGCCTCCATCATTTTACCAGGTACTCCAAATGTCCACTCCTAGATGTCCTTTTGCCAACAATCCTGTCAATGGCACAGAAGTTTCCAGCCTCTGCCTCTTTGTTCCTTGGAGGGAGACCTGATGGCTGAATGCTTGTAGTGCCGCCCAGGACCAATGGCAGCTCTGATCCATCTGCGTCATGGCAGATGGAAGGAGCTTCCACATCTAAAAATATCTTTGTTGGTAATACCCCAGCAAGGAGTTCCCATATATACCTCTCTGTCTGCATGTTTGAGACAGAGGCATTTAACCCTGCAATAGTTCCTGTATAACATTCAATAATAAAGCCTCCATCTGAAGAATCTCTACAAGTCTCATCTTGGAGAACCTAGGTAATGGTCCTAGTACCTCTCACATAGAGATTTACAGTACTTGTGGCCATCATTTGTGGTAAGTATCTAGATAGTATGATATTAGATCCTCTAATATTCTTCTACAAGGATATCATTATGTAGCATATGTAAGACATCTGAAAATAACACCTCTGGATTAAAGGGATAGTAACAGTCCTTAGAAAAAGTTGGTTAGTGGAATCAGTGGAAAGATTGTGTCATGGTGCTGGATGATCCCTCCTCCATTTAGTTGAGAGTAGAGTTTACATACCTCATACTTCTACATACTCACTCACATTCAGACACACCTAATAAGTCACCAGTATACCACACATGAGTGACTAAGTCTTAGGCTTGTCTTCAGATTGGTAGAATGGGGAAACAAGAAGGTACTGAAGGGAACTCCTCCAGAACAGTTAGACAGAATCCCTAGAGAACAGCCAGGGTTGAGAAACAGACAGGCAACTACCATCAGATCTCTTTATATAGACTGTGAAGATCAGAATCTTGACGTGTTAGTAGCCGAGGGTATGTAACATGACATTGAACAGGAACTATGTGTAACAGGATGTGTGGGTCAGGCCCTGCCAGGGTGCAGGATGAAGCAGGATCTATTCAACACCTCCAGGAGGGAGGGCCATAAACTTGATCCCATAACAGGATGTAGCCACCGCCTTGATGCCTATAAAAGCCTGACATTCCTGCCTGTTAGGCTTGGTACTACTGCACATGGAAGCCAGGATTCCACTCATATTGGAGGGACAAAGGAGCATCTTCGACATATTTATAAATAATGTTGAGACTGTGCTCCACATTCTCCAGGCTCTTTTACAGTTTTAGTGGTGATGAACAATATCAATGAAAAGGTTAGAGAAATATGATGCAGCAAACAATAATGGGCATACAGTTCACCCAGACATTAAGCTGGAGGAAGACAATGTACAGCAGGTGTCTACTGCCTCCTGGGAACAAATGTCAGAGGACTGTTGGAAACATGAGTGCAACTCCTCTGAAAAATCATCTACGAGAACCTCTGTTGTGTAGTGGTTCGCCCCTCACTCACTACTTACTGATACAAGTGTTTATCTACAAATGTGTAATGTTTATAATATAGAAGAGAACACCCCATAGAGAATGCTATGAAATAGACTGTGTAGACACACCAGCACTAAGGAAGTATGAGACTGAATGGGGTAACTAGGGGATGACACATACGATGACTATGCGGGGCACGACCTCAGCCGGGATGTGTCATAAACTGCATATATTAAGACCAGGATGTGACTCATACATGATCCATCCATGACTCATCCTTGTGGCATTGACCCATCTGGGATGGGCAAGAACTGCATATATTATTACCAGGATGTGACTCAACCATGGCTCATGCATGGCTTGTCCTGTGACTCCCCCATGATTCACCCTATGACTAATCTATTCCGGATGTGAGTCACTGGCAGGACATGAGTCACCTGCAACGGGTGAGTCACCTATACCACATGGGGATTGCCCATGGGCGGGGTGACTCACATGGATGTGTTGTGAGTGATGCTGCTGGAGAATGGAGACATGACTCAGCATCACCACCACTTGAACTAATGACTTTGTGGGGCTATAAAAGCTCAGACACACTGCCACTCAGCAGGGGGAATTATCTTCGTGGACCCTATGCTGGTGAGACTGCAGAACATTGGTGGAGCTGTGAACAAGTAAGAAGATTGGACTTATAAATACAACCCATAGGATTAAGTAGGAGATGGGTTATGGACCTCATGGCCTGTTGCTGGTCTCCAGCAATTGGTGTTATTTCCTGATATAGTGCTATGGTGTGCTAAGTGCTGTGGACATACATACACCTGTGGAGGTGCATTCTCCGGACTATTGACTACAACCTGACTACTTAATATTATTGGTGTTTGTGCAGTGTGTGTGTGATTATCCTCTATCAGAATAAAGCTAAGATCCTTAAAGACCTCTTATGAGTGCTTATTGGACTAATGCAGTGTGCGGGTATTGGTCCAGAGATATAACTATTGGATGATATATCTGGGAGAATAACTTGTATATGACTGCTTTGGTATGGAGGATACAAGGTGAGCTTTAAGACCCTCTTATCACCCTAAATTGACCCCAGTATCCCATCCAGCACAGTAGACTCCATCATAGAGAGAGCCATACTACTCAGACTAAGAAATGCCGATAGAGTAAGGACAAGGAGGCCTGACCCCAGACTTGAGGCAACATACAGGGAATGCCAATTTAGATATGGAGAGGACTTTGATTTGGGGGAGCTGTTTCAAATGATTGAGGGACACTGTGGTCCTAATGTATTCATGTAGGGACCATTTTTTTAGTGTCCAGTAGTATAGCATGGAATGTCTGTGAAATTGTCTCTTTCAAATCTTAACGGGTGCTCTCTTAGACTATTGTTGAGTACAGGTACTACTACTCTGGTATGCAGAGTTGGGGAAGAATCAGAACTTTATGAACACTAACAACTACCGCAAGAATTAAGGTGAGCTAGTGTCCCCCACCCCTCCCAAGAAAGCATCTGGAATACCACTGTGTCCTGAAACATGGATAGTTCTGAATCCTCCAGTGGTGCCATAAGTCACCTCTCCATAACAACATGCTTGGTTCAGATATGGATTTTGACTCTTGCTCGTTTTAAGGGCACAGCGGAAGAAGACAGTTCTTAGACAGCTTTGAGGCATTCATCAGCCTTCAAAAGGATGTTGATCCAGCTAAGGCATGTCCACCTCTAGAAGCCCATGGCTGTGAGTTCAATGGTGCATCAATAGTTGGGAAAGGTGCATGGACGTGCAGAAAGCACAACCATAATCGACGGAAATATCTGGTGAAGGCATGCTAAAATGGTTAGGACAAAAGGAGTTGGTCTCAGACTGGAAGCAGCATATAGATAATACCATTTTAGGTATGGGGATGGATTACGTTAGAAGACTGTATTGATATGATTGAAGGGTACTGTGACACTGTGAGTCATGCAGGGAAAATG
Organism: Acholoe squamosa; assembly: GCA_949317995.1. Taxonomy (NCBI): domain Eukaryota; kingdom Metazoa; phylum Annelida; class Polychaeta; order Phyllodocida; family Polynoidae; genus Acholoe; species Acholoe squamosa. The sequence continues at coordinate 20,951,643 of OX439047.1, read as the reverse complement.
GTCTAGCAAGACATTAAGAAAGGGGTAGAAGATGCAGTACAGGAGGACAATATACCTCAAGTGTCTTTGGCATCATAGGAGCAAAACTGAGGATTGTGGATGACACAAGTGATATGCTGGTGTAATGTATGCTTGTGTAAAGTCCTATACTTAAGAGACCTTATTTTATATGCATCTGTAAGTTTGTCTGTAATGTCCGTATCATCCGATAAGTTAACATAAATACTTCATTGTCTGTTTTAGGCCCATTGCAGCCTTCTCATCAGGAAGGGTTTCCAATCCCATACTAATTGCCTCTTGACCAAATAACACTAAACGGGGAATATCCTGTACGCGCAGATATTGTGGACTATGCTGTCCACAGTGCCACAGGGAGTACTTGTGGCCTTGATTTGTGGTCTGTATCAACATAGTAGGATATCACATCCTCTAATGACCTCTGGACCCGTTCCACTCTCCTGATACAGTGGAGCTGCTGCCACTTGAAAATTTATAGGAACAGCCCAATCAGAGGTTATCTGTTTGAGTAAGGTAATGTTGTTCTTCTTCCATGTCCTCCTTCAAGGGTATCATTATGGAGCATATGTATAACATCTGGAATTAAAACCTCTGGATTAAAGTGGAAAGCAACAGTGTTGAGAATACTTGGTCAGTGGACTCAATGGAAAGTCTCATGATGCTAGATGATCCCTCCTCCAGTCAGTTGTAGAGACTGGCATATGGACAGCCATGAAATATCTATCAGAGATGAAATCATGATTTGAAGCCTATGTTGGACTATGTGAACAATGCTGAACCATGTACTGGTGACAAACTCTCCAGAGTTAAGTGAGGACCTCAGGATATCCAGCTGGAGGTTTTTAATGGGGAGTCGTTGCCGGAAGGCATTACTGTTAGATTGACACTATATACATGTATGTCAATCTCGGACCAGAAAGCTATAGTGTGACAGTGGAACCCATCCCCAGAGTTGACCACAGGGTAACTGCCACAATTGCGATATAGATTAATTTGGGAAATAGGTTGATCATTGGGTGCATGAATTTAGATAGTACATTTAATAGTTGTCTAAGCTAATGCTTATCCCCCCCCCCCTTTTTATCTAGGGTATCGAGGTCATCAGCCCACAGCAACTGCAGTCGGTGGTGGGGATACAGGAGGTGAGGTCACCTCCTCGTCACTCTGTACCACGCGCCCACCCAGCCAGTCACAAACGTGTCTGGCCTGGCTGCAACCCCAACCATGACCACAGGGGGCGCACACACCCCGGTGGCAGCCCCTGGGCAAGGTCATGCCAGTCAATCGGACCCGATCCCCAGCATTAGTGCTGGGGCAGCTGCATGTGAGCTCAGCAGGAGGAGCACATCAGAGCCCTTGGGTTATATCAGAGTGCACTCGACAGGTAGTTGGCCAACCTAGCTGCAGCCTCACAGGAGAGCATATTAAATAGTATGCCTCAACAGGGGATGGACCCCCAGCAGGCAGGAGGAGGGCAGTCCACCCATCCACAGACAGGGACTGGGATAATGCACATAAGTACATCTGCCAAAGCACAAAGGGCCTATGAGAAATTAGGAAAACCTGTTTACCCCACTGTGTGTGTTAAGATTCATCAAACGAATACAATCGATAATATATTGAAATGGACTGTGTCTGGTTTTGCATGAGTGCAATAGTGAGAGCAGTACTCATGCAGGTACTCCAAATGTACACTCCTAGATGTCCTTTTGCCAACAATCCTGTCAATGGCACAGAAGTTTCCAGCCTCTGCCTCTTTGTTCCTTGGAGGGAGACCTGATGGCTGAATGCTTGTAGTGCCGCCCAGGACCAATGGCAGCTCTGATCCATCTGCGTCATGGCAGATGGAAGGAGCTTCCACATCTAAAGATATCTTTGTTGGTAATACCCCAGCAAGGATTTCCCATATATATACCTCTCTGTCTGCATGTTTAAGACAGAGGCATTTAACCCTGCAATAGTTCCTGTAAAACATTCAATAATAAAGCCTCCATCTGAAGAATCTCTACAAGTCTCATCTTAGAGAACCTAGGTAATGGTCCTAGTACCTCTCACATAGAGATTTACAGTACTTGTGGCCATCATTTGTGGTAAGTATCTAGATAGTATGATATTAGATCCTCTAATGTTCTTCTACAAGGATATCATTATGTAGCATATGTAAGACATCTGAAAATAACACCTCTGGATTAAAGGGATAGTAACAGTCCTTAGAAAAAGTTGGTTAGTGGAATCAGTGGAAAGATTGTCTCATGGTGCTGGATGATCCCTCCTCCATTTAGTTGAGAGTAGAGTTTACATACCATTTCCATCATTTTAACTATCCTCATATCCTCATACTTCTACATACTCACTCACATTCAGACACACCTAATAAGTCACAAGTATACTACACATGAGTGACTAAGTCTTAGGCTTGTCTTCAGATTGGTAGAATGGGGAAACAAGAAGGTACTGAATGTAACTCCTCCAGAACAGTTAGACAGAATCCCTAGAGAACAGCCAGGGTTGAGAAACAGACAGGCAACTACCATCAGATCTCTTTATATAGACTGTGAAGACCAGAATCTAGAGGCGTCCACTGTATGACATTTCATAGTTTACCAGAACCAATGGTGAGACGGGAAGCTACAGGAGTTGTTTATGGAGGCATATACTAGACCATGGTGAGATAGCAGCTTATTTCTGTGGTGGGGATGAGAGATCACTCTGTCAACCATGATCCAACTGAATCATTCAGTGAAGTGGAAGTTAGATGTAGAGGGAGGCTTGGGAGATGGCCCAGATATTGGAAGATAGGTTACAAATAAGACACAGTTGTTGGGGTAGGGGGACTGGGAGCCAGGCCTGTCCCCTTCCCATTGTTTTGGGGACACCCGACATTGGCTGGGTGTGGAAAGAGTTGCGGAGAAGATCTGAGGGGGGAGGAAGCGCCACAGATTTGGGCAGGTTGCACCAAAAATGCCAATGGGAAGGAAAATAGACAACAGCAGAAGGAAATTGTCAGGGCAGGAATAATCTGACCCTAGAATGGGGTGTCGTGCTGACCCTGGGAAAACTGTGAAGTGTTGAATGTATACTTATTCTTTAATGTAGAAATGCCTAGACTGGGGGAAGAGGCACATAGGTCCTCTAACAGCCAATGTTGTGTGAGAAAGAGGTGATGGGGGGCAACCCCGTATATATATGAAGTATGACAGACTAAGCAACTCTAAGGTTAGAAAATGGTCAGAGGTCAAATGATAATAAATGTGAGAGCATGGGTCATGTATAGACAGTCATGAACTATGTATCAGGGATGAACTCATGACTAAAAGCCCATGTTGAACTATGTGAACTATGCTGAACCATGTACTGTTGATGGAGTCTGAGTTACTCACAGATACATGTGAACTTTGAACCAGGAACTGGGCCACGACATGACCTAGGGGTAGTAAAACCCACACAAGCTGCACCCAACTCAACCCCATAAAATAGTTGGACATGTTGGTATATTAGCTGGGTCAGACTACCACTCTGAAGGTGGCCATTGAGTTAGCATAGTGCTGTTGAAGACTGAAGAGCAGATGAACTTGGGAGTACCATTGATTGATTGATTGATTGATTTGTTTAACGTCCTAAGGCCGTAGGCCTCATGGGACTGCCTCATTGGTTATCAGACATTTAGTCCATTCTTTTCTCAAACTTAATTTGCGCGTGTGTGTGCGTGCGAGTGTGCGCGTGCGTGTGTTTGGGAGTCTGCTTGTAGCAGTGGGACACGGCTCGTAGCAGTGAGACACTGCTCGTGGCTCAAGGCCCCTCTTTATCGTGCTGCCTCACCCAGACGCTGTGCCGCAGACTGTTGACACATCATCTGACCGGTCCATTATCCTGACACCGGCCGGACAGTCGTGGTTCTATACCAATCGGGTCAGCTTACCACGGACTGACGAGCATAGAGAGCCACTTTCCAACCTGGCTGCAAGATTACTCTTCCAGCCGGGCCGGAGGATCATTCCCCCAGCCCACCTGACAGATACTTGAGGGGAGGTGTTTCCCCCCCGCTTCAGAGCTTCTCGAACATCTTCACTTCCCTGAGGAAGGTCAGAAGTTCATTCTTACCAGTGCTGGTAAAGACACTGTTCATGGACAAACCATGAAGATGCTTGTCCCTACTCTTCTTTGTTGCCTGACATGAGAGCACCAGGTGTTCCATAGTCAGAGGTACTTGACATTGCTGACATGTGGGTTGGTTTTCACCCTTCATGAGGTGTCCGTGAGTCAGCAGAGAGTGACCTATCCGAAGACGGGTCAGTCTTGTCGATTCCCTCCTGGTCAGGCCAGTGTGGTCATGCTCTTTGCCAATCGAAGGTTCGATGGCTCTGAGCTTGTTATTGTGGTCAGAACTCCATCTTTTCTGCCACTCTTTTTTTATGAACTCCTTGGCCATAGGGAGCAGGTCTGAAGAGGGGATGGGAGCCAAGCCGGGTTCCCGGTTCAGGGCTTTCTTAGCTGCATGGTCTGCAGCTTCGTTCCCCTCTATCCCAATGTGGCTGGGGAGCCAACAGAGGGTGACCTCTTTCTGGGCCTGAGTCAGGTGCGAGATAGATTGTTTCATCTGCTGCACCACTGGGTTTCGTGGGTCATGCTGGCATAGAGTTTGCAGGCATGACTTCGAGTCAGAGAATATGATGAAGGCATGGCGCGTAGACACCTTCATCCACTCCAGTGCACTTAGGAGGGCATGCGCTTCTGCAGTGAAGATGCTGCTCCTTCCATGTAGTGCTCCTTTCCGTACTCCGAAGGGTGTACAAGCCGCAAAGCCTACTCGGTTTCCGTCCTTGGAGCCATCAGTGTACACCTCAGTATACATTTGATGGTGATGGCAGACTTCTGCCAATTTCTCCAAGTACACCTTGTTTTCAGTTTCGCTTTTCTTGTGTTTGCTCAGGTCAAAAAGGATCTTGGCTTCTGCCTGTTCCCAAGGAGGGGACTTGGCAGGTCCTTCCTTCATGACCTTTGTGATGGGAATTCGGGCCTCTCTGATCAGGGTTCTCACCCTTACTGAGAAAGGCTTTGCCACGTTCTTGTTTCTACGAAAGACACTGTGGTCCTCGTAGAAGATGGTATCGTGGGTGGGGTTTCTCTCATTTGCCTTGACTCTGATGGCGTAGTGCAGGGACAGCTTGATTCGTCGCAGATCCAGTGGTGGAACCCCTGCCTCAACGCAGAGACTACTTGCCGGTGACGATCGGAATGCTCCCATGCAGAGCCGTAGGCCCTGGTTTTGGATAGGTTTTAGCCAATCCAAGTAGGACCTTGCAGCTGATGCATACACCACCAATCCATAGTCCAGGCGAGACTGGATATACGTCCGAAACAGAGTCAGCAGAATCTCCCGGTCCGCTCCCCAGTCTGAGTGGGAAAGCATCTTCAGGAGGTTCATGGCCTTCTGGCATTTCTTCCGGAGGTATTCGATATGGGGTTTGAAAGCGAGAATGCTATCAAACACGAGTCCAAGGAATTTGACCTCCTTTTCTACCTTTAATGCATTCCCGTGCAGTGTGAGGGCAGGAGCTTCCTTGCATCCTCGTCTACGACAGAAGTGCACACAGGATGTTTTTGTTTCAGAGAATTTGAAGCCATTTTCCAGGCTCCAAGTCTCTAGGTGGTAAAGGGTTTGCTGTAATCTTCTTTCGACCGTTGCCATGGAGGTGCCCCGATAGCAGATGACAAAGTCATCCACGTAGAGGCAGCACTCAACATTGTGGGCAAGGGTTTTCGCTATTTCGTTGATTTTAATGCCGAAAAGGGTCACTGAGAGGACGCAGCCCTGGGGGACTCCAGTTTCTTGGTCAACTCTCTTGGAGTGTGTGGCACCAAGTCGGACATTAAATGTTCTGTTTGCGAGGAAGCCTTCCACGAATTGTGGCAGTCTGCCTCGCAGTCCCATTTTTTCCATGTCTTGGAGAATGCCAAATTTCCATGTTGTGTCGTAAGCCTTTTCAAGGTCAAAAAATACAGCAACAACATGTTCTTTGTTGGCGAATCCTTTCCGGATAAAACTCTCGAGACGGACTAGGTGGTCAGTTGTACTGCGACCTTTTCTGAATCCAGACTGGTACTGGGTTAGAAGATCATTCGACTCCAGGTACCATACCAGTCTGTTGTTGACCATCCTTTCCATTGTCTTGGCCAGACAGCTGGTCATAGCAATGGGTCTGTAGCTCGAGGGCATAGATGGATCCTTTCCAGGTTTTGGAATCGGTACAACTAAGGCCTCCGACCAGGATGATGGGTATTGACCGGTGGTCCAGGTGTTGTTAAAGATTTCTAGGAGCAAACTCAGTTGGTGCTCTGGCAGATGCTTTAACATCTGGTAATGAATCTCATCAGGGCCTGGAGATGAGTCTTTTGCCTGCTCGAGAGCATGGTGTAACTCAGCCATTGTGAACAGCTTGTTGTATGCTTCCATGTTGTCAGAGTGCAGGTTTAATGGGTTCATCTCCTCCCTTTCTTTATGTTGGCGGAATTCCTCTCGGTAGTTGGCACTGGACGAGACTTTGCTGAAGTGATCAGCAAGAGAATCCACAATCTCTTGTGTCGTCTCCAAAGTCTCATCACCAACCTTGATGTGGGTTGCTGCGGGAGTCAGTTTTCCATTGAGCTTCTTCACCTTTTGATATACCCTTTTCAGGGGGGTGGAGGTGTCGATAGTGTTGACATACTCACGGAATCTGTTGGGAGTACCAACCAGTGACTGTTGTTGACTCAGAGTGAATTACTCTGTGTCTGTAATTACCATCACAGAAAGGTACAGTGTTGTTGGTGTCTTGTTCTGAACAGACCTCGATGAATCTGCCAATGCAACAGTGGTTTGGAACTCTCTAGTTAGTGGTATATACAACACCATACTTTCCTTAGTTTCACCACTATTCACACTGTCTCTGCCCTTGCACTTTTTCTCTTCACCTGCTACAGTGCAGACCCTCTTTATTACAATCACCCATGCTCAGTGGCCTCTCTGACTGGAGGAATGAACTGACGAATCTGAATATCTCCACCTGGGTTCTAGGCTTGTACAATGGTGATAGAGAAATAATAAATAATAAGGATGTGGTCAGTAGTGCTGACAGCAATGAGATATGTAAGGGAAGGTTCAATGGGGATATAAAGAAAAAGGCAGTTAGCAAGACAGAGTAATGGATGTTTATTGATAGAGCATTTTGTGAAGAGACGGATCAAAACAAGCTGGTAATGTGTTTAAGTGGAATAAATCATGCGAGTGGTAGTGTTTGGGTCCATAATGAGATTTGGGGTAGAAAGCCTGATTGCTCCAGTCAGGAGATGAAAGGGATAAAAACACCAATAGCCAAGGGGAAGACAGGAAAACATCCATCTGAAAATAAGAGAAGTAATTGGATTAGGACCTGCAGAATCAGAAAGGCTAATGATGAATAATAGGAAGAATATTAGATTAAAAGAGATAACTACTTTACAAAGTTGAACAGAAGTAAACAATAAATGGGAAATGAATATGAGATAATCAGATAGTGACGTCATAGTATGACGACAATTCTTGGAGCAGGCGTGTTGAGATAACAACGATTGGAAAGGAGGCTCCTTAAGCAATGTATTTATGAAATTCTGGGATGAAAACGGGGAGTCTGTTTAGAGGGAGCATGGAAGAGACATTGAGAATCAGGCACACATATCTGATCTGCTAGTCAGTAGTCAGACCCTTTAGCCAAAAGGAGTGGATAGCCTACACACACCAGGAACATTAGGACCATAGGGGAGTGGATTAGCAACGTTGGCAATTACATGCACACTCCATAACAAACACATCCACCACTCACTGCTAAGATGATCTCAGGGAGTAGACCATGCACATTTAGGTGGAGTTCTGTAGGGCACAGGCTGGAGACAGCCAGCTCTGGACCATTTAACATCTGGGAAGAATAAAGGTAGGATTCAAATGTAGTGATTAGTGTAACCGGACTCCAGGCCTTGTAATGGCCTATCCCTCACTATACAGGGAGCATCAACTAAGAACTTGAAAGGAAGATGTCAATTCTCCCACAGGCTTGGTATTGGGAATTACACCGCTTGTGGGGAAGAGGTAAGAGACACAGCTTAGTCATCCGCCTCTTACAGTTGTGGCTCGAGTTGTGGGTTGCAGAAGCCCAAGGTGGTGTTACATAAGGGAAACTAAAGGGTATCTTCCAGTAGCTTACACCTTATTCAACCATGCTCTACCATTTGTGTGTACAAACAAAGTAATAAAATGGTCAAAAGTAGAATTCCATGAAATGCACATGTTATTATCTGTTTATGTGTTTGGAGTATAGAAATTTGGCTGAGCTCCCAAGAGTTGGAAGGTGAGCCTTGTTAGGCTCCAATTTCCTTTACCTAACATTTACATCTAAATATAAGTAATGTGTATGCACTCCCTGCAGTGCATCACACTGCAGGTACACTCATCCCTTACTCATGGCCTCATATGAGTGGGCCCTGTGTCTGTCTCAGCATAACATTGGGAAATCCCCAATGTAGTCTCATGATGCTGGAGGATCCAGTCGAGAGTAGTCAGCCAAACATACCAGAAACCTTGGCTGAGCAGAGCTAACATAACACCTTGTCTCTGTAACACTCTCAATAAACATCCAAAGAAGAAGACTGGACTTCCTGCTGATCATTCTAAGACATAGCTATCAACACCAAAACCAGCTATTGTCAGCCTGTACTCAATGTTTAAAGAGTAACAATGTCATTTTGAGTGTAGTTAGCACTATCAATATTATAAGTGTACTCTTTTGATGTACAGATAGTCTAAAGTATTCCTTCACCAGTAGATAGATAGGAAACAGGACTGTATGTTTAAGAGTACATCAAGAGTCACCACAATGTTTATGTTTAGGAGAGAGAAAAAAAACATACAGAGTGGCAGTAAGAACTGGGTCATGTTTACTGTAAGAAATTGGTCTAACATGTTGATGAGATACAGAGTAACTGTTAGAAGGTACATGTGAATATATGCTAAAGTATTATGGTAGAGGCCATTTGTCATGGGCTGAGGGCTCTACTTCCTAACTGAAGTGGTTACGAGAAGTTGCCAAAAGGCCATTAAATCATGTAACTGCTCATTCTCTGGCCAGAAATAGCCATGGACAGGAAGAACCATTTATCATGGAGCAGCTCAGTCCCGGAATTGAGTAGTTCAGAACAGCATTGGAGGACAGAACATCATTGTTTGTCAGCTAGGCTAGATGTGTGGCGTTGCAGCATTCTATGGCCTTAAAAAATGCTAGGAACTTCATAAAATCCCTCTGCACCAAAGTGTGGGAAGCAAGGCTGAAGCTATTCATGGCATCAGATGAGCGAAAGTGTGTTTATGCCAATACCTTAAAGCGGGGAGTTGCTTCCCTTCAGCCTTGAGTGCTACATCTATGTCAATGGGTAGACACAGCTTTAAAAGCATGGCCCCAGGAAAGAGGGTAAGGTCCATTAATAAGTATTAGACAACTTACTTTTGATCATCACCTAACTAGTATAAGTTTAGGTATTGATATTTAGACCTTGAAGATATAGGAATTTATCATGGAGTTGCTATTTATTATGGCGCTGGGCACTCACAAAATGCTGTAATAAGTATAGAGTGTTGGGTTTCTGAATATCAAATTTCTTACCATGAAACCCAGCTGCATTCACATGAGCAGGACAGTTTTAGGCCTATCTTCCAAACAGAAACTTTGTGTCACAGAGAAGCATATTGGGTGTATGTGTAGGGCACTTACAAATTGCTCAATTTCCCGATATGTCAATGCGTTTATTAGCTTGAAAAAGGATGTGGACCCAGCCAAAGCGTTTCCACTGCTTGAAGAAAAGCTTTGAAGAAAAACAGAAACCAGAAGTGAAGGCACAGGACTTTATTGCAAGAATAAGGAGGGAGCCAGAGCCAATAAAACTGAATATAGATTTGCAATTGCTGTCAATGCTTAGTGGTCTTAACCCAATTATTAAGCCATTGGTCATCCTTCAGAAGCCAAAGTCATTGGACGATATAGGAAAGATGACTGTATTAGATGAGGCCTGACAGGCAGGAAAGGATAAGGACACACACATGTTGGCAACTACTGCTGACTTGAAGGAGCAGATGGCTGCTCTCTCTGTAGCAGCTGTCAGCAATGGCCAGCGCCAGCAGCAGTGTCAGGATTACTCCACAGGCCCCCGCTCCAGGTCATGTGAGAGGAGCGTATAATCGGACATTAGAAGAGTGAGTCAGGAGGACAGACCTCCTACACCTCACTAGCCTTGCAGAGAGAGAACATGCAACTTTTGTGCAGGTAGGTTCAATTTCAACCACATACTCAGAGCTAAGGGTAAAACTTATTTCGGTTGTGGTAAAATTGACCATTTCAGATTTGCTTGTAGATCTGCCAATAATAGAAGATATTAATATTATCAGTCTGTCTGTGGTACCAGTTGCACAGATAGCCCTGAAAGTAATGTTCACTGCTTATTGAAAAATGAGTCACACTATGGTAAAGGGAATCTTATCGCAGCCATTGCACTTATGTACAGAAATTATGTGGATGGGTCTTTAAAAGGTTGTTCTGTTTGAATGTTATGTGTTACAGGTGCAGCCATTAGCTGCATTTCAATCAAATATTTGAATAATATTGGTATATCAAGAAAGAATCTCAAACAGTCTCAATTCTGTAATTGGTACTATTGATTTAAATATTTCAATCAGTAGGTATAGGGCAACCCGAACATTACAAGTGTTCCTACACATGAGTGACTAAGTCTTAGGCTTGTCTTCAGATTGGTAGAATGGGGAAACAAGAAGGTACTGAATGTAACTCCTCCAGAACAGTTAGACAGAATCCCTAGAGAACAGCCAGGGTTGAGAAACAGACAGGCAACTACCATCAGATCTCTTTATATAGACTGTGAAGACCAGAATCTAGAGGTGTCCACTGTATGACAGTTTATAGTTTACCAGAACCAATGGTGAGACGGGAAGCTACAGGAGTTGTTTATGGAGGCATATACTAGACCATGGTGAGATAGCAGCTTATTTCTGTGGTGGGAATGAGAGATCACTCTGTCAACCATGATCCAACTGAATCATTCAGTGAAGTGGAAGTTAGATGTAGAGGGAGGCTTGGGAGATGGCCCAGATATTGGAAGATAGGTTACAAATAAAACACAGTTGTTGGGGTAGGGGGACTGGGAGCCAGGCCTGACCCCTTCCCATTGTTTTGGGGACACCCGACATTGGCTGGGTGTGGAAAGAGTTGTGGAGAAGATATGAGGGGGGAGGAAGAGCCGCAGATTTGGGCAGGTTGCACCGAAAATGCCAATGGGAAGGAAAATAGACAACAGCAGAAGGAAATTGTCAGGGCAGGAAAAATCTGACCCTAGAATGGGGTGTCGTGCTGACCCTGGGAAAACTGTGAAGTGTTGAATGTATACTTATTCTTTAAAGTAGAAATGCCTAGACTGGGGGAAGAGGCACATTCTTTTGAAGAGTAAATGTGGAAAAAAGTATATATTGACATTTATAGATGTCCTCACGGGTTGGGTTGAAGGTTTTGCTGTAGCAAACTGCACTGCCAAATTGGCTGCTCAATATTTCTTGTCAGAAATAGTCTGTCGGTATGGAAAGATAATAAAATTAGGATCCGATAGAGGCAGTCATTTCCGGAATTCTCTATTCAAAGAGATTACGTCCAAGTTAGGATGTGCACATAAATTTAGCAGTGGAAGGCAACCATGATGTATGGGGAGAGTTGAGAGGTTGCAGAGGTCGTTGGAGGATCTGATATCCTATTATGTAGATACAGATCACTCCTCATGGCCGCAGATACTCCCCATGGCACTGTGGACAGTACGCTCCACGATATCCGCTCGTACGGGATACTCTCCGTTTAATTTATTATACGGGAGGGAGGCAATAAGTATGGGACTAGAAACCCTTCCCGACGGAGAGGCGGACCTAAAACAGATAATGAAATATTCATGTTAACTCATCGGTCGATACAATTATTTAAGGACATGGCAGATAAGGTGATCAATGCATATGAGGAGGATATGTGAGACAGACTAGATGAGAAGGCCAGACCAATTAAATTTGAGCCAGGAGACCTATGTTACATACATGATCCAAAATGCACGGCAAATACTCAAAATTCTCAAACCGTTTTGTGGGTCCCTTTAGAGTAATGGAATGCATACAGGATCACTTAGTGCGACTTTATTCATTGGCCCATCACCTAACGTTTATTAGCTTTATGCAGGCTAGTTTGGTTCATGTTTCGGATTTCGCGAAAGGGATACAGAATTTGTTAAGGGGAAGGTTGACAGAAGATATTGTACCACCAAAAGCAATTAAAGAATCGTTAGATGCTTTGTCAGATAAGCTAGTTAGGGATTACCCAAGATTTTCAATCTCATTTAGGCAGGTCAGTTTCTATTATTCGAATATTAGACCATTTTTCACCATAAAAGACAACAAATTGACAGTGTATATCAAAGTCCCAGTTAGCAGTGAAACACATCTATTTAGGACATATGAGGTTAAGTCACTTTATGTACCCATTCATCTAAAAAATACATCATACACAGAAGCTACTAAAATAAGGGATTTGCCTCTGAATGTGGCAATTTCATTAGATTGGCGATACTACATACCGTTGGAGCCAAATGGTTATAAGGATTGTGTGGGGGATAGTGTATGGTTGTGTTCTAATTTGGCATACGTCAGACCAGTTGGGGGAAAGACATGCATGGCAGCATTAATACTTGCAGAAAAGGGAGACATAGCAGATCTCTGTAGAGCAGATTATATCAGGGAACCCCAGTTTGGCGAATATGCGACACATGTAAATGACATTACTGTATTAGTGGCAAGTGCCAGCAAGATGGGTACAGTGATATGCGGTAGCAATCCACCAAGAACAATCGCATTAAATCACTATGCAATTATCAATCTGCCGTGTAACTGTGCTCTTAAAGGGGCAGATAGACTTTGGATACCTTATACACTAAGAGCATGTGGTATTGAGACAATTGATTCAGTGGTTCAGTTCCCACTAAATTTGATGGTCATCTCAGTGTTCAACCTGTCTAGAGAAGTACAGGTAGGGAGTGATATAGAACCATGGAAAGTAACTGATCCCCTGAAAGACTTTAGGGAGAATACAAAGGCAGATGATGTGAACAGCCAGGAGTTGATGGACATACATTCACTGGCAGAGAGGATTGCTAGTCAAGCTGATTCAAAGTCACGCATTCAGGGTTATAAATGGGGCATATCAGCTGGACAATATATGCGTGAGATATGGCATGCACTCTTAGCGATCGGAGTTATGGTAGGAGCAACAGCCGTTATAATTATTGTATGGAAACGGCATCGTGCTGCCATTTTGGCAATGACTCTAGCACCTACTGCAGCACAGGCAAAAGTATGCGGAGAATGTGAACATGAGTCGGTGGTTGGGATAATGGGACTATCCTTGCTACACTTTGTGGTGCTTTTACTGTTGATGGTACTGATTGTCATATTGGGGGCATTGCTGGCTACATGGTTGATGCAAAGGAATAAAAAGCTTAGGGATGGAGTATATTTACAGGTGGATATGGAGAAAGAGATTCACACCATATTCTTGTCAGTAGTATTAGGAATGGGAGAAGTAGCAATCACTAAAGCGGAGCCAATAATAAGATCCCTAAGGCAAATAGCAGATGTTGGATTGGGTGTAGAATGGGGTGTGACCTTACAAATGGTAGGGGTCACTCACCTCGAAGGAGTCAGGATGAACCTTCCACCTGTCCTCCAGGCACCACCTAGGTTTGCAGAGAGGATGAGGTCACAGGCCGGACAGGGGTCGGAGGTGAGAGTGCGGCTGATACGGTATATGGACGGCATGGCATTTCCCCTAGTCCAGTGTGGTGCCGATGTGGACTTTAACATGAACTGGTCTGTTGTGCCAGGGCCGGAGACTCTACCCTGTCCAGCCTTATGTGAAAGTGGATCAATAATAGCCGACTCGGGGACTGCTCAGCACTTGCGGGCTGGGGCTACAGCTGTGTGAGGATTCTACTCTATGGACTAAGGTACATTCATTCATCCATTAAGTTAAGGTCCTGAGTCTAGCATTATGGATCATAATAGGAGCATCTTTGATATATTGATGTGTAACATACAGTCAGTTTTGCAAGACTTACAGCAACTTATTGTGGTCCTATCAGATATAAATGACAAGGTAAAAGCACAGAGTGAAGACACTAATATTGACTCAAATGTGACTGATGATACTAAATTAAACGTTGTGACACCTGATATAAAGAAGGAAATTGAGGATGCAGTAGAAAAAGAAGATATTCCACCTGTGGCTGAGAAAACATGGAATGAACTGTATTGTAAAGCAAAGAAACATAAGTGTGCTGATTGTGGGAAGGACTATACTAAAGCATCTGGACTATCACGCCACAAGAGCATAGCACATATCGGGAGAAGATATAAGTGCCCTAAGTGTGATATGCTATTCACATGCACCGATGCTTTGAACACACATGCAAAGAGGAAGCATATTGGGATGTGTGTTCAGGAATAGATTGGGATTGTTTCATACTAAAGCACCAGGCTAAAAGTACTTTAATTATCAGGGACAGGTGCGGTACTGGTTAAACATATATGCGTAACCATGGCAGAAAACAGGTGCACGTGCAAATGTGAGTGGCATGAGACTGCGAGCAGGTTTGGTGTGAATAAAGCTACTCAAACAGACATTGCTGTAGTTAGGCCACAAGGAGGAGATCGCATAACTCAGCAGGGGCGGCAATGTATTACGGTGGTGACAACAAGCCGCCGTAGCAAGAGGGGTTATGCACCCTATTGGATATTTATAATCGTGTCACAACGCCTCGGATACGATAAGGAGGTGGCCGATGATGTGTGGCGGCCGATGAACGAGACTGAGAGGGCCCCATGGCGGTTAAGGAGCCGTGAGTTACGATCAGGGCTCGCTGGGTCGGATCCAGTAATGAGCAGAGAGGTGGTATCAATGTTGAGAAACACACGAGTGGAGAACAGAGACAGGGGTGACCCCAGAATGGAAGCTGCTCACAGAGAATGTGTGTTTCGATATGGAAGAGATTTTTCCCTTGAGGACTTTGTGGACATGTGTGAGGCTCACTGTGGGCCCAATATATTCATGTGAGCCACAGACGATTATCTTATCATGTAACTGTACAATGTAACTTGTATACGTAGTAGAGAAAAGGAGTAGGTTTCAAACCGGGTAATTTTGGAAAATCTTTACAATTACTATAGAATTACTACCAGAAACAAGGTAATGAAGGAACCCAAACATGACTAAAAAAGCTGAAAGTCAAAAAGTCATGTAAGGGAAGTTGTAAAAAAGCAAATTCTAAAAGATATGAAACACATATAAGTAGATGAAACAGAAGTATCAAAGTAATCGAAAGCAAGCATCATTATAATGCATATATACACATACAGGTTAATCAATGTAATAAGGTAAAGTAGAAGAATGAAGATGGTACTCATTCTCTAAAACATCGGGGGCTGTGTTAAGGTCCCTTATTGAGCTAGATAGGTGAATTAGTATATCATACAAGGATAAAAGGTAACTATAATTGTGTATGGGTAGAGACTAAAGAACACTAAGGTTGGAGACTGCTCTGAGGTCAAATGGTAATTAAGGAGAGAGCTTGGGTCACATGAACAGGCATGAACTATGGGTCAGTGATGGACTGGTGACTCAAAGCCTATGTTGAACTATGTGCTTGGGATGAACTTATGACTTGAGGCCTGTATGAACCCATGTACTGGTGATGAACTCAGTGTGACTCACAGAAACCTGTGAACTGTAAACCAGGGACTGGGCCATGACATGACATGGGATAGTGAACTCACACAAGCTGAACCTAATTCAACCCTGAACTCAAATCTATGACATAGATGGGGTCATGACCTCTTGGACTATATTAGATCGGTCAGACTGCCAATCTGGAGGGGGAAACTAAGTGAACATATTGCTGGTGAAGACGAAGAGCAATTGGACTTGGGATTGCTAACTGTTGCTGAAATCAGGGTGAATTGCTGTGTGTGAGACTACCCATGGATAGTGCTGCCACTCAGTAGGACAGTAAGGACTTATAGATATCCATGGCCCATGAGACTGAATATTGGAGCATTCTCTGACTTGGACATTTACCACTATTCTGATCATTGTGATGTTGTGCATACCAGTTGTGAATATCAGCAATAAAGTGTAAAAGCTTATTATCTCTCACGAGTGCTCTGTGGCTAATACAGATGAGCGCGTATTGGTCAATTACATACAAGCATTAGCTTATCATTCTGGGGACATTACTGCTAACTACATCAGTAGTGCTGGAGACAAGGTAAGCAGATAAGACCTTAATATATGTGCATTTATCCCAGAACACAGACACGCTCAACAATATCTCCACCTGGGTTCTAGGCTTGTACGATGGTGATAGAGAAATAATAAATAATAAGGATGTGGTCAGTAGTGCTGACAGCAATGAAATATGTAAGGGAAGGTTCAATAGGGATATAAAGAAAAAGGCAGTAGGCAAGACAGAGTAATGGATGTTTATTGATAGAGCATTTTGTGAAGAGACGAATCAAAACAAGCTGGTAATGTGTTTAAGTGGAATAAATCATGCGAGTGGCAGTGTTTGGGTCCATAATGAAATTTGGGGTAGAAAGCCTGATTGCTCCAGTCAGGAGATGAAAGGGATAAAAACACCAATAGCCAAGGGGAAGACAGGAAAACATCCATCTGAAAATAAGAGAAGTAATTGGATTAGGACCTGCAGAATCAGAAAGGCTAATGATGAATAATAGGAAGAATATTAGATTAAAAGAGATAACTACTTTACAAAGTTGAACAGAAGTTAACAATAAATGGGAAATGAATATGAGATAATCAGATAGTGACGTCATGGTATGACGATAATTCTTGGAGCAGGCGTGTTGAGATAACAACGACTGGAAAGGAGGCTCCTTTAGCAATATATTTATGAAATTCTGGGATGAAAACGGGGAGTCTGTTTAGAGGGAGCATGGAAGAGACATTGAAAATCAGGCACACATATCTGATCTGCTAGTCAGTAGTCAGACCCTTTAGCCAAAAGGAGTGGATAGCCTACACACACCAGTAACATTAGGACCATAGGGGAGTGGATTAGCAACGTTGGCAATTACAAGTACACTCCATAAAAAACACATCCACCACTCACTGCTAAGATGAGTAGACCATGCACATTTAGGTGGAGTTCTGTAGGGCACAGGCTGGAGACAGCCAGCTCTGGATCATTTAACATCTGGGAAAAATAAAGGTAGGATTCAAATGTAGTGATTAGTGTAACCGGACTCCAGGCCTTGTAAGGGCCTATCCCTCACTATACAGGGAGCATCCACTAAGAACTTGAGACGAACATGTTAATTCTCCCCCATGCTTGGTATTGGGAATTAGACCGCTTGTGGGGAAGAGGTAAGAGACACAGCTCAGTCGACCGCCCTTAGAGTTGTGGCCCGAGTTGTGGGTTGCAGAAGCCCAAGGTGGTGTTACATAAGGGAAACTAAAGGGTATCTTCCAGTAGCTTACACCTTATACAACCATGCTCTACCATTTGTGTGTACAAAGAAGGTAATAAAATGGTCAAAAGTAGAATTCCATAAAATGCACATGTTATTATCTGTTTATGTGTTTGGGGTATAGAAATTTGGCTGAGCTCCCAAGAGTTGGAAGCTGAGCCTGTACTCAATGTTTAAAGAGTAGCAATGTCATTTTGAGTGTAGTTAGCACTATCAATATTATAAGTATACTCTTTTGATGTACAGATAGGCTAAAGTATTCCTTCACCAGTAGATAGATAGGAAACAGGACTGTATGTTAAAGAGTACATCAAGAGTCACCACAATGTTTATGGTGAGGAGAGAAAAACAACAACATACAGAGTGGCGGTAAGAACTGGGTCATGTTTATTGTAAGACATTGGTCTAACATGTTGATGAGATACAGAGTAACTGTTAGAAGGTACTAGTGTATATATGCTAAAGTATTATGGTAGAGGCCATTTGTCATGGGCCAAGGGCTCTACTTCCTAACGGAAGTGGTTACGAGAAGTTGCCAAAAGGCCATTAAATCATGTAACTGCTCATTCTCTAGCCAGAAGTAGCCATGGACAGGAAGAACCATTTATCATGGAGCAGCTCAGTCCCGGAATTGAGTAGTTCAGAACAGCATTGAAGGGCAGAACATCATTGTTTGTCAGCTAGGCTAGATGTGTGGCATTGCAGCATTCCATGGCCTCAAAAAAATGCTAGGAACTTCATAAAATCCCTCTGCACCAAAGTGTGGGAGGCAAGGCTGAAGCTATTCATGGCATCGGATGAGCGAAAGTGTGTTTATGCCAATACCTTAAAGTGGGGAGTTGCTTTGAGGGCTGGGCTGAGTCAGGCTTGTCTTCTGGCCCCTCACATACCATTGACATGTAAAATCAACAATTAACATCAGCAACTGCTCTACATCTCTGTCAATGGTTAGATGCAGCTTTAAAAGCCCCATTTATTTGTATTCTTTCACAGCTGTGGGCCATGAGGCCTGCTGTTTTATGCACATAGGCATGGAGTGTTAACCCTTTACTTCTAACATGGGAGGATGTTAGCTCACCACTTTACACCAACACCACACACACATGGCCCCAGGAAAGAGGGTAAGGTCCTTTAATAAGTATTAGACAACTTACTTTTGATCATCACCTAGTATAAGTTTAGGTATTGATATTTAGACCTTGAAGATATAGGAATTTATCATGGAGTTGCTATTTATTATGGAGCTGAGCACTCCTGAAATGCTGTAATAAGTATAGAGTGTTGGGTTTCTGAATATCAAATTTCTTACCATGAAACCCAGCTGCATTCACATGAGCAGGACAGGTTTAGGTCTATCTTCCAAACAGAAACTTTGTGTCACAGAGAAGCATATTGCGTGTATGTGTAGGGCACTTACAAATTGCTCAATTTCCCGATATGTCAATGCGTTTATTAGCTTGAAAAAGGATGTGGACCCAGCCAAAGCGTTTCCACTGCTTGAAGAATAGCTTTGAAGAAAAACAGAAACCAGAAGTGAAGGCACAGGACTTTATTGCAAGAATAAGGAGGGAGGCAGAGCCAGTAAAACTGAATATAGATGTGCAATTGCTGTCAATACTTAGTGGTCCTAACCCAATCATTAAGCTATTGGTCATCCTTCAGAAGCCAAAGTCATTGGACGATATAGGAAAGATGACTGTATTAGATGAGGCCTGACAGGCAGGCAAGGATAAGGACACACACATGTTGGCAACTACTGCTGACTTGAAGGAGCAGATGGCTGCTCTCTCTGTAGCAGCTGTCAGCAATGGCCAGCGCCAGCAGCAGTGTTAGGATTACCCCACAGGTCCCCGCTCCAGGTCCTGTGAGAGGAGCGTATGATGGGACATTAGACGAGTGAGTCAGGAGGACAGACCTCCTACACCTCACCAGCCTTGCAGAGAGAGAACATGCAACTTTTGTGCAGGTAGGTTCAATTTCAACCACATACTCAGAGCTAAGGGTAAAATTATTTCGGTTGTGGTAAAATTAGCCATTTCAGATTTGCTTGTAGATCTGCCAATAATAGAAGATATTAATATTATCAGTCTGTCTGTGGTGCCAGTTGCACAGATAGAACTGAAAGTAATGTTCACTGTTTATTGAAAAATGAGTCACACCATGGGAAAGTATATCTTATCGCAGCCATTGCACTTATGTACAGAAATTATGTGAAAGGATCTTTAAAAGGTTGTCCTGCATTTCAATCAAATATTTGAATAATATTGGTATATCAAGAAAGAATCTCAAACAGCCTCAATCTTTGAAAAGAGAGGTGTTGGTGGTGAAGTGCATTCTGTAATTGGGACTATTGATTTAAATATTTCAATCAGTGGGTATAGGGCAACCCACACATTCTAAGTGTTTGAGCACTTATACACACCTGTAATTATGGGTTTCGAATTTTTACTAGCTAATAGTGCTACTATAGACACAGGGAATCAGACATTGGTTCTTGGGTAAATGGTAAATGCTTGCCTTGTCCCTAAGGATAAAGATACATCTAGGATGGCCAGGTCACGAGTATGTGTAATTATTCCGCCTTTGTCACAAAGCAATATCCCTTTAAGGATTTCCAAATTGGAGGAATGATCAGTTGTATTGCTGGAACCCGTTGAAAAACTGAGCTCAAAACCCAAATTGATTGGTTCTAAGGCACTAGTGACTGTGCATGGAGGGAAGGTGAAATACCTCCTCATGAATCTTATGAATGCTAAAGCATATAACAGAGCTGCTTATGTTGTTGCTCAGACATTTGAAGTCAAATCTGACAATGTAAGAGAATTTAGAGATACTGAAAATACACATGCAGAAGAAGTCTGCAGTGTAGAGACTGGTTCAGGCCCTACTGACGGTGAAATAGCTAGAGACTTTGATGTAGAGTTAAACTATGCTGATCTGACTACCAAGCAAAGAGGAAGTTAATGGTATTGATTGAGAAATGTGTTTTCCAAGGAATTGTCAGAACTGGGACAAATAAAAGTGTATCAACATAAGATGGAGACAGGTGATGCACAGGCAATATGCCAAATATTTTATAGACACACTCCAGAAGCCCGAAAAGAAACCGAGAACCACCCTGTCGTAATTGTTAAAAAGAACCATGAGGTTCATGGTGGACTACAGACGACTGAACGCTGTTACACGTCCAATGTGTTTTCCCCTGCCTAGAATGGATGATGTCTTTGATGCCAAAGGTCAGGGTGATCCAAAATTTTTCACCACTGTAGATATGTAGTCAGGATTTTGGCAGATACCTCTGCATCCTGAGAGTAGAGAGAAGGGTCCCTGTCCCTTTGTTACATCTGACGGTGTCTTGGAGTGGCAGGTACTACCTTTTGGATTGCGTAATGGCCCTATGAATTATCAAATGGTCATGTCGGATGTATTGTGTGGCCTGACATGGACTTTCTGTTTGGTATATATAAATGATGTATTGGTTTTTAGCAAAACTTTTGAAGACCATTTGGATCATACATCACAAGTATTTGACTTACTTTAGATATTGTGGAAAGAGTTACACTCGATCATCGGATGCCTTAGAAGATCACAGGGGGAGGTAAGATTTATACAGGTACCACGGACTGATTGATTTAAGGCGGACATAAAAGTTCATACTGCTAACCGGCAAAATAGAAGGTTGCATCTGCTCCTGCTAGGAACATTGGTTGATTGTAGATAGATCATTAATAAAATTACTCAGATTGAAGCCATTTAGATGCCAGCTACTTGTTGTGGAGGTGAAACCCTTAGTGCAACAAACCCCTACATATATTACACAGCAGCCAATTGCACAGCACCCTCTAGTTCCATTAGGGAGAGGTTGCAGACGTGGATGTGCACCTTTTTGATTGTTTAATATTGTTGCCAATCGCAATGGCTTTGAACAAGCTGTTACAGACCAGTTAGTAAGTATTCCTTTATTTATTCTGAGATAATACATGCGGGCCCGTTCTAAGTATTCCTAGTGACGTCAATAGAAGGCATAGGCGTCATTGTTATTCTACCTTAGGAGGTATAATGACTTTCCAATTCTACGTGTTACTGGAAGGCATAGCCTTTCAAACGCACATAGTAGTGCCATAAAGGCTGTAAATAGTTCGAGGTATTACAGTGTATGGAGGAGACGTTATGTGCCCCATTGCACACACCCCAGGGAGCTGTGCACAAAATACAGGAACTGGACCCTATGAATGATATACCTCTCCTGTCATGGCCAAAGGAGGCCAGTCAGGAACAGGGGGACATATCAGATTCCTTACTGGATGCTGCCTATAGGGAGTGTACAGTGCGATATTGAAATGACTTCTCCCTGGAGGACTAAATCAACAGGGTAGAATATCACAATGTTCCAAACATTTTCTTATAATTAATAGCATACGTTTACTTGTCTTGTTAAATACCTCTTGATGTTGTAACTAGAAAAATTGCGACCGGAATAGTCAGTCATTGTTTCTAATGGGCTGCTGATGATTGTACAGAGTTTACCAGTACAGCTCCCTACTCAAACCTATTCAGAGAGCTCTTCCCGTTTTGAAAAGTGCCAATATCTTTCAAGAGAGAGAATAACAGAGGTTTCGGTGAAACACGATCTAGATTACAGTGTGATAGAAGCATATGTCTATATATGCACATCAGAATGGCATTGATTCATATAGAAAAGACAGTGAAATTGACCAAATTGATAAAGAGCAATGCCAACAAACCATTACGCCAAGCCTATTGATCATACAATGGTTTCATCTTACAAAGAAGCAACACCGTTTATGTATCTATAGAAGTAAGTAAGACAATGCACATTAATATGGAGGGTTTACAGCAGACAATTCTAAATTCCTGAGTAGTCTACCACACCCCATGGCATACAGGTAGCAGGCTACAATGGTGTGGGTTCTTTCACTTTCCAGGCAATATAGCAATAGAGGTAAATCGGTTATGTAATAGTGCAATATACATGGCACACCCCACAGAGGGACGCCAGTACAATATCACCTTTGGGGTATTCAAAGTAAACAAAGTGTGCCTCAGTCAACTGCTACAGAAACACTTTATGCAGAGAGATTGTGAATAATAGAGGTAAGGATTATATAATTACCCCATTCAGTGTGGTATCTTTCATTTGTGAGATTTGGAGATAAAGTACCCTACCACAGACTAAACTAAACATCATCAATTATGATCATTTTGCACAAATGACAACATGTGCAACAAAGGAGGATAGAAAAGCATCCTAAAATGCACCTAAGGTGTACAAAGCCGCACCATAATTGCCTGAAGAAAAGTAATAAAATTACTTCAAACATCACCCATGGCTGCAAAACTAAGCAAAACCATATATAATGCATCGCCAGCTGTGCTGTACTCGAGAGGCCAGTGCTGCCGCCCAGTGAAAATCAGAAAACTAAAAGAGCAGAATTCATTCGATGATTCAGAAAGTGTATGTGCTCAGCCAGAGAAAATAAGCTTAAACCTCTGCATTAAAAGGTCCATAAAATGATACTCCCCAATATCAGACATGGATAAAAGAGTTTGTTAAGGTCCACACTTCAACCAGGAATATATTGACTAGTATTCCCTTCAGTCAATATCCATGAAGAGAAGGAAAGATAAACAACATAATACATAATTATGCCGTTTTAAAGACCTGATACTAATCTTCGAATTTACTCTCAACATAGCCCGTGATGGTCTCAGACCAGAGAATAGCCACTGCAGAATTTTGGGTATTTGAGGTGAAAAAAAACCAGATAGGTCTGAAATGCCATGCTTACATTGATTGTGTAGTGCTAAGTTAATTTTGAAAAGGATTTTGGAATAGGCCTTTGTATGTCTAGGAAGTAGTCTAAGACACTTAGCCATGTTGGCCTCACAGTAGTTTCCACCTTGTCAGCCCCACCCTGACTCAGCCGTCCAAGCACACAACCTCTGCTCTGGGATCCTCATCTCATTATGTTTGGGCATGGCAGGACAGAACCAGAAACTGCCCCACAACCACAACATATGAGCAGTAAAACCTCGCCATCAGAGCTCGATTAGTGACAACCAGATACACCACAAAGAGCCTGACGCGGCTCTTATCACTAACCCGCCATCAACACTACAAGAAAACGCCTCTATACTCACAAAAATCGGCGATATCCCCAATACGCTGCTCCTGCCATGGGTGTGGCATTATGGCGACCAGGAACACTACTGATGCTGGTACTGCTGGGTGGATACTCTAATAGTATTATAGTACCGACCTATACCACTAGATGTCACCATAGGTGGAGAAGGGGAATAGGTGCCCTTGTGTTTTCATTGTTGATTTCTATAGAGGATTAGGTGGTTTATGGAGCTGTGGTATTCCTTTATCAGAGTGATACTAAAGGGGAAGAAGGAACCACCTAGACCAGAAAATCCTGATAAATCCAAATTTTCTGATCATGATTCTCAGAAATTGAACAAAAGTACCTGAAAACGAGGTTTAATAAAGAAAATATTTTAAAGATGTACAAAAATAATATTCAAAATGATGAGAAGTCTTTATAGACACAACATGTAAACCAGAGTTTGTACCTCAATGCACATATCCAAATGCCTGCCTATCTCCCAATTTGACAAGTATTCTAACTGTGCATTACTCTGCCTATCTCACATACTGCCTATCCCTTAGTCTACCTATCACTCATACTGCATATATCTCTTAAATCCAAAGCATCTTGAAGTAAGGCTATCTCCCAAAAGACCTAGATACTAAAGCTTACTCCTTACTTTAGCTAATGTTCTCTGGTCCTGGTTTCCCATAGTATACCTATCCTCAATCTGCCTATCATTCATTTTACCTATCCCTCATGGTGACTATCCCTAAGACCACCATGTTTAAACTGTATTGTTCATCTGTTTATTTAGGCCTTATACCATGGTTATCACGTTCTTGAACGATTTTATGGTGCAGGGACTGGATATTGAAGTTTGAAAAGTATGCGCTAAATGAACCCATGTTGACACTTGAGACGAGACGAAGTGACAGCAAGTTGACAGTGATCAATTTTAATCGATAATAAAAAAAACTATAGCATTAGAAGCTTAATGCATATAGAGGATG
Source organism: Acholoe squamosa (assembly GCA_949317995.1). Taxonomy (NCBI): domain Eukaryota; kingdom Metazoa; phylum Annelida; class Polychaeta; order Phyllodocida; family Polynoidae; genus Acholoe; species Acholoe squamosa. Next base: position 20,926,858 of record OX439047.1, on the reverse strand, counting down.
AAAGTAGCCATTATATTCTATCACCTACCTTTAATTCGCCATGATTTGAACTGTATATTTAACAGGATTGAAGATAGAAAAATCGAATCGAGCGAAATTTTCTACGTCATGTTGACTGCGTAGCGGACGGATTGTTTACCGCAGCAAGACACAAGTTGTCATGTTGGCATATGCTCTAAGGGTATTCTGGCCGTCGCGCGAACTGCTAACCAGCGGTTCTACTATGAAAATACCCCTCGGACACACGTTGACGTAATATTGTGCGTCCAGGCATTCTGGTCGTCTCGCCAAGAAACCAAGATGGTGGAGGACGGATAACGTTGACTCGCAACAAATAACATTGATATTTATGGCTTTATAAGGTAAACTAATTAATTTAATGGTTGAAACCATGGTATAAACACCATAAATAACAAATAGAGTTGCACACGGTGATTCTATAGGCTAGATAAGAAGGCACTCGGCCTACGGCCTCATGCTTCTTATCTGCCCATAGAATCACCTAGTAAAACTCTATTTGTTATATATGCCCTTACTAATGGTAAACAGTACATTGCTTATCATGTCTATCATTTTGATCCTACCTATCCTTAATGATGCCTATCATAAAGCCTACCTATCCTTCATTATACCTATCCCCCAACTCTGCATATCCCTCATATTTGATTTGCACATCTGTCGCTAGCACCCATGTTTTCTTGTTTTACATTTGCTCATCTTACAAGGTACTCTCTGTGCCTATCCCTCAAACTAGATATTTCACATACTACCTATCCCCCTTGCTACGAATCCTTTTGAATGTCTATCCCTCATGCTCTCCATATGGTTTTCTTACCATGTCAGCTCAGTCAGTCTAACCCGCTTTCTCTATACATATCTCCGCTTGTGTTCAATTTCCTCTACCTGTCTCCAGGTCTATGCCTTGTGAAATATACCTATCCCCCATTATGCCTATCCTCCATTCACATCATAATATAGGTAAACTGAAAGATATGCAGCATGAATGATAGGTAGATGTATGAATAGGGTGGACTGTAACCAGTATGTTAGGTGATAGGGTGACTAAGAAATGGTCATCATAATGAAGGTTGGTTGTGACATAGGTAGGTAAAGAGAATAGCGATGGGCAAGAGAGCTGTATAGAGAGCATGGGGGATAGGTAGGGATGGGTAGCAAGAGGGATAGGCAGTATGAGCAATTAGCAATTTGAGGAATAGGCACAGAGTACCTTGTAAGATGAGCAAACGTAAAAAAAAAGAAAACATGCATTCTAGGGACAGACATTCAAGTCAAATATGAGGGATGTGCAGAGTAGGGAGATAGGCACAATGAGGGATAGGTAGGCTACATGATTAGGGATTATCAGGGATAGGTAAAATTGAAATAGTAGACATGGAAAGGAATCTAGTATTAAACAATAAAGGCTTATATAGCAGACAAACAGCGCAGATTAAACATGATGGTCTGAGGGATAGTCACCTTAAGGGATAGGTAAAATGAATGATAGGCAGATTGAGGATAGGTAGACTAAAGGAAAGATGGAACAAATGAGATAAGGTAAGGTGAAGGGTAAGCTTTATAAGTTAGGTCTTTTAAGAGATAACCAGATTGAACTGTAGATGTTTTGGATTGAAGAGAAAGGCAGGATGAGTGATAGGTACACAATTGATACACTGTATGTGGGATAGGCAGAATAATACACAGGCCCAGAACTTGCCTGACTGAGTGGTAGGCAGACATTTGGGTGTGTGGATTGAGGTAATAACTCTGATTTATGTGTTCTATATTTAAAGATTTGCAACCAATTTCAATATCATTTTTGTACATTTTCAAAATATTTCCCTCATTAAACATCATTTTCAGGTACTTGTGGTCAAATTCTGATAATAAAGACCAACATTTTTGGATTCAGCAGGATTTTTTGGTTTAAATGGTCTCTTCATTTCATTTGGTATCCCTTTCATGAAGATACACAAACTGTACATGATAGCTCCATAAATCCCCTTATCCTACATAGGGCCCAATACTGAACACACAAGGTCACCTAGTTTCATGGGGTGGGGGGTAGAGGGGGGTTGGCCTTCACTATTAATTAGGGGTAGGGTCTTCAGATAAAACTAAAATGTTTTTCCTATCAAACCTTAGGGTCTGTGCTATAAAATCCTAAAGTTTGGTGGCAACTGCCTTTCTCAATGTTATGATATGAGGGGATTGATGTGTGCAATTCACACTGAAATTCCTACCAGTTTTCAATGTCATTTCCGAGCAGCGACTTTTATCATCAAAGATCTATGCACTGCACAAGCAGCAGTTCTAGAGCTGTCAAATTGCATATTTGCATTGAATTCAGTCACCTGATGATGAAGGGGGCATTGATTTTGCAAAATATTGTTAGGATTTTGCCAGAAAAACTCACAAAATCATGAAAAACATGATAAAACTGGTGAAAAATGATTAATATTAGGCCTATAATTAATCCCACTTTTTACAGATCATATCTTACCAGGGGATCATTTTTTAAGGCATGCCTTTTCTGTTACATGCATCAAGAATACCTGTTATCAATATTGTACTAATATTTGCACTGGGGGATAAATTACTACTGGTTAATTAGATAATTGCGCTCTCACTGAAAATTTGGCGAAACACCGCAAACCCGACCAAACTTACAATGGACCCTATGGTAGGCCCTACATGGATATCTGTGTATCAATAACCCTAGGAAGATTAAAATGAGGCTAAAATGTCATTTTCTGATGAGAATTTCACCCTGTAGGTGGTTTATGTCCAGAAAAAGTTATGTTTTGGGAGATTCATAGAAACTGCAATATTTAGTGAATTACCCTACCTCCGCAAGCAATGTTTTCCTATTTTTTTTTATTTACACACCATTTCTGTGACTAATTTGGCCAGATTCCTGTAAAACCATCCTTGCTGTAACAGAAAAATGACATTAAGAGGGCATTTGAAATAGGCAGGTCAAATGTCCAATCATCCTATAGGTTACGTGGAACTAATTCCATTTCCTCTATGTTTCTATATAGCATAACACACAAAAACAGCCCCCCGTAATGTTCGTTGGTAATATTTTCGACCGTAGCAAGATTAAACCATCTCTCACACACAATGTGTTAGAATATAGGATAGGCTTAACCCTGAAAATCTTAACTAAGGGAGCGATACATACAGCAAGTGCCATTCTACCCTATTTTGGGCCTCAAAACCTCCATTGGCCAGATGAACATTTGCAGACCTGATAAAATCCCCAAACCTTGGCATAATATAAAAACTCATCTACTGTTCCATTTAGGAACTATTTGGGGTCACTTGTGATTTTTTTCATAATTTTACCAATATTTCTTGCATATGATTTCTAAGCCAATCAGCACCCAGATCACCTTCAGTGCAGGCCTGAATACCATATGACTCACGAGAGGGCAGCATTTACGTCCATGTAACCTATAGGACTGTATGGACTAACCTATCCTATATTGTACAATCCTTGAGGGAATCATGAATGGGGAACGTTCACAAATAATGACCAGGGACTACATTCTCTCTGCACCCAAATAGGGGTCAGTAGGGACCTTAGGGCTCAGTATGGACATTAGAGATCAGTCTGGACATTACGGGTGTGTAGAACATTAGGGGTCAGTACGGACATTACGGGTGTGTAGGACATTAGGAGTCAGTACGGACATTAGGGGTGTGTAGGACATTGGGGTTCAGTAGGGGCATTAGGGGTCGGTAGGGACATTAGGTTTCAGTAGGGACATTAGAGGTCAGTGTGGACATTAGGGGTCAGTACAGACATTAGGGGTGTGATGGAAATTAGGGGTCAGTGGACATATCAAGGGTGTGTAGGACATTAGGGGTCAGTAGGGACATTAAAGTTCAGTAGGGACATTAGAGGTCAGTGTGGACATTATTGGTCAGTACAGACAGTAGAGGTCCATATGGACAGTAGGGGTTTGTAGGATATTAGGGGTCAGTATGGACATTAGGGGTGTGTAGGACACTAGGGGTCAGTAGGGACATTAGGGGTCAGTATGGATATTAGGGGTGTGTAGGACATTAGGGGTCAGTAGTGACATTAGGTTTCAGTAGGGACATTAGAGGTCAGTATGGACATTAGGGTTGTGTAGGACATTAGGGGTCAGTAGTGACATTAGGTTTCAGTAGGGACATTAGGGGTCAGTATGGACATTAGGGGTGTGTAGGACATTAGGGGTTAGTATGGACATTAGGGGTGTGTAAGACATTAGGGGTCCGTAGGGACATTAGGGGTGTATAGGGTGTTAGGGGTCAGTAGGGACATTAGGGGTGTGTAGCACATTAGGGGTCAGTATGGACATTAGGGGTGTGTTCGACATTAGGGGTCAGTAATCATATTAAGGGTGTGTAGGACATTAGGGGTCAGTATGGACATTAGGTTTCAGTAGGGACATTAGAGGTCAGTATGGACATTAGGGTTGTGTAGGACATTAGGGGTCAGTAGTGACATTAGGTTTCAGTAGGGACATTAGGGGTCAGTATGGACATTAGGGGTGTGTAGGACATTAGGGGTTAGTATGGACATTAGGGGTGTGTAAGACATTAGGGGTCCGTAGGGACATTATGGGTGTATAGGGCATTAGGGGTCAGTAGGGACATTAGGGGTGTGTAGCACATTAGGGGTCAGTATGGACATTAGGGGTGTGTTCGACATTAGGGGTCATTATTCATATTAAGGGTGTGTAGGACATTAGGGGTCAGTATGGACATTAGGGGTCAATATGGACATTAGGGATGTGTAGGACATTAGGGTCAGTAGAGACATTAGGGGTGTAAAGGACATTATGGGTCAGTAGGGACATTAGAGGACAGTGTGGGCATTAAGGATGTGTAGGACATTAGGGTCAGTAGGGACATTAGGGGTCAGTATGGACATTAGGGGGGTGTAGGACATTAGGGGTCAGTAAGGACATTAGGGGTGTGTAGGACATTAGGGGTCAGTAGGGACATTAGGGGGAGCTAAGATTTTCCTCATTGTAGGAAAAAAAAGCCTGTGCGCCACTATAGATCAAAGAGAAGCAAAAATTATCCGTTCCTCTGGTGCGGGGTGAGGCGTAAAAAATTTGTGGGTGTCCCCACAAAAACCCACCACCCCCCTGCTGATAAATAATGACCACTCCCTTTAGGTGATATGGCAAGAGTAATGTTAAGGGGGTTGGATAGCCCCATTTTGTACATGGGGCAACAGGGAGGGTGAGGGGATCAATTCTCGGTCAAAAAGTGTGTACAGACTAGGGTATACAGACACCCTTTCCTGCCTTGAGTCCAGCCCTTACTAAACCAGGGTACATGGATGTGTGAACGTTCCCCCCATGATCTGGGAAACCCCTTCTTGCAATGATGTCACACCCTGACCTAGAAGGCTTTGCTGCCATCTGATGTCAAACAGCTGCACCACACCAGGGACATTAGGGTATCCATGGTGCTGATGGAGGCTTGCTGCCTATGGCATGCCGTGCATGTCACATACATTCACCCCTCTGATTTCTTCTGATTTCATATAAGAATGCGGAACATTTATCTCTCAGGCAGATGGCTGTATTTGAAGACCCTTCATTGTCAGGCAGTGAAGTTGTCAATTGATATGAAGCGTCTGTGTCAGTTTTGATAAGTTAAATCTGAAGGGTTTAGGTCGTTGATTATGCTATTCACCTTAGACCCTATTTATCAATGTAGGAACTAACCTAGGGTTGGTTTTCTTTTTTCATTGAATCACAATGATAACGTATCTAGGCCTATAAACCTTTCTACAGGATTTTAAATTATTTTGATTACTATACATGTGTAAGATTTAGATAGAACTACACTCAGGCCACCATTAAAAATATGTTTGTTTCCTGTCCAGAGGCCTGGTGGATTTTTTTTTGTGAGAATGGGAAAAGTTCTGAAGAATTTTTTTTCATCCATCAGCACAAGAAACTAGGTTTCCAATCACAAAACCTTAAAACATAATGACAAATTCATGCCATCCTCACTTACGATGTTCATGACAAATAAAAATAAATTTTTCCCTCCTTCCCTCATGGGTGTGAAAAATCCCACCCTCTGGACAGGAAACAGATATATTTTTAAGGGTGGCCTCAGAATAATTAATTATTGGTACCTGGCATTGCCTTTGGAGGCTCTTGCAGCCCAGAAGGCATTACAAAATGAATATCATAGTCTATTATTATCATGGCTCAATCACCAATTACCATGTTTCTCGATTATCCAGTTCTGCATTGGTCCGTGTAACTGCCTGCCCTTTGAATAAACACTGGTTTTGAATCAAGAACCAAGGATCTTCTGGTTGTGGAAAAATCATCATGACTATGAGTGTCAACTCTGAAATTTCCAAGTTACAAACTGTTATATCAAAGGACATGAACATTTGGCTTGCCATAGTACTCACTTAATGTCCCTTCATGCTAATATCGGCAGCTGCCTGCCGCCCGTGACGGCGCCGCACTGGGAATACTATACAATGGCATGGCTTTAGACATCAATCTGTGTAGCAGCATTCACTGGAAGACGCCAATAAATCAGGCAAGCAGCACAAAGGGCAATAAAGCAATGCGCACAATTAATGCAGATGGTCATCGTCGGAAAAGTGCAAGCTGAATCACATTACCTTTGGTGTGATGTAAAAATGTGGTATAGGCTTCTTATGGGATGGGGGTGAGCTATATACAATGTATCATTAAGCAACGAGTTATGCCAGTTGAAAAAACTATCCTTTTGTTACTGGCTGAGTTATAAGTCAGGTCTTTTTGATAAGAACGACTGAGTCATTAAACCCCTTAGGGATTGATCATTTTTTAACAAGAGGGGGGATGGGGCTGGTGGTTTTGCGCATGGACGCACAAAAAAAATTTACCCCCCTCTCCAGGGGGTAAAATCTTTTGAGCCCCCCGTCCTAAGGGGCGAAAATCACGCACCAATGTGCCCTTTTAACCTATAGTAACAGGTGGGGTTTTACACTGAAAACAGGTGAAATTATTTTGACCCCCCCATCAGAGGGGTTAAAAAAATCTGACACCCCACCCCGGTCTAGGGGTTGAAAAAGTTCTGACCTTCCTCAAACCCACCAGCCCCCCCCCCCGTTGTTAAAAAAATGATCACTCCCTTAGAAAGGGAGGGTTAGCACCAACTAGACTCTATGTATACGTAGGCAATGTAGCATCGACGTGAGGCCTACATACAGCCCTGTATGTCTGCGTGAATTGAGATATGGGTGACGTACATCATATAAGCATTTGTGATGACAACATGTAGTCAGTATGATTACTTTGCAATTTGTGATTTCATGGTGGCTGTAACAGACAATATTTTGGAATTACCCCACCCCCCCCATGGCCAACCTGCCATTATTAGGGCTAATTTGGAGTTTGTCTATCCCTTTAAAATAGGTTTCATATTCGACATCAGTGTTTATTTCACCAGTAGATGTCAATCCTCATACCTCTCTGTATTATCTTTGACATAGAAGAGGTGTCTGTGTTCTGATGTATTTATATCTTACCATCAGTCTACCTTTACAAGACATCTTTCTCAAAGTAAGATATCACACAATGCAACCAGCTCTATAGTTGTGTGGTGATGTGTTCCTGGATGATATTAATTAAGGTACAAATCATGGAATATATAACATATCATATCATTGTATAATATGACCCCCTGGTGGCAGAATTTAGGTACTTAAAATTATTACATTAGTTCATCAGTGGTAAATGATGACCCAAATTCATCTGCAGTGATGACTTTTTCATTGTCCAAGGTTTTCTGTGTGGAATATGCACACTGGTTTGCTAAGGAAAATGCCCAAACAAGTCAATGGGTAATGGATATCACTCTAAATCAACGCAATTTTTCTTTTTGTTTATTGATGTATGAATGATATGACCTGTGATGTTTATTTGAGATGACGTCATCTATCTCGATGAGAATAGAAGTATAAATGAACATATGGTGGATTGTATTGCAGTTTAATGCAAATATGTTGTTGCATTAAGTATATTATTATTATTATTATTATTATTATTATTATTATTATTATTATTATTATTATTATTATTATTATTATTATTATTATTATTATTATTATTATTATTATTATTATTTCAATGGAATACTCAATTTCGCGTTATCTGGGCCATATGGGCTCTGTTATTGGGCCTCCTTCCCTAGATCCCCTTAACCGAATTCGAAAATGTATGCACTAGGAACCATCTACAATGACTGTATACCCCTTGGCCGTGATGATACATGGATATAAGGCTGCATCTTTATATCTTTCCTTACCCTTTGGAGGGTATCAAACTTTAGGTCCCCATTATCAATAAATCCAAATTACTGATTTGATTCCCAAACCTGAAGGCAATTTATTTATGTGCTACGATCACAGTTAGCCCCACGACCTGTGAGGGTTTTGGTATGATTTGATGGGTGCAGTCGTAGTGTGTTAGGATATGACAACCCCCTGTGGCCTTTTTCAGAACAAGCTGGTCATCAAAATATAACAAAATCTACTGAGTCGATTCTCAGACCTGCATTCGTGCATCACACTAAAATGCGGTATTATAAAGGTCCTAAGTAAGGAGCATATGGAAAAAATTTAAAACTTGTCAAATTCAATTTGTCAACCCTGGCTCAGAGTACTTTTACTGACAACTTAGATGACCAAGGTTACACTTCTCATACTAAACAACCATTTAGTGGCAGGCACTATAGAGCCTGTGCATGGGCAGGTAAATTCAAATTGCCAGGTTCTGTCATATGAATGTGTCATCACGTCTTAAAGTATCCAGGTGTCATAGACATTTGGGCTCACCCAGGGTGAATTCAGTCTGTATAAAATTTTCACATTTACAATGGCCACTATTTATATATTGATAGCAATATCAATGGATTGGATGACAACCCTCGAACTTTCAGATAAACTTATATGACGGACAAAATGACTACCATTTAATACAAAGACTCAAGACTGTTGTCCCCTGTTCATCTTAACATACATAGAGGTCCCAAGGAAAAGCAATCCTCCGCACACCTCAAATATCCCGAATGATAGGAACATGTATTCTGGTTTGCCAGTCATTTCCAACAGCCACCCTAGGAAATAAAAACAAAAGTAATACTCTTATAACATGTAATATAGCATTTCTCCTTTAGTTCTCTAATGTCTGCTTATCCTAACATTAATTATATATTTTCGAGATACATGTACTGTATTTTATTTGTTATTGGAAGGCGATTTATGTAAGGATTATCAACCACTTGTGCCAAACTTATCTATGGATTCGGCAATGCAAATGATAACCAATGTTGAACAATAATTTTCTTTCAAGGCCTAAGTTACCTGTGGTTATGAAGGGAAGAAGCATTCCAAGTCCAAAGGCAGTGAATCCAAAGCTCATTCCATAGACAAGATGACGACTTCCAAATACCAATGCTACAGCTCCACCCCAGGTGGACATAAAACAGGCTGTGAATAAAGGTAAACAATAAATGATCAGCAGTGCACATTCAGTGAGCCTTATATACAGAGATATCTGAATTGGTGGAGAAAATATGGCAGTTAAAGATATATCTGAAAAACCATGAATTCCACCTGACCCCCCCCCCTAGTTTATAAATAATACTTAAGGTATCCTTACCGGAAGGTACAGCCAACGCAGCTACAACCACAGCCAGGTGATCATACTGTTGTAACACTGGAATGATGGCAGTCAGAGTCCCTCCTAGTATCCCTCCAACAGCACCCATTATCAGGGGGTTACTCCAGTTCTGATCACCCACATACCCACACACAACACGTCCCACCAAACTAATGCCTGCTGCTATACTTATCAGCATGGCCCCTTTGAGTTTAGTTGTCCCTAATTGGACTGCCTGCAGAGGTGTCAGAGTAAAAGGTATGATGTTTCCAGATTGAATGGCCATCAATCCTAAGAGAAATGGTAGAAATATGGGCTTTGTGCTAAAGAGCTGAAATAAAGTGCTTGTTTTGTGTTCGGGTTTGACAACACAATCGAGCTGCTTCTGTTTATCTACATTTAGATGGTTATCATCTGCTTCCTGCTGTTTGAAAGTTCTCAGATTTTGTCGTTCTGTCTCCTGTGCATCAATATATATCTTCTGCTTTGCTGAATCAGATTGTGGGGGCGTTTTATTTGTTTTGTGAATGTCTATTTGAACCTCAGATGTAGGAACTGAAAACAGAGAAAAAAATTGAGCCAAATTTGAAACTTGATATTTATACATGATGGTTATTGCATTTCAAATAAAGTTCTATAGTTCTATGCAACATGCTACACTGCAAAAATGGTGTTCAGACTTAAAACATGTTTGGGTCTAAAAACATTTATAATCTAAACATTTTGGTTCAATAGGTGTTTAGCCAGCAATATGTTTAAGATTTAAACATTTAAATTCTAAACACCTAAACAGTAACATTAAACATGTTTACATGTGTAGACAGTAAATAGACAGAAAACTAGGCATTTAGCTTTTAAACACTAATATTGTTGGTGTTTAGACAAAAGATATACACCAGGTGGCAGCTCTAATCTATAGTTGACCTTCTGCATGCAGTCATCTATTATTGCTTGGTCACATTATGTTGCAGTATTCTCCTAAATCACAGTTTTACCTAATACAGTATGTATATTACGGTAACAATAAGAGGTTATGCAATTACACCATATGGCATTGCAACTAGTGCACCAGGGGGAAGCAACTAGTGCTTAGACACCCATTTTTTGAATTAAGAAAATTATATAAGGCAAAATCCTTCCTGTGTCTCTGTTGTATTTGACAATGGGGCCCTGGCACTGATGTGCTATGGGTTCAATACAGTATAGATGAAATACTTGGACAATATAGCTGTCCCTGTAGACGAAGGTGCATTGATCCCCTTTAGAAAGTGGGCACAAATGATTATAGGGTCCTCAACCTAAATTCATTCATAAGCCAATCCCCAAATAAGATATCATATTATGCATATAGAGGCAAATCAATATATAAGCAAAATTCTTCAAATAAAATAAAAAAACATCAGTATAAACCTAAACACTTTATAGCATAAACACATTAATTAGCTAAATATGTCATTTTTCTAAACACCTTTCATGTGTTTAGGGTGATATTGTGTTCAGAAAAACGTGACAAGATTATGTTTAGAATTATGTTTAGGATCTAAACACCAATTTTACAGTGTATGGCTCCACTTACGGCACAGCCGCAACAGTGCTATGTTCGGCACATGTATTTCCTTGTTCTGTCTGTTATTATTTGGGTTGATACTGATGAAAAATCCAAATATTATGAAAACATTAAAGCCCAACTGGTACTATATATAGGACTTATCTAATTCAGGGAGTCATTTTAATAAAAAAAAAAATACTACAGATGGATATTCCTGGTAGGGTTTGTTTGGGTTATTTCATTCTTAGCGTTTGAGAAATGACAGGCAGAACTCACCTTCATACACTGTATTGCTGCACAACTTAGCATCAAACTAAGGAGGGTAGATTAGCCTTGAGACGTCCACATACCTTGAGTTGTCAACTTCACAAAATGGCCACAAGCATGGGTTTGCTTCTGAATCAACCTTACCAAATAGGTATCATTAAATCAACCAGTTTCTAATGTTGATTCACTAACAATTACCATGCATATTATCTATGGTGATTTTGTTGGGTGGATATCTCACAGCATATGGATATCTTTTGGTTAACCTACCCTATACTGACTCACCATGTGCTGAGCTTGGCTCTGCCATTAGAAGATAACATGGGATGGCATGTAGATTGATACCTGCCTGAAGTAGGATCATACCCCTCCAGGTAAAGTGGTCCAGCACCAGGCGGACCACGGCCGGGTAGAACAAGAAGCACAGGCTATGAGAAGCAAACATGATTCCCTGACAGAGATTCCGTTTGTCACCTAAGCACCTCTGTGTTCTGGTTGGAGGGGCAATGAAGTACATCCCTTTACCTATACCTATGTGTGGTAAAAAGAAAGTTGGTTGATTTAAATATTTTGCATGCACAAAGTAGGCCTAACTGGTCACAAAATTAAAATGCACACAATGTAGCAAAATAAAGAAATGATATGGCATAGTAGCATGTGTGTGGCATCTATAGCTTTGAGGCTGTTATCAAAAGTATGATATCAGTATTTTCAATTTCACATTGCATTTTCCCGAAAATTGATTTAGTGGAATCGGTTTTCCATGGAGGGAGGGTGGACTGAAGACATACTGGTGTTCCGTACCTCAAAGTTCTCTGGCAACCAAGGGGGGGCAAAGCTTTCAAAGTTTGTATCTTTTGAAGGGGTAGACAATAACTGTTTTTCAGTCATGGATGAGCCGGGCCTGGACCAACAGAAGGCTTCTGCTTGACTGGCACCAATCCCTTTTTTATTTGAAGTTTCTAATTTCTCAGTAGATCAATAGATTTGACTGTTACACCAAGTAGAGTGTAGCTCTCAGCAACATTAGAGTTGGTTTGCTAAATGCCATTTTAGGTATTTCTTGTTATAGTTTACTGCTCAAAGGAATAGCAATCAAGTCTTCAAATAAGATTTAGCTCTTGTGCATGAGGTAGTTGGACTTTGATTTAAAAGCAAACTCACAAATTTAAATACATATGGGTCGATGCCTCCACTAGGGATTTTTAGTACTGGCTTTGGCCACCAATTTTAGATGGGGAAGCATACCAAATTTTGGTATGCTTAGAAATATTATCTCCACTGAAAATATTCTATTTTTGGAATGCAATAGGAATGTTCATTGCCATGGCAATCTGGTTGCCATGGAGACCACCCCATTATTCCAAATGGGAACTTTTGCCACAATCCTTTTTAGAAATTCATCCAGGAACTCACAACTGAAGAAAAAGCTCGAAACCTCCCTCTAGAACCAATATTATTTCACAAAAAATCATATTTCTTTAGTTAATTTCCCACAAAACTGTATTTCTTTTGCATTATAGGTATTTATGATAGGATATAGCACTTTTAGAGCTTATTCATTTTCAGTTGCACACTGCAACCTATGTTTGATAAGCAGTTACAGAAAAACTACCAGGGATATTTTTAGCTCAAGATATCTCATTTTGAAGCCTGTGACCTAAACCTTAAAAGGCAATTTCCCCCCTGGAGGCATGTTTTCCCTCATCTGGCCACACATATGGAATTACCCTTTTTACCAACCCGTGAAAATTTATAGACATAAATATTTCTACATTGGCAGTATACTCATATATTCTTACCACAGATTACTCCGAATGTAACAAATAAGATGACTGGATGATTGCAGTATGCAGCGATGACCATAGCTATACTACATATAGCTGAACATAATATTCCAACCTTATGGAGAGGAAACTTTGTTATGACATAACCAAATAGCACACCTGCAGGAGAATAAAAAATACAAAACACCAGTTACACAGTATCCACAATTAACAGCAGTGTTGTAATTCATATTCAAGTATGCACACAGTTTTGATAAACACTGTCAAGATAAACACTGTCAAGATTGAAACATACCATTCATCTACTGTCTCATCAGGCATGACCCTTGATGGGATCTAAAACACGTTAAAAACTAATATGCAGTATAACAAAGTGGACATTACAATCTCAGGAGGTTAATCCTGCCATCGCTACCCCTGCGATGGTAGTGTAGGCACATCTTATAAGACCTAGTCAGTCTACTGTAAGTGTTATAGTGGTGGTAGCCCAGTAAGGCACAGTAAGTCCTGTGGATCATTCACTATTCTTCACCAACCTTACCACCACTGTGATGGTGCTGAAAGAAATGCATAGTGGTTTCCCCTAAGTACAAAAGCACCTGTAGGAAACACTCCTCTAAAGAGTGAATGTGCCTGCTGTATACATAATATATAGGATAGGGAGGAGGTTTACTGAGGGTCCTTCAGGGCTCTTCAGGCTACTCATGCGTTAAGTGCACTTGAATAATGTACAGGGTTGACTGCACCACATACTGTTTATACCACGATTTCGGCACTTCCGGTGGGTTTATATGCAGTTTAGCCGTGCATTATTCTGCATATACCACCCTTGTGCATTTTTGAAATTTTTGGTATATACTTTTTCGAGGTCAAGTTGGACTTAGAATATTTTTTGGAAATTATGGCGCCTATACAAAGTTAATCTAGCCATTTTCCATGGTGAAAAATCGTGCCAACTCGTATGAGGATTGAACCCCGGCCGCAGTGGTGGTAGGCGAAGGCCTTAGCCATAGCGCCACACTGAACGGTGATGAAATCCAATGCGAAGGTAAATAAGTTCTAACCTGCTATGTTTCCAGTCAGTTTTCGTATGGAATCCAACCATTTCATGTTATAATATTGAAATCCCAAGAAGTTTTCGATCCATAGACGAGTAATGCGTGCTAGTTTTCTCCATTTTCTTCGATATAAATAAGAATCCATTGATTTTCCAAACCGGACCAAAATTTTCGGCGTCTTCCTTGCACGACGAGCAGTTGACCTATATCCACATCCGGGCCACTGACACACTTTCGCCGAACAAGGAGGCGGGTGGGAATGGCAGACCGCGACTCGCTTACGATGGGAAAATCAATGGATTCTCCTTTATTTTGAATATATTGGACATAATACGCATGGAGGGATCATCTAGACTATCTAAGGATGTATATGTTTTAATTTGAAAACTTGTCATGGTTGGATTCCATACGAAAAGTGACTGTATACACAGCGGTACCTCTCCCGGCCAGAACAAAAACAATGGCTTCGCGCAGGGCAGCCACGGGCCGTGTCGCTAGCACTTACAAAATGTCTTCGCCTGGCTATATTCTTTGGATTTCAGGTAAGAAATTAATACAAAATGGAGGAAATGGTGGTATAAACCTATTAGGTCATGGATATTGGAGCCCACGGGGAGTCTATGCTGGATATACCCTCGCCGCTGCGCGGCTCAGGTATATCCAGCATAGACTCCCCTAGGGCTCCAATATCCATGATCTATTAGCTTAATAAGTAGCTCATATAGGGAAGGGGAACGCTTGTGTGTTCACTGTTATGAAAAGGAGTGTTTCCACAGCTATTTTTTCACTATGGCCCTCTTGCCCCTTGCACAGTGTGTTCTGATTTTGATAATGTATGCAGGGCTGAGGCTCCCACTACTGAAAACATAGGGCTAGCTGTGATAAATCAAGGCAGTCACACCTTACCATTGCTGAAATGAATAAGGCAGAAGAACTCCTACCATTGCTTAGGTAGTGATAGGAGGGCCTTTTGAATTATCCTCCTGAGTTTCTGAGCAAACCTGACTGATTTACTTTAGTGAACACACCAAGTTTATTTGTCTGACGATGTATGTGTATTGACTTATTTGTAAGGGATGTGCCTTGTTTGACATATGTACTTCTATTTTTCATTTCATACTGACTGGATTGAAAAGCCTAAATCTTTTTATGATTGTTGGTCAATAAACAATTCAATTCAATTCAAATGTAATGAAATTGATGAATTCATAGTCCATCTGAATCTTTGCGGATAAGAATCCATGTTTGTAACTGGAGGTTTGTACTTTATAGCCGTTATAGTCTGACATATTTTACCAAATATCTGTCATTCAAATTATTTCATAACACAATGCAAGATCCGAATCTGCTCACAAAATTTGGGCTTGAGTTAAGCCTTTCCTGCCAAATTAAATGCTGGATTTTTAAGACTGAGGTAACCTTCAGTGGCAAGCAATTCAAGTGTAATTTCGGATCCATCTCAAGTCAATTTAGTCAGACTTGTACAAAATTCCATTCATTCTGTGATAAAAATAACTTTTTTTTTCTATTTGAGATGGTTTACGTGGTGGTGTGATATGCGATAGGGTTAGCGCACTAGTTGGGGGTGGGGGGTTGCAATACAGAGGTTCTTGCAATTCATTAACCCAGATAACCCTAAAGTGCCAATTTTTGTAATAGAGTGCTTAAAATTGGTAAGTAGACTAATATATGACCAAATATGCCCTGTACAAAATGTGGGACCTTTACCTGCACCATGTCCAGAGATATGAGGGATTGCTTACCGTCCTACATGTAGGACAGTAGGACTTAGGACTACTGTCCTTTGAAATTTGTGTTCTTCTGGTTGCCATGGAAACCACAATTCCTGTACGAGAGTGCCAGAAACTGACAAATAGGCTTATATATGACCATTTATGCCATCCACGAAATTTAAAAGCTTTAGCTATAGCGGAGATTAGCACCGTCCTACATGTAGGACAGTAGGACTTTGGGCGTCTGTCTCCTCTGAAAAGGTCCATATCTTTACCAGAAGGTAATTTCCTAAGTAGTAGGTGTTTTGGGATATGTGTGTAATGTCATAAAAGTACCTAAGAATACCCGTATGGAGCATTTCTGGAAGCCTTGGGCCTAGAACTATAGGATGTAGCATTTTACTTCCATATCTGTTAAGTTTACTTGTGGATATAGACCTCTTCCCATTACATAGGCGTCCTACACGTAGGACAGTAGGTTATCTCACAACCCTACGGAGCTCCTAGGTTAAACCTTGGAGTGTCCATAACCATATTCCACTGCCACCAACATATAATAAAAGACATGTAATACATTCAACGGACTTACTGCACATTGGTCCCAGAGAGATGTTCACCCCTGATAGCCATGAGAGAAGGGCTTTATGATGTGGATAGACTTGAAGGAGGTCCACTAGTATTAGACTTGACACTGCCACCTCAGTAGTAATCAAGAAGAATACCACAGTACATACAGCCAAAATTAGCCACTTATTAAGTTCTTGTGATGTAGCCATCTGCAACACAAAAGGGGGGAATCAAACAAATTTTATAAACCGGCATCGAAATTGGTGGAACTTTCCTTTCCAAAAAAATGATCCGACCCCAAAATGAAGGAAAAGAAAACCACCCATAAACAATAAGAAAAGACATTTTCAAGGATTTCTTTTTGCAGTGATGTGCTGTTTGGATAAATAGGCCAGTTCATCTTAGGATTCAGTATCTAAACCTTTTCGGGGGATTTTAGATAAAGCCTCGAACATAATGACGTAAAAAGAATTGTTCTGTGTGAGGTTTCATGTTTCACATCAGTGTACACAGCACTGCATAAACAACCCTGGGGGTCTTGCTGAAACAGGAAAAGACAGTTGACAGTTTCGTTGGATGCGTTACTGCTCATCTAAGGTACCCTACATCAGTGTTCAGTCTCGACTTTCGTTTTGTGGAAGTGAGGAAGCAAGGCAATACAAAAATGCAATCAGAGTAAAAATGTAATCTGAATGATCCCAGGCAGTACAGTCAATTATGTGAAGAACGGGGCTTACCATAGATTTGTATGGTAAGAGCCATTCTTCACAGGGATGTGTATAAAGTGTATAAAGTGTCTCAACTCTCAGTTTCTTCACTCGTAGGGTTCTTGCAAAACCCACTCATGAAGAAGCTGCAATTGTCATGTTGACACTTTACCGTGCACCTCTGTCTATTTTCTTAAATAGTTGTATGGCTCCTCACTGTAATCCAGTGAGTGGAACGTGAAGGGGAAACAGAGCGTGACTATTTGAAACTTAGGGCCGTTTTCCACCACCCGATATGGCCCCTCTAGCAGCCGCTAGACCCATAGCAGATGCTATTTTTGGCCGACAGATACCATGCCCCACCATTGAACCCTATGGCAGCCCCCTCGGCCGAGGTGGTTGTGTGGGGCAGCTATCGGCCGATAGAGCACTCATATCGGGTGGTGGAAAATGGC
Source organism: Acholoe squamosa (assembly GCA_949317995.1). Taxonomy (NCBI): domain Eukaryota; kingdom Metazoa; phylum Annelida; class Polychaeta; order Phyllodocida; family Polynoidae; genus Acholoe; species Acholoe squamosa. The sequence continues at coordinate 20,909,046 of OX439047.1, read as the reverse complement.
CCTAAGAATACATTTTAGACTTCCTGCTTACAATGTATATGGATGAGTAGAAAAGTGGACACACAGCGGCCTAGATACCAAACCTGTCATCAAATCCCTGACTAAACACATAACAAACACCATATTTTGGTTGGCCTTTGGTAAAGATGACTGTCATCTCGGCAACCTATTATCATAAGGGATGTAAGTGCAAAAAGCCCATTCTATCTACTGATGAAGACCAGGAGGTCGTTTCTCAAAGGCTAAGTTTAGGGCAGTCCCAAATCGTACCAACCTACCCCGGATCGGAAAAGTATTCTTGGGTTGACAGGGTCAAACACTACGAGTGGTGTGGAAATAAAGGGAATATGCATGCACCTGTATAGGCAATCGTAGGTAATGCAGGATCACTGAGCTCCCTACTAATGGCCTGGATCGCAGGGGGTGTGCAGTACGTAGTGGGCAGGCTATAGATCGTAGTGTTTGAGAAATGGCTAGCTGGGTACCTATGAGTAAAAATCGAGTATCTCTAATTCTGCCAGCTTTAATGCCTACATCTATTTATAAATACAAACCCAATGACTAGACAAAGAACGTGTGTGTAGCCTCGAATAACTTATACCGCACTGGGATGTACACATAAGGGGCTATTGAAGGCCAGGGTATAGGTATAGTATCTAGCCTCCTGTTTTATAAAACATACCTCTTAGATGTGTATGCTGGCTAACAAGGCGGCAAATCATGGAAATATGTATACCTATTCTGTATAAGATGTCTAATATAACTTACCTCTATTTTTGTAGGATAAAGCCCAAATGCTCATAAAACTGAAATGTAGGCCTACAGTGTCGGGTACCATCTGCTGGAGGTCACTGCCATCATCTGCAGCCTCAGGGGCTAGACTAGTGTGAGACGCGTGAGACTGAAGTTACTCGTATGAGTATCATCGTGTCTACGATCGGTCATGCATCACCAAGGGTATTTCTAGTTAAATCTATACTGTTTAGAAATCTATTTTATACATGTACTTAATTATGTGTATAGGAGTCAGTATATGGGTCATGTATTTTAGAAATCTATTTATACATCTAACTATCTGGGCCTCAACTGTGCTTTGTTGCTCATAACCCCAGTTCCTTATCCAGCCATAACGCACTCTGAGACCTTTTCTTTGTCTTCAAGAAGCTGCTGGTTTCAATCCGGACATGTTAATAAATTGGAGAAGTATACAATGTCAACTCCTCCATACGTTTCCAGTTAAAACCGTTTAGCTTCAACGGGGAATCGAACCCCGGCCGCTGGGGCAGGAGGCGAGCTCGCTGTCCACTATACCAAGCCGACCGGTGGTAGAAATGAATCTTCATCAAGAATTTGAAAAAGTTGTCTGACATACCTGATGTTTACACACCTCGTTAGCCTAGAATATATGGAGCCTGGTGGAGTTATTAACAGAGAACCATCCTTAGATATCCTATATGAACATGCCATGCCTAATTTCTCCATTTTGTTCGAAATAAATAAGAATCCATTGATTTTCCATAGCGATACGTATCGGCACCTGCCTAGTACGGCCATTCCTTGTTCGACGCATGGCTGACCTAGTTTTTACATCCGGGCACCTACCCGCTCTATCAACAAGAAGCAATGGCCGTGTACCGGGCCGTGTGCGTTGGATCGGTATGGAAAATCAATGGATTTTTATTTATTTCGAAGAAAATGGATACAAAATGAAGGCGAACACCAAGTAGAGATTGTATATTTGGCGGTGGTAGAATAACAGGGCTTGACATCCTTGGATTCTACCCGAAAAATGAGTGTAAACATGGAGGTATGTCGGACAGAACGACAACATGGCCATGGCGGGTTGGCTAAGCTAGCGGATCGCATGCACTTACAAAATGTCTTCTCCTGGATTAATTCTGGGGTTATAAGGTAAGAAATTGATACAAAATGGAGAAATATGTTCGATAAACGCTTTAATCAACGTTATGAGAGAGCACTTGTGGGTCTATGGTTCAATATTCCACTCCCGCTTCGCGGTCGTGGAATATTGAACCATAGACCCACGCGTGCTCTCTCATAACGTTGATTAAACGCTAATTAATTATGTGTATAGGAGTCAGTATATGGGTCATTATCTAACTATCTGAGCCTCAGCAGTGCTTTTTTGCTCATAACCCCCGTGCGTTATATAGCTATAACGCACTCTCAGACCATTTCTTCGTCTTCAAGAAGCTGCTGGTTTCAATCCGGACATGTTAATAAATTTGCGAAGTATACAAAGTCAACCATGCCATACTTTTCCAGTTAAAACCGTTTAGGTTCAACGGGGAATCGATCCCCGGCAGCTGGGGCAGGAGGCGAGCTCGCTGTCCACTATACCAAGCCGACCGGTGCTAGAAAGCAATTTACATCCAGTATTTGAAAATTTTTTCCCACATACCTGATGTTTGCAGACCTCGTTAGCATAGATTTCAATGGAGCCTGGTGGAGTTATTAACAGAGAACCATCCTTAGATATCCTATATGAACATGCCATGCCTAATTTCTCCATTTTGTTCGAAATAAATAAGAATCCATTGATTTTACACATCGATACGAGTCGGGACCCGCCCCGTTCGGCCGTTCCTTGTTCGATGCGTCTCTGACCTAGTTTTTACATCCGGGCACCTATCCGCTCTGTCAACAAGAAGCAATGGCCGTGTACCGGGCCGTGTGCGTTGGATCGGTATGGAAAATCAATGGATTCTTATTTATTTCGAAGAAAATGGAGACAAAATGTAGGCGAACACCAACTAGAGATCGTATATTTGGCCCTGCTAGAATAACAGGGCTTGACATGCTTGGATTCTACCTGAAAATTCGTTGGAAAGACGAGGGTCTGACGGGTGGAGTAAAAACAATGGCTACGCTGGCTTGGCAAACCGTGCGGATAGGATGCACTTACAAAATGTCTTCTCCTGGATTAATTCTTGGGTTATAAGGTAAGAAATTAATACAAAATGGAGAAATATGTTCGATAAACGCTTTAATGTATGTTATGGGTAAGCACTCGTGGATTTATACCACGATTTCGGGACTTCCGGTGGGTTTATATGCAGTTTAGCCATGCATTATTCTGCATATACCACCCTTGTGCACTTTTGAAATTTTTGGTATATACTTTTTCGGGGACTTAGAATATTTTTGGAGACGCTGGCGGACATAGAAATTTAGTCTCGCCATTGTTTCAATGTGAAAAATCGTCCCAACTCGTATGAGGCTTGAACCCCGGCCGCAGTGGTGGTAGGTGAAGGCCTTAGCCATAGCGCCACACTGAACGGTCATGAAATCCAATGCGAAAGTAAATAAATTCTAACCTGAGGTCCTAGTGGTACGTTTCCAGTCAGTTTTTGTCTTGATTCCAACCTTGACATGTTATAATATCGAAATCCCAAGAAGTTTTCGATCCATAGACGAGGAATGCATGCTAATTTTCTCCATTTTCTTTGATATAAATGAGAATCCAATGATTTTTCTATCGTAAGCGAGTCGCGGCCCGGTTAGCTCTGTGTGAAGCCATTGTTTTTGTTCCTTGCTGGGAGAGGTACCGCTGTCTATACAGTCACTTTTCGTATGGAATCCAACCATGACACGTCTTCAAATTAAAACATACACATCCTTAGATAGTCTAGATGATCCCTCCATACGTATTATGTCCAATATATTCAAAATAAAGGAGAATCCATTGATTTTCCAAACCGGTCCGAAATTTTCGGCGTCTTCCTTGCATGACGAGCGGATGACCCATATCTACATCCGGGCCACTGACACACTTTCGCCGGACAAGGAGGCGGGTGGGAATGGCCGTACCGCGACTCGCTTACGATGGAAAAATCAATGGATTCTCCTTTATTTTGAATATATTGAACATAATACGTATGGAGGGATCATCTAGACTATCTAAGGATCTATATGTTTTAATTTGAAGACTTGTCATGGTTGGATTCCATACGAAAAGTGACTGTATACACAGCGGTACCTCTCCCGACAAGGAACAAAAACAATGGCTTCGCGCAGAGTGGTGACCCAGGCCGTATCGCTTGCTTTTACAAAATGTCTTCGCCTGGCTATATTCTTTGGATTTCAGGTAAGAAATTGATACAAAATGGAGGAAATGGTGGTATAAACCTATTAGGTGATGCATATCGGGGCCCCACGGGCTGTATATGCTGTATATACAGCCCTAGGGCCCTGATATGCATCATCTATTAGCTTTATATATATATATATATATATATATATATATATATATATATATATATATAATATATATATATGTGTAGAGGCAAGGAGAAAGGGTGCTCTGTGCTAAAAGTCAACTTTAAAATTCAAATCACTAGCTTTACAGTGATATATTGCACGAGAAGATACGCCTGTTAGTTTTGGAGGAATAGCTTGGTAAATATGGGTAGGTATGACCATTTTGTGAATGTCAATAAGCCCTACGTCTTCATGGTCATGAGATACAACTATAATTAGCATAATTTATGCTAATTAGCTAAATTAGCATAAATTTTCATTCTTTTGCACATAACTTTTGATCTAGAAATGATATTCTCATTCTGTTTTCACCATAGTGGACCTTGTGAAATGTTCCTTCAAATAAGATCATTGATTTTCTTATTTAGAACGAATATCATGTTTCCATGGCAACAGAAATCAACAAAAACATTCTTTTTAATGCCCAATATGGAACCTTTCCCCAAAAAATAGAACGTTTTATCAAAAATCTTTGAATTCTCCACAAAAAAGTAGCCTATAGCATTTTTAGGCATATTTTTCTTATTCTAGCCCATAGTGGTGCCCCCTGGTGGCTAAAACAGGTACTAAATCCCGCAGGAACCCCCATTTCTGCTTGCTGGCTCACATATATATAAATATATAATGGTAATACTGTAGCATATATTACATGTACACGCATATACATGCACAATATATGGTGCTAAACTGAAAAGCGTATAGGGTAGATTAACCTAAAGACGTGCACATACCGTGAGACGTCCACACCACAAAATGACCTTAAACCCGCCTTTGCTACCTGATACAACATTGCTAGATCGTCAGTAAAACAAACATGAATGACAATTTTGTTGAAGGGACGTCTCAAGGTATCTGGACGTCTTTAGGTTAACCTACCTTACAGGGGTGCAAAAGGTGCCAATGCTGATGGCCTATAGCTCGAAAGAAAATACCTGTGAAAGAAAGTAGTGGTTGACTGACTTTTCAAATATTCAAACCAAACTCAGCTTGATAAGAGAATCACTGTTCAAGAAGTATCTACATTTCTCGTGTTTGTGTGGGCGGGATGAGGTAGTCGATATTGAACCATTATTGCATATACTATAGACTTGAATACTCACAGACAAGTAGGCATTTCAGACACAAATTGAATGCTTACAAGTCTTAAATATTATAAAGTTTTGTAGGAACTAAGAGTACTAATAAAAAGATTGGTAACGCTCTACATAAAATGACTTTTAATCAGTTAATAATGCGGTTGATGCAATACAGACAACAGTTCACAACTTCATCTTCCCAGCAAATTGTCGTGATTCCTCGTCAACCTGTGTGAAGTGGCTCACACATGTCGCTAGATGGAACACGACATCGCTATAGCACAAGATCACCAGGAATAGCAATGGTGGTGATCACATGGCCTCACCTCAGATGGTGAGGATGGTGATCACTCAGACTCACCAGGGATGGCGACGCAGGTGATCACTCACCTCGCTAGATGAAACACGCACCTCGGCATAGTGCATGTTCACCAGGGATGGCGAGGATCGTGATCACTCATCCTCACCAAAAATGGTGACATGAGTGATCACTCATCCTCACGAGGGATGGCGACATGAGTGATCACTCACTTCGCTAGATGAGACGCACACCACGTCATAACACACATTCACCACAGATGGCAAGGATCGTGATCACTCACACTCACGGGGGATGGTCACTCAGGTGATCATTCATCTCGCTAGATGAAATGCACACCATGCCATAATGCACGTTCACCACGGTTGGCGAGGATCGTGATGACTCACACTCACCAGGGATGGCAAGGCAGTTGATCACTCACCTCGCTAGATGAAATGCGCCCCACGTCATAGCGCAGGTTCACCATGGATGGCGAGAGTGGTGATCACTCAGACTCACCAGTGATGGCGATGCTGGTGATCACTCATCTTGTTAGATGAAAAGCTCATGATCATCGACATTGGTAATCATGCAGCCTCACATCTGCCAGATCAATGTATGTTTTGCCAGAGAAGGTATTGCCATATGTACCTTCCCTCTAACCACAGACAAGGTGTTCATGTAGATACTTCCTTATATATTTTTCCTGTAACCAGAGAAAAGGTGTTTATGGATAGTTGCTTTTATTTTAGAGATACCTCTATCTAAATACAATTGATATTTTCTCTATATAATCTTGTTTGATTCAACCCTGAAGTATTACATGGAAATCAGTGTGCAACAAAGCACATTTGATAAGTATGGGACTTATACTTCATGCCCACACTTCCTAGATAGGCTACATGTTGAACAGTGGTGCTGTCTCAACAACTTTGGCAATGGTTGTGATAAGTTGCCATTCTGAGTGAGAGTGAGTGACAGATGATGCAATCCTCAGAGAGCATTGACTTGGAGTGACACAAGTTCACGCATTGAGTGAGACAAAGGCTGGCAATGGTGGTGATAAGTTGCCATTCTGAGTGAGAGTGAGTGACGGATGATGCAATCCTCAGAGAGCACTGACATGGAGTGAAACAAGTTCACGCATTGAGTGAGACCAATGTTGGCAATGGTAGTGATAAGTTGCCATTTTGTGTGAGAGTTGATGCCAGTGGCACGGGAGTGGTACATTATCACATAGTGAGTCAGATCCATGTTGGCGATGCTTATGATAAGCCGCCATTCTGAGTGAGAGTTGACAGGCAGTGGCACATACTCACGCAGTGAGTTAGATCCATGTTGGCAATGGTGGTGATAAGTCACCATGCTTTGTGAGGGATGACAAGGGGTGGCACATACTCACGCAGTGGGTGAGATCATGTTGGTGACTGTTGTGATAAATTGCCATGCCATGTGAGACTGACACACAGTGGCGAAAGATGATGCAGTGAGTTATCACTCAAAAAGGAGTCACCATTGATGACCAATCATGGCGACAGATAACGACAATTTGCTGGGTTGTTTGTAGTATTAGCCCCTCCTCCTCAACCTTGCGACACTTCTGGTAGTGATCCCCAACCCTGCTATAGGGTAGATTCACCTGGAGTCGGTCACACACCTTGAGTCGGCCACTTTAAGCATTGACTTGCCTATTTAATGTATGCACCATGAGCATACACTACTCAGATTCCGATAACTAGAGTGTTATTTTATCAAATGACATTGTAGTTCATAGAATTGATTAATAATACCATAATAAGAAATTGTGTACGAGAACTCATGTTTGACATGTTTTTAGGATGGGGACATATGAATGTCTTCACAAATGTAAGTTTGCAATTGCAGATCTTGAGTACAGTGTTCCACATTCATATACTGGTGAGGGTGGCTAACGAGAGGTAGATGTATCTAGTTAACGATTTATACATGCTTTGATAGAACTAATACTAGTATATGAGTTTTCAGTAACTTTCTTCACTTATCTATTTTACCCCAAGTCGGCCACAATTTCACCCCAATTCGCCCACCTTATACCTCAAGTCGGCCACTGCTTAGAAGAAGGGTACTTGGTTATATGGTGCATTTTAAAACCTGTAGGTGGCAGCAAAGAGCTATCTCCAGCCCAGTTACGTCACGAGATTATATAGACCCATCCTTAGCTCCAACCTAATGTCTAACACTTGGTTCTGGATCATCTCTGCCATTGTTACACATTTCCATATCAATCATAACAGTCTTCCCTGTCATTAACAGCATATTGCTTATAAGAATTATCCTTAATGATAATGTGGTTGATGGGAATCAGTTGGCCGACTTGGGGTGAAATTGAATAGTTTGAAAGGAACAAATATATTTTGAATTATTGATGATAGAATTATCAAATATGTCCCTGTGGCACCACAGGCCACATTGTATCACATCCTATCTAACATTTCTGATGCTGGGTAACGCTGTGGCATGGGAAGTCTTTGAGCAGTGAACTGTTAAATGTCCCTCATGTAAAAGGTGTACGGGAGCGGCCGACTCTCGGTGAATCTACCCTAGTCATTTTGCATGAGATCCCATAGGTTTTACACAGAAGATGCCATTAAACATGATTTAAAAACGGTTTGTCCCAATGACAGGGGTAGGGGTAAGTATGGACGTATTTTCCCTGTAGTATGTGCCATACACTCTCAGCTCCAATTGTAAATGAGTTATAACGACCACTGTAGTGGGTACAGTGCAACCCACTGTTGGTTCATTGGATTTGTGCTGACAGTAACTACCACTGTTTTCCAAAAATAGAGTCAATCTACTGTAAAAGCTTGCCCCAGTCTGACAGTGTAGCTACATCAACTATCCATACTGGGCAGTGAAACTACACAACATAATAGGTTTTATCTCTATAGGGTTTAGTTTGGATGCTTAGTGTGTCGTCCATTGCTTGATCTCGCACCTGGCGAGACAAACACTGGTAACAAACCAGCATGATGGGTACCACGTGTTACATAATGTACCCAAAAATTCTGCAGTGAATGTAGGGCTCAGTGATCTCATTGGTTGAAAATGAATCCCGGATCAGCCCTATATAAATGACTTACCTTTATTCTGAAGTAGGACAGTATATTGTAAAACTATTTGCAGGCATAGTAACTGAATGACTTTATAATAAGAGTGTAACTGAATACAAACCAACCACATCAGTCAGTCCACCATCCAAATCAATGTCACCATGATGGTTTGTAAGTATGCGCCCTATTTAATGTGTTAATCTTAGTTTGTGTATTTTTTATGCATTGAGCTTTTTGGTTTTCCACTCTCTTTGAGTAGAATATCCTGACTTCATAATATACCACAGAAATGTATATTTATGTGTATGGGTGAATTATCAGGTCAGCAGCTTAATTACAAAGACCAGTTGACATCTCAGCATCCCGTTATTTCAAAAGCCTACTTTGGTACTGTGTAATTATAGACCCTGGATAATATCAAATATGCCATAGTAGGCTCATGCTCGTGTAGGCGGGCAGGGGCAGTCATTGCTGCCAGGTGGTGACACTGTACAACACCTCCCCTCGTGAACCATTTCGGGGAGAAACGGTATGATTGGAAGTGTGTCCCTGGTTCCGGTGGTGAAAATGCGAAAGTCTTTACAAGCGAAAATGGCGCCCCGTTAGCGCTTCTCCCCAAAAGACGTAACCACCTCCCCTTCTACATGCCCTCCACCTAGTGTATTGACCATTCCCTAATTACTACATCCACACACCCACCTGCCTACTGTAGGCACCTTCCCGCTCACCTCCATTCGCTTCTCTGTCTCTGCCCGCTTCACATCAATTTTTTTTATCCACTGCCATCTTGGTGCCTGTATCACAGGTATACTTACTACATTTTGTCAAATCACTGTCACTACCTCAATAGTGACATTCATGGTAATATTTTTATTCAAGCATAGGCAGAGAGTGAATTATTTGTAGCCAAAAATCTCCCGCCGCCATGGAATCCAGTACTGAGAGCCGCCGGTCCACGAGGTCTAACTCGAGGGCGGCCTTTCAGGTATCACAACCATCAGATTCACAGGCATCCACTGTCCCCATCGATGCATCACACCACCGCACAATGTCCAGCGCCTCGGGTGAGGTATCCTTCAGGAAGGTGGACAGAACATCAATGTCTGATATATCACACAGGAGTAATAGGAGCACACGTGGCCCCCAGGGCAGCCATGACGGCATCAGCCAGTCTAGCCGCTCATATCATTCTGGCCGCTCACGCCACTCAACTGCAAGGTCTAACCATTCAGGTAGTATGCCATCCTTATCTGAATCAGCAATGTTTAGACTAGACACTATTGAGGCCGACGTAAATGTGATGAAAAATGATATTCAGGGAGTAAAAGACTCAATGACAGCGGTCGGCCAACAGCTGGCCATCTTAGTATCTGCAGCACAAAGTAAAACCAATCATGTTAGTGACAATACGCAGAAGAGTAAACTAGCAGTGGCACAGCCCTCTGATACCCAGACAGCCCCCAGCGCGTCTGGCCCGGTCCTCCCGGCACCAGCAGGGCTAAGGGCTGAGGCAGAGGCGTCAGGTTTCATCGAGGAACATCTCAAAAAGGAAGAGATGTCCCATAAAACATCAGATGGTAAGAATCCATTCATCAATGATATTTTCACGGAAAAGTTGATTGGTAAACCATATATGTTCTTAGAGAGAGATGGTGTAAAGACTCTCAAACAGAAACTCGAGGTCAGGGGAAGCATGTCTAGCAAGGAGTATCTTAACGCACTCATTGCCTTACTTCAGTATGAGCCAGCATATGACCCTAAAGACGCCAGGCACATAAATGTACATTTACATGAGGTATCCACTGATGACCTCTCCCGCCCATGGAGGAAGGTCCTTAAGTGGTCACAAACTGTATTCGACCAAGTAGAGAGGAAAGTCATATTCTGGCACGAGTACCAAAAGATTCAGAATCTTAGATTCCGCCTGTGCTATAGTAGTGATGATGGTTCCCATGGTAACACACAGACTGTAACCAGTGATGGTATGGTGTCAGTCACATGCCCCGAGTTCAATCAGTCTAAAGGTTGTGCACAGAAAGGACATCATGATGTGGGGCAGGTTAGGTTGCTTCATGCCTGCGCATTTTGTTATGGGAAAGGGAAACAGCTACCACACTCTGTTATATCATGTAATAACAAGATGTTTCAGTCCACGCACACACATGAACCAAATAAACGAGGTGGTCAGCACCAGCATAATCCCCACAGTGGCACACAGGGACTGCCAAAAAACTAGTGCAAGCCGCTGTGCGCAACGTGCACAGCGGCGCTTATTCTATGGAGCAGCCCATTGTGTTGTACACGGCCGCCCACGTGCGTGGAGCACGTGGCGCCGGTGTAAACAATAATATTAGTGACGTATGTGACACCCCCCATGGTCACAACGACCACTGGTGTGGTGCGGCCTCTGGCCTGGCGGTCCGCGTGAGGTTGGACGGGATTGCAGATGGCGGCCTCCATGATGAACACACCGCCACCACATCTACAATCATCGAAATCCCTGAACATTGTCGGTCTATTGTAGATGATTTAGCCATGGGAGCACCATGGAATAGGAAGGGCTTCAGAGTCAACGCACCTGTGTTTGTGAGTGGTGATAGTTGTGGGCGGGGCGGCCGTGCGGCCCACAGCACCCCCCCGGTCGAACGGCCCGACTTAACTCATACACCAACTACACGGGTCAACGCAGCGAAGCTACCCACAGGTAATCTCCTTGATTTTAATGCTATTAGAAACGCATGTGAATCAAACAACTTTAAGAGTGGTATTGACATGTCCCCAGAGGCCTTTGCAGGACATAGGATAGAGCACTGGCCTGTCATGAGTGGCGAAGCCGCCGCAGTATGGACAGATATTTATGATAGGGTCAAGCGCACAGGGTTACCAAACTTTAGAGAAGCTAGGATATTACTCCCCACTGCACTCAACATACCAATGTGGGAGAAGTACCTTTCAAATTCAGAGGATGATATGGAGCTGCTAGACTATGTCAAATATGGATTCCCCCTTGGGTATATGGGCCCGGTATCCAATACCCAAGGGGTACCCAATCATCCCAGTGCCCTTGACCACAAGGAAAGTGTAGATAAATTCATTGCTAAAGAGATGGGACACGGTAGCCTCATAGGACCATGTGATAGCCCACCATTTCAGCCATGGATGCACATTTCCCCTATAATGACGAGAGAGAAACGGGATAATAAGGACCGTAGAGTTATAATTGATATGACATTCCCGCGGCAGTCTAGCGTTAATGCATACATCATGAAAAATAGTGTTTGTGGGGAGTTTCGTCAACATGCACTCCCCACCATTGATAACCTAGTATCCGATGTCATTGATATGGGTGATAATTGTCACCTCAGTACAGCAGACGTCAGTAGGGCGTACAAGAACTTCTCGTCATGCCCCCTCTCATGGCCATTATTGGGAATGGAATGGGGGGGAAAGTATTACTGCGACACCACCATGCCTTTTGGTGCAAGGGCCAGTAGTGCCAGTATGCAGCGTGTGGCCCAGTCCATTGTTAGAATTCTACATGATGAAGGAATAGTATCCCACATGTATCTTGATGACTTGGTCATTATCTCACCTAACAGGGAGACAGCTGAGAGGGAGTACGAGAGGGCGCGTGAGCTGCTCGCAGAGCTTGGATTACCGGAGGCAACAGAGAAGGCGCAGCCGCCATCCCAGGCGGTCAGATGGCTGGGTATTGATGTCAACAGTGACAAGAAAACACTAGCAGTACCAAAGGACAAACTCAGTCAGACGTTGGATCAGGTGGGTCGCATTGTAAAGAAAAGGTCAATAACGAAGAAAACACTACAGTCTGTGCTGGGGAGGTTACTCCACATCGCAAAATGCGTTCGCCCGGCAAGACTTTTTGTTAGTAAACTGCTAGAGGCGTTACGTAACATAAAGGGGTACTACCTTAATGTAAATAGTGAAATGCGATCAGACCTCAAATGGTTCCTCAAGTTTGGTAGGGACTGGAATGGGGTAGCCATGATAACCAACAGGCACGTAGATGTCCATATATATGTCGATGCGTGCCTCAGCGGTATTGGGGGGACAGATGGAGCCAGGGCTTATTGGAAACAGGTATGCCCCATTAAAGACCCTGCCAATTGTATCACCGAACTAGAGGCTGCCAATGTGGGCGTGGCCATAGGTACATTCATCAATAGTGCTCAAAAGGGGTATCATGTTGTCGTACATTGTGACAACGAAAGCGCAGTCAGTGTATTTACCACAGGCCGAGGTAGGAATAAGGTATTGCTTGACTGTGCTAGGAAACTGTGGATGATGCAGGCCAGACTGGACCTAATGATTACATACGTACATGTGCCTGGTGTGGAAAACGACATAGCTGATACATTGAGTAGAACCCACCTCAGCGATGCACACATGGCCAGAACACATGAGTTATTAGTTGACATGCACCTCCTACCTGCGTCCCCAGATCTCGAGTTGTTTGACCACATAAGTCCTAAAATATATTGCAGATCCGGCAGTGTCATCTCTGCAGTCTCAGGCAACAGCGCGACAACATCAGGCAAGGGCAGCAGGAACACAGAGGAACAACAGGCTCAGTGCCAGGACCTTCCTGGCCTTCATGTGGCGTGCAAGGTCGGACCCGTATACAGTGCACCACAGCATGGTGTGCACATTCCTGGAATACCTCACAGTGCACATCAAAGCCCCGTCAACCATAAGGAACTATCTATCACAGGCAAGGGTACATGTGTCCTTGGTAACTGGGGAAATGTATCCCCTATCCCACATGAGAATCTCTCGTGCCATGGAGGCAGTCAACAGGAACAAAGCCTATGTGCCCAAAACCAAAGAGGCTGTCCCCATGGACGTACTGCACCCTATAGTGACAAGGCTAACAGGGTCCCCCATCAAAACAGCGATCAGAGCCGCCTTGTTGCTCCAATATTACGGGGCATTGAGGCCTGGGGAAGTGACCCCCCCATCCAAGGCGAAGTACTTAAGTACATACCACCTCACAAGAGGAGATCTGACTCTCTCAAGCAACAAGGTCATAGTCAATATAAAGTCAGGAAAAACCATGCAGAAAACTGGGCAGGCCAGGAAGATAGTGCTGGCGGCAGCCCAGGATCGGGACCTCTGTGTAGTACAGGCCTTCAAGCAGATGTGCATGGATGTACCCACACACTCTCTCAACGAGCCACTGTTTATGTTCAAGGACAACAGAGAGGCCATTCCTGCAACAGAGGTCCGAAAACACTGGAAGATGGGACTAGAGGACCTGGGTTTGGCGGTCGACACATATGGCCTCCATGGACTCAGATCGGCGGCCGCCACCCAGGCATACAAAGGAGGCACTTCAGAGTACGATGTACAGAAGTACGCAGACTGGAAGTCTGACATATATAAAGACTACATTAGGGAGTGGGCATTATTTATCAACAGGGGGGGGTGGTGGGTTTTCGCGTGGATGCGCGGAAATTTTTTACGCCCCCCCCTCGACGGCAGTCAAAATTTTCGCGCCCCCCCCGCGCCGGAGGCGCGGAGAGTTTTCGCGCCCCTTTTTGATCTATAGTAGCGCGCGGGCTTTTTTGCTAAAAAGAGGGTGAATTTTTTTAGCCCCCCCCTCAAGAGGGGTCAAAATTTTTTTAGCCCCCCCTCGGGAGGGGTCTGAAAATTTTACGCCCCCCCTCAAACCCACCCTCCCCCCCCTGTTGATAAATAATGACCACTCCCTTAGGTGTGATTCTACCCGCCGGGTGAATCACAAGTTAATCAAAGCATTACATAACAAATGAACTCTGTCACATTCTCTGTATACAATGTCTTCAACACAATCATTCTTATTACTAATATTATTATAATGTTATTATCCCCACCATCCCTCCCATACTTCTCTCCTTGCGGGCTTGGCATTTTATTATCAATACTTCAACTCATTAATATTATATCACACACATCATGTCTCATAGTGTGTGCAGGGTTAAATCTCGTATTTATTATTATGTATATGTGTTAATGTGTATTTAACAATCAATAATAAATATTTCATTTCACCAAGCCTGCCTCCCTTCTATCTCTCTTCAGCCACCTAGAGTCGTAATGGTAGGCTCATGCTCGTGTAGGCGGGCAGGGGCAGTCATTGCTGCCAGGTGGCGACACTGTACAACACCTCCCCTTCTACATGCCCTCCACCTAGTGTATTGACCATTCCCTTATTACTACATCCACACACCCACCTGCCTACTGTAGGCACCTTCCCGCTCACCTCCATTCGCTTCTCTGTCTCTGCCCGCTTCACATCAATTTTCCCACCCACCCACACCTTAAAGTTTTTATGTCTATTTTATATCATTCTTACCCGATAGGGCTTTTATTATCAATACTTCAACTCATTAATATTATATCACACACATCATGTCTCATAGTGTGTGCAGGGTTAAATCTCGTATTTATTATTATGTATATGTGTTAATGTGTATTTAACAATCAATAATAAATATTTTATTTCACCAAGCCTGCCTCCCTTCTATCTCTCTTCAGCCACCTAGAGTCGTAATGTTACATGGTCCATGCATAACTGTGCTCTGTCGTACACTGTAAAAACAAATTTGTTGAAATGACGGTGAAATCCTTGTCCCAAAACTGCCAGCGATCCATCATTATTTTACAGAGATTCCTTGTACCACAGTGTGTACTGTACTGCTTCAATGTAGAAACTACACTGCCTCAGTGAAATTATGGTGGTTCATGTTTCAGTTTTAGGAGGATACCTGGTAGAAACAAGTTATTTCCTTATGTATCTCAGATTAAGAGCACTCCTAAAGTCTGGGTAATATACATGTACGTTATAATAGGGTCTGTCGCGGCGGCTGAATCAGTCACCCCTGTTCCCCACTCAGATCCCTGTCTCAGTTGTTCTTTTATAACCGGGACACAAAAACCACTACACAATCTAAAGAAATAAATCCTAAAATCAAGTAATTTATTCTCAAATCTGGATTCAATTCTTTTTAGAATATTTCTTAATGGAAGTAAATAATTCTCATGGAAGAGAATTATGTTGAGATAAACTTACCGGTACTAATACTTTTTCTTAAGATAGATTCCATTTTCTCACTTCCAGTATTAAAAAAAACACCAATTGTCTTGTTTCTAAAGTGGATTATGGAAATTTGTGCTTTAGATATGATAAAAGGTCAAGCTACCTCAGTGACAGAAGTTCATCAGATTACATGCAGCTCTTTGAAGCCACATTGGACCTGATACTAAATTGATTGCAAATAAGTCTCCTTCAGTTTCCACTTTACTTTACCCAATCTTATATCAGTTTTATTTTCTTGGATAAGAAAATTACTTTTGGATGTGTTGTAATAGTCCAAACTACGCACAACACCACGTATCCCAACAATGGAGATGCAACTATTTGAAACCTATTATTGTTGATTATGTTTATTGTGATTTCCGTTTATATTATCATCTACAATTTATAATTTTGATGAAGCAACGCCATTGTACCCCACACAGACTCGAGTTGAAAAGTGTAATTTTTTTTGCATCATCCAGGTCTGGTGCAGGCAGTTTTCCTCTGTCCCGGAAGAATTGCCTTTCTACTCGGAAGAAACTCAACTGAGATTAACTTCCATGACCATTTCAGTTTTAGGAAGAGGGTGCATTGCTTGTCCATTTGATGTACAGATAGGTAGTTAATAATGTAAAACCTCCCAGTACTTCAAAGATTCCAAATGAAAGGAACATGTACTGTGGTTTCCCAGTTAAATCCAACAGCCATCCTAGACGAGAGAAAGAACAGGATTAGCCACAAAGCCCCACATGGAGTTAAGGGCAGAATTTTGATATTCTTTTATTCTCCTTTCCATGAAACCAAAACGTGTATATCATTTAATCCTAATAGAGAGCTAATCCACTAGATCCACTGGATTTAGTTATCAGTGTCTAGCCTTCTGTATTTTTGGATCATAGATGTATTTAATACTGCATGGGCATAACAAGTATTTTTAACAAGTGGAACCATTAGAAATAGAGGTGTTACCTGTGATTAAAAAGGGAAGAAGCATACTGATGCCAAAGGCAGTAAATCAACTGCTCATTCCATACACAAAATGACGACGGCCGACTACCAATGCTACAGATACACCCCATGTGGCCATGAAGCAAGCTGTCAAACAATCAAATTTATGCAATATCAAGGTAAATCATCAAATGCAGTACATATACAATAGGGCACTATAACAATGATCACCTAAAAAACTGCATGTTTCTTTTTTCTGATAACTATTAAGATTACAAATATTGACATACCCGATGGTATGTCTATTACAGCTACAACCACAGCCAGGTGGTCACATTGTTCTAACAGTGGAATGATGGCAGTCAAAGTCCCTCCTAATATCCCTGCAACAGCTATTATCATGGATTACTCCAGTCCCATCACCCACATACCCAAACACAACACGTCCAACCAAACTGATACCAGCTGCTATACCTATCAGCATGGCCCCTTTGAGTTAAGTTGTTCCTAATTGGACAGCCTGCAGAGGCGTGAGAGTGAAAGGAATAATGTTTCCTGACTGAATCGCTATTATTCCTAAGATTAATGGCAGGAATACAGGTTTCTCCCTGAGGAGTTGGAGTAATGAGGCTGGTTGAACCTCAGGCGTTACTACAGAGATTGTCCTCTTCCTGCAACTGTTTATCAATGTGCAGAAAGTTGTCTTCTTCTTTTAGCTCGTTTGGATGCTGCTCACATTCTGTGTTTGTCTTATGTGTTCTGTTAATTTGACCTTCTGTTAATTTGACCTTCTGTTTCACATAGTGTGGCCTCCTCAGGTTCGTTGGTACAGTCCTTATGATCTTCTGATGTGGATCTATATTTAACTGCAATAAGTTGAAAATGGTGGAAAATTGAAGATGACTTTCCCCCTTTAATGTATAACAATTAAATATAAGGTGTACGGCCGAGAGAGCTTTCTACGAGAACTATTAGGGCATGACATCCATAGCAGATTTGTTAAGAGTTACAAGGTAAGTGGATTTCTGCCGCAATTACACTCTTGCCTCTGGATGGAGAATTAGGAAGACTTCAAGTTAATTAGAAAGTCAAGGGAATGACATGGTATTATAAATGCTTTAAAAAGTGTAACCCACACCTTCAAAACACCTTAACAGTGGAGGGGTCAATCGGTAAGGTCAAAGAATTTTATATTACTATCTAGATTTGCTAATAATACAATGTTAAGTTATTTCTCATGTGCCTCATTCCTAATTCTGTGATTTTTTTTCTATTTAATGTGATATTCATCTAAATAAAAGATAATTTCACCATGGTCTGGACTAGGATCCATCATCAGAAGATAGCATGGGATAGTGTGTAGATTGATACCTCCCTGAATTAGGAGCATGCCTCTCCAGGTACTTGTTTTTCTTTGTTTTAAATTTCATTGTTTAAATTATATATAGAACCTGAGAACATTTTAGTATCCTTTCTGCCTGTGTCTTAAATACCAGAAGTGAACAATAACAAAATAACAAAGGAAAATGTGTTCCACAAGGAACGCTGACACGGCTGTACCGAAAGTGGTGAGCTCTGCTAGCCATTTCTCAAACACTACGATCCTACCCCTCTCCCTCTGATTCCAACCACCCCTAAGATCCAGTCCAATCGTAGTGATTGACCCTTGGTGATCATGTATTACCTACGATTGCCTATGCAGGTGCATGCCTTTCCCCTCTATATCTACACCAATCGTAGTGATTGATCCTGTCAACACTAGAATACCATTACGATTGAGGTCAGGGTAGTACGATTTGGGGGCACCCAAAACTTAGCGTTTGAGAAATGACTTCCTGCACAATCAAGAACCCCCTTCCTATCCAGACCAGGTCAGTACGATTTGGGGCTGCCTAAAAGGAGCATATCTGAGAAATGACTTCCTGGTCTGTTTTTAGGCTTTCTGGCGGGCATTTTTGTGGTCGTGGCCAACAGATCAACTTCGTTTTACAAAGTATTGCTCTCAGGTTTTCTTTCAAACATTTACCATACCTATTTCCTTCAAGATGCCCCCATACTTTATCACATTTTTGTATTGCCTGTCAGAAGATGGTTTGAGTAAGATCCCCCAGGATCCAGGGACGCGTCATATGGGTCATGTACACAATTAAAGGTTTATTTATATCAAATTCATTCTGCATCAGATTTTATGGATCCCTCCTAGATACATGTTTAGAAATATAAAACTGGGTTACCCTGTACTGGTGGCATACCTTAAATCATACATGAAATCAATCATAATTATTGAATGTGAGGATTCTTGAAGCGAGGTATAATGGCATGGTTTGGACTGAGACATCTGATAGAGATGTTGCGATGAGCATGTTGTACAAAGAGTTTAATATAATAAATATGAGATGTTCACAATCTTTCCTTTTGATATAATGGAGGGTAGCATTTGTTGTTACCTAGTGTGATACCTTTTGACGCCAAATGCAATGAAATGATGAATAGAGGCAAGGCAAATGTTAGGGTGACTTTTGTGCAGTCCTGGTCTAGAGACGCATGCAGGACATTTATACTTATATTTGAAATAATTGCAGATAATGAATTTACTCCTATTGTTAGGCGTCCTTTTATGTACTACTTTATGTTGACCAGTACATGTATACTAGTAGAAAGACACACTCTTGGCATCGTGGATAATATCCATAACTTGGTACTGCTTTCAGATCATATTTATTCCCTTATGTTCTAATTAACAGTAATCAATAACACATTTGGTTTTTTATAACCAGTATTGAGAATGTGATGCAGCACATGAGCCCAGATGAGCTTCTTTAGTGTTTGAGTGCCAATTTTGCGTAGTAAATCTAGCAATGCTTTCTGGATTGCTACAGGTCTAGAGAAGCCACATAATTTGGCTACACATCTGGGCCATCCAATTTAGCATAACTTTGAGAACACTTGGTTGAGTAATGATAACCTTATGGGGGAGGTGATCGACATGAGCTTTCTCCTCCCTGTATGGTGCTACGACCTGGAAGTCATTTCTCAGATGCTAAGTTTTGGGCACCCCCAAATCGTACCAGCCTGGGCTGGATCGGAAGGTAATTCTTGATTTTACAGGGTCAAACACTACGACTGCTACAGATAGAGAGGGAAAAAGCATGCACCTGAATAGGCAATCGTAGGTAATCCATGATCACCCAGGGTCAATCACTACGATTGGACAGGATCATAGGGGTGGTTGAAATCGGAGAGAGAGGGTTAGGATCGTAGCGTTTGAGAAATGGCTAGCTGGTGTTGTTATTCTGAACAACTGCTTAGACATTTTCTATCATATTCCAGCTAGGTATTTCTCAAACACTACGTTCTGCACACCCCCTACGATCCAGTCAGATCGTAGGAAGGGGGAGTGGGTGACCCTGTATTACCTATGATTGCCTATATAGGTGCATGCCTTTCCCTTCTATATCTGTAGCACTCGTAGTGATTGATCCTGCCAACCCAAGAATCACCTTCCGATCCAGGTCATGGTGGTACGATTTGGGGGTGCCCAAAACTTAGCGTTTGAGAAATGACTTCCTGATGCTGCTGCATATCTTGTATGCTTCTAAGGCTAGGGTGGGCATCCCAGATGTCTACCAAAGTGATTTGGGTTCCCCAGACTTACAGAATTTTTACAGCATAATTATATACACTTATGTTAAAAATTGACATGTATTAAAAATGCTCTTGTGAAACAAAGGTTCCCACATTGCTTGTCACCTTACCTGAAGGTATAGCTATTGCAGCTACAACCATGGCCAAGTGGTCATATTGTTCTAATACTGGGATGATGGCTGTTCCTCCTAGTACCCCTCCAACAGCACCCATTATCAGGGGATTATTTCAGTCCCGATCTACCAAATACCCGAATACAACACGTCCCACCAAACTAATGCCTGCTGCTATACTTATCAGCATGGCTCCTTTTAGTTTAGTAGTTCCTAATTGGACTGCCTGAAGAGGTGTGATAGTGAAGGGAATCGTATTTCCTGATTGTTTTGCTATTATTCCTAGAACCAACAGCAAAAATACAGGTTTCTTCCGAATGAGCTGTAACAAGATGCTCGTTCCGATTTCAGCTTTGACAAAAGTGATATCTTTCTCTGGTCTCTGTTTATGTAATCTAGGGCCATCGACTTCCTTGAAATGTTCAGAGTTTCTAATTCTGACTGATGTTTGCTTTGTACTCCTATTTCTGATGATAAAATCTCTTTGCCACTGTTTGCAGGTGGTCAAACAGTCTTTCTGACCCTCAACTATGTGATGAGGTATGCCTGTCATAAGAGCAATCAATGTATGAAAGTTTATACATTATAAACCATCTATAAATAAGCTATAGTCAATGCCTATGAGTAGCTTAGCCAATAAAGAATGGATGGTTATAGAAAAACAATCCTCATGCTCCTACTTTGGATCTATTGCAGGTACAAAGGTTTCTTTGGTAAAATGATTTAGGATATTGATAGTAAAGGTTTAATATAGATAAATGGTGCAAATACCGTTAGAGGGATTGATTTACTTCATATTTCATTATTGATAGACTGACTCACCACTGCCAGAGTTGGGTTCCCTCATGAGCAGGAAGCAGGGTATCATATGTAGATTGATAGCAGCTTGAAGGAGGATAATACCCCTCTAGGTTAAGTGATCCAAGAGAAAAAGGACCACACCAGGGTAGACCAGGAAGGCAAAACTTTGGGAAGCAAACATGATTCCAAGAGCCAGGTTGCGTTTGTTTGCAAGACAACTTTGGACTCTCACAGGTGGAATGGTGAAGTGATTCCCTCTACAGAACCCTGTGGAATAATCACAAAAGGTCAAAACAAATTTTTAATTTGAGGGGTCCGACACCTGTCCTGAAATAGAAAATACTAATTCTGCTTATGCCTTTTTCCATATAGCATATAATGATTACACCAAGAAGCGTTTGGATTTCATTGTACCAATGTATGTGCAATCTGTTTCAAAATGTCCAGCAATCCAATTTTCACTGGACATAGTTAAACCTACCAGCTAGGTATTTAGCAAACACTACAATCTGAGCCTAGCTACTCAGTATTGCACACACCCTACGATCAAGTCCAATCGTAGTGACAGGCAGTGGGTGAGCACTAATTGCCTACAATTGGCTATTCAGATGCATGGCCTTTCCCTCTATATCTGCACCACTTGTAGTGATTGACCCTGTGTACCTAAGAATTCCCTTACAATCATTGCAAGGTCGGTACAATTTCAGGGGGCTGTAATCTTTGGGTTTGAGAAATGACTTCCTGACATAATTGTCATGATGACATTAAGTAGTAGCTGGAGGGGTGGCACTTTGGAATTGCTAGTCAAAATGTACCTTGCTCAAATAGATTTACATTACCTGGTGTTAGTCCATAAGTGACAAATAAAACAACTGGATTGTTGGAGAAGG
This sequence comes from Acholoe squamosa, assembly GCA_949317995.1. Classification (NCBI taxonomy): domain Eukaryota; kingdom Metazoa; phylum Annelida; class Polychaeta; order Phyllodocida; family Polynoidae; genus Acholoe; species Acholoe squamosa. The sequence goes on along the minus strand of OX439047.1, from coordinate 20,886,821 downwards.
CTGCAATGGTCATATCACCTATTGAAATAACTGATCCTAATAATTATTCCCACCTTATGAAGAGGAAACCTTGAAATGATGTAACCAAAGAATACACCTGTGTGAGACAAAATCCACCAATCAGTAGGGAGATGATGCCTCAAAGAGTCTACTGGAGCACCCTTCAAAGTATACTACACCCCCTACAAACCCCATGCGCTGGAGCTCTAATGAGCCATTCTATTTCTTTTTGCTGCCACCTTGTGTCACTCATACTCACTAATCAGCACATAGATGAACCACTTTCTGCCTTCTGCTCACCCTAACACACACCATACTTATCCAGTAGCTGCACAGCATAATATCACCTCTCAACTTAAAAAAAAAAGATTTCCCATCTACACCTGCCATCAAATAAATGCACATTGTCTATGATCTTCTCAAAGACTTTCCTTTACAATGGAAATTCATATAGTTTTAATTTGACCTATGATATTCCACCTAAATATCAACAATAAGCAGATTATTCCCAGGGCTATATTCACCCCTGACAGCCGAGGGAGAAGAGATTAGTTTTGAGGGTAAACATGGAGGAAATCCACCAGTATCAAACTTGTTACAGCCACTTCTGCCGCCAACAGAAAGTACACTGTTGTACATACAGCTAATATCATCCACTTATTATATTTCGCCTGTATCACAGCCATCTGGATAGCAAAAATTAGAACAAATCTTGATGGTTTAATTTCAAAGAAAGCATTTCAAAGGGCGTACAAAATATGTTAACTGCAAAGGAAGGTGTTATCCATGAGCAGACTAAGACCAGGATACACATTGTGATACAACATTATAATACCATGGTTCTCTAGTAAGGTTCACAGAAATAGCATCAATGCCCCTAAAGATCAATTATTTGACTGGGATGATTACCAACCAAAAGCAACTGATTGCTGTCTACCAAAGAGCTTTCGACTGCACAACAGCAACACCTTCGTGGAGGGGAGCAAAGGATATCAGCCTGTTTATTTAGGGGAGTGGATAGGGTTGATTTCTTGTAATTGATTTCTGAGGTGCCCACTGATCTACTAAATCTAAATTATATTGATTCTATTTTGCAATTCGAGGATTGGTATAGAATAACTCAGAAATAGTCTTTTGTTGTGTCAAGAGATCGGAGGTTGAACTTGTCCTATTTATACCGTTTGTTTTACCCATACTCATGTAGCCTTGTCAGAAATAGCCCCCAGGTCCGCTGCTTGAGCTCCTCAACCTGTCTTCATTCAATCACATGTAGTAAGACCCTAACCATTAAATTTAGCATAGAGAACACCTTAGCCTATACATTTCCCTTTTATAAAATGAAGACTGTGCTTTGTATCAGCATCTTCTAGAATAACCCCTGCGAGTAACGTACTGTAAGATAGCCCCTAAGTATGACTAGCACCTTGTATTTAAAAGTAGTCCCCTAAACGTGCATTGTATACATAGGACATGGAAAGAAGATGGCGATTGCCATGTATCCTTACTCTGTTATACAACTCACGTTCCTCTACTCACCTCTGTATGTACTGGCAGACTTAAGGATGGAGTAACCTTAGAGAACGTAGTGTAAATGCAAAGTACACATCCACACTCTTTGCTATCTTCTCTAGTTTTGTCCTAGTCCCAGACTGCAAACGTCATTCTAAATCTAGATTTACGTTTGGGGTTGCTCTTTGTCTCTATAGGCCAAATAGAGTCTTTTTAGGGTCTTTTTAATAAAAAAAATAAATATGGTATACTTGGTTTCATTTAGACGGTCAAAATATATGTTGAGTTAAGTTAGTGACCAATCCTAAAAGACATCAACATGTAAAATACATTCCTAACACGGTTGAAAAATCCATGTTCACAGCCAACTCAGCATATATAATTTCAATTCTGCACACCATTTATGGAGGGGTCTTAAGCTCATCCTAAATGAATGTTTTTTTTTATTATCAATAATTCATAACTGGGGATAACTGTATATTAAAAGTAATTTTTATACATTCATTTTGATATATACAGAATTGGATTTAGGCATTTATTTCCCATAATAGAAAGGTAAATTTTTACATGTTCACAAATTCATGCTTAAAATTTACAGTGTTTGAAAGGTGATGTTTTCGTTGATTTAAGTGGTACAAGGCTCTTATTTATATAGACTTTGGGGCCTTTTATCCACTCCATTCCTTGAAGCACAGTAGAACACACTCATAGGGTATAACGGGTAGGTTAAAATTAAGAAGTATCAAGCACTTTGTGAGCAATACTAAGTCTGCTTCAGCTAAAATGTTCTTTAATATGTTGGAAAACGTAGCACTAAAGGAATTAAGCATAATGTTAGCTACTAGGGGGCATCAAAAGTGCAAAAACTGGTTTTACACCAAAATGAAGAGCATGTCTCCTCTTTAAAAGAAATCACATTTTTATTAAATCCTTTTATATCAACTTCTGGTTGCACAAGTGACCTAAGAATATTCATTTGGGTAAAATATTGTCAAAATATACAGTCGGACATTGCCTAAAGTTTCCTGACAAGTTTTTGCCAGAATGCCCTTAAATAATTACATGTGATAGTGCCACCTAGTGTTTGTGTTATACACCAAACCCCTTTGATGAACGTAATGAGTGTTATACATATATATATATATATATATATATATATATATATATATATATATATATATATATATATATATATATAAGTTAATTATGTTCTTTGGGGATCAATGATAATAATAAACATTATAATAATATTATAATAATATCACAAGTGGAATAAGGAAGGAGACAATGGGTTTGGTGAGAATTGACTTGGTCAATATCAATCCTGTACATGCCTTTATTAAGACAATAATTTGATAATACAATACATAAATACGATATAACAATATAAATACAATATATACAATAATAGATACAATACAACAATGTAAATACAATATATACAAGATAATATTAAAAGTTAAAATTTTCCGGCACCACCCAGCGTGGTGTGTGCCGACCTGAGGAAACTCGCCAACTGACGGTTAATTTGGATCCCGCAGTTTATATAGGCGCTGGATGTTTACGGTGACGTCACACATACCAATGCGCGCCCTGGAGGAAAAGTAGATCCAACCACTGCACATATTAATTATATATATATACACGGGTGTATATAGTCCCATAAGTTAATTATGTTCGTTGGGGATCAATGATAATAATAAACATTATAATAATATTATAATAATATCACAAGTGGAATAAGGAAGGAGACAATGGGTTTGGTGAGAATTGACTTGGTCAATATCAATCCTGTACATGCCAAAAAACCGCTAAACACAATGGAACCCCATTCCACACTATAACATCACATCTAAGGCTAATAAGTCCTGTTTAGAATCATGTAAATAATTATATACCACATTAGACCTCCAATTTGCTCTCTTTTTAATATCATCAACCTTTAACCCAGAATTCTTCAAAAGAGTAGCTCCACCATGTCTGAGTGAATGAGTCGAAACTTTGTGGAAAATATTACATTCTATAGCAATAGCCTTCAACCTGGTATTAACATAGTTATAAGTTAAAGGTTTGTTACATATAGTGAACAATAATTTGTTTTTTGAAAACTTACAAATCTTCAAGTACCTAGCTGGACAAAGACCAGAATTATCATTACGTTTTAAATATACCACGTAGGGTTTCCTACCATATTGGTCAGTTTTAGAAGATCTAACATCAATGCGAATACAGTCAACAGAAAGCGACACATCTTTTGATTTAAGATTATGAGGGGAATCCACTACATGACCCAGCCTGAACACACCTCGGTAACACAATAAGATAGCTGACCAGAAGACTACATCCTCATACACAGACAAATCCAGCTTGGATTTGATCTTAAACATATCACTGAGAGTTAAAGGATATGTTTTAATATAAGAACATTTATAATTACGTTCGATACCATCCAGTGTCTTTTTAACAATGAAACTACTACTATAATCAGAATAACCTTTTAATTTCTGATAATACCACACTGCGGATAAGTAATTCCTAACAGATACAGGTTTCATTTTATCTGATAAATATACACTATACAACGAAGCTTGAGAAGGAGAACAAGGTAGGGGATTGAAATTAAATTTTTTACAAAACTTTTTATACCTACTAAATTGCTGCCTGCGAACTTTACGTGTGGACTCAGCCACGCCCCTATACAAAAACCCTCTCCTTCTCCGCTCTAACTCCCTCAGGTCTGGAATCATAGCAACACATATTATATTCAGCCAGGGTATTTTTACATTTCTTAGGAACACCTTTATACATTAGCCTTGACAAATGATCAGCTAAAATATTCTCCTCTGACCTTATATATGTCGAATAAATTTCAACATTATGAATGAAACATAGCCAAAAAATCTCACGTAGCCATTCCATACATAACTTATTCCTTGAACGACCCGTATTTAACATGGCCAGTACCTGCATGTTATCGGTTATACAATGAACCCGGGTGTTCTTAAAATTTTTTAACCAACGTTTAAGGCCCACCATAACTGGATACAACTCATATACATTAATATTTCTATGGTGAACTCTCAATATATCCAAATTTGGAGATTTTACAAAATGACCACAAAGATCATCCAAGGGGTCCGTATCTGACCAAGTACCATATAGATAATCTGTACCATACCAGGCACCAAAACCTTGAATTGAAGAGTCAGAATACATAGGGGTACACTTGTTATCATTCAAAATGATATTTTTACAATTGAAAACATTGCAGAAATCCTTCCACCATTTCAGGTCCTTGTGTATCTCCTCATTAAGTTTAACAACACCCCTGTTCCTGGCCCTAGCACACAAATCGAAGACACGACGACTGAAAGTTCTGCCTCCCCTAACTACTTGGGAGCAAAAAGACATTAGACCACCAATTCTTTGCAAAGATTTTTTAGATACATACGCCCTACCTATACAATCATCTATGGCAAGTTTCATTTTTTCCACCTTACTCTGGGGGAGTGATAACTCCATAACAGTAGAGTCAATGCTTATACCAAGAAAAACACATTTTTGACTAGGCTCAGTTCCTTTTTCTGTGGATATTTTGAACCCCATAAATTCCATACACTCTATGAGAATATTCCTTTGACGTCTGCATTCGTCCTCAGAATTAGCAATAATTATGAAGTCATCTAGATAATTTACAATCCTTTCAACACCATAGAATTTTGCAACTGAGACAATAAAATCCGATATCCTGTTAAAAATGTATGGAGCACATTTTAACCCAAAGGTCAGGCGGTTACTTTCATAAAATTCTGCACCATTACCAAAATCCCAGCGAAAACCCTGGTACTTGATGTGTGGGCCGTAAACTCCTATAGACCGGTAAGCTGATTTCAAATCAACCACACTCATAAAGTCGTCTCTATCTAACTGAGCTGTAACCGTGTTAATAGAATTGTATGAAAATGGACTAGAAGTAGTACTCATATAGTTATTTATAGAGACTTTATCAGGCATACTGCAGTCAGTAATCGGACGAAGTTTACCATTAGATTTCTCCACACCCCCTAGAGAGTGAATACATTTGGGTTTAAACTCAGTTTTAGTAACTAGACCTTGGTTCAACTCCTCCTCGATAATACTACACATCTCGTTATAAAATCTATCCTCTAAAATAGACTTATAATTTTTACAATCATATGTTGTATCACACCCTGGGTCAACTATTTTGAAACCCTCGGTAAAGCCACACCATAGAAAATCTCAATCTGATTGATATTAATAAGGTCGGACTGTCTAAGAAAACTAGCAAGTCGACACGGGAGTATCTGAGCCCTCCTACCATAAATGAAGTGCTCACACATACATACACCGTTAATACAACTATCATAGACCCTGATGCTGGGTCTATTTAAACATTCCACCGTAAAAAGTGGTTCAACCTCACCCTGTACTGGGCAACTATAAGAATTAAATAAATTCTTTGACAATTCACAAGAATCATACATATTTACACTATCATTATTGACATTTTCACCCGGAATGATAGAAACGGAAGGCTCAGGAAGGTCTACCATACATACTACACTAGAATCAGGCATCAAACTATCAGAACCCAATGCAGGACCTTGCCCAAGTGAATTTTCCTAGTCTTTCTTGTTCTTTTGACATTTGTCTTTACCATGGTTTGACATACTACAAATCTCACAAATATGACGATACCTGCACGGGTCCTCCCTGCAACCCTCGGCCCTGTTGAAAGCATAACAGGTTCGGTTGGATTGTTTTGATTTGAAAGACTTAGGCTTAGACCCACCCGCCTTCTGCGCTTGCACCGTTCCGTCATAAGACAGGTGCCTCAGAATATCCTCACTTTTAACATCGCCAAACGATCCAACACCTTCAAAATTAGCCCTATTCTTGACCGCTGAGTCGTATGCTACGAGAGCCTTCAACGTGTATATTTTAGTAGAGGATTTTTCTACCAGAACTTCAATATGCTTAACCACATCGAACACATCTTCACCCTCCTCTAACAACTGCTTAACCATTCTGACGTTAACGATCAGTAGTTTCTCGATACTGTCCATTTTTTCACCTTTTTTCAAGAAATTTTTCTGGTCAAACGTACCTCTAGACTTTGTAGCATGTCGACGGTTACTCCTTGAGGCATTAGATCCAATAGAAACCGATGAATCCGTGGAAACACTACGGTACGAAGACGATCTACTCGAAGATCCAAGATGGCGACGACCTGCCCTGTCGCCGTGGAGACCCCGGTAGTCAGGCGAGCGCTGTCGGCCACGCCCCCGTTGCTTGGTTACCATGTTGACTGTGGAATGTTTATCAACACCACCACGTGCACGACCCGTCTCAGCCTCGCCAGTCGCTGCTGAAGTACTTGTTCGATTAACCGCCTGGTTCTCCAATAAGGACCGGATATCTTCGAGCTGCTGCTCCATACGAGTAGTACGTTCCTCCAGCTCCCCGATATACGTCTGGTCAACAGGCAAATCCAATGAACCCCCAGTAGCAGTTGGGGAAGATGATCCATGACCACCCCCATTGGAATCTACACTGCTCGAAATCCTAGAGTTGGCACCCTTCCTCAGTTTTTTAGGCGACTTCTTGGTCTTAGGCCTTTGTGTGCCGCTAGTTGTTCCTTTCCTACCTATAATGATAGGTTAAATACCGTATTAACTTGGAAAAACGGATAAAACCGTTAAAATTTTCCGGCACCACCCAGCGTGGTGTGTGCCGACCTGAGGAAACTCGCCAACTGACGGTTAATTTGGATCCCGCAGTTTATATAGGCGCTGGATGTTTACGGTGACGTCACACATACCAATGCGCGCCCTGGAGGAAAAGTAGATCCAACCACTGCACATATTAATTATATATATATACACGGGTGTATATAGTCCCATATATATATATATATATATATATATATATATATATATATATATATATAATTTCATACCCCTACACACATAAACAGTGCAAAACCTTAAACCTTGATTTAATTGGTACAAGGCTTTTATTTATATAGACTTTGGGGCCTTTTATCCACTCCATTCCTTGAAGAACAGTAAAACATACTCATAGGGTATAATGGGCAGCTTTGTTCTGGCTGGGCTTATATTTGAGAATAAATGAAATAATTTGAATAAAGTCATATACCATTGATTTGTATTAATAATATATTCATACCTAGTTTTCTATGGGACTTTTATAAACTACTTTCTTCCATGAGATAAGATCTAACCCCCTTGCCCCAGTGAAACCCTTGAACATTTCTCCACCATAAGGGCTGAGTCATTTATTGCTAGCTGTAGGGGAGTCTTGATTGTTTTTTAGTGGATCAGCAAATTTCTTTCCAACCCCCCATCAATATGGTGAAAGTTATTGTGACCCCCTACTGAGAACAAATTTTGCAAAATGGCCCACTCCAAAATGCAAATGCAATGATGTGTTGCAATGATTATTTGGATTTGCCCATATTTAGTTTTGAATTCCCCTCCCAATGTGAGGGTTTATTGGGTGTTGCCCCCCATCAAGAAATCCCCATTTTAAATGACATATTGGGTTGCTATACAGGTGACTGCATACATGGACCCTTACCAGTAGTCATTTCACCATGGGAGACCACACATGTAGGCTGGGGTTCCCCAGTCTACATATAGACATCATGACAGCTGGTTACCACACTTTCTATTACACAGAAAGTGACCAGCAGCACTGGGGAATCCCAATAAGGTCATACTTCATGGTTGACCAGTCATGAGAGGTGGGGGTTTCCCAATATCCATCTGAAATTATGACATCATAGCTGGTGTGTCCGACTATAGAATATCATACAGCAAGGGATTCCCCTCTTTCCCATGGTGTTCAGTTACAGTATAAATATGAAATTCATGGTCACAGTTACATACTTTTTATTTATCATTTTACTGAAGATGTAAAATTTATACCATCTATAATTGCCCTCACCATGTATTTGGATTCATGTTCAATGAACATTGAATGTGCTCAGAATTATTCAGTGAACATAAACTTTTTAGAATCAAAAATTCAAACTGAAAAAAAAATCCATGTCTTACCAGTTACATGGTCAAGCAGATACATGTTGAATTTTTATGAATCAACCTCTTCCTCATTATTTTCTAACTTGAGTTGAGCCAATTCGGCAGCTAAATCTGCTGTTTTCTTCTGCTCTGCTAACTCAGATCTGCGTCTATGCTGACGGTCCAACTCCCCTTCTATCTCCTCCTGGGTAGTACCCATAGCTTCTTCTTCGTCTTCTCTGTCTGAGGTATTGAGGTCACCTACAGGTTGGAGTGTACCTGTCACAATGCTCTTGCCCCTACTGCCCCATGGGCCAAAATGGCAGAGCCCACAGCCTGACCTGCACATTTTGGTCACTCTTCTGCTGTTAGTGGCCGGCTCAAGGCTGTCTAATGAAGCTGCATGAATATCCAGAACTCTGTTTAAGTCCTCCCTGCAACCTCCAGCGACAGCCATATAAAAACAAACAACAATAAACTTCACACAACACTAAGAAGCCCCATACCGGTGGCAGTGTTGTCCTTCTGCTGAAGAGGTGAAAGTGGTAACCTTGACCTTAGGGTGGGGTCAGGTAAGTGGTGCTGCCCTCTTACAATCAATACTCGAACCAATTGTTGATTGCTTCTACACATAAAATTATTATGCATCAAGATCATGAAAGAATCATTGGGGATGTGTACTGTTAGGCCGGTCTAGAACAGCCATAGAGTTTGTATTGGATTTGCAGTATGGTTTGTTGAGGATCACCGGTTTAATAATTAGGTGTTTGAGAAATCACTGGTAGTTAGTGCTCATTGTTGTTCTCACACTCAAGTCTTATAAGTGCTTTTAAGTATCGCATTGATAAAATTTCAATCAATTAAAAGTGATATCACTGCAAGTGTTCAGGAAGGGGGAAGTATTGACCATGGGGAAAAGAAAGGCGAAAGGAACTTCAAATATAAAGCCTGAAACACATGTTTTATCTGTTTTTGACATCAACTAAACTCTCTGAAATCTTGAACCTGTGTCATTCATGTGCCATATATGTACATATGTATAGGGCCTACAGAAATACAGCAATCTACATACACAAAGTGCACATTGTTAGTAAAGTGGAACATTATAGAGTAATTACAATGTTGGATGGTCTAAAGAATTATATAGGTTAATAGGATCTTGAAGCTATTTCCTAAAGGCTTTAATATATTGAGTAAGGGAGATATGTCTCCAATACAGGTAAGCTTAGCAGCTTGTAGGTCGTGGACTGTTTTGGTATCTGCACAGAAAGACTGGTTGCTTTGACACATACTGCACATGTCAGGATTTGACTCACCCATGACCCATGAGAGGGTAGGGGATATCATGGACCAGAGGCCTCCAACAACAAGGCCTATACTCCTATCTACATAACTTCTCCTTGTCTGGGGACCTTTACGCAGTCTATAAGACAAGGGAATCGAGCTACATGGCAATGCCATATGTCTGCACATAAGGTTTCCAATCCCTCCTGTTTAAGTATTCATGATTTAGGGGTTTCATTTTACTATCAAATAATACATGCAAAGTTAACAATGAAATGGTTTTCACTACCCTTGAATTGTCTCAAATGTTGGTAGTACCTCTTGGTAGTAGTTTCCTGGGTGTTTGCCCCATCTTGTAGTAAATCTTACAGCAATTATATATGTCAAACCAGACATATCATCACATGTCAACACACCTTTGGCATGGCTGTGACCCTTGTCAAATCACAAGTGACATAGCATTTTAAGGTGTGTCAAATCATAGGAAGTGTAAACCATGCTACATATGTCATGGTGACACATGTGCACATGCCCCAATGATGTGTGCTTCCATATCAAATCTAAGTTGACATAGATGCTACAGTTTGCAATTGGACGGGCCATAGAGTCTTTATAGTACGGTTTGGTGAGGGTCCATCCATAGTTTTTCAGAAATGACAGGCAGTGTACATTGTCCATTGCTGTTCTCACACTCATGTCTTATAAGTGCTTCTCAGTGTGATTTGAATTGCATTGACAGAAATTTCCATTGATTAAAAGTGATATCATTGCTGTGAACATAAGATTTTCCTTCCCTGGTAAACTGCGATAAAAAAATGCTTAATGCATATATTAATTTTTCACGTAAGAACAGGAATTATATTACAGTGAGACCTCGATAATCCGTCCCTTGACAGTCCGTCATACATGGGATCCGGCCAGGCTGTGGCAGGGACATTCCTATACAAATCTATTGTAATATGTCCCAATAATCAGTCAGTTTTGAGATCCGACCAAATCTTGGCTGCAACAGGGGTGGCCGGACTATCAAGGTCTCACTGTATTCAGAATGGGGGGAAACGTGAAAAGAACATCAAATATAAAACGTTATGCCAAAAGCCTGAAACACAATCATCTTTAATACTTTTGACATAATTAGCTATAAACTCTCTGCTATCTTGAACATGCAAACATGTAGACCCCTATATGCATATAGGGGTCTACAGAAATACAGTATTCTACATACACAATGTGAGATATTTTGATAAAGTGAACATTTTTTTTAAAACTGGAACAATACATGATTAATTCATTACATGATGGGTTATTGTCATATATGGGATCTGCATGTATGATGTATCTCGCGTATACATATAGGGTGCATCTTGTGTATACAACGCACTCTGTTCTAATTGATTGAAAGCCCAATTGGTATGTAAGGGCCTACCACTACTAGGCCACTCCAACACCCTATAGTATTTTGATAAAGCATTGAGGAAGTTTGAAGTAACCCTCCCCTCCTCTCCAAGGGCGGCAGGACATTTTTTAAAGTGGGGGGGGGGTAGGGTAGGCCGCCCAAACATGGGTATTACCGGTAGTTTGAAAAACATATAGGGTACAATTTTAGAGCATTTCAAATAAGCCTTTCTTTTCTTTTCTTTCCCAAGAAGATGCGTGGGGGCAAATATCCCCTCGAAAAGTGTGTGGTGCACATATGCGTGGGCACTAACACATTCCCCTGTGAAATTGTGTAATGTAGTTCTCACCATAAATATGACCTTAGCTGTCGAAATGCACATACATTACTCACTCACTCACTCACTCACTGACGTGTGTATACCGGGTAAAGGGGTGCATCCACTGCCGACGGATGGACCATCCGTCGGTTTCATCCGTCATATTTATCATTGATTTCTATGGAGAAAATGACGGATGAAGGGAGACGGATGGTCCATCCGTCGCAGTGGACACAGCCCTTAAGTGGATGCATTCACTACCTATCCCTGGTGTGTACGGCGGTGGTTGATAAGACGGCACTGCTGACGTCATATCCATATGATATTATCTTAAGGTTGATATTAATATTTTCAACTGAATTATGGCTCAATCAGTACTGCACTTAGACTTGACATTTTTCATTTCCCTATTAAAGTGGTGTCCACTTTGTAAGTGATGAATTGATAAAATCCTCTAAAGTCCACATTGCCATTGGTGACCATTACAGCACTGGAGAATCATGAAAATAAATGAAAGTTGAAGCATCGATTATTAAATTTGATGATTAACGAGCGTAGGCCTAGCATTTATAGATGCCAGAAAAAAATTATTGTGCATTACACCATCATGTTTCCCTGCAAAGATTGTTTGATATAGTCTGTAGATGAGGTCCAATATGACTAGACCAAAACAGCCACACACTTGGAGCTGCATGCCTTGTCAGCAGCAGGATTGGTCTTACATTCATTGGATGTATTTGCAAAATTGGTTTTTATCAAGGACAGTATATAACCCCTATTTTTTTTTTACAATTTCCAGTTATTAAATTGCATTTAATTTTCTGAATATGCATCAGAGATTCAAATATTATACCTCATTTTGACCACACATTTTGTTTCTTTCAATTTCCTGGCAGTAGAAGGTCGGTTGCTTGGGACGGAATGTTAATGGAACAAAAACGTTCTCTTTCATGTTACTTTTTTTTTCTGACAGCCATATAGGATGGAAATTGAAATTAACTATTCTGATGATTACAATGTAATCTACAGATAGTTTATGAGGGAACGTTCTCTCAATTAGTGGGTATTTCAATTATTATCGTCTACAGACATTGCTAAGGGAAGAAAATTCCCTATGTTTTCAGGATTTGGTGAATATTTTTACCTATTTTTCCTCTTTAGCATTCTCTGTAGACTTTAATAATTGGAATATCCACTAAATGAGAGACCGTAATAAAAAAAACACACACACACAATGTAGCAATATGATATACAACATGTAGATTTATCTAAATAATGGATAGAGGCAAGGCATTAAATGTTAAGGTCACTCTCGTGCAGCCCAAGTCTTTGGACGCATACGGGACTTCTATACTAACATTTGAAAGAATTATATGTGGTACTGCTTTCATTTGATATTTATTCCCTTGAATGTCCTGATTACAAGTAACAAATGGCGTACTTAGTTTCTATAACTAGTCGTGACAATAGATGCAGAGTCTCTGATACAGGTTAGGTAGGATTAGCAAGAACTTCCAGTGGCCTGTGACTTGTTTCAATATCCCTGACGCTAGGTTTTGGTTAAGTAAAATATACCATACTTATGACCCATAGAAATGCCCATCAATCGCAAATGTATTGCAAAGTGCAGATCCATGTTCAAACAACCTATTAATTAGAGGCCTACTAAATCAAAGGGGGTAATTCTGTTTGAGATATGGAACATCCTGACTGCTCGCCATTTCAGATCCTTATAGTTGCTCCTGTGTTCCTGTGTGATAAGTAGAGAACTCAACTGCTTTTACTTTGTTACTATATTGTACATTATACTACATAATTATGTGGGCGATATCATCCATTACTGCCCACTATACTGTAGTCCCCTTTAATACATGCAGTAGTACCACATACTACTGCTATATGTGTGGTACAGTCGATGGTTACTAAGTATATACAGCTGGGTGGGACTGCCAGCATTAGCAACTAGCTATTCGTTGAGTTATCATATAACCAGCATGTACCTTTGCACAATAAAGCTAGCATCAATTATCCACTAATCACCAACTTCTTGTTATCACTATGTTCATACAACGGCTGTAATAACCCCATAGCTATATATATGACACCTGAACTCAGGATGTGGTTCAAATGAAGCGTTTTTTGTCTACATGTAAGACTACAAAAAGGAATGTCAACCGTTTCAGACTCCAACTGGAGCTTATAGCACTCTATCAAAGTGTGGGTATGGTTAATAAATGTACAGTGTAGCAACATTTAGCAGCTTTCATCAGCTTTGGGCAAAGGTTTGCTGCTGGCCACAAATCACAGAAACAAACTAAATAGGAATTTTGGAGGTCGTCCAGCTCCTGTGCTTAGGAGTGCTATTTTTTTGCTAATTTCTTCTTGATCATTTTATTGGACTTGTTGAGTTCTTGATGTTATATATAGTTTTAAAACCAACATAATTCATTATTGACTCATGTAGTGTAGCATCTAGTGTCAATAGGCCAATAGATCACACGTGTGTGATCTATTTGGACCTTTTTTTTGTAGAAATAGGGCCAGTTATGTGTCTGTCCACTTTAAATATGTAGAATATAGAGTCTTGTGGTGAGACAAGTGAAAAAATTACCTTACTAGGTCAATTTCTTTTTTTTTTTTTTTACTTTTTTTGTAAAGTGGTCTGTCCGGGCGATAATTTGGTCATTTAGCCTCCCCCCATTAAATACCTAAAAGGGAAAAGGGTTCAAATATGCCTTCAAAAGAATGCTACAGGTGGGGGGTTAGATATGTTGAAAGAAAAAATTAATTTCCTTCATAAACTTCACTGTGAGGGGCCAATGAGTGTTTTCCTTGCAAAAACCCATCTAAAGTTTTTATAGGGGTGCTAAGTTGACAGAAAAGTAATATCTTTTTGACAGGCCAACTATTTTCTGATTTATGGAGAAAAAAATCAGTTCTGGACTGGGTTTCCATCTCGTACGCCTCATTAATGTCTCGGAAGCCTCACCAACATCATTGTATTTTTGGCAGATAGATCTATAGTGTTGGTATATGTGGCAATATTGAATAACATTGAATAATTAATGTTTCTCATACATATTTGTTGATGCTTGATACTACTGGGTCTCATGATAGGGTGGCAGAAAATTAATATTGATGCGTCCGAGACATTAACTCATTTTTCAAATATTTTACTACTGTGGGCCTCAAAACAACAGGATTGTCTTATTTATTGTTTATCCAGATATTGAAACAATCATATTGTTTATCCAGCTAGGTATTTCTCAAACGCTACGATCTGGGCCTCCCCACTACGTACTGGCCACCCCCTACGATCCAGTAAGATCATAGTAAGGGGCAGTGGGTGGCCCTGTATTACCTACGATTCCCCATTCAAATGCATGCCTTTTCCTTCTATATCTGCACCAATCATAGTGATTGACCCTGTATATACAAGAATAGCCCTCCGATCCAGGCCAGTGTGGTACGATTTGGCAGTGGCCTAAACTTAGCGTCTGAGAAATGACTTCCAGATAAGACACAATCATATTGGCCTGATGGAGTAAAGATGTGGAAGTGATATTAAGTCATGTTTTCATGATCAAAAACTGGTGTAGAGTCAGGAAAGTGTAAAGAAAAATGTAATATAGAACTGTTATTTTTTAAGACACCATTCATAGTCAAAATGCTTGAAAAATGATGGTCTAATGACATGAACTCCAAGTGTTGACTCTTTTGTGTTGAGCTTTATTCTTTAAAAGGGTTGTAAAGATGTTAACTAGGTGTAGCATGGCATATAAAATCAGGGGTTTGAGGCGCCCGAGACATTCACTATTTCTGTGTATTCAGGCAGTACCATGTAAATATGGTACCATGCACACTTAAACCATGATGTTTTCTACATAGCAGATATACTGAAGATATACTCCAGTAATTCTAGTAACAATTAGAGTAGTATCATATACCATTTTATTATTCCATAAATTCTAACATATTATTGTATTAATCAAAGAATATCCATGAAATTAATACATAGGTTGGTTCTAAGAGCTATAAGAGCGCTCAAACTTTGTATAAGAGCGTTCATGCCCCACTGCACACCAAACCAAGTCAGTTAGACAGAGTTTATGACATCAAAGGGTCCGACCTAATGGTTCACTGCACAATATAATAAGAATAAGGGTCTCAGTGTGCGACCTCATGGTCCAATGCACAAATTAATAACTTGTAAGTGAATGCAACCGGCCGTCACGGGTGCCTGAGCACCGCTGACGCCGTCATGAGTGTCTGAGCACTCTAATAACTGAACAATGGGTTACATAAGCACGACGCCATAACCGTCCGGTCGCTCTAGCGTCGCTCCTGAGCGAGCTAGGTCAAATATCAAATATGGAAAGCCCATAATTAGACGGTCAAAATGAGCCCAAGATCAAGGCGGAACTCCCATTATTAAGGAAGTTACGCCATGGAGATTGAATGGAGCTCCGAGTGCACTACAGACAAACCGGCGGGAGTTACGCGCCTATCCAGCGGGCATTATAAACTTGGCATATTCAACTCCGCGCATGCGCAAAATGGCGGTTATAAACGCATAAACGACCGAGTTATGAGGGTCTGAAGATGCAGAACCGACCAAGACAAAGGGGGACACAGCGGCGTCCATGGGGGTCCTTTGTCCCCCTGTGACACATGAAAGACTCCCCTCAAACAATTGTAGAGTTAGGCAGATGCTACTGGCTCCAGTCAGTCTGGAGGTGCTTTTCCAAGATTTGCTACAAATAGCCTGTCTGCACCTCCAGGCAGACAGATCACCAAGAACCACTCCAGAGGTAACATCTCCAGTCATCTCCTGCTACCTGCTATACCACTGCACTATGGTGAAACTATGCTAGACAGGCATTGGTTTCCATCATTAGTGGCCAGAGGCTATCTTCCTCAAGACATCCACCAGAGGGTAAAGTTATTCATTATTACATTATTCCTCTAAGCAGCAGGCCAGGAGCTAGGTGTGGGAACCCACCTAGAACTATGCTGGACATTGTATTATTATTACCTCACAGGTGGAGTGGAACTGAACATTGTACTTTATAAATTACTGTATGTTTACTGTATGTACAAATTACCTACATACTAACTACTGTATGATTGATATTTCTTACAGGTTGCCTAAAGCTGAATAAACCAGTGATAACTGGAAATAACACTATTTATAAGAGCCTTGAGATAATTACACTATATACCACTAGTCTTATGATATTTCTCATACGACAACTTGATCATGCCAATAACTAGTATGACAAAGTGGTGGAGAACATCCTACTAAGATCCCATCTCTCACAGGCTCATAAAAATTAAAGCTGGTAACACAACTAAGAACAATCATACACACAGTAAAACCCACTCCACCCACCCAGTGACCTTGACCTTGACACCATGCCCACCAAGGTCACCAGTGAGATCTCCCACATACCAGTGAGATCTCCCACACATCAGTGAGATCTCCCACACATCAGTGAGATCTCCCACACATCAATGAGATCTCTCACACAACAGTAAGATCTCCCATATATCAGTGAGGTCTCCCAAAACGTCAGTGAGGTCTCCCAAACATCAGTGAGGTCTCCCAAACGTCAGTGAGGTCTCCCACACGTCAGTGAGGTCTCCCACACATCAGTGAGGTCTCCCACACGTCAGTGAGGTCTCCCACACGTCAGTGAGGTCTCCCACACGTCAGTGAGGTCTCCCACACGTCAGTGAGGTCTCCCACACGTCAGCGAGGTCTCCCACACGTCAGCGAGGTCTCCCACACGTCAGTGAGGTCCACCCCACACATCAAGGTCTTATCAGTCAAGCTGGCAGAACAACACACAAAGACCTTACGTAGTCAGGGGCCTGTTGAAGAGGTCTCCCTCCCACCTAGATCTAGGAGGCCCACAGGAGGCAAACCAGCCTCCAATACAACAGACCCACACTCAGTAGACCCCACACCTCCCACCCTGTCTACTCAGGGGACAACCAGTTCTCAGGGATCCAACATTTCCCAGGGATCTCTACAGGACGCTCAACTCATGCTATCTACCTCAGGGGAAGAAGGATCTACCTCAGGGGGTGGATCCACACCCTCATCTAGATCCTCCACCCCAGCTCCGGCCTTTGACAGCCACTCCTCCAGAGACACTTCTCCCACACCCTCCATCATGGACACCGATGAGGGCCCCCAACCTAATCAGACAGCTGAGAAGATAAGGGCCTATGAGAAGGCCATCCAAGATGCAGTTACTGCCCTAGAGACCAACAAGTCCCAGCAGGAGGAAAGGGAGAGGATCCTCAACCAACAACTGGCAGAGAGGAATGCAGCTATGGATGCCCAACAGAAGGCCATGGAAGATCAGCGGAAGTCCCTAGAGAGACAACAACAACAGATAGCAGATCTCATGAAGATGGTATCATCCCAGACCCCACAACCTCCCACACCTGCCATCACACCTGTTGTCACACCATCTGCCTCTGGATCCAAGGATGACATCATAATCTCCATGGTGTCCAACATGACCAAACTCATAGACAGAAAACAACAGGATGACAGAAAGATCAGGCTACATGAGGTAACAAAACCCAAAACCTTTTCACACCCATCACCACTCATGTCAACAGCATTATTTATTGATCACAAATTCCCAGAATATCTGAAGGATAAGTACAAAGTAACAGACAGTGACACCATGGTAACATATTTACCCAAGTACCTCGAAGGACAAGCACTAGCTTGGTTTGAATCCTTCAGGGAGAGTGCCACACCTGATATGTTGACATGGACCAATGTAGTGAATAAATTAAAAGAGTATTTTGCTACTCGAGACAGTATAATCTCAAGGACTGCACTCCGTGCACAAAAGGTAGATGAACCTGTCCTAGACTATGCATGCCATCTCAGGAAAGTGTGTAATGCCCAACGCCAAAGCGATGAAATCCTAAGCAAGGCATTCACCCAAGGCATGAGGCCCTGGATCTCTGTGGCTCTTGAGAACAAGAAAATAGACTCTTTTGACCAAGCCCTAGACCTAGCCTTAGAGGTTGAGACCCAAGAAAGATCTAGGAAGGTAAGGGATGCAGAGTCAAACCCACAGCCTACTAAGAAAAAGGTCCAGGAAATCAGCACTAGTGCAGATGAAGATGTTAACCTAATGTCTAGTGCCCATGTAAGGCAACAGGAAGCTAAGGTTACATCAAGAGACCCTACCGGTAGATATAGAGGAAATAACTATGACCCCAACTACCAATCCAATAGAGGTAGAGGTAGAGGGGGCAACAACAACAACCGGGGGGGTCACAACAGTAGGAAAGACAACAGCTCTTCCAACTCCAACAATGATAACTCTTCATACAGTGATAGGAGAGACAGAACCCCAAGTAATGGCAGATCCTATAATAATCAAGGATCCAACAGTAGGAGCCATAGTCCACATAGGAACTACAACTCTGGATCCTACAACAACTCTGGATCCTACAACAACAGCCAGGGTTCAAACAACTCTGGATTCTATAATCAAGGATCCAACAGTAGGAGCCAGAGTCCACATAGGAACTACAACAGTGGATCCTACAACAACAATGGCGCCTACAACAACCAGAGATCCAACAACTCCGGTCAATACAGCAACTCTGGTCAATATAACCAGGGTTCCAACTCACGCCAGGAGGATTACAAACCTGACACAAGAGGTTACCAGGGGAACCAACACAGTAACCCCCAAATACCACCTCATGTAATGGATCAAATCTCCAAGCTCCTGGTGGCAAGCATCTCAACCACCCCACAGAACCAGGAAAACTAGGATGTCACAGTGCCGATGGGCCAGTGCGCTGTGACACCCCAAATACAAACAATCAATCAGGATTAACAAAGATCCAACCAGAGACAATTGCTAGTGCCAATCTACCATCTAACAGACAGAGACGTCCATCAGTGATACACATCACCCCACCAGATTCATCATCAAAGGATACAGGTGAGAGTACCAAGCTTTCTATTGTACTTCTTCAAAATAGCTGTATCAATGCAAATCTATATGATGTTTCAGATGTACAATGTTTGGTTGATACAGGTGCTACTATCACCTGTGTCAGACAATCATTCCTCATGGATCTCCAAAAGAGATTCCATATCCAACTGAGGAAATCTAAAATCAACATCCATTTGGCAGATGGATCGGTGTGTCATGTTAGACATTCAGCTATGCTGAACTTTAGAATCCAAGGTGTCAGATTCCAATACCAATTTGCTGTAATTCCCAACCTCACACAGCCCGTGGTACTCGGCACAGATTTCTTAAGCACTACAAAATCTCAAATTGAATTTAATGTTGATCCTGAACAAATTCTCAAACCCATTAGGGCAGTGAGGGATTTTACCATCCCTCCATTCTCTGAACTTGCAGTATTGGGTAAGGTCACATCTACTCAATCACTGCAAGGCAAAACTGGAGTAGTAGATAACCTCCAAAGAAATAACAATGCCCCATATCTAGTTCAAAGGGCAGCAGTAACCCCCAGGGAAAATAACAAACATCCCCTAGTGTTACTCAACACCAGCAGGCGCCCACATAAAATCAAAAAGGGTGCCATCATAGCTCTATTTCAGGAAGTCAAGGAATCTGATTTAGAAAAACCTCAACAGGTGTCAGACACAACCCCACACACTGATCAATCCATCCCAGCCATACGGCCTGAGGATGTAACTCAATTCAGTGACACAGACTCAGACTGTGAGTCCACATATGCTGACCCTGAACCCAACTCAATCAGACTCTCTGAAATAGCTGCTATACATAGTGAGGCACATGACCTTGAGCCAGAATTGGAAGAGAATGTTCCACCAAAATCTGTGCTCACATCCAAAGATCAGCATGATAGATTAGGATCACTGCTGACCAAGTATGATGATATATTTGTAGGAAAAGATGGAGACATTGGTGCCACACACCTGTATACACACTCAATACATGTAAAACCTGAGGCAGTACCATGTCATTTCCTACCATATAGACAAACACCAGAAAAACAGGCCGCAATAGGGGAAGAGTGTGAAAGGCTAGTACAACAGGGCATTCTGAGAGAATGTGCTGAAGGCCCCTGGGCTTCCAGATCCTTTTTGGTACAAAAATTATCGGGAGGCCATAGGCTCGTCACAGATTTTCGTTATTTGAACCAGAACACGATAAATCAAGCCTTATCTACACCCTGGGCCGATGACACTCTAGACATGATAGGGTCACTCGGACCAAGAGTATTCAGTAAGCTAGATGCCCAACAGGGATTTTTTCAAATTCCTATAAGACAGGAGGATCAGCATAAAACCGCATTCATAGCAAATGACAAAAAATATGTCTATGAAAGGATGCCGATGGGTTTAGCGACGGCACCGGCGGGATTCTGCCATCTAGTCACATTAATTCTGAACAAACTCAAGTACAAATGTGCCCTACCATACCTAGATGACATATTGGTATTATCACCATCAATCGAACAACACTTCCATGACTAGTATGACAGTAGTTTTGATGAATATAGGGGAAAGTTGGTGATGTCAAGCAAAAGATTTGAGATTTTTCAATATTTCTGACCTTTCCTCAGCCTGTAAAATAAAAAGTTGATGAGATAGCATAATCATACTGGGTATACCTAGTCCCCAGCTCTGCATATACTTGCAGATAGAAGAAGGAGGTGCTGGGATGTATTTTAACATAATTTATATCAACCAATTTCTAGAGTTATTGTCCCGGACGCCTCAAGAAAATGGCTAACCTTTAATTGACCATGAGGAAAAACTACAGTTTTTGGAGAAAGCCAGTCCACCAAGGGTTTTCAAAGAGCTAAGATGTTACAATATTGAGGGATAGGTTTTCTATAGAAACAATCATAATATCTGAATGAAAATTTCAGGTCTGGACCATTTTGACGTGTAGATCATGGGTACAATTATTCTATATAACTATCCTAACTATGTCAGTTTTTAACCCCACACATATATCTAGCTATCCAATGTAAAAGATAAAGTTTTACTGCCCCTGCTTTGTAGTAGCTTGGATTGCAATCGTTTTTTGTCCGGGCGAAATTGTGTCCGGGCGAGTGACCTTTTAACATGCCATGCTGAGGGATTAATTTTTTTTATAGAAATAATCATGATATCTGAATGAAAATCTCAGTTCTGGACCATTCTGACCTGTAGATTACGGATATTAAGTTTATATTAATGTCGGAAATCTCTTTGTTATAATGAAATGCATGTACTTTTGATAAACGTTTATCACGATTCTGTTCATATTTCTTGTCTGGACAAATATTTCATGTTCCTACCCTTCCTGGGTACAATTACTCTATTTAACTATCCTAACTATGACATGTTGTTAGTTATTAACCCCCCACACATACCTAGCTATCCAATGTATAGAAACTTTGGTTAATGCTATACTCTGCAGCAGCAGGGCAGGAAGTTCTTTATAGTATCCAAGCAAATGTCTGGGCGAGTGGGTTTCCAATGGACAATATAAGCTACAAACGGATTTTTCCTCCACTATACCTGTGTATCACCTGAAAGTAAATATCATGGGCTTTTTCCTTCATATAATCGATAGATCCTACCTAACTCTGTATGACATTTATGCAGAATAGCAAGTAATGGATATTTAATAATCTGGAATTTACTCAAAACCCAGTCTAGGCCCTGTAGAAAGATAACACATAGATAAAACAAATGCTCAGGAAATCTAGCTACAGCCCTTTAAATTGAACCTTCAGACCCAGAACAACTAAAAAGAAATATAACAGTGGACCAAAAAGATATTCCAACTCAGTTTGGCAGTCCTGAAGAGAGAAAAAAAAAAATAGCCTATACCCCAAAAAGTCATTTGGGAGGACATTGTTTCCAGGGTATATAAGTTCCAGGTGTTGCCATAGCAATAGTTTTCATATCTAACTCATAATATTTGGTGGGCATTTACCCTATCACCTATAGACCATGCACAAGAAATAACTTTCATATACTCCTTTTTTCAGACCTCTAGAATCCCCACAAACCTCTATCTGGTCACTTTCTATGATGTATAACCTGCTGCGTAATGGTATTCAGTCCGTAGTCTCACTAGGACATACCTTAACATGCCCAACATCTGGGCCACCCAGCTTAGGAACTTGAGGACACTTAGTTGAGTAGTGATAACATTCTGGGAGAGGTAATCATCATGAGCCGCTTCCTCTCTGTATGGTGCTACCACCTGGTATTGAAATTCTGAACGACAGCTTAGGCATTTCCTATCATATTCCTAATACTGCTGCATATCTTGTATGATTCTAAAGCTAAGCTGGACATCCCAGATGTTTAGAAAAGTGAGTTGTGTTCCCCAGGCATCAAGAAAAACAAAATCCAAATAGCATTGCTATAGCTCTACTGCGCAAAATTGGTACAGAAATACCTAAAGGCTCATGAGTTTCATATCATGAAGGCATTAACCATATGTATCATGATGTAATAGATCTTTCAAGCTTATGGTTCTTGTTTTAAGATATAGATTGGCAGCTAGGAATTTCAATTCTCCAAGTACTTCACAGATCCCGAATGAACTGAACATGTACTGTGGTTTCCCAGTGAGATCCATAAGCCAACCTAGAAAGAAACAGAAGTGATATTTTCTTTGTTGTTTTCAAATATCACGTCTTCTTATCTTTATAAGCATGGAATACACCTCATACAGATGTCATCAATCAAAGGTCTGTGATATATGATACATTCATAAAACAGATGTATACCAAAATGATGCCACTTTAGCGGATTATATCAAAATCCATACTGTCTACAATTTTCACAGTCTTTCCCATCTACTGACCCTCCCTGCTGCTGAGTAATTTTGAATTATTTGCAAGTATGAAGAGTGTATTGTAAAATTGATACCTGTGATTGAGAAAGGGAGAAGTAATCCAAGGCCAAAGGCAGTGCATCCTAAACTCATTCCATAGACAAGGTGACGATGACAGACCAACCCCATGTGGCCATGAAGCAGGCTTACATACATAATGGTAATTGTATTCATGTAGCTATATTAGCTATGAGTACTCCTGGCAAAGTCATAGTAATATCTAATATCTTACAGGATTTTTGTTACAGTGGATATGCACTTATACTCATGTTAAAACATTGCATATATCGCCTTACCTGAAGGTAGAGCTATTGCAGCTACAACCACAGCCAGGTGCTCATATTGCTCTAACAGTGGAGTGATGGCAATTAGAGTCCCTCCAAGTATCCCTCCAACAGCACCCATTATCAACGGATTACTCCAGTCCTGATCACCCAAATACCCAAATACAATACGTCCCACCAAACTGATGCCTGCTGCTATACTTATTAGCATGGCTCCTTTTAGTTTAGTAGATCCTAATTGGACTGCCTGCAGTGGTTTGAGAGTGAAGGGAATTGTGTTAGCTGACTGTATTGCTACTATTCCAAAACAACTGTAATCATAGTTTCTCATTCTGACTCATGTTTACTGTGTACTTCTATTTCCGATGGTGAAGTATCTTTGCAGGTGGTGAAGCAGCCTTTGTGGCACTTAATTATGGGGTGTGGTGCACCTGTCATAAGAGCAATCAATGTATGAAGGTTTATTCATTATATATATATATATATATATATATATATATATATATATATATATATATATATATATATAAAATTATGATAAACTATAGACAATATTTATAACCTGCTTGAGCAGCTTATCCAGTAAGGAATGAATAATCCTTGAAGAGCTATCCTTTTGTTCCCACTTTGGATCTATTTCAGTTACATTATTATCTGTTTGAAAAATGATTTAGGAAATTAACCCTATGGTGCCCATCCGCGCCAATTGGCACAGTTGTGGGCCTTAACACAACTATCTGGACATATATAATCACCCAGACACTTCTACTAAGCCAATTTCCAAAGTTAGACCACCAATAGAAAGGGTATCACCTCACGAAAGCAGTGACACTACCAGTATCACTGAATATACATTTTTAGAGGTCTTTTGGGTGCCAAATTGAAAAATTGAGGATGGAAAATCACCATTATCACCATCATAACCATTTTAGGGTGAAAAGGGGGAGGGTGTCAAGAGCAGGATTCCCGATAAAGCAAGGCTATGGATAACAAAAGTACCAGGAAAGACAGGCAAGATAATGGTTTGCCATTTCACCTTAACTTTTGCAGGAGATCCCGAAAAAATTCTCAGTATCATTCTATCCCTATTACAAAAAGCTCCCATATTAATGTCAAAAGAAATCATTTCATTCCCAAATTACAAGACTTTACTAAAGAATAGATGACTGGGCCCTATGAACACAGGTCTGAGCAATCTAATAGCATCATCAGAGAGAATGTATATGTTGTCACAGTTCCCAAAATATACATCTCGATGTTTTGACGTTTATAAATACAAGAAATGTTCACCCAAGGAACACTCAGGTAGGTAATATGAACGGTCCTTATGAAAAGCATTATGCAAACAATTTATTACTATCAGATTCAAAATGGTACAAATAGAGAAAATATCAAAAAATAGCCAAATAATCCTGGGCACAAAAATTAATAGTATAAATTGAGCAGATAACTGGCGCAAAGGCAATGAGAGGAATTCATCTACTTCCTATTTCACCATTGATAGGCTGACTTACCATTGCCAGTGTTGGGTTCCCTCATGAGAAGGAAGCGGGGAAAGGATGCAGATTGATGGCTGCTTGAAGTAGGAGGATGCCCTCCAGGTAAACTGATCCAAGAGAAAATGGACCAAACCAGGGTAGACCAGGAAGGCAAAACTTTGGGAAGCAAACATGATTCCAAGAGCCAGGTTGAGTTTGTTTTTTGTGCATCTTTGGACTCTCACAGGTGGAATGGTGAAGTGAATCCCTCTACATAAACCTGTATAAAGGTCACAAGAGAATAGTTTCTGTCTACCCAGTAAATCCTTAAGGAAATATCCATGATTTCAAATTGAAAATATGCTGGACTGGATAGTTCCAAGCGGGTTAACTCCAATTCTTTAGCCAAGCGGTGAATCGAAAACTTATCGAAGTAGGGAAGAGAAGCACTGACTGCTCTTGGGCCCGTCATAATAGCCCATAGCCAGGTGACAGCAACCTTAAACGCCAACTCCGAGGGACACCCCGTCCCAGCTACCGACTCTGAGGAAGCAATGGACACTTCGGAGGTCCTTGCTTCGACATTGACTGCCACTGATTGCTCTACCCCAGCCCCACAGACTCCTGAGGGACCAAGTCACTGTTCCGAAGTTCATTTGAGCATAGGAACAGACTCCCGAGTGGAGGTAGTTATGCCCGAACCGGCCCACGCCATCCTCGAAGTGCCAGTCACTGTCCCCGGACTCGACACAGCACTGAGGGGATTTATAAACGTTACGAAGGGGTACATCCACGGATGCTTGGAGGCAGAGGTTTGCCACCTGACTGCATAGCTATGGACTTGCAGATGCGATTGGTAAAAGGAGTGTCCGATAACCAAATTGACTACATCAGTAGAGATACCTACTGGTGCGACTACTTCAGCCTAGCTGAGGCCATGTGCGGCTCGGACGCACTGACCCAAGTAGTCAATGAGATTGCGGAGGACGAGCGGATTCGAATGTCCCTCGATACTCCTTTGCTCTATGGACTAATGCCGATAGATGAGCAACTACCCAGCATTTACTGATGGGGACAGAAGCACCCCCCGATCCAAAACCGAGAGAGTACCTATGCGTACCAGAGGGCCAGCTCGCCAGTTCGACCATCCGAAGACAATCTGCTGGAGGACGAAGAACTGGGGAAGGAGGATGCCCAAATGGCGAAGGAGTCTTCTCGCGAGGACGCCGATGCCAAAGCTGTACCTGACGCCATCCGACCTGACCCCCTCGAGGAAACCCTAGAGGACCTCGAGAAGAAACAGGCCGAGATGGAGAAAGAGAGGAAAGCACTCCTCAAGAAAAAGACCAACTTAGGAAAAATATTGAAAAACACAAGAAGGAAAATGATCAGAAGGAAGGTTTCGAAGAGATCAAACCTCGACGAAACAAGAAACGACTCTCTAAGAAAGAGGTAAAAGACGATTCTGACAGTGAGGACTCTGGTGACTCCACCAGATGTTCCCGAGCTCGGAACAGATCGGGTTCGAAAAACGACCAAATCGACCTCACCCAAACCGGAGGCAGCCAGTGCATCTTCGAAGTCTACGACTCCGAAGAAGGCAAAGGCTCTACCACCGGTCCCTGCCTTCCAAGTCACGGAGGAGGGTGAGATTTCCGACATGGAAGTGGACGGAAATGGGAACGGTGACAAGGACAAGTCCTTGGATGAGATGAACCGACAATTGTTGGAGCATATCGATGAAAACAACGAGCCCCTCGAGGACGCTACGACGAGAGAACAGAAGGAGATCTAGTCTCACACCAGATCTGGCTTTAAGATGTTCACCCCGAGGTTCTTCGGCCATTGTGAACAATGTGCTGACTCGTACTCGATCCCGCCTGCCAGGAATCGTCATGACGAAAGTGATGACGAGGACTGGATGAGATCGAGTACAGATGACCCAGTACCTTCGAAGTTCTACCGTGTATGGGTAGCCAGCTTAAGTGACACCTCGAAAACCACGAGGACGTACTACGGCTATGAACATAGGACGAAGCTCGAATACGCTGCTTCAAACTATAGTAGCCGACGGAGAACTTGCCCATTCGGGGTATGTGTAAACCTGCAGGAGATTGAGAAGAAGTGGTCCACTAAGGATCGCTTCTATTGACATCTCGTGGAGGCCCACATGCATCATGCGCCGATCTACCGATGTACAAACGAGAAAAATGAAAATAAAAAGTGCAATGGCTATGTCACCCGCCGGCGCGGATGCCTGACAGAGCACATTGTCAAGACGCACGGACTGAAAGCCAAGGAAGCCATGTCTCGGGTTCAGAAGTTGCATACCAAGCTCACGTCCGCTTGGTACGATTTGAAGCAGAAAGAGCGTAATGAACTCCTTATGACGACGGAGTACTTCTACCATGTCACCGAGGGCAAACAAGATGCCTATTTTACGAGGAACGTGAAGTCCCATAGGTTCGACATGACCCCTGAAACCCACTGGGAAGTAAAGGTCATGAGGAAAGACCGGGTTACCCTGGACAAACATGGCAAGGTGAAGCCCCACCCCGGGGTTGACCCTCCCCACAAGGACAAGAAGTGTTTGAGATCTGAATCGCAGTCACCTGCGCCACCAAAGGCATCAGACAGGAAGCGTTCCCCCACCCTCGAAGAGATCATGTCCCAGACTGGTCCGCAAGGTATGGAACAAGTTTCCCCACTGATGCAACAATTGAATGCTGGGGACTTCTTGACTTGGCTTCGATCAGGATCTGAATACAGCTATGATGATTGGTTCCAAGGTCGGGTGGATCAACCCCAGATACCCCCGACACCAATCACCGTAGGATCGAACGTGCATACTATCGCACAAGTCGTAAAAGGAGATAAGAAGAAAAGTTACTTCCCTGCCCTGCAGACCGTGATGATCCCTGGTGTGGAGTCTCAAGTACTGACTGCAGGAGGGAAGGTCCGAGGTTCGATGGGCCCTCCTTCAAGCGTCCTGGTCCTGGAAGGGAGGTGGCTATAAGGGCTCCGAACCAACCACTGCCTGTCCCAGGTGTGGCTGGTACTGTGCCAGCTGCCACAACGGCAAGCCCAGCTCCGAGTTCTGCAGCCGGTAGACAAATATATAAAGGAGCGATGAACCCAGTCCATCGCAATACAGAAGGAGGTGTTCGAAGCCTGGCAAAAACGCCACCTTAACCAGAGCGTGACGTATCTCCGCAGCATGACTGAAGGCGTTTTCGAATGCCTTCATGAAATCCAGCGAAGAGAAACCGAAAGGATCACAACTGAAGCTACTGCCAAAGTTGATGAGGACCATAGAACAGCAGAGAAAAATCTGAAAGAAGCTGCCAACACAACAGGCATGTGCGACCTGAAGCTTCGAAAGCTAAGAGAGGAGATGGACTCCATGAACGCTAAGTTCATGGGGGCGTTCGGGTGCCTGTTCTCCGAGTAGGATGGTACCCCCGAAGCTGCCTTCGAATTACTAATGAAGCAGCAATCGAGGAGCAGGCCCTCTCCATCAAGGGGTCCAAGCGCAGCGGCCGGATCCGCCGCCTCTGCCATGCCTGATGCACCCGAGAGCTTGAAGTCTGACCAGGCTTGAGCTATGGAGACTTCGGAGAAATAAATCGATTTACTACCGACCCAACCTAGAGATCCGACTCTTTTTCTCTATGTTGGGAGTTCTCCAAGCTGAGCAGCAGAAGCCTTGATGACCGGACGGATGCAGACTCGAATTGCCTCCGATAATCTACATCTTCCCATCTTCATCAGGGCACAGCATAACAGCGACGCGGCTTGCCACCGCCAAAGTTCGACCTACCCGCCAAGTGGATCTGTAGACAAGCAGTGAAATGAAAAAAAGACATTCGAAGTCTAATTTTTATTGTACGGATAGACCCACTACACTGGTGGGCTATCTTTAATTGCAATATCGATATATGTATATATCTACTGTTCTAATAAGTGGGATCATACTTCCCCACATTTTGTATCTATTTTGCTATGTTTAGGTAACTCATAAAAGTGACTACTACTACTACTATATAACTATGTGTAAATGAGTTGATCTCATATTGTAAAAATATATATATATTTTCAAACTACAGTATAATGTACCTTATGATCTGTAAAAACCATCTCGAAGAGTTGGCACCTAATAACGGTATTATTATATTATTTTTCTAAGTTACTAAAACTACACCATCCGTGTTCCATAGCTAGACATAGTCATATCTTAGTGTAAATAGGTACTTATATCTTTATATAAAACTAAAACAGTTCGACAAACTGACAAAAATAATCTATAAAATGTTAACTCATATATGTGAGTTCAAAATTTCTTTTTTTTCCTGGGTAATTGTGCTGATATGTTCTTGTTAAATACAAAAGGTTTGTTAATTTAATAATGTTACATAATTTGTATTTACTTCGCTCCACACTACCATTGTATAAATACTCATTTCGAGCCCTATTATAGTTTCTTTAGACTATTTCCTACGGGTTTTCTACCCTAGTCATATCCGATGGGGGTAGTGTAGGGGCTCGTGGAGCGTTGTATATAGTGTTTGCTCCCTATTCGGCAGGTCGATCGGTGCGGTTACCATCAGTAGGACCAGAGGTCGCTTCGATCTCTGGCCACTGCAGGGTGGTGGCAGCACTAGTCTTTGCTGCTCCAGTCCCTACCTGGGACCACATAGGGAGCTCAGTTGGTTTCTGGCTGCGGCCAGGACAACACATGAATAGAATCGAGCTATACCTATAGCACCACTCCGAACATATGTAACTCCAAATAAACATGTGCCGGTTGCACTAACCCGAGCTAACTTGTCTGGTTTTGTTTGATATTGACATCTCTCGAACTAGATCGAAGTTAGATAAGAACGTGAACCATGACATTAGCATAAAGAGGTGTGGTTTATTATGCAGATAAGGGTGTGACTATAGTGAGATATTTTATATATAAATAAAAAAAGGCAAGCCAAGAAAAAAAATAAAATAAATAAACAAAAAAAAAACTGGGAAATATTTGGGGGGCCCTTGGGGTGGGGAGCCTTTTAGAGGGGCCCTTTTTTTGGAAACCCGCCACTTGGGTAGGGGTGGGTTTACTAAAAATAAAATTTACATAAGGTAGTTAAATATTAAATAGAAATACAATAGAACCCACATATGGAGAAGTACACACTCCACTTTTATTTGTCATAATTTCATTTCATTTTTTTCATTTTCGAGCAATTATATTTACACGTCATTAAATACAAGTCCACACTCTCTACATATCATAGTTGAATATAGCATAGGAATACGATAGAACCCACACATGGAACAGAACACATTTAAATTATATTTACAAGTTGGTGAATACAAGCTTACATACAAACTACCTTGGTGTCTTGTCTATACATGAATCGTGATACATTGTAGGAGGTCTTTGTCCAGTTCATATATGTTGTCCCTGGTGAATCTACGGTGGTGTCTGGTGTATATATATATATGTGACCCATCCTAACAAAGTGGTACTGAAGTCGCAGATTTAGAAGCCTAGATATGGCCCTTTCAAGTAGTATAGTGTCGAATAAATCAGATTTTTCAAAATTGATATTTCAGCATTTTTCTAACATATGGGTACATATCTTTCAGAATCCTTGCTTACTACACTGAATTTAAGCCCCAAATGCCTGGAAAACATAGCTCTAGTTTACATGGTTATATAGAATTACATAGGAGTTATATAGGATTCATAAATTATAACTGTTTAATATGTAAATTATCTCAGTTTAATCATTTTTTAATCAATCGCACTAAAATTACCTGCAGATGACCTGTAGAGGACCACCTGGTTCAAATATGCAAGTGTTATATACCAAATGAAAGCTCTTGATGAGCTGCAAATGAACATGCCAGTAACTAAACATTTTGTATGTGCGACTTCCGAACCGTTTTGTAAGGCTGGGTCACATATGTTGTTTCTCATTTATCTACTGTGTCCTCCGATGCTACAGCATCAGAAAACACAGAAGATGTTTGTCCAAAAGGAAAAACTCCTCCACGCTTCATTCTAGAAAGCTGCCACTCGTTGTCCAGATAGTTTAATTTCTTCACCATTTCCTTCAGCAAAATTTTGCTCTGTGGACTTAGCCTCATACCTTCCAAGGCCAATGGGCAGGTAGGAGAATGTCTGAAATGTTCCACGGCAATGTCATCACTTTCTAACCATGTGTGTATAGTGACTCAACATAGGTAGCATTGAACATTGTCCTTACCTCTGATGTAAAAGAATCCGTGGGCGGCGAGTTTCTCTGTGAAAGGACGGGGTTTGTTCCACATAATTGTGTCGAAAGTGTTAAGTCTCCTTGATAAATTGACTAAATGTACATACTTGACCATTCTCTTAGGTAGGTAGGTAACGTGGTGGGAGCAATGACGATGGTGGTAGTAGCTGTGGCGAGTGATGACGTACCAGTGGTAGGCAAGGTGGTAAATGAGACACCAGACGTGTGGTTTATATAGATGTGTTTAATCCCTTTCCAGCTGCATACTCTCCGTCTTCACCACATTCCTGTGTAGCTACTTAAGATCCGATTCCCATGGTGCACACCTCCGCCTCCTTTACATAATACACCATGCCCTTCCACAATTACCCTCCATGTCTCATCTCTTTTTCTTTGTTTTCAAAGTGAAGCAATATATAAATGGCCATGTCAAACCTCCTCATGTCATCCATCAGCACTCGAATGAGCTGATGATGTGTACTGCTGGGTTTAGCTTGCCACATTTTTAACACTCTGAAGGCGTGGAGAAGGCGGTTGTTGAGCAATATTATTTAGCTTTTCAGACGTCAAGTCTAAATACGTCCCTATATCTTTCCACTCCCTGGATAGAGATTCATACATGGTGACAAAGTACCTCTCCATTAAAAACTGGGTGGGGTTGTTGTTATCCAATTTGTACGTCTTGAAAAAGTTCTGCGACTGAAGCAACAGATATTGTCAATGAACACTCATGTAGGCATGGTGGAGTTCTCCCCATCTGGCATGAGGCGTAGTTTTAGACCACCAAGTTTGGAACATCTCCATGCACATATCCAGCACCGTCTTGATAATGACCATCACCTGCAGACGCTCATAGGCGATGTCCAAGTGGATTACCAATTTCTTCCAAGATCCAACTAACAGCCTTCCTATTTCATGAAGCAAACGATGTAAAAATCATTTCACACATGATACCGTCATCCTGTACACCCACTTCATATACGTCAGAGCGAGATAGGGAGGAAGTATTTTCAAGACTCATCTCGTCTGCAAAAACTTCAGAAATCACTTGATGAAGGTCGGTAGGCGGGCAGGTAGGCAGGCAGCCGGAGGGAAGGTGGTGCTGGTGATGGTAAAGGAAGAGGTGGTAGGCGCGGTAGTCATGGTGGTCAGCAGTGATATATCCTTCCAAGATAAATTGGGATGCTTTATATAGGGTGATCTAATCCTATTTCCAGCTGGATACTTCCAACCGCCTTTACCTTTCTGTGTAGCGGCTTATCAGCATGAGCCTTTTGAATTTGTTAACATCAAACAGGAGGAAAGACACTGTGACAAGTGTATTTGGTGAGATTAGGGGTGATTGCTTTCATTCTGTGTAGCGACTTATCTTTTAGATCTGTTGACATAAAACAGGTGGAAAGGTATTGTGATAACTGTATTTTGGTGGGATTACAGGGAGTTAAAACTGTGATAATTAGCTTTATCCGGTTTACAGGTGTGAGGCAGGCTTGCTCGTTTTACTTCTCCCCTTGTTAACAGGGAGTGTATAATTGCGACCAACTACTCTTTGAAGTTTTCTAATCCTATTTAGACGAACTTTCTTCAAGGATCCTCCTATGGTTTGGTTTACCTGTGGAGGGCAGGTGGAATTAGATTCATAGATACCCTACCGAGTGAGGATCTCCGTGATCATAGGATTAGAGCTCTTTTCTAAAGATATCAAAAGCCGACTTTGATCCTGTTGGAACTTTTTTTTTTCCACCTACCCTTGTGATGATCTAAGAATGGAGTGAAGTTTTTATCGGATTCTCCTATTGTTTATTTCCCCTGTGGAGGACAGGTGAAATTGGTGATTTATAGGAGTCCTACCGAGCGAGGGTCTCTTCTGTGACTACAGGATTAAACCTCTTTTCTAAGAGACATCAAAGCAACCTTTCATCTATTCAAACTACACTAAGCGACTTATCTTCAGAGAAGATTTCATTCACTCACACTCTCTTTGCAACCCTCACCATGAGTAGAAGACCGACTAAGCTACAGCTCTTGAGGAAGACGAGAAGGACCAACAAGACCATTGTCTTCTGCTGCTGCTGAAGATGATGCTACTGCAGTTGCTCCTGCTTACAACCCATGTAGTATAACAGATGGTGGTGTTACTGCTGGTGCTGCTGGTGCTGCTACTGCTACTGCTGCTGCTGGTGCTGCTGGTTGTACTGATAACGACGGTGCTACTGTTGACGGTGAATCTCATACATCTCCTTACTGGACACCGATGATTTATGCCCCCGCTGCTGCTGCTGCTACTACTGCTGCTGCTACTACTGCTGCTGCCACTGCTTCTCCTGCTGCTTCTGCTGCTTCTGCTGCTGCTGCTGCTT